>CM062522.1:13693029-14905529 GCA_031439585.1 Pterocarpus macrocarpus | reverse complement strand
TCTTGAGCCTGATACCTTTCATGGTATCAAAGCTGCAAGATCTATGGAGACTCCCACACTTTCTTCAAATTCCGTTGCAAACTCAAGCCAAAGCTTTGTGAATCCAATGTCCTTCAAGCTTGAAGAAGACTACTATTGTCCATGCAAGCACCAGGCACTAACAACCATCAAGGCACACAAGTTAAAGCATCTTCTATTCATTGTCAATGAATAAAATTTTAAGAAATTATCACATCAGGGTGGATAACTACCTATTATGATAATTACTTACCATGATTTGTCATTCTCTTAAAATTTCATTGGCAATTTAGATGCAACAATTTCAACTATTAATGTTGATTTGGTTACAATTTCTTTTTAATTTTAATTGATCATTTTAATTAAATTTTGATAAGCATGTGTGAGAACTAACTTATCAAAGAAGCGGCAAGTGGAGTGAAATTGCAAGTAAAAACCATGGTTTTAAAAATCGAATTAGACATTGAACCGAATAAGGCATTAGTTCAAATGTTTATTGGTTCAACCGATTGAACCCCGAGAATCATAATATATATATATATATATATATATATATATATATATATATATGCTATGAAATAAATAAAAATTATTGAACAATAAAAATAAAGATTAAAATAAAATTTTAACACAATAGAAATAATTTTAGAAAACAAAAACACTATATTAAGCTATTAACATGATTGAATTGGTCGAATTTTTAGTAATAGGTCCTGGGCACCCGTGGGTCCATCGAGAAAAAAAAATTCATTAGCATAACTGATATAAGTAGAGCAACAAGTCCCACATTGCTTAAACTTTGAACCTTTTGTTCTTATGACTACAAAGAGTAAAATAAAATTTTAACATGATAAAAATAATTTTAGAAAGCAAAAACACTATAATAAGTCATTAACATAACTAATATAAGTAGAGTAATAAGTCTCATATTGCTTAAACTCTAAACTTTTTGTTCTTAAGACTATACTATAAAGTACTCAAGAAGTTTCACATTACTTAGGCTAAGAGATTTTCACTCTTAAGACTTTTATAAATATCTATATAACACATTGATTTTCATACTTATCTCCTCTATGCTCTTTTTAAAAGAGTAAGAGATCCAGTAATTTTTAGTTTAGTTAATCAAGATGTATCTTTTTATTATTTTTTATCATAATAGAGTTGTTAATTTCATCATTGATGATTAAAAAATAATTTTTGTATTTTTTTATTTATTTTAAAAAAATGGTCAATTGGTAAAACTGGTCTAATTTGATTGGTTTACAAGTTTGGCTGGTTCGAGATATGTTTTTAAATCACTAGTTTTTGGAGCGTGATTGAATTGGATACATGGCCGGTTCCTAGTTCAATAGGTCGGAAACGTTTACGTTAGTCCAAGCCAAAAATTGGATCATTGATGATCCAAGCAATTATAGCCGTTTAAATAAAAAATAAAATATTGCAATGGTTTAGATTAAACAGGCAATTCTTACATAATAAGTAATAAAAAATAGACCATCGATACACCATCGGGATAATCAGTTATCCGGTAATGGATTTAAGAAATAAAAATTGTTGCACTATGAAATGACATTAGTGCACAAGCTTGCGGATTCCACGAGGAAAAAACATATGGCCAAGTTCTAGAATTGTACAGTCCGACATATGGAGTCCCTAATCAATGGTATTGGTCAAGCAAATGCTCTTCATGTGAAGGTTTTTTTTTTTTTTTTTTTTTTCAGCTGATGATTGATATAATTAACAAAATTAATATAATTGATATGATTATTGGAAAGGTTCATTTTAGTCCTTAAAGTTATAGGCGCACTTCACTTTAATATATTAAATTAAGAAATTAATTATTTAGTCTCTAAAATTGTAAATTGTGTGTCACTTTACTCCTTAAAAGGAAATGATTTGGAGACTAAAGTAATACACGATTTGTAACTTCAGGAACTAAAATGAATTTCAAGAACACTAAAGTGAATATTTATTCAATTATTGTAATGGTGAAATAGTGAATAAATAGTAGTGTAACGACAAATTACTCATTAGTATTATAATTTTGATATTATAATTATTATAGAATATTTTATACTGACAGTGTAAATTATTTAATTTAGATATATTGATAATGTAAAATATTTTTTTTACACTGTCATCCAATTATTATATCTTGACACATTAATAAATTTGGTTAATTTTTGCACCCATTACTTGAACGGTCATATAAATAAAAGGATATAATTAATTAATTGTGTAAAAATCTTTTATACTGTCAATGAATTATATTGTCAATAAATCAAAATTAAACTCTTTTTTAACTAAAAAGTGATTAATGAAGTAATTAATAATGACTGATGTTTTAGAAATTCATTTCATGCCCTTATATTTTGTGTTGCACGGAATGTAGAAAAAGAGTATAGTGTGTTTAGTGTTTTTGTTATATGTACTATTTGTAAGCATTGGTGAAGTTTTATGGGTAAATTGATATATAATGTCATTTAGCAGTTATTGATTAATATATATTATTTAACATTAATAATTAAATCTATTCAAAAAAATAATTAAATAAAAAAAATAGTATTTGCTGTAAGGGTAAATTCAACAATTTTATTAAAAAATAATGAAATAATTATTTTTGGGTGTAGAATTAAAGAGTTAGCAGAGTATATTCAAATTAATAAATTATTTAACTTATTAATTAAGTAATTAAGATGAGATTAAGTTCAATTTAAGTTAATTGTATCAATCATATGATTTACACAAAAAAAGGTTTTTTTTTTTTTAAGTTGAGGGTGGGTTCCTAACCACTGCTAGGTACTAACTCGAATACGGGTGCATTTCTTTGAAGGAAGACATTATCTACTAGACTAGCGTCTTAAGTGCACATTTGATATATACACATTAAAAAAGTGTACACATTTGATACCTTTTATTTTCTGGTCCAAGTATCTTAACGATGCCATTGTCCTACAGAAGTGCTTACATTTTTCAACTATAATTTTTAGTGTAATAAGTAATGAATAATAAGTAATAATAAGCAATAAATAAGTAATAAGTCTATTTAAGGCTTGCTAATAGATCCCAAACAATATAATTTATAATTAAATTTGAATTATGTCCAAATGAAAATTCAAAAACTATACAAACATGCAATTTTCTAAAATAAAAAATAAAAATTAACAAAGAAAAACAACATTATGGCCCAAAAAAGTTTTAATTTTTATTCTTAAAATTAAATATGTAAACAAGCTAGTGCCAAGCTAGCCCATTCAACTCTTGAGTTAAATGAATTGAGCTAAAAATAATTTATTTTAAACGATTCAAAAATTTTAAAACTCAGCACACCTAATTTTTGTTGGTAAACGGATCAGCACTAGCCCATTTAAAATTAAAACTTCTATTTGGCTATAACTTTGTCTTCTTTTGTTAATTTTTATTTTTTAAGAAAAACTATAGATGTATGTAGCTTTTGAATTTTCATTTAGATGTAGATCAAATTTAATCGTGAATTATATTGTTTGGGACCTATTAAGTGGGAAAGAACATCTTTCAAAGTATTTAGGATTTTTTATTTTAAAGAAAAGGATAAACAGGCTGAATCATTTAACTTGTGAGCCTAAACAAGTTAGACTTAAATAGGTTAGATAGGCTCGTTTGACACCCTTAAGAAAAGGGAGGGAGAAAAAATAGACAAGATAGTTTAGTAATTTAAATTGTAATCTTAATTCATAGTTTTATAAAATTATTACATTTTTATATGTAAACTATTTAAATAACATCTAATGCTTAAAAGTAAATGAACCATTGACGGTCCAAGAGATGGGGCAGACCACCTTATAACTCACATTTAACTATGGTTATGTTTGGATGTTTCCTTAGACTAATCCACTCTTAAGCTTATGGGGTGGAGTGCAATATTGAAGAAGATTGGGATTTGGTGTTATTTTGATCAAGGACAAATCCAAAAAATTTAGGTAATAGAAGCAAGAATGAAAAAATAGATTAATTTATTTTAATTGCATTTTTTTTTTATCATAGTGTGGAATTAAACTTAATAAATAATGGAAGCAAAAATATACATACACCTATGTACTCTTAAAAAAAAGAGTCCAAATTCTGTTGGGGGTATGTGCCTCCACCCTCAACAACATAAATCTGCTCTAATTTTGACAAACCTCAAGAATGATTTTTGCATTTTACCCAAAAAATAATGAAATAATTGCTTTACAGTGTAGGATTAAAGAATTAGTAGAGTATATTCAAATTAATAAATCATTTAACTGATTAATTAAGTAATTAAGTTGAGACTAAGTCCAATTTAAGTTAATTGTATCAATCACATTATTTGTTAAAAAGAGAGAGAGAGAGAGAGAAGAAAAGAAAATAATGTGTGTTTGATGTATACACATTTGATACTTTTATTTTCTAGCCTAAGTATCTCATTTGACGAATGCCTCTGTCCCACATAAGTGCTTGTATTTCTTGACTATAATTTTGAGTGTAATTAGTTATGAGTAATAAGTAATTAAATTTAATAATAAAAATAATCAATAATAATGATAAAAATAATAATAAGTGCAATAGTAATTGGACTGAACTCATTCTTTGGCCTTGAGGCTCAGCCAAAAGAAACTAGAGAATGGTTTTTTAGAAGGAATGTGTTTGAGATAGATTATTAATTGAAATTTCATGAAAATCTCAACCATCAAGCATGACTAACAACAAAGCTAACAAATCGCATGAGACATTGAGATAATTAGGATCTCATAACTAATCAAGTAACCCCTAGTTCTAGGGTAACTAAATTTTAATTTAAATGGAGAGCTCCAAAAATAGTGGAGGTAAGTAACTAATCCATTTCAATTTGTACTCAAGTGGAAGAGAGTTCTAATTTGAGCATCAAAGCCTTTTTGTAAGTCCCGGTCAAAATTATGGACTCAAGCAGAGCTCATATCCACAAGGATATCGCCATATTAGAGTAAACGCTTCATAAAATATAAATATATTAATAATGTTGATGTATTAGTTTAATGAGAATAATAATTAAGTCAATAAGTTGAGGAAGAATAAGTATTATTTAAAAATTATTAAGTATTATTAATTATTAATATTTAATATAATAATAGTACTAGTTTAAGTAACAGTTACGACAATCGTAATAGGAATTACTGCTGCTATTAAAAAAAATATAAAACATATTAATAATATTTATAAATAATTAAAAATAAAAAGATGAAAACAAAATAATAATAATAGACTTCAATAATGATAATAATAACAAGGTAATATTCGTCTTGCTCTTTTTCATTACAACTGAATTTGCCCATTAGATCGTTGGCACGTGTGCATTGCACTTCTTGTTATCATTTCCAAAACAAAGAGTTCTTATCTCTAGTTACAGTTATAAAATTTATTGCACTAATAGGTTAAATGGTCTTTGTACATTCTGAAAAAACAAAAGATTACTCCTAACCAAAAAAAAACTGGATCATCAGTGATCCAAAGGAATGATCACAAGCCAATTAATACTATTGTGGAAGAGCTGAAGCCTTAATATTAATAGCACAAGCAAAGGGAAATCTATATCTTATCTTTCGAGAGATTATTGATTACACATCATTAGAGGTGTAGCTCCATGTTTCACTAGCAGTACCAGATAATAAAGCACATCATATGGTGCAGCTTATATATCGCCATAGTACGTTGTTTCGAAATCAAAATTACACTCGGGAAAGTCCCCACTGTTAATTAGAACACTGTTGTTTTGGATATTATAGGTGTTACCATTGCCGGAGTTTGGACCGCTGTTGGTGTTTGGACCCGCATAGTTCTGAATCCGGTCCCCATGGTTGACGAATGACATTTTGGCTGCTTCCTCAGCCTCCTCCGGGAGTAGGGGAGGCTTTGGGACTTGGGGAGTGTTCGCTGGGACTTTGCGGTGTTTTCTCGGAGGATCTGACATTGATATGGTTGCTGATCTTTGCATCTTACTCCTAAAATTGCTCTCTCGACCTTAGTGTTTTGTACTTGGACCGTTAACTAAGCCCTCAATTTGTAGGTGTAGAGGGAATCCAGTGCTTTTTGCTTGGTGATGAAGCTAGAATATTATTTTTGTGGAAATCAATGTAATAACTTTTTTTTTTCCGATTTAACTGTTAGCTTAAGGATGTTTGTCATAAAATATAATTTTTATCTTTATTTAACTTGATATATTTTAAAATAAAACACTTTGAACACGTTACTAATATTTTAACTTCATATGTCCTTAAAGAAAATTTTCTTTGTCGAAAATAATTTGCACAATGTATATCTTCAATAAGAAGAATAATGCATCAAATTGATCTAGCCCATATTCCACACTTCTTAATTGATTACTCTTTATTTATTTATTTATTTTAAATATAAAGATAAGAATATACTAATACAACAAATTTTCTTGGTATATATGCATGTTTAAACATTCCCAAAAACAAAAGGTTTGGCACACTTGCAATAGATATAAGAGCAAACTACTAGGATTTGACAGAAATGCGACTGATTTTGCAACCGATTTTTTTAGTTACAAAAAAAGGCTTTTGCGACCGATTTTACGATTGATTTGAGTAAAATAGGAACAAATTCACACTAAAAAAATCGGTCCCAAATTCTTAATTTTGCCACTGATTTTGCGACCAATTTTGTAAATAGAAGCAAAAAAAAAAAAGAAGAAAAAATTCGATCACAAAATCGGTTGCAAAACTAAATTTTGTGACTGATGTGTAAAGTCAACGACAGAAAAATAATTAGTCAGTTCAGGCCGCAAAATCGGTCACAAAATTAAGAGTTTACGATCGATTTATAAGCATATATTAATTGAGTCTGAACACAAAATCAGTCGCAAGACTTTGAATTTGCGACCGATTTTGTGACTAATTCCTATACGTAGGTAAATTAATAATGGAGTTAAATCGGTCGCAAATCCAAAGATTTGGCAATCGATTTTTAAATGTAGAGGATTTATATGTAAAGGCAAAATCAGTTGCAAATTTCAAGTTTTGCAACCGATTTTGCGACTGATTTTTCGATGTAAAGGATTTATGTGTGAAGGCAAAATCGGTCGCAAATTTCAAGTTTTGCGACCAAATTTACGATCGATTTTTCAAAATAGAGGAGTTATGGGTAAAAGCAAAATTTTAGAATTTGTGACCAATTTTGCAACGTACACAAAAGGACATAAGACCAAATCGGCCGCAAATTCAAATTTCAAATTTTAGTTATTTGCAATCGAAAATCCAAAATCCAAAATTAGAACCATTCTCTCATTTTTCCCGTTTCTTCTTCCTTCTTCTTCCGTAACCTCTCCCTTTCCCCCACCTCTCTCTACCATCTCCACCACTCCCCTTCCGCTACCGCCACTGCCGTTGTCCACCCGCGTCGCTACTTGTAACACCTTACCAGACAAAGTACTATGCTTAAGTCATAATAATCTATCTGATAAGAGATTACGTGTAATACTGATTAAATTTCTCTTTTCTGTATTAGAATTAATTTCTCGCTTAAGACTACCTGATCTTATAACAAAATTTTCTGCGTGATGGCGGAATAAATACAAATCAATCGGTAAACTGTAAATAACTTAATATAAATAAGAATACAATAAGAACAGAATAACCGTAAACAAAGATCATAGATATGTATATAGATATCTGACTTCAAAGTTTGTCAAAAAGTACAAGGTGTCAAAATGAGGCCACTAATACAAAATGAAACGGCCAGTATCTATGAACGGCACCCTAAGTGGTCCCCATGGGACATTTCATGTACATCTACTAATATCTATCCATCTAACCATGACCCAAATCGCCAAAAGAGGGTCATTCTATACACCTACTACTACTCGTGGATACCCACTATCTAACCGAGATCGAAGAAAGAAACCCATTCTCCATGGGTGCATCTGCGGGGAGGGTGGCTTTGTCTTTGAGGCGAGGATGAGGAGGAACTCCCTGCCTCTGATGGGTCCTCCTCTGGTGTCGAGGCAGAAAGCATCGGATGTGGTGGTGACGCAGGAGGAGCCATAGGGAGGGTCACTTTGGTGCGGGAGGAGGTGGGAACGGATGGGCCATATGAAGTGGGATAGCAATGTATGGGACAGTGGGATCAAACAGTGGAGTGCATCAAGGGTGCTGCGAAGTCCCTCGGAAGAAGAAATATAAACGAAACTGGCATCTACTGGATATATATATAGAATCTAGAAAGGGTCGATGTGGATATGCAGCTCTGCAAACTCAATAAATAGGACCCCGGTCGCCGCGTGCTCCATGCTCTGAGAATGACGCGGAATATACATTAGAGTGAGAAATGAATATTTCTCAGTAGAAATTCCTAACTTCTATATATCATCATCATTGTCATTCCCAGTTGTTTTGGTCGTACAAGATTTTCGGATAGTACAAGAAATGATAATATTTAACTTAAATACTCAATTGAAAAGCATACACCCAAACAAGCTCAATTTTAATTACCAGATATACGAATGTACCTAAATAGTAATCACAATGAACAATAGCATGTTATGAAAAAAATACAGAGGTCTAGAACAATTAATAGAAAGTATTACACTGTACATATGCATGTGCAATGAGAGGATGCATCTTATTCTTGGAGGCTTTTGCCTTTTATAACTTATTTCCATCCTTGGTCCCCTGGGAGTCATTGGCCATATACTCCTGGGTAATAGTCCGCTTTTCAGGACCGAGCTCGTTCCTATACAGGATGGCCGAGTTTACTTTCCCCGACCTTCCCACTGATCTATTCCCCTTAATTTATTCCGGGGCTGGCCCAAGTGATGTGGAATTCTTTATACTGTCATGAAATGCTTGCACATCTAACTTGTCTCTTTACATATGATGTACTTAAGTTGTCATAAATTTCATAACATATGAATTTCTTACCGAAATTCCGGCAGCATAACGGATCGAGTCCGCTTCCCCGTGAATAGTGCCAGACAACCAGTACATTTATACACATACAATTTCAGTATAGAGCAACAATTATACAAGTGCATTCATAACATCAATCAACAATCTCAATTATACATGTACATTCATAATCTCAATCAACAATTTAAATTTAAACATCAATAGAGTTTCAATTTAACCCCCCCTGTTCTGCCCGAATTTGGTGTGTCTCATTCCTCATTCAGTTCAACTCATTTAAATCAAATCTTTGAATATGTTATAGCTTTGTATGTCTAGTTTCTACTCTCTTTGGTCCCATCTCATTTTGAGTTGTATAGCTCTAGATATAAACATTTTATCTCAACATGTTCTGTTCTTAGCCAGAATTGGGTGCCTATAGAAAAAAATTCACTAAAAATCGAAAACTAGATGAAATCATGCGAATTTTATATCAAAATGAAGCTAACACAACAGGCTTTAGAATGAATTAAGTTTCATGTCATTTGCCTAAGTAGATTTTGAGTTATGAGTCTCGAAACATTACCCTACTGGGCTGTCCTGTTCTAGTCCGGTTTAAACCTAAGCCAACTTCATTGATGTGCTGGGAACAAATGAAAACGAATTAAATTCTGAAATTTTTATGGGATGTTCTCTCATGTTTTAGCTTTCAAACATCTTTGGTTGCACTCAATTTGAGGTTGTATAGGGTGAGATACACCCCTCTCAACCTATGCTGCCCGGGTGAGAACCCAGATTTCTAGGTTTAACTTCAAAAATTCATAACTAATTCTATACTAATCCAATGGCCTATTATGATATATGTATGGAAAGCCCTGAATGTCTAGTTTCATTTAAAAATGGTTTCATCAAATTTAAACGGTGGTAGGCGGAGCCGTACGCTCCGCCGTACGGACCGCCGAGGGAAATCCTATCCTGCTTCTAGGTTTGTCTCCTCCTTTCAAGCTATTTGCCCCCAAATCCAAGCTTAATCACAACACACATGCAAAATCAGTCATAAAACACCATCATCACTCTATAAAACATCAAAATCTCAGATCAAACATGCTCCTCATACAGCCCCAAATCAGAGAGAATAAAAGAAGAAGTAGGATTTCCTACCTTGTCTTGAGAGGTTTAGGCTGATTTTGTGTCTTGGATGGTGGTGGCTTGGGATGAGGCTTGAAGATGGATGAGAATGGAGTAGAAATGAGAGCAAGGAGAAGAGAAAGAGAGGAGTTTCAGCTGCTGAAGGAGCTCGAAAATTCTGATGGAAAAAGAGAGAAAGAAGTGAGATATTTGAAGCTACTTTGGGTGTTGATTGGTGGACCTAAAGTAGTCATAAAATCTGATTTGGCTTCCACCATCAAGGGCTGGTTTGGTGCCACTTGGGTGGGTTGGTTGGCTCAATCTTAGCCGTTGATCCTAGGGCACTCATAGAAAAAATTCTACTGGTTCGGTTCCGATAGTTGGAAATACCGAAATCCTACCGATCTCCTTTAAATCGGTAAATCGGTTTGAAATTGTTCTATGAAGTTTTCTATGCTCCTAATCTAATTCTATCTAGCCTAATTCTTTTAAGTTACACTTGATTGGCTTTAAGTAGATGTTTAATCAAGTTCTGATTAAACTTACTTATTTGATTAAAAACCGAATAATTCAGTTGTTAACGTTAAATTTTTCGGTCGTTACACTACTGCTGCTCTTCCATCCTTTCCTTAGTTCCTCTTTTTTTTTTGTTATTGGCAGATCTATTTTTTAAAAAAATAATGGTAGTTTTGGTGTTATTGGTTGATTATATTGGTTGATTGAGGTTGTTGGTTAATTTTTTGATGTTATTGGTTGAGTTTGAGTTTATGTTATTGTTCTTTTTTTTTTTCCCTTAAATTTTCAAATCTATTTTTTTGAAAATAATGGTAGTTTTAGTGTTGGTTAATTATATTGGTTGGTTAAGGTTATGAAATTGATTTTTTGATGTTATTGATTGAGTTTAAGTTTATATTGTTGTTCCTTTTTTTTCTTAAATTTTTAGATTTGTTTTTTTAAAAATAACGATAGTTTTGGTATTGTTGGTTGATTATATTGGTTGGTTGAGGTTATGAAATTGATTTTTTCATGTTATTGGTAGTTTGGTGTTATTGGTTGATTATGTTGGTTATGTTGTTGGCAGTTTGATTATATTGATGTAAAGTTAATCTATATTAAATAAATGCAAAATTAATGATTATTAAATATCTGCTTAATTTGTTGAAGATTAAATGGATAGACTTGAAAATAATATAGAGATTGTGGAAGATTCAATTGAGCAAGATAAAGACTCAATTGATTTAGTGGAAGACTTAACAGTTGAAGACTCTATAGATAAAATTAAAGATTCAATAGAAATAGTTGAAGACTCAATGAAGAAAGTTGAAAATATAACAGAAGTTGATGATTAATTAATGAAAGTTGAAGACTCTATGGAAAGAATTGAAGAACCATGGAAATGAAAACTAGTTAGAAGTATGCTAAAAATTTATCTTCCAAAGTTTTATTGAGAAGAACCTTATAGTTTGGTCTACAATGTATATTGTTGTAGTTTTATATTATGGTAGTTTATATATATTGTGTTTAGGATATATGTAGTTGACAGTGATGTGTATGTTGGATAACTTATATTTCTTATTATCTGTAGTTTGGATTAAATATTAGTTACTTAAATCTTTATTTGTATGTTCTAAACTTTAGGTACTAACTATTAGTTATATATAATATTAACTGATTTTGCTTATGGACTATTGGATGCTACTTTTTAGGCTGTTGTAAAATTCAAGTGTATCAAATTTAGATTTGATAAGATTCTGATTTTTCATTTTTTTTTCTATTTTAAAATTTGTGACCGATTTTACGACCGTAAACATATGACAATGCAAATTACATATTTGTGACTAAAAAATCGGTCACAATTTCCGAATTTATCAACTAAAAATTGGTCTCAAAACTCGGAATTTGCGACTAAAAAATTGGTCGCAAATTCCGAATTTATCAACTGAAAATTACTCTCGAAATTGGAATTTGCGATGGATTTTTCGGTCGCAAATTTGAGACCGAAAAATCGGTCTTAAATTCCAAATTTTGCAACCAAACCGATGACAAAAAAGTCAACAAGCGACCAAATTAGGCATGCCACAAAATCGGTTGCAAAATCAGTCACAAAAATTTGCCACTGAAAAATTCAGTCGCAAATATATTTGCAATCTATCTAAATGCAACCGACAAAATTGGTTGCAAATGTTCTTTGCGATCGATTTGTCTCATTTTGAGATCGAAAAATCGGTCACAATTAGACAATTTTCTAATAGTGGCACTTCATAGGTTTACTCCTATTTTTAAAGAGATTATTTTGATATTATTAATGTAAAGAACTTTACACTATTATTCGATCATATATTTTTGTATGTATGACTTCTGATATAATATTGTAAAAGTCAATTTTTTTTTTTACTGAAGTAACAATTAATAATGAGATAATTATGTAAAAAAATTTTAGATTTAAATATATTTTCAGTCTCTATAAATATGAGTTATTTTAATTTTGGTCTATTTAAAATTTTTACTCTAATTTTGATCCATGTTTTATCTATTATTAGGTTTTTGGTCCCTATTATTGATATTCAATCTTAAGTGGTGATATTTATAAAGACTAAAAGAAGATTAAAAAAATATTTATGATGACAAAAATATAAAATTTCCAATATTTGTATAGTTAAATACATATTCTAAACCATCTATAAGGGGAAAAATTACGAACAACAGGATTAAAAACAACAAAAAAAAAAAAAAGAGAAAAAGAGGGATCAAAATTAAAGCAAAAATTTTAGAGGGACCAAAATTAAAACAACTTATAAACTAAAAATATATATAAGCTAATTTTTTATATTGATGGTACATTAAACTTAAATTATTTTTTCAATTGAAAGTGTTATGAAATATTATTTGAATCAGAATGTGGATATTCATATCTTTATCCTAATTCGATTAAGATTTGATTAGATAGAATATGTTATTTGATCATATATTATATCTATCTCCCTTTGGCTATAAATAGCCCTTTGCGTGCTCCATGTATGACAACTCCCTTGACAATATCAATAATAGAATTCTCTCTTCCTCCTCTTTCTCTATTCTCTTCTACTATAATTTTCATAACATGTTATTAGCACGAGACTTTACTATCTATGCGAATACCTCACGTAAGATACTTTAACAAAGTGAAGGCTTGAGGTAAGACACTCTAACCTTGTCAAGCTCTTTCAATCATGAATTTGTGATTCTTAATGTTTCGCGAAAGACATATTTGTTTTGAATTATAAATGCTAAAATTCATATTAACTCATTGGGTCCTAAAGACACCATTAAATAATGAAATGTCGCATTCCAGCAGAATTGTGCAAAATTCATATTGACTCAGTGGGTCCTGAAGACACTATTAAACAATGAACATTGCATCCCAGCAGAATCGCATAAAATTCATCTTGATTCATTGGGCCTTGAAGGCACCATTAAACAATGAAACGTCGCATCTTAGAAGGATAGCGCAAAATCAATCTTAATTTAATGGGTTTTGGAGACACCATTAAAGAAGGAAATATTGCATCCCAGCAAGATTGCATAAAATTTGTTTTGATTCAATAGGTCATGGAGACACCATTAAACAAGAAAATGTCATCGCATCCTAGTAAGAATTGTGCAAAATCTATCTTGATTTAATGGATCTTGAAAATACCATTAAGGAAACGCTGTATCCTAAAAGGATTGTGCAAAGACATTAATTTTTCTTCATTGTCATTTTCATGAAGAATTCATATTTGACTATTTTACTCTGAAAGATCATATCGATCTTTAGAGCTGCCTAAAGCAGATATATAAATTGGATTTATTTGCGGATTGCAAGATTTTAAATCTATTAGTAAATACAACATCGCAATATTATAGAATTACCTCCTAATTTAAATTATGGGAGGAGATATTATTCATAGAGATATTCTCTACTTTTATGCTCCTACAATAGCAACATCGAGTAAAGGGCTTTACAAAATATTTTGAATTAATTTCATGCCTTATTGTGGTTGAACGATGCCTTATTGTGGTTGAACGAAATAATGAGTTGCCCATGAAAAAATATAAAACCCACCTAATTGGTGCTGCTACATTCCCTGAAGTGAATGTAACAAATTATAGCCCCAACAGTGGCAAAGGTCATGGTTCCAATTAAAATCATGATTGAGTTGGAAGAAAATAAATGCTATCAATGTGGCATCAAAGTACATTTGTCATGTACCTATCGTACGTGGAGACATTTTGTTTGATCTTTATCAAATATCAATTAGCGTTATTGTATTTGAATTTTCAAATTGTTAATATGCTTTTAAATTCTAGTTTATAATTTTACAAATTTCAAATGGTTACTTTCCTTTTTAAATCTAAGTCGTTGATAACCTTCTATTGTTGATAAGTGTTTTTAAAACCAAGTTTTAAAATTTCAAGGATTTTGAGATATGGAGGAACAAAAGTTGTTGATTTACTTGAATATAACTTGAGATTTAAATTTATATCAATTAATGTAAATTGATAATGTTGATTGTGCTATTGTATATATGTATATATATTTTGTTATTATTCAATGTGATGTGAATATTCATGTACAAGTGCACTCAATATTTATCTATTCTTATTTATTATAATTATCATGTACAAATTTTTGTATTGATATACTTCTTGTCTTGTGGATAGTATTTAAAAAAAAAATAATCAAGATAAATAATATAAATATTTATCTTGTCTTGTGCATAGTACAAATATGCATATTATTCTTATTTCTTGATGATTGAAGGCTCCAAAAGAGCTATTATTTTATTTCTTGAATAAACTTTTAGTGAGTTTTAATATATTTGTAAGCTCCGGAAGAGTTACAATCTTGTTTCTTGAAGAAATTTATTGCGTTTTAAAGATATTCACCGAAATGAATTTCATTTTAAGATGAAGAGTGAGAGAAGTAATGTATTGAGTACCTCCATATTATAATTTGTGCTTCATGAAAGAAAGTTGTAGTAAAGAGATTACTTATACTTTCTTCCGATCTATATATATTACACTAATATTAGTATAATTGAGTACATATTATAGTAAACCAGAAGTTTACTAATCCAAATGATTTAAGTTATCATTTGGCATGTTAGGTCATTTGGGAGCAATAATGATGTGAAAAAAAATTATTGAAAACTCATATGGGCACTCATTGAAGAATCAGAAGATCTTCAATCTAATAAGTTTTCTTGTGTTGTATGTTCTCAAATTAAACTACTTATAAAGCCATCACTAGCAAAGATTGGATTTGAATCTCCTAAATTCCTAGAAGGAATTTAAGGTGATATATGTGGACCAGTTCATCCACCATGTAGACTTTTCAAATATTTTATAATTTTAATAGATGCATCTATGAAATAGTCATATGTGTGTTTATTATTATCTAACCTAGAGTTTGCGAGATTACTTGCACAAGTTATTCAACTAAAAGCACAATTTCTGGATAATCCAATCAAAATGATGCTAGTAAATTTACTTTTCAAGCTTTTAATGCTTATTGTATAGCCGATGATATAAATGTTGAATATCTAGTTACTTATGTTCATTTACATAATGGGTTGCTAGAATCATTTATGAAATGCCTCCAATTGGTTGCTAGACCAATGCTTATGAGAGCCAATCTCCCAAATTTTACTTGAGTGCATGTATTTTACATGCTGCAACACTTATTTATATAAGGCAAACAAGTTGCCATCAATTCTTTTCCCTATAATTAGCTTTTGGCTAGTAACCAAATATTTCCTATTTAAGAATTTTTGGATGTGCGATATATGTTTGCTCCACTTTATTGCACCAAAATGGGACTTCAAACAAAATTGGAAATATATGTTGGATATGACTCTTTCTCTTTATAATCAAGTTTCTAGAAATACAAATGAGAGATATCTTTAAGGCTCGGTTTGTAGAATGCCAATTTGGTAATGTTTCCAATATTAGGGGGAGGGAGTAAATAGCTGAAAAAAGAAATAAATTGGAATGCATCATTCTTACTTTATTTAGATCCTCAAATAAAGTAATGAGAACTAGAAGTTCAAAGTATTATATATTTGCAAAGAATGGCATGAGTTGCTAGATGCATTTCCTGATACGAAAAAGGTATATCCTATATGTCAACTAAAAATGCCCTAATTCAATTAATGTCCCTATTGGACAACCACATGTTAGAAGCGTGGTAGACCAATTGGTTCCATAAATGAAAATCCTTGAAAAAAAAGAGGGCGCAAGTGATTTTATGGAGGCAAATGATTCCAATAGTGATACTCTTCCTATAGAAGAGAATAGAGACATAGTAAGGACTCATCCTATAGTCTAAATTTCTAACATATTTAAAACACCAGAAGTCGTTCAGGTACTTAAAAGTAGTCAAGATGATGAGATCTAAATAAACTATGTCTTTATAGGAAAAATATGGAACTGACAAGAAATTATTGTTGACAATATATTTACATATAATGTAGCGCCAAATATTGTACATGAAAATGAGGATCTTGAGCCAAGAATCATCGTAGAGATAATTAGCTAAAATAGAAAGAAGCCCTGCAGGCTGAATTATACTCACTTGCAAAACGTGAAGTCTTTGGACCTATTGTCCAAACACCATAAGGTGTAAAACCTATGGGATACAAATGGGTATTTGTGAGAGCGAAATGAGAAAAATGTGATTGTGCACTATAAAGCTCGACTTGTAGCACAAGTTTTGTCACAAAGACCTGTATAGATTATGGTGAAACGTATTCCCTAGTATATGGTTCATTAGATACTAATATTTACATGAAAATCCCTGAAGGATTAAAGATATCAACGTCTAATGAACGTTTCCAAGGAATCTATTCAATCAAGTTGCAAAGATCTTTATATGGTCTAAAGCAATCTGGACAGATGTGGTATAACCGTCTTAATGAGTATTTGATCAAGAAGGGATTGCTATTTGCCCCTATGTTTATATAAAGAAATTTGCATTTGGATTCATTATAATTGCTGTGTATGTTGATGACTTAAATATTATTGAGACTCCTGAAGAAGTTCCCATAGTCATAGAAAATCTACAAGAAAAGTTTGTGATAAAAAGTCCTCGAAGGACAAAATTTTGCCTCAACCTGTAGATCAAGCATTTGACAAATGAAATATTTGTTTGTCAATCAATTTACACAAATAAAATTTTTAAGAGATTTTATATGGATAAATCACATCCAATGACCTTATAATCATTATGGTACTTAATGGATGTGAAAAAGGGACTTGTTTCGTCCTTGAGAAGGTAATAAAGTTCTTGGCCTTAAAGTACCATATCTTAGTGCCATAAGAGCACTTATATATTTTGCTAATAATACATAACTTGATATAATATTCAATATAAGTGTATTAGCATGTATATTTCCTTTCCAAACTAGTTAGAGAGGCACTATAATGGAATTAAACATTTACCTCTGTGAAACGATTGATATGCGGTTATTCATATGAATCTAAGTTACAATTAGTTGGCTATGCAGATGTAGGATGTTTGTTAAATCCATATTAATGCAGGTCTCAAACAAGTTATTTACATTTGAAAAATAATGGATTCAAGTGTCATGTGGATTATCTTATAAGGAAGAAACTCCCGCAACTTTATACAAGGACAATGTGTGATGCATAGTTCAGTTAAAAGGAGAATATATTTCTTTAGAAGTTTTTCTTCATGTATACTTTTAAAACAAGGAGAAATACCTGCTTCTTTTTTTTGAGAAACTAATGCACAAGATTGGAATGCGTCAATTCCGAGACCTTAAGTGATGCTCTAAAGATGGGGAGAAATATTGTACTCTTTTTTCTTAATCAAGGTTTTTGTTCCACTGGGTTTTCCTTGATAATGTTTTTAACGAGTCAGTTCCCATGGTGAGGATATTGTGCTCTTTTTCTTTACTAAGATTTTTTCCCCAAAGGGTTTTTTCTTAGTAAGGTTTTAATGAGGTATATCCCTAATGGATATCCAAGAGGGAGTGTTATGAAATATTATTTAAATTTGAATGTGGATGTCCATATATTTATCCTAATCCGGTTAAAATTTAATTAGATAGAATATGTTATTTAATCATATATTGTTTCTCTCATCCTTTTGCTATAAATAGCCCTTTAGATGTTCTATATACGACAACTTTCTTGACAATATCAATAATAGAATTCCCTATTCCTCCTCTTTCTCTATTCTCTTCTACTATAATTTTCATAACAGAAATATCTCACTTTGATGATATTTTAATTTTTTTTTTAACGGATTCATTTTTTTAAAATCAAAATATGGTACAGATTGATTACCCATAAATTTAAACTGATTTATAATTTGTAGTGGTACATGAATCCTACAACTTTAATTGAATGTAATTTGTTATTGCAAGTCAAGTTGAATAGATTAAATTCATAGAAAATATATATGCCATTTTCCAATGACAATTTTTTCCCCCCAGAATATCCCCTCACTGATATGATCGAGATACGTAGTAGTCTTGGGGTAGCTGCAGAGAATGCCCCTGTGCACAAGTTTAAAATTTTCAAACACAATACAATTCCGAAGCCTGCACATTAACCAAAAGGGCGGGGGGTTTACCATGGGGATCAGTTTTATGGGAGCATAATGGAGCATCCCCTCAAAATAACGAAACCGTCCCTGTGTGGAAACATCTAAATTGCTAAGACCGAAACTATTTAAAATACTAATTTAACCCCTCCCCTGAAAACCATCCCGCACTGCAGAGCATCCCCCAAAATCACCTGTGTCAGTGTAATCACTTCCTTGAGTCCCAGGCAACTTTGGCGTGAGCAGACCGTTTTGCCACTTTGCCGCTTAAACCTTTTTGTTTTTTTCGTAGCTTGCCATTTATGGGCTCCAGCAATGTTAGTCATTGTTTGTTAAGTTCGTTTCTCTATGTTGCTCTATTGTCGAAACACTGGGATTATATTGGTGTTTTCCAATTTGCAGTTTGTCCAAATCCCATCGGAGCAACGATATGGAGGTCATCCTCAGAAAGTATCATTGGATAATGTGGATCATTGCATAAGAAGCGTTACTGAAAGTCTAAGCCACTGCATAAAATTATTGAGACCTTTATTTCATTCTTTTTGTTTTTTGTTTTCCGGAATACAGACTAAAACAAATTGCTTACCTAAAGACCCATGCATATTACCTCTCTAATGAACGAACAAAAATGCTAGATCCAGAGGCTCCTGAAATTTCTTTCTGTTGCACTGTTAAAAAAAAAATTATTTCTGAAAAAAGAAAGCTAAAGGCACTACAGTAGCAACAATGACACTAAAAGAAAATCTAGCAATACTTGAAAGACAAAAAAATTGTCCATCAGAAGTTAAGAAAATTAAAATGAACAGCAAGGGAATAAATGGAAATAGAATAATGGGCCCCCACCCAGGCATCAAAGTAAGTCTTAGGTTGGTTAGGATAACACCAACTCAAATTCCACAACTGAAAGCATGAAGGCCAAAATATACGCGAAATGGAGCATGAGAAAAATAAGTGTTCAAAAGTTTCATCATCACCTGAACACAGTACATAGCACGCATAAGGAATTGCCGGCCAGAATATACGCGAAATGGAGCATGGAAGAATATACGCGAAATGGAGCATGAGAAAAATAAGTGTTCAAAAGTTTCATCATCACCTGAACACAGTACATAGCACGCATAAGGAATAGCCACAAGAGGATCTCTGCCCGTGGTGCAGCCAGCGCCTACCACACTTGCGAAATGGAGCTTGAGAAAAATAAGTGCTGAAAAGTTTCTTCATCACCTGAACACAGTACATAGCACGCATGAGGAATAGCCACACAAGGATCTCTGCCTGCAGTGCAGCCAGCCCCCACCACACTTTTCTAAGGAAGGACCAGTTAGTCGACCAGGCAGCAGTAATCTTGGAGGGTGGCTGTTAACGCGTATAGATGGCAAAATGGGTCCGACACGCTGAATTGACCTGTATAACCTATAATTTTTTGTAGGATGGGTTAATATTTTTAAATCATAAAAAATTTTCAACCCATATAACCCGTTCTACTTGACCGCGGGTTGAAGTAGAGCAAGGTAGGTTTGGCCTGGGGGTCAATTTTTTTTTTCATCATTTTTCTCCATACAATACATATAATATTTCGGCCCTTTTTTATTAGTATTTATGTAATATTGGTGGACTCTTGTAGTTTTTTTTTTTTTGAACTATGTTGTTGAGTATATTTATGCTTTGTGAACTATATTGTTGTCTTATTGATTATGAATTTATATTTTATTGTGGACATAGTTAATTTGTGGAGTGTGAATTTTTTAATGTGTTTGAGTTTGAATATTGGCTTATGAGCTTCTCTGTTGTGGTTATTTTGAATAGAAATTTTATCTTATTCTTATTAAGAATTGTAATTTTTAATTTTTTTAGAGTTGAGTAAATAGTTTAATACTTGATGAGTAAATGAAATGAGCTTCTTTATATAGATGTTATTTTATTGCATTTAATTAAAAATTTCTTTATTATTTTAAAAAATAAAGGAATTTTTTATATGAATTAATTTATATAAAAAATATTTTTTTTTTATTTTCTATTTTTTGGCACGCTAACCCATCAACATGTGGCACGGTGGATTGGCGTATTTGCCATTACTAAAATGGTCCACCACTTATTTTGGACTTTCTAATAGTCCAACAAACTAATTATAAATTTAATCTTGCCTTATGTTTTTAAAATTGCAATTTAAGTCCTTTTGTTTTTTTCTTTACCAAGAGAGTCAGGCTACAATTACAAAATAAAATAAAATATGTAAATACTAAGAGTGATGAAGATAGTCCTTAACTTTCTGAATAATGAGGTGCCAAGTGTATTGTGTATTTATTTAATTAACATATGTATTATATTTTCAATTTTGTGCATATATATTTCAATGTTATAGTTTTTTTTTTCTTTAATGTGTAATTGAAGTTTCGTTAAAGACTTGAATCAGCAAATAACAAATCCAAGAGTGAGTCAGGAGGATTCTCAATCCAAGTAAAAGAACTTCCCTCTAAAGCTAAGTGAGCTAAATGGTCTGCTACTTTGTTATAGCTTCTACTAACAAAGCCACAATCAAACCTTGGAAATACAGAAGCAAATAACGAAATGTCTCCAAGTATTGATCCGTCAACTGAGAGATCCTGTTCACCATCCATGATGCTCTTGTAAACTGCCTTCACATCTCCTTTGAGATATACACCACTAAGACCTCTTTCCATGGCCAAAGTAAGTCCTTCTCATGTTGCTAACAGCTCCGCTCTATGGCGATTAGCCACTCCATGAATGACACAAGTTCTGCCTGCTGGGAAATTTCCTTTGCTATCCCTTATCACCACACCCACCCTAGCTGAATTTGTTGCACTATTAATTGCTGCATCCACATTAATTTTGCAAATCCCTCTCCTCGGAGGTTGCCACCTGATCTCAAAATCATCATTTTGCGTTGTTATGTGGGCTGATTGCTCATCCTGCACCTTTGTAACAAACCATGAAGCGGCTTGTTGTCCCACTTCCATATATAAGTATGTTTCTTTCCAACCCATCTATTATTTCTCTTGCTCCAAACCTGGAACTAGGCTGCCAAGATCAATTCAAGTTGGTCCTTCTGTATACTTTCTGCTAATTTACTCATATTTGAAATCCAATCAAGAACATTATCAAAGTGAATCCCAACATCCCGAATTGCCACTTGGATCACATTGATAGTAAAAGGGCAATGGAAGAATAAATGTTCTAATGATTCCTCTTCATCATCACACAGATAGCATCCCCCCAATGCATCAACTCCTTTATTCCTCAATCTGCACTTCGAGCTCTTCTGCTCATTCTACAACCGAATACTTTCACTTTCGGTTAAAGTTCAAGCTTCCAAAGGGTCTTCCATCACTCTTCCACAGTTTTAAATTGAGGAAGAATGTGATAGCTAGCTGTTGGCACAGAATGCGGTCTCCCATAGCATCTCTTCATTCAACTTTGTATGCACTCTTGACCGTAAAGTGGCCTCTTGATTCAAAAGCCTAGAACAAAGAATCATTTTGTGGATTGTGGCTGAGTGGAAGTGTAACGTCCCGATTTCCGAGATCCGGCTTCGCCTTCAGGACTGATCAATTTCAATTCCCGACTTCATCTTCGAATTCTACAGAAAGTGGGATAAATTCCGAGTTCCGAGTTCGTCTTACGTAAGTACATGATTTCCGACTTCATCTTATGATATTCTCCGATTTCCGAGTTAGTCTTATGTCCACGACTTCCGACTTAATCTGGACTATTTCTACGACTTCCGAGTTTAGCATTCGAGTCCGAACAACGTGAGGTGATTTCTGATGTCCGATTTCACATAAGAGGAAAACGGACCCATTTCCGATCTCATAACTTATCTCCAAGTTTCAAGTAAAATACATGCGAGCTCTGAGTTCATGTTTCAAGGACAAATATACCCGGTTTCCGATTTCATCAATCACATAGTATATGAATCCCGACTTCCAGGTTTAAGTACTTGGGTTTGGCAATGTGATTCGAATGCCCGAGTTCCGACATCATACCTCATGCTTCACCATAGTGTGCGTGGTTCCTGACCTCAGAAGTAACAGTGTAACACAATGGTACGTGAGTTGAACTCAATGGACATGAGTTCAAATCTTTGAGTTGATTTCAGTTATACACGAGTTCCGATCTCCGATTTTATATCCAGCATTGACATTCCCAAGTTAAGATAGGGAGTTCCGAGATTACATGATTTTCAGCTGCATTACTTCCGACCTCCGACTTCGATTTCCAAGTATCAAAATAAACAAGATTTCCTCAAGTCACAAGCAATATGGTACGAGTTCCGACATAAGGCTTCAGCTGCGAGCGATTTAAAAGGTCACGAGTTCCGACTTCAAGTATTATAGGGACGAGTTCCGATTTCAGGTAGACCAAAAGCGTATCCCAGTCTTGGGGTGACGTGGAGAGCATTTTGGCCACAAGAGTGAGAGACATGGCCGAACCTCAACCACAAAACTTCAGCCAATCAACACCACGACTTTCATGTATTTAAGTCAGACTTCCCTCCTCCTTCTGATCTGATTTACGTCTCCCTCTCCTCTTGCCCCAGCCTTCTTCTTCTTCCTTTCCTCTCTCAAATCCAACTCCATCAAATCTCCAAGCTTTGGCAAAGTTCCATCAATCCAAACTCAATTTCAGCAAAGTCATACTTCAAAGAGGTAGGATTCAATCTCTAGTCTTAATTTCTCTAAATTGAGGATGCATGAAAGATTCCTTTTTATGATTATTTGATGATGTATTGGATGTGTATGATCGGATTAATATGGGATTAATATGAAATCTTGAGTGGGAATTAGGATTAAAAGAAGAAAACTAAGAGAAATGGATGGGTGAGGATGCTGTCTTGGTGAAGATTCCACGGCAGTCTGTACGGCGGAGTGTACGGCTCCGCCTACAATCGGTCAAATCTGATGAAACCATTTTTAGATGAAAGTAGACATTCAGGACTTTCCATAGACATATAATATAAGGCCATTGGATTAGTATTGAGAGAGAAATGAATTTTTGAAGTTTGACCTAGGGTTCAGGACTTTCTTCCGGGCAAGGTGACTTGAGGAGGACATAACTCACCCTATACAACTCCAAATTGAGTGAAACGAACTTTTTTAGAAAGCTTACACATAGGGGAACGTCCCAACATGAGATTACAAGTTTGTTATGGTCCCAATTGCTCCCAGTAATTCGAGGAAATTACTCTATATCCAAACCAGGCCAAAACAGAGTAGTTCAGGAAGGTCTACTTTCAGGACTTATAACTCGAGGTATACTTAAGCAAATGGAATGAAACTTGTGGAAAATGAAAGGTTGTCCTTTTAGCTTCAATATGAGACCAATTTCGTATGATTTGAGCTTAGTTTCGATTTTTAGTGAATTTATATTATCCAGGAGTGTAATTCGGGCTAGTAACTGAACAGGTTGAGGTAAGATTTGAATATCTTGAGTTATATGGATCAAAATGATATGGGACCAAAGAGGTTAGAAAGTAGACATATAGAGCTATGACATATCAAAATTTCAGATTTAAATGAGTTGAATAGAAATAGAGGTGGGTCATATGAAATTCGGGCAGAATTGAATAGATGGGCAAAAGTGACCCAATTGATGACTTCACGAGTATTAGTAAAACATATAAGGTATGAGTTGTGAATTGCCAGTTTGACCTTGATATATATGCGTTAAATTGATTATATGGCTATGGTTGAATTGTCTGTAAAGACTGGCACTATTCATGGGGAAACGGGACTGATCCGTTATGCTGCCGAATTTACGGCAGAAGTCTAGGAAACTAGGAAATGTGTACAAGCAAGGATGAATTAGAGTAAGAATGAGTATATAGAAATCCTATATTCAAGATTGACATAAGTGTGAGATAAGGTATATGAAAGTAAAGGACAAAGCATATGTATGAGTGCCAGTAGAATGGCAAAGAGGCTACGGGCCTTTATATGTCACGACTATGTACGTGAAGATCATGTATGCAATGACGTATGAAAATAAATGAAGTATAGGTACATTCAGTGTGACTATGCATGACCTTGTATGAGAATGAAAAGACATGAGTATAATGAATGTAAATCCCTTCACTTACTTGAGATCCCTCCCTGTGAAGGCAGTTAAATATAAAGATATGAATTCCTTCACCTGGAGGCAGTTGCACTTTGAATCCCTCCTTGTGAAGGCAGCTAAAACTATGAGATCTCTCTACCTTGGAGGCACGTGGTCAGATGAGATCCCTCTATGTTGAAGGCACGTGGTCAGATGAGATCCCTCAATTTTGAGGCACGTGACCAGAATGAGATCCCTCCAAGACTAGAGGCACGTGGATCCCCTTGCGGGTGAGTCGGTGTGACGACGGTCACGGGTGAAGCTGACGAGCTCACTCCAAGGCCAGGCTACCCAAGGGCAGTGAAAGCACCCTAGGGACGGCGATACGTAACGCCTAGGAGTGCCAAGTAAAAGACTAAGGACCAAAGGCTAAAGATAAAAGTATATGCAGACAGCAGAACTTACATGAGGCATGGCATGACCCAGCTAGTGTAAGTACCAAGTGAAGATCCCATATTCCTAAGGAACGTGACATGGCGATCACGCTCTGATGGGGTGTGACATGGCGATCATACTCTGGAATATGGCACGAAAAATTTTATGATGAAAAGAGAGATGAAGAAAGAAAAGCAAGTTCTATGTCTATGCATGAATGTAAATACAAGTTAAGTTAGGTGCAGATGTTATGTTCTCAGCATATTGATGTTGTGTGGGCGTCTTAATATGATGTAGATCCAGTAAAATATATGTCGAAGTTATGCTTTCAGTACATTGATGCTATCATACCTTATGGTATTACAGTTATTGGTCCCAATATAATTCATGTCTAGATTTTTATGGATTCTCTCGGATGCCAAATGTATGATTAAAATGAGCTTTGCTTCGATATTATATTTTCGAACTATAAAATTAAACAGTTTGTATAGTATGTTCACCTTTTTCATAATAAACCGAAGCAAACTGGAGACGACCACGATGACACTATGTATGAGAATCCTACGGAGAATTCTATAATTCTCACTCCTATTTCCGTGTTGTCTCGGATAAATTGAAGTTCGAGGACGGTTGATGTCTTTCTGGACAAGGTCCGCTCAGGTAACAGTAACAACTCCAAGGTATGGTGTTACAGGAAGCGCCAGTAATATGGCTTCAGCATCAACTGGATTGAAGATTTGTTCTATTACTGCTTGGCTCCATCTTCTTAGTTCTATCTGAATCAGCTGAGAAATATTCCTTATCTCATGAGGAATTAACTCTAGTTTAGTCACTCTATGGTTTGGTAAAGTTGAGATCCATGCATGACTCCTCGGATCAATGTGTTGATCGTCACCCACCCTCCAGACTAATCCTTTAGAAAGTAATTCTTTGCCCTCTCTAATGGACCGCCAAGTGAATGACCAATTATTGCCCAATCTGGCTCAAAGGAAGCTATCCCGAGGAAAGTATCTGGCTTTCAAAGTGTGGGCCATAAGTGAATCCTCATTGTGAATGATTCTCTACCCTTGTTTGGCTAACTTGAATAGATTAAAAGACTTTAGATCTCGGAATCCCAACCCTCCTTCTGGCTTTGCCCAGCACATTTTTTCCTAATCAACCCAATGAGCCTTCCTTCTATTTTCCTGTGAACCCCACTAACATTTGCGCATAATTTGTTCCAAATCCTTGCACATTGTTTGAGGATTTGGAAGCAAGATATAGTATATGTGGGAGTTGCCTGAGCCACTGGCTTGATTAGAACTTCCTTTCCCCAACACGCTTCAATGCTGTATTCTTTAGGGATTGTATAGCTCCATTCTTTGACCTACCAATCATTGTAGGGAGACTGAGATATTTCTCTAAAAAAGCAACAGTGGGAATACGTATCTATGACAAAATAGTAGCCCTGGGATTCTCATTTACATTTGGGCTGAAAAAAATAGATGACTTCTCAAAGTTAACTTTCTAACCTGAGGCTCTTTCATATGTGTTCAGAATATTAATGATAGTGCTACATTCATCCTCTGAAGCACGTAAGAAAATAATGCTATCATCAGTAAAAAAGAGATGTGAAACCATAGATGCAGCTCCAGTGATCTTGAGTCTTCTTAGCATTTGGGCTTGCTCTGCTATATCATTGATGATAGTCCATCCTCACAAAGAACAAATAGGTAGGGAGACAATGAATCCCCCTGCCTCAGTCCCCTCTAAGGTCTAAAATTAGGGGTGTGCAAGGGTTGGGTTGGGTCGGGTTTGAGGAAAAAAAAAATCCAAACTAATCAAACAAATTTGGGTTGGGTTGGGTTGGGTTTCAGCTTTTTTACCCTCCAACCTGAACCAACCCAACTCGACCACTTTCGGGTTAGATCGAGTTGGGTAGTTGGGTAGGTGGTCAGCTATCTTTTGTTTTTTTTTTGGGGGTGAAAAGCATATTGAAAACGCCCTATTTTGTGACATTTTCAAACCTATAACAGTGTAAATACTCACTAACTTGTTATACAATATCAATAAATCTAATTATACATTATACACTATACAATATCAATCATCAATAAATCTAAGTATCTAACTATACAATAACATAAATCAAAATCAATTTAAATCCAATGGCTTCTCGCAAATTAGAGAAAGTAAACACCAAAAGAAAGATATATTATTCTCAAGTCTCAATATCAATAATCCAACAACATTCATCAATCCAAAAGAGCCATTATGGCAATAATCAATAGCATATCCACAATCCACAGCATAACAACATAATAACTGACAACATTCATCAGTCCAATTATCCAAAAGCCATTATACAATACACTAAAACAACATAATAGCAACTCCCAAGTTCCAACTATAGAAAGAAAAAGACAACACAAACTCTTGAGTCTTGAGCAATTTGTCTTCTCCTCAAAGTCACAGACCTAGCACTACAAAAAAAGCGTCAATTAGGGGCAGTTTTTTTTTTTTTTTTTTCATTTAGAGGCAGAATGACTTGCGGCGGTTTTTACACAACCTCCGCAACATTACATTAAATTGCGGCGGTTTTTAACCTCCGCAATTTGTGGCAATTTTATTTTATTTGCGGCAATTTTAAACCTCTATTATCTTGTTTTATCTTTTAACAAATAAACTTGATTGTGGGGGTGGAAAACCGCCTCAATTTAAATGTCAGAATGTATTAATGAAAAACTGCCGCAATATAAATGCCACAATATAAATTAATTTGAAATTGTTTATGTGCAATAATTTTAATTTTATAATTGGCGCTATAATTTTTTTGTTTGGTTAAAAATTGTTGCATGTATATAATATAGTTTTTTTTAATTATTCCTAATATCAATCAATTAATTAACAATATATAAAAAATAATTAAATAACAATTATATATACTAAACAATCACAAAATCTAAATTCAATTACCAACATTGATAAAGAGTTCATAACTTCAAATTCATAACAACATCCACAAAGTTCACAAATCTAAATTTATAATAAAATTCTTAGAGTTCATAACTTCAAATTCATAATAAAATCCACAAAATGATCGTCACTACAAATCTATAATGACTTCTCACTAGAAGTGATCTAACAGTTGATAAAGAAAGTACAACTTCACACATTCTCTTGGTGATTTGTGTTACTGCCTCCTGATGATCTTCTTCCATCCATTGGTGTAGTAGGCTCACTTCCAACATCATATGGCTAAAACAATAGAAAAAACATTTAGTAAGAAATAATATACAAATTTAACATTGTCAATGCCAACCTTCAGAGAAACATTAAACATAGTATATGAGAGCCCAACATGCCAACCTTCCTCCTACATTATCTATTTTCAGCAACTTTCTGCTAGGTGAAATATTTTCACAGGTATAAAGTGTTCATAAATCCTATTCAAGTTCTAATAAAAAGTGTGCCTTCCATTCATACATTCATTACACATATATATAGACAGTAATGCAATTTATATTTAGATTGGTCCCTACAGGTTCCACATAATATGTTTCTCTTCTATGTAAATAGGATCCATTAAGAGCTAGTGACAAAGCTCTGACAAGCTGTGGCCCTTATAAAATGAAAGAAGAAGAGATGCAATGGTCTATAGAAGACCCTATCTCACATTTGGTTCCTCAGGCTTTGCACTAAATGCAATTAGCAGGACCATGAAGAAAGACCTCAAGGTGAAAATTACCTTTGCACAAAATATATTGAATCAATTCTATTGCTTTCCATATCATACATATTGAGAATATGGTAAATGCATAAGTCATTGATTTGTCTCTCTCAATTAGCACTTCTGTATAGTTTTGTTTTATTGTTTTGGCCATAACTTCTGTTTGATGTTATCAACAATTACATGAATGAAGAAGTACAAGGCAAATACTTGGTCATTTCTGTAACAAATCCTTGAGAGCAATAAATTTCTACTTATGCATCTTATACTTAATTTTTTTTTTTTATGTTTGATTGAATCTCAAATTCTATAACCTGTAAATTTGTTAACATTTTAGATTTCTACTACTTAATTAGCGCAATTTTGTTCCTGATTTTAGTTTTTCTTTATAGTTCAGAATTTAATATTCCTTTTATGCTCAAGCATCTCATGAAGATTTTATTTTTTACTGATTTTATGGTTCAGATTTCATTTTGAACTAGCAAATTGTGTAACCTGCATTCAATGAGCAAATTGGATTTTAGTTGGATAGCAATTGTTAAAACATTAGGAAAGAAAATAATGCTTGTAAAAAATTAGAAGCTCATATATAGTAACAGTACCAATGATATCTAATAGGATAGATAGTAAGGCTTCTATTAGTTAGGAATATATCAATGGTACGTAGAGCATGTAAGTTATGGCTTTCTCGTAAACCAAGGAAACAAAGAAAAATAAAAAGAAAAAGAAAAGAAAAGGAAAAAAAATGAAAGAGAATGAAAAGGGAAAAAAATACACAAGAAGACAAGAACTACTTAAAGAGAATATATACTGTCTCTATTTCAGATGGAGCAAACTCATCATATATATTGAATTTCTCTACTCACTATTCAAACTTTGACCAATATCTCATATATATTGGCTTCCTCTAGCCACCGTCTAAACTTTGATCAATTAAAATAGTTTATTGATCATGAACAAAAATTACTTTATAACATATAATAATTTATTTTATTTCAAACTTTCAATTCTTTTTTTCTAAGGTTAAGATATGTGATGATCGCTTAGAATGCTAGTTTTATTCCTCTCTTGTGATAAGAGGAAGCTAGAACTAACTGCAAGGGTTTTCAATGATGGGAGCGTAAGATACAAAGGAAGAGAGAGAGAGCGTTTTGATGATAGAAAGCTTACAAGAAGTATAGTTAGGCTTTAGAAATAACCAGACTATGTCTCACCACCTTCTTTATACTTCTTGTCACTCATCTTTTTTTCTTTTTCTTTTTCTTTTTTTTTTTGGCTTTTCTTTTGTTTTTCTATTTCCACACCATCAGCCCCATGGTTTTCTCATTCCCTCCTTTTTATAACGTAAAGATGTGGTGTTTCCTCCTCCAATACATAACATAGAAATCAATAACATATACTTATGTACAATTGCCGCTATTTTCAATATGCTCAATGAAGAAACTAATATTCAGCCAAGTAAATGCTTTCAAATTTGCAATATACTTATTTTAATTGCCCTGTTCAATTCCTAAATATGCAATTATTCTTCCTATAATATCATATTCTGGCAAAATAAAAGAGACTTGCCAATTGCCAACTAGATATTAGCATACCTCTTGAGTGCCAAAATTCCAAACTATGTTCCCATGTTCAAACCGACTCAAAAGAGATAATTCCTGAGAGGAAGGACACAAATGTTCATAAAATAAATACTGCCATATAAGATGGAATTAACAAATGATCATAAGCTTTAATGAAAAGGCTAAAGAGTTCCCACCTGCTGAAGTTGGAAAATGCTCTGTTTGCCCTGGTTATCTTCATCCAGCAAAGACACCTCCTTCACCGCAAAAAAGAATCCATCACTACAAGAAAAGAAAATGAGTATGTGACCTCTGTCAAAGAAAATGGCAAATCTATTTGCAACAAACTTGATATTAAAATAATTAGACTCTTATGTTTTATCAGCTATATTAAAATGGCTTTATTATATATCACTTTGAGAGTGGAAATAAAAATCACATCACCTGAATATATATGTAAGTGTGTTTCGTTTTAACTTTTTATCTCTTATAGCTATAAACTAGTGTATGTATTTACGGTTAGACATAATAGAATTCTTTAGGCATGACGTCATTAATTAAGAACACAAATATTGGTCCAATGCAAAATATCTAATATGGTAGCTACTTACATACATTTATATACGTTAGCTTTATATCAATTTTTTACTTAACTAATACATATATTTGAATAATAGATTATTTATATTTAACAGCTAATTCTAAAACTTGATTAATAAAAATGATGTAAGGTGATATATGTATTGATTAGCATAGTCATAAAAAGTATGAAAAGCTGGAACTTGCAGCATCTACCCATATGTGGTAGGAGATAAAGAACTATGGTAAGGATCAAGCACATGACCTCTCATGCTAAAAGCTAACTCAAATGATACTGTAGACACTGGAATGGCCAATATATCTGTAGCCATATAGGATAGAACATGATATTTCACCATCTTTCCTCTCCACCATCTCAGAACATCAAATCCCTCATAATTATCCTCAACATCATCTTCCATATATCTGTCCAAATTATCCTCTTGAGCTCATCTTGCTTTTTCTTCGCCTTTGGTCTAAACTTATCTAAAAGGTTTGCACTACTACTGTCATCATTGCTTTCAATTTGAGATTGTGATGCAACATCCGATGATAATCCAGTTGAAGCACGAGTATCAGGAGGAAGGGGATTCAATGCCATATATTGAGAAAACAAACTCTTAATGACACCCTTTAACTTTTTCAATATGCTCTTGGACTTTTCATGACTATACATCTCCATGAAACAAAACTCAATATACTCCCACTTAAATCACGGGTCAAGAAAAATAGCAACAAACAAAAGATAATTTATCCCATTGACATCCCAATACTTGTCAAACTTAGATTTTATACTTATAGCCATCTTTTGCAATACACTATCATTACTTTCAATACAACCCATCAAAGTGTTTTGAATTTCACACAACTTATGAAAAAAAGTATTTGCAGTAACATGCAATGAAGCTGAAAATGAAAGTATAGCATCATAGAAGATCTTCAAGAATTTAATGCAAATACATGCATGGTTCCAATTATCAACACTAGGAGCTCCTCCCTCACTAGCAGGAGCATTCAAGAATGAATTATTATCATCATATTCAAGGGGACTAAATGCCTTTTCAAATTTTTCAGCCACTTCCAACATCAAGTAAGTGGAATTACACCTAGTGGGCACATCAAGAACTAGCATTTGACTACTAGCTATATTGGCCTCTTAGGCACACCTCCTAAAAGAAGCCAATCTAGATGGAGAGGATCTTACAAATTTACAAGCGTCCCTAACTTTAGCTATGGAGGAATCCAATTCCTTCAACCCATCACTCACAATCAAATTTAAAATATGAATAGAACACCTCATATGCATGTACTTTCCCTTCAACAAGATAGTACCATTCTAATGGGCCATACCCCTTACCAAATAAGTTAGTACTGAGTTATTAGCACTAGCATGATCCACAGTTATAGTGCAAACATTCATAATACCCTAGTTTTTCTAGCATTTTTCTAAAGTTTTCCCTATGGTATCACCTTTATGGTTCGTAATCAAACCAAAGCTCAAGATTTTCTTGTGCAATGCCCATCCTTCATTAATATAATGAGCACTCACACACATATAATTTATATTTTGAATTGAAGTGCATATATTAGTTGTTAAAGATTTCAATTTAGCTTTTTCCTCTAAAAACATTTGCATGACATCTCTAGAAATAGTTGTTCGAGTAGGGATCTTAAATCTTGGTTGACATGAAGCCATGAAAATCTTAAAGCTGGATTCTCAATAAATTTAAAGGGAAGCTTGTCAATGATTATCATTTTACCAAGATCAAGCCTAGATTGTTCTTGGTTGAATTTTGCAAGCTTAAAGGGTCATCCTCACTTTGTTTTCCAAAAGCAATTTTTTTTGCTTCTTATCTTCCTCCCTATGTGGGTTCTTTTTACAAGCTCTCAAATGCTTGATGAGGCTGGTGGTGCCATGACTAGAACTATTGGATGCATATGACTTTCTACAATAATTGCAAATAGCTCTATCATTCTCTTTATCTTTAGAAAAATGAGCCCAAACATTTGAAGGAGGTCTACTAGGTTTTCTTTTATTACTTACATCTTGTGAAGAGGTGTCAACTGTTGGAGGTGGATTTTGATTTGTAGAAGGTGCAGCTGCTAATTGAGTCTCGCCCGAAGTTGGATTAGTTGTTGGAGTTGGAAGTGGATTCCTGCTTGTTGGACTTGGAGCACTTCCAACTTGAGTCCCACTTGTATTCTGGGTCCTAATTCCTTCATAGCCTAATTCTTGGTCTTCCGCCATTTTCTTGGCTTGTTATTGCTATTTCAAGAGAAAAAAAATCATGTTATATTACTATTACTCTCCAATATGAAAAATTAGTGGCACAATTTGACATTAACAACAATGATTTCAATTTTCAATTAACAAGGCAATAGCAATACAGCATTAACAAGACAGCAACATTAACAAGACAATGAAATCATTTCAATTTTTAGACCCTACAACTACAAGAAGTAAAAATTAAACACTACTAAACCATGGTTAGAATCACAGGTCAACACTAATAGAAATAAAAATCAACATAACAACTTAGATCAGGTCAGAATCACACGCTAAATTCTTAGATTAGAATCAACACTAATACAAGGAAAAATCACACATTAAATTTTCATATTAGAATCAACACTAATACAAATAAAAATCACACACTGAAAATCTCAGCCTCAGGTCAGAATCTCACATCTAATGACTGAAGACTGATGAGGGCTTCTTGGCAGCAGAAGGGTTCATGGCAGCGGAGGGATTCATGGCGGCGGAGCGTGGCTTCCTTCTCGTTCTCACTTCTCGGCGGCAGAGGGATTCAAAGCAGTGGAATGTGGCTTCCTTTCTCGTTTTTAGTGGCTGCTTTTCTTCGCGACTGACCAATAGTGGGCATTGGGCTATGGCATCCTTCTTGTTCTTGGTGGTGGCTACTGGCTCCCTTCCTGGGTTGAATCTGACGATGGAGGTGCAAACAATGGTGTCCTCACTCCTCCATGACTAAGTCGATGCACTTCATGTACTGTACTCTTGGCAACAGGGGACGACTTCCTTTGGCAGCTTGTGGCAGCATAGGACACGGCGAAGGGAGATGGAGAGAAGCCGAATATAGGATGGACGAAAGGGGAGTGGTGGCAATGGAAGGGGAAAGAAAGAAAAGTTAGGGGTTTTTTTTTTTTTGAGTAATGGCTACTTGATATTTGATAATTTGAGTCTCGGACTCTGAGCTGAGTCACTCATTAGTCATTATTAAAAAAAAAAAGATAAGTGGGGGTTCGAGTCTATGGGCGGGTTTAAAATTTAAACTCATTACCCGAATTGAAGATTGGATGGGTTAATTGGGTTTTACCCGATTAGACCCGATTACTAGATCCAAACCGAATTTTTGACCATGGGTCTGATCGGGTTGATTAGGTTCGCGGATTGACCCGTACCCGTGCACACCCCTATCTGAAATATTCCCTTGGGTAGCCATTAATGAGCACCGAAAATGAGACTAATCTTACACACTACATAATTCTTCTAATCCACCTATCTGCAAAATTTAGTTTCCTCATTATTGACTTAAGAAATTCCCACTCAACCCTATTATAGGCTTTGCTCATATCTAATTTCATAGCCATAAAACATTCCATACTAGATCTCATGCTTCTTAAAGCATAAATAAGCTCGTATACAATAAGGACATTATTTGTGATCTGACGATTCTACACAAAAGCACTTTAAGACTCTGAAATAATAGAAGGAAAAATGATTTTCAATCGATTAGCTAAAACCTTACTTATAATTTTATAGATTACATTGCATAGAGCTATGAATCTAAATTGTGTCATATTCTGTGGGTTTTGGATTTTTAGTATGAGGACAATAAATGTCTGAATGATATCATCGATGAAATCACCATTACTCAAAAAATTCAGAACTGCTTCTATCATATCTTCACCAACAATATCCCAATACTTTTGAAAGAAAAAAGCAAGCATACTATTTGGACCTGGTGATTTAAGAGCACCCATTTGAAAAGTGGCTTCCTTGACCTCCATGGCCGTGAATCTCACTGATAAGAAATCATTCATATCCTGGGTAACTTTGCTGTCTACCCCAGTCAAAGCTTCGTCTATATCTGTTGGATTAGCAGATGTGTAGAGGTCTTGGAAATAATCATAAATTACCTTCTCAACTTCTTTGTTTTCACACTTCCACTCCCTATGTTGATCTTGAATTCATGAAATCTTGTTCTTTCTCTTCCTGATAGATGTCTAGTGTGAAAGAATTTTGTATTCTTGTCTCCCTCCTACATCCATAAAACTGTTGATCTTTGCCACCACATAATCTCCTTTCTCAATAGCAATTCATTCAATTCAACTTTGGTTGATCTTAAGTGCTGAGATACGTTTTCTGATTGCACAGCCCGACTTAACTCCCTAATTTCTTGTTTCAACTCATGAACCCGCTTCCCTAAGTTCCCAAAAGGTGAGCTTGTTCTAGCATTTAAATTGTTCACCAGTCACTCTAAAATCTGAGCCACCCCCTCCCCACTTTACCGTTTAAATGGCCCCAAAACCATCCATCCTTCTTCTCATACTCTTCATGAAGTACCCACATCTTCTCAAATATGTATGGTCGCTCCTTTTCTTCATTTTGGTCAACTTTCTCCACCTTGGAAGCCTCTAATAAGATTGAGCAGTGGTTTGAATATAAGGAAAAAAGATAAGAAACATCTATTTCTAGCCAATCATTTAACCATTCTGAATTCCCAAAAAATCGGTCAATCTGCACCTGTACATTACTATCACCGCTTCTAACATTTTGCCAAGTGAATCTATACCCCTAAAATCCCAAATCATGTAAGCTACATGCATCTATTGCCTTTCAAATTGCCTTCATTTGCCATGCAGCTCTCCTATTCCCCGTTTTCTCATGTGGCTCTAAAATTTCATTAAAATCTCCTCCCACCACCCACGGTATTGAAGTGGTTTGATTGACGTTTTTGAGAAGGTTCCATGATAAGTGCCTATTTGGAATTGCCGATTCCCTATAGGAGAGAGTAAATCTCTACTCCTTGCCCCAATCAATCTCCCTAACCATACAATCGATAAAGTTACGACAATATGCCTTGATTTTAATATCTACCTCCTCCTACCACATAATGCCAATGCCTCGTTTCCTTTCATCCTAGCTCATCCCCAAACCCGCCTTATAACCCAATTTCCACCTAATTGCATCAAACTCTATATTTGTCATTTTTGTCTCTAACGAACACAGAATTTTGGGTTTTATTTGCCTTGCTAGTAGGTGCAAGGCTGGAACTACCTGTGGGTTCTTGAGACCACTGTAGTTCCATGTTACAAGCCTCATGGTGCTCGCAGGATTGGTCATAGGACTACTGGAGTAGCCCTGCTGTTATCATTGACATATCATCCTCTTTACTGTCCTCTATCCTTGGTATCTTCATGGCTCTTTGTTGCTCTTTAATATCCATTGTTGTTTGCTCATTCAACACTTTCTCAACATTTCTTTTAGTCAACACAATATTTTCATTACCATCCTTTCCTCCTTGCCTCTCTACCTTCTTCCACTTCTTCTTACCAGCTCCCTTCCCTCTGCTCTTCTTATTATTGTTGAGTTTGTTGGCCATGCATACTGATTAGGTCGACATTGAATCTGATTGCATATTACCTTTCAGAATGAGCAAACCATCAGTGACATTATTTGTTCCTCCCTTCCTCCTTCTCGAACTACTAGCAACTTTTTCATTACTTTCTAACATTGGCAATATAGAACCTTTCCAGCTATCTCCTTTGGCCTTCCCACCATCCATTATTTGTATTTCCTTCCTTCCTTTCCCACCCATTGCCGATGTTGGAGCTCTCAACCATTCTCTGAATTGCAGATCTTCCTTATTCCCATTCTCTTCCTCCTCACAATCATCTTTAGTATGACCTAGTAAACCACACTTATATCAAAAGTTTAGTAGTTTTTCATATTGTATGAAAAACCACTACGATTTCGAGTTTCCTTCAACATTTAGTGTCACCCCTTGTCTTAGAGGTTTTGATATGTCGATCAAAACCTTCAATTGAAAGCTATCTCCATTGCTTTTACACTCCCTCCCTATCTCTACCTCCAAGCATTTGCCTAATGCACCTCCAATTATCTCACCCATTACTCTTGTTCTAGCCACAAAAGGAAGTTCAATGACTCTAATCCAGAATGCTGCTTTCGTGAAACATAATTATGAGGGTCTTTCCTTGCCATCATACTCTTGAATCACTAAGAGGTTCTTATCAATTGACCAAGGACCCTCCTCCAATACTCTATCTCTTTTGTTAAAAAAAGTAAAAATCATTGTGTTTTCACCTACCTTCTGCATTCCTCTTGCCGGCCTCCATCTAGACTCCATTACTTTTCCAAGTGCTCTGAAATTATATGGTCGTGTAGAGAGTAGCCTTCTCGCAATCATAAACTTATTACAAGTGCTCGATGACTCATTTTGTTTCAATGAACCCCCCAACGCCTTACCTTCTTCCTCCGAGAGTCAAAGACTATGACATATCCTTATGAGCACCTCCGCCATTCCTTGCCCTATCTCCTTTCGCTCCACCTCCTATGATTGACAACCGAGGAGAGTATCCTCATAGCTCATGAGACAAGCCTCTACATAAACCTCTGCTGCAGCTAGACAAAACCCTATCAGAGCACAGGTATCGAGAGGAAAAAAATCCTTTGCATTTATAGTTATATGCATGTTATGTATGTTGAATATGTTTATTTATTTATTCATATGTTATATAGTTCACTTATAACAGGATGAGGATCTGGTTTTGGATGAGGTAGTGGTAGATTGAGGAAGCATGGTCTACCTACTTACACTAGTGCTTGACCCACTACTTCCACTACACCCACGTCCACCACTGCTACTACTTCTACCCCTGTGAGTCATCCTCCACATTCAATATTCGTAGTTTTTAGGATTTTTTTCTAATTTTAGGATTGTACTATAATAATTTTATTTTATTTCTTCTATTATTGATAGTTTTTATTTTAATTAATAGTGTATATGTTTATATTTTATTATATTTTTATTTATATGGATTTGTGAATAATTAAAATAATAATTTGAAACATTTAAATACTAATTTCAAATTTTAACAATATAAACCAGAAAAAAATAAAAAAAAATCTTTATGTATCAACGAAATATCTAAGGTAATTATATATATTAGAAATATTATTTTTATACTACCGATGCATTATCCATCAGTAATATTATTAATATATAGAAAATGAGGTGTAATTACTGACGGAGATTTTGTTGGCAATTATAAAAAATTCGTTGATTTAATTTCGTAAGTGACAATTTCTAATGTTATTATTACCGATACTATTTTAATTATACCGATGAATTTTTTCCGTCAGTATAATTGCATATATTATCAACGGTATCTTACTGATGAAAATGTTTATCGATGGATTTCATTGACTTTTCCATCCGTAAATTTGTCAGTAATTAGTGCATTTCTAGTAGTAAAAGATATTCAATAAATGAATAATGACTTAGCTACTTTATAATTATTATCAATTTATAATAAATAAAAATTAATAAATTAATATATGTTCATATTAAAATTTTATTCAAGACATTGATGCTTTGCATTACAAAAGAATTTAGACATAAATCAATTTTCTTACAAATATTGAAACTTAAAACAGGTGATGCTAAACATATACATCGCATGGAAGTTGCCAAAGATGTTTATTATTATCAATTTATGAAAAATAAAAAGTAATATATATAAATATAAATATATATATATATATATATATATATATATATATATATATATATATATATATATATATATATATATATATATATATATGTTCATACTAAAATTTTATCTAAAACTATAATGCTTGCATGACAAAAGAATTTAGACATAAAATAGTTTTCTTACTAATATTGATGCTTAAAATAGGTGATACCAAACATATATTGTAACACCCAAGTTGAGAATTACATGAATTATGATACCTTATCCTATCAGATCTCGTGGAAGCTCCAAGTTTGGACCTTATACCTCTTTGGAGGGCTATATGATTAGGACATTTTCAAGGGATCAAAAGTCCTGATAATTGTTCCTTAGATACCCAAAAATTGAAGAGTGATTGTTAATGAATTTTGAGAAGTTATTAACCTTTTCGTTTTTAGCCCGAAAGTTTAAGAAAATGTGAGTTTCTAGAGATTTGTACTAAAATCCAAAAGTTAGATTTTGATTTTTCCAATATTTTTATTGGATTCAAATTAGGAGTATTGCCTTATTTACATTTATATTTGAAAGTTAATGGAGAGTAAAATAAATGAGTATATGGTCTTTGAGAGGCATAGGAAAAAAAAAAAAAGATCGGGCACCTAGGCGCTGGATGCGCTAGATGATGATTGGCTTTTAGGCAGGTGGATGCCTGGGCGGCCAAGTCGCAGCACCCAAGCACCCATTAGGTGAGAATAAGAAGGGGTTCTTGAACCCTCTTCTTCATTTTTCCCCAAACACCTCTTTCTCTTTTTTCTCTTTCATCCTTCTTTCCTTCCACATAATCCATCAATTCTTCACCAATTTTTACTTAAATCTACCACCAAATCCATCCTTTTCACACCATCATCATCATAGCTTTGGGTTTCTTTTCTTCTTGGAGCTCTCTCTCTCTCTCATCTTTTAGTAAGAGAAAATGGAGGTGGGAGAAGATCCACTACTCTCCTTATGCTCCGCCGCTTTCCTCCACTCTCTACGGTAATTCTTGAGCTTAACCCTCCTTATTATACTATGAATTAGCTAATTTTTCTATGGATTCAAAGTTTAAGCTTATGAAGGGGGGTTAGGATTAAAAAATTGAGGGTTTTTACTCTATGAGAAAAACCTGAGCAAATTCCTACAATAATTAAGTTGTGGGAGTCTAGTTCATATATTTGCCATGATAGATTCTCTTCAGAATCTCTTGCTGGCTCTGAGGCTTCGAAGAGCTTGAACTCCTTCCTTTCCAAACTTGATCTGTGAGTGCTAATATATCTATAGTTTATTTTAAGTAAATATATGATTCTAGAAATCTTATATTAATGGTTTGAGTTACTAAAGATCGAAAGTTGAAATAGCATCTCATTGAATTATTTCTTGATTCCTTGATAGATAAAAGATATCACTCCTCTATAGATGTAATTATGTATATATGTGGGACAAGTTACCATAGAAGTTGATTTTCAATACTTGAATAATTTGATAGAAAAATATATAGTTTCATGTTATTAGAAATTTAATTATATAAAGGCTCTGAAACTGATATTAATTTTTATGAGTTATTTCCAATTTGGTACTAGAGAACATGTGTAACATCCCGGGTACACAGTGCGTCTAATTTGCACTGTTAACTAATTCATTCGCTTTCATTAGAGACATAAGAGTAATGAGAAGTGAATTAGAAAGATTAGGGTTAGAGGAATTTGAAATAATCATGTAGAAAATTTTAGAAGATTACTAGTAATGTTTCACAAGTTTAAAGGAAATCGGTTGAAATTCAATATTTTATACTGCAAGAACTAGATTAGTAGAATTTTAGACTGTGAAAACCCAAATTGGGTGGCTAAGATTCAGCCACCTCTACCCCTATAAATGGCGCCCTCTTAGCCACCTCTACCCCCACAAATGGCGCCATTGGGTTGCCAAGAAAATGGGGAAATATGTATGCATGCATTAAAAGCTTTTACAACTGGCAAAAGGAGCTACTCTACATATATCTATTTGAAGAGTGTTATTTGAACTTACACAGTTAATTATATTTATGACTTTAAGAGAACAACTAGACTGAGATTTATAGAAAAATAAAAGAGAGTAAAAATTTTACTAAGATTTAGTTGTTAAAATGATATGTCATGCTTATTGATTGAATCAATAGCTAGATCATACCACTTCATTTCATCCTATAATTAACCACCAAAATTTTTGTTAAAAATCCTGATAATATTTTTTTGGCCCTATAATATTGCTCTTAGGGGAAAACGATGAAAGAAAAAAGTTTTTTTTTTTTTTAAGTTTTTTTTTTTTGAAAAAGGAAAAAGTAATCCTGATGTTCACTTGGTATCCAGATTTTAATGTTAAAAAAATATTTCTTATTTTCTTTGGGTGAGAGGAACTCACATTCATATTAGAGAAGCACCACGCAACTTGATTTAGCCAGGGAGAATGTGGCAAATAACAAGTTGAGCGCAAAGGTGAATATGATTCCATATGATAATATAATTTTATAGTGGCTCGGTCTAAAATGAGATACTATCTAGTTACACAGGGATTATTATATGTTACATTGTCAAATATTTAACGCTTTATCAAATACAATCAGTAGTTAATAAAATATCTAATAATTTTCCTTAAATATTAAACTAAAAAATAAGTTATTAAACAAGAAATTAAGTTTAGTATATTGTTTATGTAAAAATATTTTACATAATCATTTAATCGTATATTGTTATGTTATATATTCAAAGTGTTTCTTTTAATAATTATATTAAAAATTACACATATAAACGTATACAATTGCTTGATAGTAAAACATTTTATACTAATTAATAATATATCAAAATTAATCTTATAAATAATACTCAATTCCACATTACCCTAATCAAATTTTGCACATAAAAATGAAAGGTCTTGCTAGCTACTTGCTAAAAAATATTCGAAAATTAGGCTAACAAGCTGTAGGTCAGGTGGTCAACAATCAGTATAGTAATAAGTGGGTGTTTCCGTTCTTTATTCGAACCCGAAACCTGAATAATAGACATATACTCTTAACATTATTACATAATTTTCAAATTATAAATTTAAAAATTACAATTCGTAAAGATATTGATACAGTTGTTCAGACGACTAACCACTTCAATTAAGAAGGCCTATATTGTTTTGCTCTCTGACAATGCTCGAGAAGATAGCACGTTTAAGCACTTGACCTACTGCATCCTCCCCCTGGTGATTAGACCGAGCCAGCTTCAACGATGAATTATTGGGAACTCCAGTGTTGGTACCTGTGCTAGCTTTTGCTGCATTACACTGAGAACATGCAGTAGGTGACCATAAAAAGGCACGGCAAGTCTTGACAATAACCTTTCGCAAATCAGCACTAGTGGGTTTGATAGGACCCTCCACTTTAACACCAAAACCATTACCATTTTTATTGTGCATATTTTGGTCCCCACAGAAAGACCTACATCTTTGTTGACATGATAGTGTGCCAAAGTCACCATGTAAGCATTAATAGAATTAACTTTTTCAGTAAATCTACACTTTAGTCCTTCAAATATTTTTATTTTAACATTTTAATTTTTAAAAGATTAAATATATACACTTTAGTTTCTCAAAGATTTTCCTTTAATATTTTAGTTCTTAATAGATTAAATATATACACTTTAATCCCTGAATAATTTTTTAACACTTTAGTTGTTACACTCTCCCAAGTACAGTACTATGCTTGCCCATAAGATCAAGACCTCTGAGCTTGTTATCAAGCACTGAATTTAATCTTATCCGACAAAGAACTTCAAATTGCCTTCTAAAACTTCTTGAACTATCTGGAGATAACACGGAAATAGGAGTGAGAATTATAAATTCTCAGTAGGATTCTCTAATTATCATACATAATGTCATCGTTGTCATATCCAATTTACTTCGGTTTATTATGAAAAAGGTGAACATATTATGTAGACTGTTTAATTTTACAGTTCGAAAATATATTGTTCGAAGCAAAGTTTATTTTTACTCATACACTTGTCATTTGGAAGAGCCCATACAACCCCAATTTATGAACTATACTATGAATAATAACTGCACATATTAAAATACAATAGCATCATTACACTGGATACATAACATCTACACCTGACTTTATTTATACTTGAATTTATACATATATATAAAATTTACTTTTCTTTCATCCGACACACCTAGGCGTTACGTATCGTCGTCCCTAGGGTGCTTGCATCTACCTACACTTGAGCATTACGTATCACCGTCCTCAAGTGCAGCATCATGCCACATTCCAGAGTATGATCGCCATGTCATACCCCATCAGAGCGTGATTGCCATGTCACGTTCCTTAGGAATATGGGATCTTCGTGCTATATTCCAGAGTATGATATCAATGTCATACCCCATCAGAGCGTGATCGCCATGTCACATTCCTTAGGAATATGGGACCTTCATTTGGTACTTACACTAGCTGGGTCATGCCATGCCTCATATAAGTTCTATCCCCTATGCTCACATTAGCTGGGTCGATGCCATGCCTCATGTGAGTAGGGTGTCTGCATATACTTTAATCTTTAGTCTTTAGTCTTTAGCCTTTACTCTTTAGCCTTTACTGCCCTTGGGTAGCCTGGCCTTGGAGGGAGCTCGTCAGCTCAACTCGTGACCGTCGTCACACCGACTCACCCACAAGGGGACCCACATGTCTCTAGATTGGAGGGACCCAATGTGCAACTGCCTCCAACATAGAGGGACCCAAGTTTTAGCTGTCTTCACAAGGAGGGACCCAATATGCAACTGCCTCCAAGTAAAGGGACACATATCTTTATCATTTAACTGCCTTCATAGGGAGGGACCTCATATAACTGCCTCCAAGTGAAGAGACCCACATTCAATATATTCACATTTAATATACTTATGTCTTTTCATTCTCATGTATAGTCAAGCATAGATATGCTAAATACACTCGTACATATGCTTCATTTATGTTCTAATATTATTGCACATATGATCTTCACGTACGTATTCATAACGTATAAAGGCTCGTAGCCTCTTTACCATTCTACCAGCACTCATACATATGCTGCATCATTTATTCTCATATACCTCATATCATACTTATATCATTCTTGAACATAGAGTTTCCACCTACAGAATCATAATTGTATAGCTATTCACATCATAAATTACTTGTAATATAAACACTCATAGTTTCTTAGACTTCACAGTAAATCCAAAGCGATAATGTGAATCAGATCCATTTTCCCATGAATAGTGCCAATTCTCACAGACAAATCAGTCATAACAATATAATCAATCTAACATATCTCTTAATGTAAAACTTGCAGCCCTCAACTCAAACTTTATATGTTCACTAACGCTTTGTGAAACCATCAATTTGGTCATTCCTGCCAATTCTATTCAGTTCTGCCCGAATTTTGTATAATCCACCTTTTCCTCTATTCAACTCATTTAAACTTGAATTTTGGATATGTCATAGCTCTATGTGTCTATCTTCTAACCTCATTGGTCCCATATCATTTTGATATATATAACTCAAGATATTCAAATCTTGCCTCAGCCTATTTAGCTACTAGCCCGAATTACATTTCTGGAAGTATAAATTCACTAAAAATCAAAACTAAGTTCAAATCATATGAAATTGGTGCCATATCAAAGTTAACAGGACAACCTTTCATTTGCAGTAAGTTTCATTCCATTTGCTTTAGTACAGCTTGAGTTATAAGTCCTGAAATTCCACCTTCCTGAACTACCTTGTTTTGGCTCGGTTTGGACATAAGGTAACTTCCTTGAACCACTGGGATCAATTGGGGTCATAACAAACTCGGAATTTCATATTGGGATGTTCCGCTATGTGTAAGCTTTCTAATAAAGTTGGTTTCACTCAATTTGGAGTTGTATAGGGTGAGTTATACCCTCCTCAAGTCACCCTGCCTGGATGAAAGTCCTAATGCCTAGGTCAAACTTCAAAAATTCATATCTCTCTCAATACTAATCCAATAACCTCATATTATATATGTATAGAAAGCCCTGAATGTCTACTTTCATCTAAAAATAGGTTTATTGGGTTTAATCGGCTATAGGCAGAGCCATACACTCCGCCATACAGACTGCCGAGGACTCTTCACTAAGATAGTATCCTAATCCTCCATTCCTTCTAGTTTCTCTCCTTCTAACTTTAATTCCAACTCAAGGTTTCCTATTAATCCAATCATAATCCATCATATACATTCAATATATCATCAAATACATGAAGAAGAATAAAATTTCATACAGCCATAATGCAAAAATTCAAGAACAGAAATGGAATCCTACCTCGTGTTATGTGATTAGGCTTGAGCTTGGAAATAGAACTTGGTTGAACTTGAAGGTTGGATGGAGTGGGTGGGTGAAGAAGAGAAAAGAGAGCTGAAGTGAGGAGAAGGCAACATAGAAGTGGGGCTGAATAAGAGGAGGAGAATGTGTTATATGGGCATGAGTGGTAGTTAACTTGGAGGGTTATGATTGGCTTAAAACACAAGGCTGAGTTTCAGCCAACCTTCCCCATTTTTGTGGGTAGAGTTCAGCCATGTATCCCTCCTTTTGTGACAAAATTGCTCTCCATGTCGCCTAAAAGTAGGACTCGTTTCCAATGTATTCTGAAAGTGACATCGGAACTCGTACTCTTCTTAAAGTCAGAACTCGTGCACATCTTGGAGATGAAATCGGAACTCAGAAATATTGTCTTGGTTTCTCTAAAACTTGAAAGCAAAGTCAGATGTGAAACCAAACACTTAAATCCGGAAGTCGGGGACATTAGGTAAACTTGAATCGGTTCTAAGCATAACACCGGAGATCGGGAATCAAATCATTAATCTTTTATTCCAGGAAATCGGAACTTACAGAATCTCAGAACTCCAAACTTTATATCGGAAGTCGAGAACACCATTAGAAATGGAAAGCTCCTGGGAATAATCTCGGAGATCGGAACTCGTGTATTATTTGGAAATCAACTCAAGGATCCGAACTTGTGTCCATTCTAGTTGAGTTCAACCCTAAGGCCGGAGCTCGTTATATTAAACTCGGAGGTCGAAAATCATATACATTATTTTGAAACATGAAGTGTAAGGTCGGAACTTCGCGTGCATCTTGTTTGAACCTTGGAAATACATTACAAGGTTGAATATCGGAAATCACGTCCTTGTTGCTTGGACTTGAAGTTCAAGTCGAAAGTCGGTAAATAAGGAATACTCGTAGGCTTTAGGTCGGAAGTCGGGAAATTAATGCCAGATGAAGCCAGAAATCGTAGATTAACGCAAGACGAACTCGGAAATCGGAATTTATCCGATTTTATGTGAAATTCGAAGATGAAGTCGGAACTCGAAAATCGGGGATGTTACATTAGTCCTTAAAAAATTAAATTTATACATTTATATATTTTGATATTTTTTTATTATAAAATATAACTATAAAAATAAATTATAATAAGATATAATTTTTATTAATTATTTGATTTAAAATTTATATATCAAAGTTTAATTAGGTTAATCTCATATTCCAATATTTAATTGAGTTATATATCATATGTGCAATTGTTTTTATTACATATAATTAAATTTATACTAAATATTCTTTATTAAAAATATTATAAAATTAAATCTTGGAATAAAAATCTTGGAATGTGAGATTTAATTTTATAATATTTTTAATAAAGAATATTTAGTATAAATTTAATTATATGTAATAAAATTAATTATATATATGATCACATATAACTCAATTAAATCTTGGAATGTGAGATTAACCTAATTGAACTTTGATATATAAAATCTCTTCTCTGTCTCTCTTTGTCTCTATGTCTGTGTCTGTCTCTCTCTTTATCTTATTTTTATTTTTATTATGAAAATAATAAAAAATAATTATTAAAATATATATAAATAATAAATTATTTTCAATATAAATTGTATTTATATATAACAAAAATTAAAAATAATTACAAGTAAAATAGTAAATATTTAAATAACTCTATTAACTTTTAAATTAAACAATTAATAAAATTTATATTCTATTATAATTTTTTTGGTTATATTTTATAGTAAAAATAGAAAATATCAAAACATATAAAGTATATATATTTAATCTTTTAAGGATTAAAGTATTAAAAAAATTATTTAGTAACTAAAGTATATGTATTTAATCTTTCAAAAACTAAAATGTTAAAAGAAAATCTTTTAAGGACTAAAATATTAAAATAAAAATCTTTCAAAGACTAAAGTGTATATTTATTCTAACTTTTTTCTTCATCTAAAGATCGAAAAGACGACTTCTCTGTGAACAACCATATGAAACAATAATGGTGAATATTGTGCAACTGTCTTTAGCCCTTGTGAAGGACATTGGAGAGCCGGAAGAAGAATCAATGCCTGTTGTGCCTCCAGGAAGAGAATATATAGAAATGAAATAATAAAATACAATAAACAATTTTAATGTAACTTATCCAAGTTCAAGATCAAGAAATGTCTCTAAACTTAACGAGTACTTATAGATGTACTTATGAATAACCCATCATAAAAAAAAATCTAAAAATCAAACTTAATCGAAAGACCAACTAGGTGAACTAACCCTATACATTTGTTAAGATAGTTTCATTCCTAATAAATGGAATTTGCTCATCTTTATTTATGTACTAGCTATAATTTCAAAAGTTAAGTTACATATAAGCCATAATTAACAATCTCTCAGTAGCTAATAGAATGATTTTAATTAAGAACCTCGTAGTATTGGTGGCCTTTATATCCCTTTAGCTCACTCTTCAACTTGATATAGCGTTTGTTAGGTCTAATTGTCTAAAAATATTTTAGAAGAAAATTTTTGAATTTTGATATGAAAATTTTGAAGGCTTGGGTTTACAAGGAGTATGGTCCTAAGGAAGTTCTCAAGCTAGGGAACTTACCAATTTCTACTCTTCAGCATAATCAAATCCTTGTTCAAGTCTATGCTGCTACTTTAAATTCGATTGATTTCAAAAGGCATCAATGCCCTATCTTTCTATTTGAGTTTCTTGTGAGTATGAAATATAATTCATTATAGAAGACAAATTTGTATGTCTCAACATCTAGGTAACTGTTTGCTACATTACAAACACATCATAAACGGGTAATATCATTACAATGATGGTCATTGTAATTAGTAGAAACCATTTTATTAGCTACTAAGAACTTCTTAATTAAAATCATTCTGTTGGCTACTGAGAGGTTGTTAATTATGACTTATGTGCATCCTAACTTTCAAAATTATAGCTAGTGCATAAATAAAGATAAGCAAGTTCTATTTATTAGAAATGAGATTGTCTTAACAAATGTATGAGGTTAGTTCAGCTAGTTGGTCTTTCAATTAAATTTGATTTTTAGATTTCTTTGATGATGGGTTATTCATAAGTATGTTTATAAGTACTTGTTAAGTCTAGATAGGCATGTCACCTAGGTGAGGCAAGGATAAGGAGTGCCTCCCCGCTTCTCGTCCCCACAACCCTAAACCCTCCTTATCCCCGATCCCTACCATGGGAATTTTTTCTCCCCATCCCATTCCCTACCTCCCCATAGGTCCCTACGGGGATCCTTGGAAAATACAAAAAAAATTGAAAAATAAAGAAGTATAGAAGTAAAGATTTCACCTTTGTGAGATCTTAAAGCAACCAAACAATAGCCAAGATAAATGACAAACCAAAGATAAAACAACTAACATATCACGATGGAGGCTAAAATGGAGAACAACAGGCAGAATGCACCAAAACACATCAAACTTGCAACTGGAAGAAGTCAAATAGCCACAAAAATGAAGAAAGGCATATACTACACTATGTTCAAGAAGATGTACTTCAACTTAAGCTGCAATAAGAGATAAGGCTAGTTTGCCTAGAGAACAGCAGGATGAGTCAAACAATAGCCAAGATATTTCAGGTGAAAAAAAAATCTCCCCAAGATTCAGTTTATTATATTAAGAATCAGACCCAAGTTGAAAAAAAAAATCTTTACTGCTGCTGCGTTGGTGCGCTGCGAGGGTGTGGTTAGATTTGGAGAAAAAGAAGAAGAAGAAAAGAGGAATGGTGGACGATGTTGGTGATGGTAACATGATCTGGCAATCTGTGCTACTCCTAGTGGTTGATGTGCTGCCATATTCTTTGGTTCTATGCAAAATAGAAAAGGGGAATGCCGCGTCGCAAGGCCGTGGAGAAAAAGAAGAACTGAAGAAGAAAAGGGGAATGGCGAACGGCACAGCCTACCGGCCTCTCTTAGATCTAGTTTCAATAGAATATTAGAATGTTTCAAAAGAGTTTAGTTAGGTTAGCTAATTTTACAAATATTTTTAATTATTAAATTAATTAGATAGGTGTGAAATGTCATAAAAATATAGGTATATATAGTTATAGTAAATATTTATTAAGGGTAACATGGTATTTTCAAATTGCAGGGTCCCCATAGGGCGGGAAGAGTGATCCTCACCCCCATTCCCAAATTTACTGTAAGGGTAGTTTTATCCTTGTCCCCGTTCATGCGGGGAAAAATCCCTAAATGCGGGCCCCGAATAAGGCAGTCCCCACTGGGATTTACGCTGAGTGGGGATTTTTGACATCCTTAAGTCTAGAGACATTCTTTGATCTCGTATAAGGATGAGCTACTTTAAAATTTTTTATTATATTTTATTATTTTATTTTTATATATTCTCTTTCTATTATTCTATATAGGGAGGATTTAGTTTAGGTAGCGTGTGAAAATGGAACAGAAATTAGTAGATTTAAGGAAAATTAAATATTTAGAGTATTTGAAGGAGAGGAAGAGAAATTTAGGAATTTTGGACTTTTTTAACACATTTTAAAAAGTTTTAGGGACTTTTTTGACACATTTTAGAAATTTCAGGGATTAATTTGAACCAATTTAAAATTGATGTTATGTTAACATGCCATGTGGCATGAAATGTCAAAGTTTCTGCCACGTGGTATGCTGACATATCACTTACCTTGATACATCAGTAAAATAGTAACAATTGACTAGTCATGGACTAAAATAACTAACACAATGTAATTTCGAGAACTAAAAAGTTAATTTCCAAATTTTAAGGAATAAAGTGAAGTATGATTATAATTTCAGGGATCAAAGTAATACTTAATTCCATTTTATTCTCATGAGTTGTGTTATATGCAAATTTAAATTTTACCTTACAATATTTTTATTATATAAATATATATTATATTATATTTTTTTTACTTCAATATATGCATACTTTAATATTTACTCACACTTAATTAATTATACTGTGTGGATACATATAATATTACAAAATAGACATTTTCTTCATTCATATATGGAGACAAAACTTAAAGAGCACGGCAGGGTCCTTTTTACTTATAAAATATATCTATACCTACAATTTTTTTTTTTCTAGAACTTTAGATTTCTCACAATATTTATTCATAAGAGAGTCATTACAGCATGTTTGGATTTAATTATTTTGGAGAAAAGAAGAGATTCTCATATTTTGTTCTAACATCCCATATTTAGGTATACCTATAATAAAAATGTATCCTAATAATTTTATTTAAGATACACTCACTCATTTTTGTATTTCATCAATATTTTATTATGAATATATCTAAATATAAGGTATTAAATTTAGGAATTAATTTATATATATTAATAATATAAAATAATTTTACATTGTGAATTGATAAAATTGTAAGAAAGTGTCAACTCTTGTTATATAACTATCCACTATCATTTGTCGCTTTCTTGTAATTCTATTTGTTAATAGTATAAAATTATTTTATATTATCAATACATAGAAATTAAACTCTTAAATTTATATCTATATAGAAAATTGTCAGCATTACCACCTATCACTCCGAAAGCAAGTCATCCTATATAAGATAATTTCTTAGATGTTCTCATAGCAATAGACAATAATGTAATGCTCTATTTTATTTATAGTTCAATACCTCATATACTATATTAAAAATGTAGTGAAAGTGAAAAACTCAATGACTCACAAAATATAAAAGAAAAACATAGCATCACTTTTTTCCTTTCTCCGTCAACAAACAATAATTTCTCTCTATATAAAGAAGCGTGCTGCATTCCACGCCGGGCATCAAATTAGCCAAGTTGAGTTCAGGCCTAGCTATTCAGCTCCTAGTTAATCAACCATGGAAGAGTGGTTGGCGCCGCTGGTGCGCCTCATGCTTGAGGTTTTTGGTGTGGCACTACTACCCCAACACAACGGCAACGGTGCCCCTCCCAGCAACTCGCGCCCTCCGCCTGCCAGCAACAGCGACACACAAAACTTGCACGGTCTTATTAACAACACCGGTGATTTCACGGGCGATGGCAACGGATGCATCGGGGAACAACAAAACTCGCACGGTCTTATTAACAACACCGGTCATTTCACCGGCAATGGCAACGGATGCATCGGGGAACAACGACCCCATCGCGACGGTGCCCCTCCCCACAAGTCACCCCCTCAGTCTGCCAGCAACAGCGACACACAAAACTTGCACGGTCTTATTAACAACACCGGTCATTTCACGGGCCATGGCAACGGATGCATCGGGGAACCACGACCCAACGGTGCCCCTCCCCAGAACTCACCCCCTCAGTCTTCCAGCAACAGCGGCGGCATACAAAACTTGCGCGGTCTTATTAACAACACCGGTCATTTCAACGGCGATGACAACGGATGCATCGTCTAGGGTGGCTTTGAAGCCTCAACAAGGAACTCTACATGATCTACTGTACTATGTTGTAACAATAAAAGAACCGGGTAAATTATAAGACCTCTTTTCTTATCTTGATAATATAACTTAACCGTTACGGCATATAAGTTACTAGTTACTACGCTGTTGTGCCGCTTTCTATGATTCTTATTAAGTGTAGTTTTTCCATTTTTTCATCATGTTTGTGCATGGCCTTTCAATTCCTCCATAAATATGGGATGCTAATCAATCCTCTGTTTACTCTCAAGCAATCTAATTAGAGTTGAGTCGACTTAGGAATATAACTCTTTTGATATCAGAATTAGACTTAGTTTGAGAATAACAAGTAGAATAACAAGTACCTAACCATATAATCTACCCAAAGATGCTCACCTGTGGGTTGAGATTTTCACATGGGTCATTAATTTACTACTTGTGGGCATGCATATCTTATTATTCGTTCCAGCCAGTAGTGACTTGTTATGGGCTTGTTCTCTCGGCCTTTGTTTGGACGGTCAAGAAAGAAAATAAGGGATTTACATTAATTAAGAAGAAAAGAAGAGAGTTGTTTAAGCTGGTTCGAAGAGATGTGATCAAAATTAAATGGAAGGGTGAATGGAAGGGCCCTTAAAAGATTTCTCATCCTCTGTCGTTGGTGCCGGCATAAAAGGAACTAATATGTATTTGATGGAACCATAGTATCAGCTCAAGAAGTGGTGGCAGGAGCAAGGGTCTTTACGGATACCTGGTACAGGGCAGAAGCGGAGAATATGCAGAACTTGGAGCCAAACCAGAATTCAGCTTGCAATTGGTAGCCACCAGAAGAAGGTAACACAAAAATCAACACTAACGCGGTGATATTCAGCGATGCTGATTCATGAGGTTTTGGTTTCATAGCTAGGGATTCAAGAGAAAAGTTCCAGGGAGGAGGAAGTCTCAAAAGTGAGAACATTATGCCTCCCATCATGATGGAAGCGCAAGGCGTCATTGAAGGAGTGAGATTTGGGGTGACCAAAGGCTGGAAATCAGTGATTATTGAGTCAGATTGCCATGCCAAAGCTAGTGAATGATTTAAACAAGAATCACTGTATGACAATTTCCGGAACCTCATTCCCAATTTTGAATCATGCTCCTTTGCTTTTTGTAAAAAGGAATGCTAATGTGATTGCCCATGTTCTGGCTAAGCGGCGCAATCTTTATCCGAAAGTGTGGTTTGGGCGTGTGAACTGCTACCTTTCATTGAATGTTTACTACCGTGATGTATTTGTTTCTTCAGTATTTAATTTAAGTTCATTTCATTCTGAAAAAAAAAAAGGGAAGAAAAGAAGAGAGAAGTGGAGAGGTTATTATTACATAGGCACATAAACCGTCATTCTCGGCCGTATGGTTCACATATTTTTAAATTTCAAAATCAAGAAAAATTATGACATTAATTACTCATTAAATAATAACTTAATCTAAAGTCATTGACAATCAGATAATTTTTGACATATTAAATTACAAATCATTAAAGTTTAAACAGTTATCATACATAACTCATTCCAAAAAAAAAAAAAAAACACAATTATCTTAAATCTCTCCCAAAAAAAAAAAAAAACCAATTGTCATATATCTCAAAAATAGGACATATAATTGCTATGGCACAAATTTTAAAACTTAAAACATTTCAATTGTTAATACAAATTGGCATATGACAGGATTATGGGTCATGTATTTTTTTTAATATATTATATTGAATTAGATTTTATGTGTATATAATTGTTATGTTACTTTTTTGCTATATAATTCTTTTAGTGAGTATTATTATAAAATAAGAAAGTGAGAGGATTAATTATCCTTATATCATTTAATGAGATCCACACACAATCAAAGTTATTGATTCAAAAATAGATAACTCTTCACTTTCTCACTTTATAAGAATACTCATTTTAGAAGATCTAACTTGTTGAACCAACGCTGATCTGATTTTCAAAATCTTGCTATAAACAATAAGCGAACAGTATATATTTGAGATTGGAAAATGGCATAAATATTTTGTCTGAATTTATTCCATTCAATTTGACCTACAATTACAAATTACATTTAATTAAAGCTGTAGGATTCATTTGCAACTATACAAATTTATAATTCAGTTTAAATTAATTATTGGGTATTCAATCTGAACCATATTTTGATTTAAATAAATGTAATCGTTAAAAAGATAAAAATAGTGATTGAAATGAGATCTTTCAATTCTGAACCATTCTTTTATCAATTCTTTTGCTTTCTCTCTAGCTTTCTTAGATCATTGACGTCTGATACCTTACACAATGCCAGATTTCAATTGATCCATGTCGATCCTTGAGCCCTTTGCTACTTCCATGCTCACTACTGCAATTGCTGCCTTGACACCGAACATGTTCTCAAATCAGAAGGGTTATAAATGTCTCTCACCGTAAGGAAAATTGTAAGTGCCTAGGAATGTAGTGTTTGATGAATCATTATTCCCGTATCAAAAATCGTTTTGCACTAATATTAAAATATATGGTCCTCCACCACCATTATCTTCTGACATAGTACCTATTACACCTGTTATACTTGTTAAACCCTCCACTTTACATAATTTGTCTCACTCTTCTCCCACATAAAGACATCACACTGCCAGTACTATTTCCTATCCTCGTACAACTCCCTCCACTACTTACTCTGCAGGTTCTTCTGGTTCTACTCCTATCCAAACGACTACAAATCATATCATTCGTATTTCAGCAATAGAAATCCAAATTCCAATTAACCCCTCACCTCTTTCTAATACTTCACTACCTAATAATAATCACCTTATGCATACAAGAACAAAATCAGGCATAGTCAAGTCTAAAACAGATGTAGCTGCTATCACTTCAGAGTCTGATTTAGTCCATCTCTCACCTCAGACAGTAGAGCAGGCCCTGCAGTGTTCTCATTGGAAGAAAGTTATGAATGAAGAATATGAGGCACTGATGAAGAGCCAAACTTGGTCCCTTGTCTCTCCTCCTCCAATTCCAAGGTGATAGGATTCAAATGGGTGTTTACCATTAAAGGCATCCAAATGGCATAATTCATAAGTATAAAGCAAGACTTGTAGCAAAAAGATTTCATCAAAGAGAGGGTCTTCATTTTGATCAAGTTTTTAGTCCAATGACTAAACCTTCAATAGTTAGACTCATACTTATTGTGGCTCTCTCAAAAGGATGGAGGATTCAACAATTTAACTTCAATAATGCTTTTTTTAAATGGAAAATTAATTGAGGATGTCTGTATTACTCAACCTAAGGGATTTATTCAAGGAGATAAACAACTTGTGTTCAAGCTCCAAAAATCTATTTATGGCCTAAAATAGGCTCCAACAGCCTAGTTTTCAAAACTTAGTATTACTCTTAATTATTTTGGTTTTACCAATACCAAGTCTAACCTTTCCTTGTTCACTGTGTTTACTGCAACTTCTACAACCTACATTTTGGTGTAGTGGATGACATTCTAGTCATAGGAAACAATCAAAATAAAATCTCTACTTTGATACAATAGCCGAATCGGGTGTTTTTCCTAAAGGATCTTAGAAAGAAATTACTTTTTGGGAATTGAAGCTAAGAGCTAATAGGACATCTACAAGTCAAATCCTTTTCACATAGATCAAATATGTGAAGGATTTACTTAACAAGGCAGGATTGGCTACTGCAAAGGCCATGGCTACACCTATATTAACTACTAAAAGATCATCAGCACATGGTGACTTTGATTTTGCTGATCTAACCTTATATAGGTTAATTGTTGGTGGATTGCAATATGCAACCATAACAAGACTTGATATATCATATTTGGTTGATAAAGTTAGTTTGTGCATAGGCCTCTTGATAGCCAAATTCACCAACTTTTATTTTTATTTTTTCGAAAACTAAGTCACGGCCTGTGAGAATTCTCACCGGCGGCTAGTGAGGTATTCTATTTTGCTAAAAAAAATTGTATTTTTCAATAAAATATGTCACAACACGTGAAAAATCTTAATGGTATGGGGTTTACTGTTTTTCTCAAAAAAATTGAGTTTTCTCTCCTCTAAATTAATTAAGTCCATATCAAGCAAAGAAAACTCAATACAATCAAAACCACACACAAAAATTCCTTAATGACCTATGACTTTACACATGGATCAATTTAATCATGTAAAGACACATTTCACACACACAATTTAAGATGAAAAAGGTCAAAATATATGCCCCCCCAACTCCATGCTTCAACCATGTGCTTGCTTGCTTAAACTTGATTCTCCTTTTCTTCCTCCATCATCTTCTTGCAAGTTCATAAATCAAAGTTAACAAGTCGATTGCCAAAAGAGATATTAGGTTCATAAAGACACAATTTAGCTAAGTAAAAAAAAACCAAATGCAAAATAAAGAAAACATGAAAAAGGCATAAGAGAATTGGGATTGCCTCCCAAGAAGCCAAACAAGCGCTCATTTATAGTCCACAACTAAACTTTATTGTTGGATTCCTGGATCCCATATCTTGATCCCTTTTTTCTCCTTCATCAATTTAGCATAAAAGCATGATTGCTTGGAGGCTCCTATGGAAGGGATGGTGATCAGCAACTTGATGACTACCTCAAGAATTTTAATAACTTGATTCTCTAGATTTTCCTTATTGACTAGTTTAATGTATGAGAGCTTATCAGACATTGAAGGTTGCAATAGAGTATGCTAATCTAGCTTTTGTTCCTTTTTTCCTTCTAATCGTTCTACTTGAGTGGATGCTTCAACAGGTGCTTGCTCTAAAGATGAATCATTTGCTAGGTGAGTATTATGGGTGGCTTTCTAATCTTCCTTGGACTTATCCAACACTCTTGAGTCTTTACATGATTGATCATCCTTCCAAGTAATAGTCTTACACTGCTCCTTTGTATTGGCAATCCAGTCATCTAGGAGTGTGCTTGTCATTTTTTGCCATCTGCCTCGAGATTTATTTGATTTGAATTTCCAAATTTCAAAGAGAAGCTCGTTGAATTTTTAAATTCTCCACAGTTTGCTACATGAACTTCGCATGAGTGGCTCCTCCTTGATGTCTTCTAAGGGAATTAAATGAAAAGAGAATGTAGCATGGTCAAGAGGCAGTCAAAGATGGCCAAGAGGCCAACCCAAGACCAAGAGTCCAATGTAAATTTTTTTTGTATCATTATATGTGTGACTTTTCAAGTAATTATTGCAAGATTCAAATATTTTAATAAAATATAATTAAATGACTATGTAAAAATCTTTTACATTGGCCATGCAACAAATTTCATGAAGAATCTGGCGTATGTGCTTCCAATAAGGGGTTTGTGCTGGTCTGTGCCAAAAGATCTTAAATTTCTTTCTGAGTCATGGATAAGAGTAGATTTGAAAGGAACAAAGAGAAAATTCTGGTGCATTCTGTTCTTTGCGATGGTATGGTCTTTGTGGAGAAATAGAAATAAGTTCATCTTTGAAAAGGAGATAATCCACTGGGGGGCATTTATGGAACAGATTAGACATTGCTGGTCGTCGTGGTCTGCTATAAATGGTGCCAAGGAAATGCATCTAATCCTGAGTGTGAGCTTAAATGCAAGGTTCATCAGATTGGCTTCAAAATAAAAGGAATGAGAATAGTCATAATAAAATCCAGAGTGGTGGAGTAAAAAGGAATCAGGTTTGGTGGTTATGCATGTGTGGAGTATGATAGGGTAAAAAATAAGTATGTTGTTGGTGGCTACCTCACAAGTAATAGTGTCAGGCCAAAATGCTTCTTCTTCGACTTTCGACAAGCTCGTTCAGAATGTGAAGCTGAAATTTATGCACTGGAGGAGTCGCTGCAATTTTTGTTAGAAGATTTGGTTGTTCGGAACAGGATCTCGAAATTAGAACACACTTTCAATTTCTGCAATCATAGCTAAAAGAAGATGTGGAAGCATACTGGAAGCTGCGCTTTGCTAAGAATATCTTTCTGAATAAGAAAGAGCGGCTAAAGAATGTGGTGATAACACACATTAAGGGAGCAAGAGAAAACAAAATAAATGGCTGCAATGCCGGAGTAAACTAGCACCACAACATGAGGGAAGAGCAGTAGTATGCAAGATTAAGATGAGGCCATAAGTTTCCATATGGAGAATACCAAGCACGGGGTGGAGATGGTGTTCTCAAGACAGCAGGAGTAGTGTCACATATAGTGGTTTTAGCATAGACTCGTCGGTATCTTGTTTTTATTTATTCTCCTTGAACTATACTTGGATGCTTTATGTTGTATGATTCTGTATTCTGTTGCTTCTCATTGATGTGAGTTGAGCAGTATGAATGAATTATCGAAAAATGTTAGATTCTTATTTTAAAAGCAAAATGCACTTCAGATATATCCTTTGTCTAACTCTTTCGCGTGTAGGTTAGCTAAATGGCAACCTTGCCTTCAAAAATAAACATATAGTTTCGTTCATTTAAACTTTTATATTAGAATCAAATATTAAAAATGATTTATATGCATAAAAGAAATTTTAGTGCTAAATTTTAGTAGCGGATGTTAAAAGGTAAAAAGAACTATAAACTAAGAAAGAAGAAAAACATTATTCATTGAATGAAAACAAAAACTGAAGTTACGGTAGAATTGCCAATATGGGCAATAACAATGGAATAACTATCATGTGGAGAAAGTAGTGAAACAGCTTTTATATAATAGATAGATTCACATATTGTCTCTATCAGTAGGTATTTTTTTTTTTTTTAAATTTTGTTCATGAAATATAAATTTGTTATTAACTTCAATAGCAATTAACTTATGAAAAAAATAATGTGCAAGAATATATACTGATGGGTGCTAACTTATTTTTCATTTATCAAAAGTGAATTTTAATAAAACACAAATAAGTATGTAGAGTATATAATGTTATTTGCTTGCATATTAAAATAAATTAACACACATTTTTAATATTTTTAACAAACCAAAGCCTAAAGTGTTTCTCTCTTTATGATGTCTATTTTTAATATTTAATTTTAATACACAAAATAACATTATCTACTAGTCGGTTTGTATCATGTTTGCTTGTTCACGTGAAGGCGTAAAGCTATAATAATTAATATAATATTTTACGAAACAAAATGGATTTGTTTGGCTGGGAAAGAGAATATAACCGTTATCAAGTGTAAATGCGGCGTCGTCTATTCACGCATATGGTGTGCTTCCCTGCAATTTCTGTAAACAGATTCAGATCATTAGGGGAGGGACTTTCCGCGCTTCAAAAGGTACAGATCTTATGAGTGTTCCACTTTAGTGAAATGAAATGACCTCAGATAATATTGATATGTGTGTAAAGAAACAAAGTAAAGTTCCAATACAGCAATGAAACAGTAAATCAGTATGGAATGTCAAGGATAATAGAGGTATCTATATGTACGGTAAAAACAGAACACGAAAATAGAGAGAATGAGGGTCTCTGGAGGATAAAAAATTCGGTTACCTGGAAGATAAGAATTAAGGGATTCAAGAGAGGAATAAGGAAGAAGAGCAGAAGGAATTCAGAAGAGAGACTCAGGAAGAAAGAAAAAGAATATTCAGAGGGGAAGCGTTGTTACAACAATGATCATGCCATTCAAAATCCTTCCACCACCTATTTGAGCTTCGCTCTCTGCTACTCTTTCTTGTTGCCACTAATTTCGGATCAGCTGACATGTGACACTGAGGCATAACTAACTCCCTCTTTGTCATTTTGTTCAGCTTGTCATGATTTTTCATTTCAGCCTCCCCTGTGGCACTTGTGTCCAGCTCAGCCTTTTCTTACTCCTCTCTTGTTACATTTAATTATATTTTTAATATTATAACTGATTGGAAAACAAAGTTAGCATAATTGATGAGAACCTCCCTTTTTTGTGTCACGTAACGTAATACTGTATAATGTCATGCAAGCAAAAACAACACTCCAAAATGAAGTGATTTTGAGATGGCTCATTAAACTATACGGTCCACATTTTTTTTGAACAAGCACGTGTCTTATTCACCTCTTCCTTAATAACACAATAGTGATGAAAACTTTGTACTTCTGATATTGGTGGAGAGAACCTTGATCCTTGGTTTATAGAGGCAAGAAAAGATACCTCCTTAAACACCTCCTAATAGTCATGTTTTTACATTCATGAATGGGTGCAAAATTTAAATAGATATAACTATTCGAAAGTACATCATTATTGATAATGATGACTCTCCAATAATTTAACTAAAAGATTTAACATTTTTGTAATTATTAAACCATTGTATGAGAGATAATTCTTACGATCATGGCTTACCTTGAGTTGCAAACCACAACTATGCTTTCTGACCTGTATTATATTCCAGAACCCAAATTTATGTGTGATCATTTTCTTTCCAGTTTCCCATGAAAACCTCAAGAAGAGTCCTCCCAGCATGCTATGGCACCAGTGGCGCCGGTATCAAAAGAAGTAGAATCACTGCCAAGTTAGTGTGAGCACTGTGAGCGCCTCCCATTGTATAGATGTATGTGTGTATATGGCTAGATGCACGCAAGGAAGGTTAGGTAAAATGTTCGGGGTAGACCATACACGGACACCAGTGCCATAACCAGTCTCCGGAATGAGTCTTCATGTATGTGATTCGGGTTTGCTTGGGGACCTTCATTTTGTTCCCACCTTATTATAGACATAGTTATATTGGGAGAATTCTTGTATACAATCTAAACCCTTTAAATTGAAAGGGGAGTATAGAAACCACCTTCTTGTATATTTGGATATCAAGTAGGACATGAAAGCAGACATTTACGGTACACAGCATTGGGATAAAAGCAGATACACTATGTGTAAGTAAGTAATTTCAATAACAAGGCTTGATTTATTCAAATAATTTAATATTTGTTCTCGATTTCAAATTCGAGCCTTGTGGAAAAAAAAAAATCAATGTTGATAGAGTTTTAATTCTATGTAAGTCAAATTCAAACCGACTCAAATTAAATTAATTAGAATTTAGTGAATTTCAAATATATTTAGATTAAAAAAAAATTCACTGCCTAAATATGAATACTATGGTGTCGAGGTAATTATGTCTAAAAGTTGGGTTAAAATAAATTTCTCATTTCTACATGTTCTTAGAGCAGATTTCTTTATAAAAAAAAAATTAATATATTATTTTTCTCATCAGTTTTTGGTCATCCTTATCTTCCTAACAATTCACTATCTTTCTCTTTTTAATGTTTAATTTTAAATAAATTTTAAAAAAACAATGATAACTCAAATTGGTAGGAGAAATAATAACTAGATCAGAATAAGAAAAAATTTTACTCTCAGAACATGTAATATGGTGCATATAAATGTATATAAAAATAGAGAAATCCTTAAATATTCTTACATCAAGAAAAAAAGATATTTCATATTATTTATTATATACTCTATTAATAATGGAAGTCATTTATGTTTTTTATTTAAATAATATTTTTAACATTATAATTAAAGTAATTTACAATAAACAATATAAAATAAGAACTTTTTTTCTCTTCCAAAAACATATAAGAAATTTTCTGTGGCGCATCGTTTTGTATCGGCAGTAATCCTTGTTTAATGGCTTAAATTCAAATAACTCTGACTCAGTACAACGTAATTTTTTAAGTAATGTAGGCGTCGCATCAGACTATCTAACAATGATTGGAGAACTAAAGATTAGTTTATTCAAGTGATTTGGTGCTTATTCACTATAAGTAAGATTTTGGATTTGAGTCTTCTGAATAAAAAAAAATAATAGTGAGAGAACTTTAACTTATAATGAATCAACTTGACCCAAACCATATTAGTAGAAAGTCAGCGAACTTTCAGATATTAGTGGTTAATTAAAAAAACAAGAAAACAATGATTCGAGAATCAGATGCCCTAGAACGCGAAGAGTGAAAGATAGAAGGGATATAAAGTCACATTGGCTCCTCTGTGCCGTTCAAAATGGATAAGCAGAATAGCATCACGGAAATAATAATAATAATAATAAATAAAAAAGACAAAACGCTTTCTAGTTAATAAGAATGGGTAGACCATTGCATCGACCACTACCGATTAATAGATTAAATTTAATCCAACTAAGCATCTTTATAGAGTGAAACCTTTCTATAACTACTTACGTATTCACAAAGTACATTTATTAATCGGTAATTTTATTTTATTTTATTTTTATCTCTCAATGGAACAACCAATATCCAAGTCCTATTATCATGAATTCGATTAATCTGATCTGACTCAACTAAAGTCTATGAAAGAGGTAAGAATTTTCCAGCAAAATTTTTTTCCTATTCTCATAATTCAAAGATGAAACCTATAATTAAGGGATCAAGACACTCAACTAAAGACTGTGAAAAAGGTAAGAATTTTTCAGTAAAATTTTTTTCCTATTCTCATAATTCAAACATGAAACCTATAATTAAGGGATCAAGACACCTATCACATCGACCAACCCCATGTTAAAAAAAAAAAGAAATCCATTGCTGCATGCTTGCAAAAGTTGGAATGGATTCTATATATGAGTTTAGTGTTGGATTGCGCTGCCCAAAATAGTAAGGATATTTTAATTTTCATGAATTACTTAGTGAGAAATCATATAAAGTGTTTGACATTAGATTTTGAAGCAATTTTAAATTATTAAATTGATGGGTTCATTTATTTATATGATTTTTACTTTTTTATTCTTTTTATATAAAATTTTTTATTGCTCATATTCAAAATATGTTTACTAATACTTGTCAAAAACATATGTTTACTATCAATGTTTAATTGATTTAAGTAGTTTGATACTTATTTTTTAAGTAAGGTATTATATTTGAATCTCGTGAATAAAAGATATTAACACTAAAAAAGTTTTACTATGGTAGTAGGCCTATCTCGACTCGAACCAAATTAACTAATTGGAGTTTAGTAAATTTTTAATACTACTAGTTTAGATTAAAAAAAATACATTTGCTTAAATTTAAAAATGCTTTTAAGATAATGCATTATAGTTTTTTAAATTATTTTTTAACTTATAAAACATATTCAAATATATATACTTTTTAAGTTTATCTATTTTACAAAAATTTGCCTAATTATGTTAAATTCGTTTATATATGTGATTCAATAAAAAAGTGCTTTTCCCCACTTAAATTAACCCTTAAATATCTAGGAACCTTCATCGTGGTATAATAATCCCACTTCAGGTTGGTGGATGAATTAGTAATTCGTTTTCTTAAATATATTTGACAGAATATATATATGACATTAATTAAAAATACACTACGAAAAATCTGTTATTTATGATCACGAAAATACAATGTAGAATGACATCTTGCATCGCACGATTGACAATGGACAACCACCTTCAGATATGATAATGATACAATATAATCATTTTATTCGCAATGAATAACTGATTGCGCTCTAAATATCATTCTTCTTCCCCATTAAAAGTCATTGATCCAATGATAAATGGTCGATTACTTGTTTACTTTATAATTTCCCTTATTTTAGAGAATCCTTTTTCATTTCTTTCAATATGCGATATAAGTATTTTATTAAAAATAGAAAGAATAAATAAAAGGGTTTAGTCATACTCACATCGAGGTAGCCAATACTCTAGTAAGTATTAATAAGTCAATATTAAATCCTTCAAGTGCTTATTTTTTCAAAATTTTATCGGTAAGGAAACCTTTAACTTCTTAACCAGAAATTTGTCTACAAGTCTTAACCTTTTCCTCACACGTCCTTGTTAATGCTACATAGCCATGTGGTTAATTAAGGCAGTTTATTTTGTTTTTTTATTTATGTCTCGAATTTGAGTTATGTCACAAAATTAGCATTAAAAGAGTTTTATCATTATAATAGGCTAACTCCACTTGAATTAAATTGATCGAAACTCAGTACATCCCAAATACTGACAATTTAAAAAAGAAAAGAAAATACAAAATACACACCGTTACAGATTCGACCTTCATTATTGCTAGTAGTATAACACTACATAGTAGATCTTATATATTGCGCGGCAGATATCAGAATATAGATGCTTAATAGTAGTAGTAGCCCCTTGTTGAGGCGTCATAGTTACCCCCATAATAGCTCCCGTTGCCATTACCATGGAAATTGCCAGTGTTATTAAAAGTAGGGGAGCCGTAGTTGTTCGTAGTGTAGAGCCTGTTACGGTCAGCGGAATATAAGCCACTGTTGATCACTGCACCAGAGAAATCTTGGTTACCGTTGCCATTGTTGTTAAATGCTCCACTTATACCATAATTACCATAACCATAACCATTGGACCCTTTGGCTACTGCTTCCTCAGCCTGAAGACGTGCGAGGAGGTATTGATGATCTGACATCCCGATCTTACTCCTAGAATAATTGGTATATGATATCCTACCTTAGTGTTATGGTATTTTTGTCACCTTAATGTTACAAGCTAACTAAGCCTCCTATTTATAGATGCAACAAAGGGAATCCAGTGCAGTGCTTGTTCAGTGAAGCTATAAGAATATAATGTTTACTAAAACAAAATGGATTCCTTTGGTTGGAAAACAGTATTGGGAGAGTATATAACCATTATTAAATGTAAATGCGGCTTTGTTGCTCCCACTCACCCATGGTGTCGTTGGTGTGCTTCGCTGTAATTTGTATCGTCAGCTTATTCGCGGAGGGATTTTTGGTGCTTCAAAAGTTAGAGAATAGAATTGACAATTGAAAATTGGAAATCCAATTCCATTAGAATCTTTCTTGCCAGCCCTGAATGATATGATTTGGATATGGCTCGATAAGTCTCCTTGATTCCTGCTTTAAATTATACGGTCCACATTTTTTTTTTCGAACAAGCACATTCCTTTCAATTTAAAGTATTAAACTAAGAGATTGATTTTAATAAATTGTGAGTATAAAAAAGTTTTATACTGATATTCAATTACATATTACAATATATGAGAGTTAGGGAGTGTTTGGTGATTTGAAAAATTAAGTTAATATGGTACAAAGTAAAATTAGTTATGTTAACTTGTATAAAAATGAACTAATTTTTTTTACTAAATATTGTTTAATTCGATAATTTAAAAATTAGTTTTAACATATGTGATGTTCTTCTTCTTCTACTACTTTTGTATCTCTTTCTTCTTGACTATGTCATTAAAAAGACAATCTAGCTCATTTTCCCATCTATTAAGATACAACATGTTGGCACAATCTTAACCTATATTTCAATATGATAAAGAGACATAATTATTAATATAAAAAATCTAACCTTGTGTTCAATAGCCGGATGGCAGCGGCTGGTTGGCAAAGTCATTGAAAAAAGAAAGGATTGATGCAAAATGAAAAAAAAAGTAGTAGGAAGAAATAAAATAAAAGAAAAATTTGGGATGAAATAAAATTAATTTAAAATTAGTTAAAATTAGTTTATTTCAAAATTGATTTTAGGCTTAAATTGATTTGGATAAAAACTAATTTTAAAATATTTAGATAATTACTAAATAACGTTTATTAAAAATTAAACCTCATTGTATATACCTAGTTATATCTAGTTTGGGTTGTAAGTAACCACACGAAATTTGGGGTGAAAATGCAATCAGTGATGTTCCAAGTTTGGCAATTATCTCTCAAGTGGACGTTTTGGTGTTGCATAAGAAGAATGGCAAAGAAGAGTTCTATGGATGCAGGTAAGGTGATGAAAGCATGTTGGTCTATATGGATGTTGGATTTTTTTTTTTCCCTAGAACTGGTGTTTTCGGTTACAACTTTTGATTGAGCTATGGAGATTTCACTTGAGTGAAAAGCTTGAAGTTGTGGTGTTTTTCTGCAATCACGTTGGTAGGTGGCTTTGTATCAGCTGGGGGGTGATGATGGTAAATGGTGTCCTTGTTTTGAAAGCTATTGGAGTATTTCTATTTTGTGTTACCATAGTTTTTGGTCTATTGTTGTTCCTTTGTTTTGGTATCTTTGTACTCTTCTTGGTGCTCCTCTCCTGTTGGAGTAGTTGAGCCTTTTAACTATTAAAAAAAAAAAACTTTTACTGAATCGAAGAGTTAAATATTTTTATTGATAAAATAATATATAATTGAATATTCATATAAAATAATTTTATTAACAGTGCATCAAAATTAAATTCTTAAATTAATATATATAATTTTTATGCCAACCGGTTCGACCCAAGAAAATGATATTTTTGTTTTGTGCAAAAACACAGCTTCTATTAACAATACGTCGACATAGCTCAACTAATTTTTCTCCCAATATGTGAGTTAGCTTACTTTTATAGCTCTATTTTTACTCTTGTTCAATTCCTTTTGAATTTAGAATTTTAACTTCAACGTTATTATTTACGAAACAATAATTAGTTGCAGTAAAACTAGACTGTAACTTCAGCCAAAACTTTACCTATATATTGTGAAGGGTTTTGAAATGCAATGGTCAATTCAAAAAAGAGTTTACGTAATTAATTATTGTTACCAACCTAAAATTGTATAAGCAATCATTTGCACGATAAAAAATTATATAAATTAGGGTAAATTACACAAACTTTTCCTGAGATTAGATAATATTACATATGACATTTCTCAATTTTTTATGCCGATATTGACCTCCCCTCATATTTACAGGAGTGTTTAGTGTTACATTTTATAAAATATAAGGGTATCAAGTATAATATTACCTCAGAAGAGGTCAATATATATTTTTGAAAATCGAGGGATATCACGTGCAATATCACCTAACATTAGGAGATATCGGTGTAATTTACCTTATAAATTAATCACAATTCATACTCACTATTTTGGATTGTAAAATAATGAAAATCATGGTGATGATTAGAAATTTTGATGATAATTAGTTTTTGGAATGGAGACTTCTTTTTGTTGGCTAATTTTTATGTTGTGCTGATGAAAGAACAAAACATAAAATTATTATGGGAATCACTTGGTTAGTTCTGGTGGTCTATTTAAAAAAGGTCTTGAATTTGAATTTTGTGGATTGGAAAAACAAGTGTTGAGAGAGTTTTATCTTGATAGTAGATTAACCTAACTTGAGTTAGATTAGTTAGAGTTTTGTGGACTCTAAATATTGGTGATTTAAATAAAAAAACAAAAAGATTGTGGCAATTATTTGTCAACGATGTACTGTATTTTATGATTTGTAATTGAAGTGCTTTTATTTGTTAAAAATTTAAATTTCTTTGAAGAACTGCGGTTAATATGTGCCTATTCATTTTAAGATTCAAAGTTCCCCCTTTATAGCTATTTCTAAGTCAATCTGTTTATGTTCTTTGTTGGGTTATGGATCCTAACTAATGATGACAAATGTTGAGTTGAATTATTTAATATGCGTGATAATATTTTAGGAAGGCTGATTTTGATATCAAGTCTCATTCTGCTTTGTATTTCTAAACACTTTTTGAGTGTTTTGTGTGCTTGAGAGCTAGCTTTGTAAGTTTGAGAGTGTTTCACACTGTTCTAAAAAAAAGGTTAGAATGTTGATTAGTCTTTTGTTTGTGTAAAAGCCTTATGAGTGAAAGTAACATATGCTAACCCACGGGGCTAACCCATAGCCCGCGGTTTAAGCGGTGCAGACCAAAAAGTCCACAAGTTAACGGACTAAAAAAATCTCTTGTCCTAATTCATGCGGATTGCAGATTAAGTGGATCATGGCTCGTATACCCAACTCTAGTCATTTTAAGTTTGCAAAGATAAGGCCAAATGCCCAAAGCTAGATATGCACAAAAATCATGAACTTTTATGCCACTTATTTCTATCATGAATATGGCCTTTTTGGCTCCTCTACTCATTCCACATACACAATGCTCTCCTCACTCTTTCAAAATTTATTCTGCTCATTTGACATGGTTGTGATGTAACTAGATGGATGATCATGCTTGAGAAAATAAAGTAAAACAAAAGCTAAACAAAATGCTAAGCAAAAAAATAATTAAAAAAAAAAGGAAAATGAAAAAAAAAATTGGATGGTCGACATCTTTATACATCCCCTACAAAGACCACAAAACTAAGGGAGACGCTTAAGCCGATTAAATAGTAATCTATAATTAAAAAAAAAAAAGAGGCAAAATAAGCACAAAAGTTTAAAAACTGCTACCAAAAGATAAAGAATAGAAAGAAAAATAGGGAACTTGTAAGCATATATCACCCCAAGCTTAAAATGTGGCAATGTCCTCAATGCCATAAAATATAAGTGCAAGACCAAAAAATCATATCCACCCAAATATGTGAGGCAATGGGGAAAGAAGATTTAGAGGTGTTCAGGTTTGATTTGGGGAAGAAACAGAAAAAAAAAAATTGGAGCGAAAATCGCCTTCTATCACAAAGTTAGGATGCATCTTAACATTGCTTCGGTAATCTGACCATAACTGTAGCTACAAAATTTTGATCGATCTAATTTTGGTGTCATTAGAAAGCTAAGATAAAAATCTACAATTCATGAGACACTGAAACCCAGTTCAAACATTTAAGGGGTTAAAAGTTGTGCTCAAGTCAGAAAATGAAAGCTATCAAAATTTTCAGCATAAGAAAGCTTCACCACGGACCCTTGAGATTCACCACGTGGGGCTGTTCGATAACCTCCGAGGACGTTTCCAAATAGGCATACCCATGGCCCCATGGGATTCACTGTGGGGTAGGTTGTGAAATGCTATGTTTAAGCTCAAATTCGCATCCTTTTTTTGAAAGAATTATCGCATGGTCCCCTTGGACTTCCCAAGGGGGGCATAGGATGCTCTGTTTAGGCCATTATTTGCTTCCTAAAGTATAAGTTCATTTCAAATTGAAAGAATTAAGTCATATTAAAATCAAAGGCAATATAGATGCATCCACAATACATTTTGTACTGTACACAAATCTTATCCACTAATAAAAGATATGCGTCATGCACACAAAAGCTAAAGATAAATGTACTCCCCTATCTCCATGCTTTGATGGACTCTTGCCTCATGTTCCCTTCTTCAACATTTTCCTCCACATCTTCCTACAAGTTCATGAACCAAAATCAATATGCCCATTGCCACAAGAAATATTTGATTCACAAACATACAACTTAACTAAGAAAAACAATAAAAACCAAATGCAAAATAAAGAAAAACATAAAAAAGGAATAAGTAAGTTTGGATTGTCTCCAAAGAAGTGCTCATTTAGAGCCCTCAGCTCGACTTCACTAGTAGAATATTCTTGGATCCCATATCTTGATCCCGTCTTTCTCCTTTATCAGTTTAACATAAAAAGCATGGTTGCTTGAAGGCTCCCACAGAAGGGATGTTGATTAGTAACAACTTTGAAAACACTTCAAAAAACTTGACAATTTGATCATTTAAATTTAGTTTCTTGAGTATTTATGGGTATGAGATATGATCATTTGGTGAAGGTTCCAAAGGTGTATGCCAAGCTAGCTCTTTTTTCGCCTTCTCAACTGATCATTCTCCTTAGTGGATGCTTCAACAGTACTTGTTCTAAAGATAAATCATTTGCTAGGTGAATTTTGTAGGTGGCTTTCTTATCTTCTTTGGGCTTAGCCTGCACTCTCGGGTTTATACATAATTGACCTTCCTCCTAAGTAATAGTCTTACACTACTCCTTTGTATTAACAATCTTGTCACTTAGGAGTGTGTGTTGTTGTTCTTCTGCCATCTACCTCAAGATTTGTTCAATCAGAATTTCCAAGTTTCGAAAAAAGGTGCCTTGAATTTTTAAATTCTCCTTAGTTTGCTGCATGAATTTTTCAAGGGTGGCCTCCAGATGTGATATTCTTGGCTTATGCAAACACCATATTTTGTCCAAAGTTTTTAAAGACCCAATCTTTTTTGGCCCATGGCTCATAGCACATTCCAACTAAATAAATAAATAAATCAAAAATAAAAAAAAATCATATTAGCATTTGTTAATTTTGTCAACATCCTTCAAATTATATCAAATTTGCCAATTAGCATCATAAATCAAATCAAAATCTCTCATTTAGCATCAAGCAATATCAATTTAAATTATTTTGTCATTATTTTCCAAACATTTATAAATAGGCATAAAAATTTTTATCAGGGAATGATCAACAACCCTCAATAATAATCAGAAAAAAAAAAAAAGAACCTATAGCATCACCATTTTAGCACTAGACACCCTTCTCTAGAACCTGTTGTAACACCTCCATGACAGCTTCCCCTGCAGCCCCAGTCACAGCGATCCTTCATCACCCAAAACAGTCCTCTCGCAGCCATGCCTCCATCCATAGACCTCCATTACCTTCATCGCAAAACTGCAAAATTAACCATTGCTCCTCCCCCATCAACCACCACCATTCGACCTCCACCGCAACAACAATCCATAGCCACATCGCTATCTTCTTGAACCACAACATGTTGACGTCGCACGACATCGCGCCTTGACGATCGACCAACCCAGAACCTCCGCAAAGCCTTTCCCACCACCCGCCGCGTCACCAGACTGCCGCGCTGCCATGTCTGGCATCGTCGGCGCAAAGCACCACCATCTCACGACCGCCTAATTCCCTTCCATATTGCTGTAGTTGGTGCGCACAAGCCCATCCCCTTTTAACGATGCCACTCACTTAGGTTTTTTTACCTCCATTTATTATTATTATTATTATTGTCTTGACCTTTTTCTTTTTCTTTTATTGTATTATTCGCCACGTTAGTCACTAGGGCATGATCAATTCTTTCCCCTGTTCTTGTTTATGCATAGTCCTTTCTTTTTGTTTTTATTTTATTTTTCACTTGCATCGGGTTGCCCCCTTGGGTTCTTTCTTTTGTCTTTTATTTTATTTTTTTGCCTTTGAGATACTAACTCATTTTAGTAATTTGGTTTGGGTGTTGGTTTATTTTTGCGTGCAAAATTTTTGGGTCTAAAGTAAAAAAAGCAAACAAGCATAATAAAAACATGCCAAAAAGTTTAAATTTTCTTCTTTTTTTTTTTCGAATCGTAAGCCTAGTCTTTTATCTATTGACTTAACCTCATTTTGTCCGTTTAACATTTTATTTTATTCTTCTTTTTGCACAAAATAATGAAATGAAAAGACAAAAATAAAAATAAAATATCTTTTTTTTTAAGTCCATACAACAATTTCCAACATTGATATATAGTTTGGCCATTTTCATTCGTTTTGAGAATTATAAGGCTCTATTATATGGCTTATACTAACTTGAATCTCTTGTATAAGAGTGGATTTTTTTTTTCTTTTTTTAAAAAAATTTGTAAATAAAACCAATCAACACACAATCATCTTTTACAAAAATAACGAGGCTTTGAATTCATCATTGCACCAAAGAATATGTAGGAGTGGATAACCTCTGTCAAGCCAAAAGTTAAAATTTTCTTAAATTTCGTGTCTTCTTCAATTTTAACTCGTATAAATAATTATAACATTAATTTTACATTCTTTTTTATTAAATAATTGTTATATTAATTTTTCCTGTTTGTTCTTTTGTAAATAGTGATTATGATTTATAAGGGAAAAAATGAATATTATTATAGTTGTCAATTGATTTGCATAATAAGCTCTAGGGTAACCATCATAAGATGAATATATTAGAGGTGCAATGAGATTAAGTTTCCACCATTCTTAGTGCATAATTAGACTCCTGACTGCAATCTCTTTAAAAAGATTAGTTTTGCAAATTAAAGGGTTTTCTGATTTTTTTTTTCATAAATAAAAATTGGTGGCAACTCCATTGAATTATTTTTCAATTTTTTTGTTCCCTCTTGTTGCAGCACCCTTAGGCACCTTGTGATAGATTGGCGACTCTATTAGGGATGGTTAAAGAGTTAAGTTTATTAGAGTAAATTATGCAAATAATATAATTAAAATGATATTTATTTTTTCCTTTCTTGTTACTTTTTTTTTTCAAATTTTTTTTTGTAAATAATTATTTTCTTTTATTTGTAATTATCTGTCAGTCAAACCTTATAGTAGCAAATTTCTTTTTCTTTTTCTATTTTTTAAATATATCTCAAACTTTAGGATAATTGACTTGTTTTTGTGTATATTATTTGGGGCTTTATTGTGTAGTGTTTTAAGGCTTTAAGGTTTTTATGCTCTTTGAAAACACTTCACCATCACTTACCTCACACACTATTTGGGCTCTATACTCGAGCTTTTGAGTGTCGTAGGGCTAGAAGGGGTTTTGACGAGGTTATTATGAGGCTTTTGCTTCCCTGATAGTCATTGATTCCTTGCTTAGATTGTTACCGAATTTGTGAGCCACCATATTGTGACTTATATGTCCCTGTGGACGTCTTATAAAACTGGGTCTTTATCTTATGGATAGAGGCAATATGGGGACCTTGATCTTTAAGGTGTCTAGATTCATCCTAGAAACTATGCACTAATAGATTAAGCTTAACAGCTATCCAAATTAGGGTCTTGAGCTTACAAATATCCAACCATTAAGTCTCACCTTACTAGGACATAAAAGAGCATATTTCTCTCATCATAATCTAAATTTCAAATTATAGCACATAGAAATGAGCCAAAAAAAAAAAAAGGAACTCAATAAGCATATATTTTTCTTCTCTTCCCCTTTTATCATTTCTATGCATTTAGTAGGTTGTAACATAGCATACCAAAAAACAAAAAAAACTCATTGTACTTGCATTTTTCCTTCCTTACTCTCTATCTTTTCCATACAATCATAACATGCACATGATAACATACAAAGATAAGTCAGAAAAAAAAAAAAAAAACTCATTCATAACATACATCTTTCTTTTCTTTTATCATTTCTTTACATTTATAACATGATAGCTAAGCTCCCCCCTGTCCCAAAAAAAGAAATCATTGAACTTTCAATTTTCTTTCTTTCCTTTCTACCCTTTCCATACATTCATGACATGCATAGAAAAGCACAAAAAAAGAAAAAACTCATTCAATCTTTCTTTTCTCCTTTATTATTTCCATGAATTCTTAATATGCATAGATAAATAAAAAAAACTCATTGAACATGCATTTTTCTTCCCTTCCCTTTCTATCCTTTCCATGCATTTTTCCTCCTTTTCTCCTCTATCCCTTCCATACATTCATAACATGCATAAAAAAATTAAAAAAAAAAAGAAATATCTAGCATGCATTTTTCTTATAATCTCAAACATCCATAGCATGTGCCTTTTTCCTTCTCTTTGTCATACATAATAGCACACATCAATAAGCATTTAGGAAGAATTCATCTAACCTGCATTTCTTTCCTTTCTTTCTCCTTTGTCTTTTCCCATATTACTCATGCATATCATACATCTTCTCTCATTTCTAACATGCACTTTTTTTAATGAAAAATAACCTTAAAAAGAAGATGCACCATTCTGTCTCTAAACATCGCTCACTCAAGGAAAACTTTCTTTGATCCAAGTAGCTGTGTTTGAGTGTCATGAGCAAACTCAAAACAAAACAAAAAAAGAGAAAAGAGAAAAAAGGAAAAAGAGTTAAGGTTGAAGAAAGAAAATTAGAAGAAAGGGATTTGACCCAAAGAATCACTGAAGAAAAGATCCTGCATATTTGGAAGTTGATTCTACATATTCGAAAGTTGTTTCTAGCCTTAGCGAAAGCTACACACTCGATTTTGATGAGTCCATCAAAGCTTTGGAAGATATGAGAAGATGTGTTTATTGCAATGAAGATGCATTAGATAATTAAGAAATGTGAATCTTGATCTGACTTGATGCATCTTAAATATTGAATAATAGGCTTTTATTGCCTTTGTTTTGTATTTGAGATCCACTAAAATAATGAAATGATTATGCATGGTTTCTTCTTTTAAGTCAACATATTATCTTCCATGTCTTGTCCACATTCTCTCTTTCTTTTGCACCCTTTACAAAGTCATTTCTTCCTTTTGGAATCTCTATTCTATGCAGATAATGATGAAAGCCCATTAATTGATTCTTATGTTACGACGGGCATGAACAATCATAAACAGGATGAAAATCCTAAGCTATGAAAACAGTTTGCTTGAACATTGAACTTAATAGGAAAAATAGCAAAGTAGCTAATAACCAGAAAATGAAATGTCACCATGCACGCTCTGACTTGATCATCAACTGGGGCAATTTTATATTCACTAGAATAAAGGCAGTAATAGAGAGTTGAACATGATTGAGAAGGAATTATTGGCATCAATCTACCTTGGGTAGTCATAGTAAAAGAGGATGGCAACATCATTTATCAAAGGTGTTCAGGCTCGAACATTTTGGCTAAATGTCATAGTTTCAAAGAAGATCTTGCCAAATTAAGAAGACAACCAAGGCCAATAGGCACCAAGAACTTGACATGTTAGCCAATTCAAGTGTAGTGATAAGGGTACCTCGGAGGAAAGAACAAAAAAAAAAAAAGAAGAAGGAAAAGGTCAGCTAGATCAAAAACTCAAAAGGCTAGTCTAGGCAAAAGTTAAATCACAAAAAAAGATAAAAAAAAATGGCTTGCTAGATTAGAAATGCAAAAATGATCGAGGCAAAAATTAGAGCCAAAAAAAGAAAAGGTGCTCGCTAGGTTGAAAACTCGAAAGGGTGATCTAGGCAAAAGTTAGAGCAATAAAAATATTGCTAGGGTGACCTAGGTAAAGATGTATCACTTGGGAAGACAAACAAAAGTGTACATGCAGAAGAACTCTAAACTAGGGCAATTTAATGATGGAGGATCAAAATAGAGTCATGAGGAGCTAGGCAACCATCAAAGGTAGATTTGTTTTTCGCATAGCAAGGGATCGTAGTCCTGGTCATGAGTTCAGGTTTAACATAAGTAAAAAATCAATGAAATGGGTTAATCATATGAAATTTGCATTGCAAGTCTTTTCAACCTTTTTGCACTCCATGTATCTCTTCATACTTATCCATATCTTGTAAACACTTCCAGTTTTGAGCTTAATAAATTTGTTTTGTTCTTTTATTTTCATTCTCTACTTTCTTTTCTCTCTCCTTCATCATCAAAGGGTGCATTTTGCTTGGTTCATTTGTTCTTTTTTAATCATGCATAATCAGGATATTAGATTCAGAATTCATAGTGTAATGATAAAAAGAAAAAGAAAAAGCTCGTTAGATTGAAAACCCGTAAAGGCAGTCTAGGTAAAAGTTAGAGCAAACAAAAAAAGAGAGAGAGAAAAAAGAAAAAGACTCGCTAGATTGAAAACCCAAAGGGACAATCCAGGCAAAAGTTAGGGCATAAGAGAGAGAGAGAGAGAGAGAGAAAGAAAGAAAGAGAGAAAAGAAAAAAGCTTGCTAGATAAAAAACTAGAAATGGCAGTCTAGTTAAAAGTTAGAGCAAAATCAAAAAAGAAGGAAAAATCCTCTTCAACATGCAAGGCCACCAATCAAAAGCCATAGTGGAGTTAGAAAAAGGAGGATGAGACAATAGGTTCACAAGAGTGATCAAATGCAATTGCTCTTCAAATATAGTGACTTATTTTGATTTGGCAAATATTTTCCCGAGAGAGCGATGTTTAGAAACTGTAAATTAGGGCAAATTTTTATAGCATTCTCATCATGTTAGGACATCCATCTTTTGCATAATCAATCATCTAGGTTTCGTTGTTAATGCACATTTCATTCCCACTTCTTCATTCTTCGTATCATCATCACCATATCATTCACTTTTCATGTCATTCACTTTCGTTGGATTCCCACAAATTGGGGCAATTTTTTTCATTTTTTTCCTTTGTTTTTTTCATCGTAGATCATTTATCTTTTACATGGTCAAAATCATGACATCATACCATCACCATCCTTAGACATTTACATTTTGCATAATAAATCATTCCCTTTCCTGTAAATATTACATATCATGGATCATTTATCATTTTGTTTTCTGTTAATATCCCATATCACGAATCATTTGCTTTTTGATTAATTGGATTTTTATATATTTATTTTCTCTTATATTTAGTTCATTAATATTTTTTTATGCTTAATTGGATTAATTTGGACCATTTTGTGTTTATTGAGTTTTGGTTGGACTTGATTTAGTTTTTCCAGCACTAGGCTAATTTTAACACTTTTTTGGCTTTTGAGCCATATTTTGAGTTATAGTGTAACACCCTTTATTATATAAGCCATGCTCGAGTCATGAAGTTATATTAAAAGGTTGTCACTGCGCTAAGAAAGCTTTAAAATATGAAAAATATAATACATGGCCCTTTAACTGTTCATTTTATTACTGACTAATAGTCTCTGATATATAGATAATAAAATAATTACACTTTAAAAGGAAATTGTGACTGACATAATACACAGCATTTACTTCTGCTGTGCGACGTTAGCTAACTTCAACAGTCTCTTAGTCTGGCTTACACCTGATTCTTGCTCAATGAATGGCCCTGTACTCCGCCTCGCACTTGGGTACTGGAATATTTACGGAAAAGAGAAACATACAAGCAGGCAGTGAGAACCTAAGGTTCTCAATAGGTAAACTCAAACCAATCTTACAGTACTATCATAAACATTCCAACGGCTTCGGTTTATTATGAAAATATGAGTACATATAAACAAATAGTGGTTCAATTTTAAGTTGAAAACACCTTTCTCGAAGCGGGTTATATTTTAACAAACACTTGCCCTATCATATAACGGATATAGAAATACGGATAGTATAATATACTTCAACGAGGATCAAAATAGCTTTATGACTTAACTAGATAATTGAATATGCACATATAGATGCTTATACTTGAATGTATGCAAGTGCACTTGACTTAATTTATCTCTTCTTTAACTTGCAACTTAACCTTGCCATTCTGTACTTGGTCCCCCAGAGGTGAATGGCCTCTCTCACCCCTGGGTGATAGCTTACTTTTCAGGTCCGAGATCGTACCTATACATGAGTGATGGGTTTACTTTCCTTGACCCTGACACCGGTCTATTCCCCTTAAATCTGGTCGAGGGCTGGCCTAAGTCTTAGACAGTACTGCTCTGTCCCACGCTAGCTTGGTCTATACCATGCCTCACGTGGTAGCTTGGTACGTCTTTTTCTTGCAAGTTTTCATAAATCTTATTCTTCTTTGGACATGATTATACATGCATATACTACATACATTCATTCATATACTTTCTATTATACTTAAATCATTCTTGCATATATGAATCTAATGAGCATAACATATAAATTTTCATAATAGTCACAAAATTCACATATTTCTGCCGGAATTTCAGCAGCATAACGGATCGAGTCTACTTCCCCATGAATAGTGCTAGGCAACCAGTACAAATGTACAAACTTGCAATTCAATATGGACCAGCAAATGTATATATTCATAGCATCATTCATCAATTTCAATTCAAGCACCAATTGGGTTTTCGGTTTATTCTCTCTTGTTCTGCCCAAGTTTGGTATACTCCACCCTTATTGCAATTCAACTCATTTGAATCTAATTTTTGGATATGTCATAGAATTATGTGTCTAGTTTCTAACCCTTTTGGTGCCATCTCATTTTGATTTGTATAACTCAAGATATAAATATTTTACCTCAGCATGCCCTGTTCTTAGCCAGAATTGGGTTCTTATAAAAGAAAATTCACTAAAAATAGAAAATTAAGTGAAATCATATAAATTTTACATCAAATTAAAGCTAACAGAACAAGCTTTCAAATGAACTATTTTCATTCATTTCCTAAGTATATTTTGAGTTATGAGTTCTGAAACTTGACCCTACTGGACTATTCTGTTCCAGCCCGAGTTAAACTTAAGTCAACTTCATTGGGGTGCTGGGAACAAATGGTAACGAATATGGATCTGAAATTTTTATGGTATGTTCTATTATATGTTATATTTCAAAAAAATTTAGTTTCACTTAATTTGGAGTTGTATAGGGTGAGTTATATGCTTCTCAACTTATACTACCCGGCTAAGAATCTAGATTTCTAGGTTAAATTTCAAAAATTCATAACTAATTCAATACTAATCTAATGAACTTATATTTTATATGTATGAAAAGTCCTGGATGTCTAGTTTCATATAAAAATGGATTCATCAAATTTAAACTGCTGTAGGAGGAGCCATACACTCTGCAGTACGGACCATCGAGGGGAAAACCCTAACAGCTTCTTGAATTCTTCTTGGATTCATGTTTTTCTCTAATGAATCCATCCAATCTTCAATTCAAACTCACATATACACCTTAAACCAACCTTAATTCATCATCCCCATCCATCGCAACATCAGAATCATGGATGAATAAGGGACTCTAGGCAGCCCCAATTCAAAGAAAAGAAGGAGAAAGTTGAGATTCCTACCTTGGTAGTGTGAAATCTTGATGGAACTTGATCTTGGACTGAAGTTGATGGTTGGGGCTTGAGCTTGGGGATGAGAGGAAGTGGAAGAAGATGAAGGAAAGTGGGAAAATGAGGGCTGGTCTGCACCTCTTATGGGGAGGCCGAAAATATAAAGGGAGAAGGAAGAAAAAAAAATGAAAACTTATGAAGGAAGTTGGCTCTTGATTGGTGGATTTCAACCCTCATTCAAACTTGGCTTAGCTTCATTCTTTTATGGCTGATTTGTGCGCCACTTGTGAGGAGTGTTGGCTGAATCTTGGCCATCCATCCTAGGGTTTTCACAGTATAATTTCTATTGGTTCGGTTCCGACAGTTTAAAATATCGAAATCTTACCGATTTCCTTTAAATCGGTAAACCGGTTTTAGAAAAATCCTATCAAGTTTCCTATGATTCTAATCTAATTCCATTATACCTAATCATTCTAAACCACACTCAATTGGCTTTAAGTGAATACTTAATCGAATCCTAATTAATCCCAATTATCCGATGAAAATCGAAAACTCGGTTAATAACGATAGAATTTTTCGGACGTTACACTCTCCACTCACTTGGCAGCCAATTGGCGCGATCCATTAGGGTAGAAGTGGCTCAATTTTTAGCCACTCAAACTAGTGAAATTCTACTGATTCGGTTCTGGCGGTTTAAAGTACCGAATCTTCGCCGATTTTCTTCAAATCGGCAAAACTTTACTAAATGACTTTGAGAGAATTTTTATATCTCTATCCTAATTGTTCCTAAGCCTCATCCCTATAATTAACATCTAATTAACTCCTAATTAATATTTAATTAACTCCTAATTGTCCTTACATAACTATTGAAACCAAATAAACAGATTAACGGCGTAAATTAGACATTTTCGCAACTTCGGAGCCTTTTTGTTTTTTGTTTTCTATAATTAATGGCATTTCCATAATTTTGAGTAAGTCCAGGGGCACCCCATGTCATTTCACACTCGACTGCCTCCATGGCCTAATTGGCAGAGATTTAAACTTCTACGGTTTCACCACGTGATTCTGTTCTGTTTAAAACCCCATTCTGCTAATCCTATAGATATGGGGATATAAAGGTCATTTTATGAAAAGTTCTAGGGTGGACATAAAGGTTATTTTATAAAAAGTTCTAGGGTTATTGTGGAAATAAGTTTTTGGGGTCAAAACATAATTTCTAAAAATTTAGGGTATCACTGCGATTAACAAAAGTTTGTAGGGGCACTTTTGTCATTTCTTAATTTTTAACATATGGCAGTGCCATATTTTCAATGGCAATGTTAAACTACCCTATAATTTCAAGTGTGAGGATCGCCACAAGATAAATTTTGCTGAGAAATTCTCACACGCTTGGCCAAAAATAATTCAAGGTTCCTATTACGTTCTATTTACGAAAGTGGGGATGTTACATATAGAGCTCAGTTGATTATGATTTTTAGTTTGTAGGAAAACTGAGAAATAGGCCTACAATTCTTATGAAGAGGTCAGAGACATGTTCTAATGTTAAGGAGTTGGAATTGGGCCTAGAAATGAGTGAAAGGCTGCAACGCTATTTCTGAATAGGGTGGACTCTTGAGGCCATATCTCGATCCACAAAAGCCTAGTTGAGCCCGTTCTAGTAGCATTTTGAAGCTAGCATCCAGGCCTTCAATTTATTTTAGACTGAAAATCCAAACGGATGTGTCTTCATAGCCAAAACCATAGCAGAACGTTACTGATTATTCATGGAACTTGATTACATGTTTTTAGTGTAACTTCCTTTCTATAATTCGAAATTAAACAAATTAGGTGTCCAGATTTATCTTGGAGATAGGAGATTAATGTAATAAGTTGTTACAAATTTAATTTAGATGTTTTGCTTCTAAATTGGCCAAGATTAATGTAATAAGTTGTTACGAATTGAAATGTTGATATATATGTCTAGAATCCAATGATTTAATTATAATTGTTCTTCTTGGTTCTTGGATTGGAGTTCCAATTTCTGGTCACTTTTATTTTAAACAGTTGCATTTTTATTTTTAAACAAACCCCCCCAACCGAATTCCTGATCATATAACATTGTCATCACTGGGAGATGACTCAGATTGCATCCTTTACTGCAAATTTTTCATAATTCGATTTTATTGTAATTTGACCAAGCTCGACACTCAAGTCACTTTTCAATTACTATCATCATCATTTTACTTCTAAGCCATTATCACTATCACTTTATTTTTTTGCAACTATCACCATCATTTTACTTTTTCGCAATTATCACTATCATTTTGCTTTCAGTAACTATCACCACCACTTTATTTTTAACAACTATCACCATCACTTTATTCTTCAGCAACTATCACCATCATTTTACTTTTTAGCTATCATCACCATCACTTTACTATCTAGCAATTATCATTGTCACTTTACTTTTCAATGATTATCACCATCATTTGACTTTCTAGTAATTATCACAAAGCATTTACTTTTTGCATACTTTCAGCATTACAAAGCATTTATTCTTTTGCATACTTTCTTGCATAGCAAAGCATTTACTCTTTCTAATACTTTCTCATACCGTAATGCATTCACTATTTTGCATACTTCTCACATAGCAAGGCATTTACTTTTTCATATACAATTTTGCATAGCAAGGCATATACTCTTTTGCATGCTTTTTTGCATTGCAAAGCATTTATTTTTTGCATACTTCCCACACTACAAAGCTTTTAATTTCCACATACTTTTTCACAAGGCAAGCACTTAATTTTTACATACTTTTTTCACAAGTAAGCATTTGATTTTTGCATACTTTTTTTTTTTTGCAGGCAAGCATTTCATATTGGCAAGGCCGCATTTCACATTAGCAAGGCTACTTTTCATTTTCTCTAGGCATCTACTCCTATCATTTTTCTTACTTGAACAAAAATATATGTTCATATCTTTATTAGTTTTTTATCATGGAAATATCAAAACCTATGATTTTATATTTTCTAGTAAAAAACAAGTAAAGAAGGACAATTGCGAATATCATATTTCGTCCAAATATTTTAAAAGCCCAATCTTTTCTAATCTATGGCTCATTGCACATTTTGACTAAAAAAAAGAAAAACATATCACCATTTTTTAAATTTGTTAACATTTTTCAAATCAAATCAAATCAAATTTGTCAATTAGCATCCTCAATCAAATCAAAATCTCATAATTAACATCAATCAATATCAATTTAAATTATTTATTAATTATTTTCTAAACATTTATAAATAGGCATCAAACATTTTAAATTATCAAGAAATGATCAACAGCCCTCAACAATAATCAGAAAAAAAAAAAAGAACCTGCAGCATCACCATTTTAGCACTAGACACCCTTCTCTAGAACTCGTTGTAACACCTCCATAATAGCTCCCCTTGCAGCCCTTATCACAGCCATCCTACACCACCCAAAATAGTCCTTTCGCAGCCACGCCACTATCTACAGACCTCCATTACCTTCATCGCAAAACAGCAAAATTAACCATTGCTCCTCCACTATCAACCACTACCATCTGATCTCCACCGCAACCACCATCCATGGCCACATCACTATGTTCCTGAACCACAACAGACGTTGCACGACACCGCAACTTGACCATCAACCAACCCAGCACCTCTGCGGAGCCTCTCCCACCACCGGCCGCGCCGCCATTTCTGGCATCGTCGGTGCAAAGCACCACCATTTCACGGTCGCCTAATCCCCCTCCAGTGTTGCTGTAGTTTGTGCACACAAAAATAACACTCACCCCCTTGAGGTTTGTTGAAATGACATTCAACCCCAAACTTTCCAAAAATCAACACTCCACCCCATTTGTATTGAAGAAATTGACACTCCACCCCACTAGTTCTTAAAGAGTTCACGGTGTTGTGACTTTAGTGAACCATAGTTAAGAAACAAAGCTAACCATGGTTAGGCCTCCCCTGCTCTAACCCTTCATCATTCTCAATGAGACTACTAGGGAGGACCTAGTTTATACATTATGTAGTGAGACAAAATTTAGTAATTATAGGAGAGATAAAGTTACTGGCTTACTGCTGGTATGAGTGATCTCTCATTTACTCACTTTATCATCTGGAGTTAAAATTGAAAACAAGTTGACTACGAATAAATGATTTAAGGTGGTTACTGCTGGTGGTGCAATAACAAGGCACGGTGATGTTGGAGGTGGTAGTTTGGAGGCCTAAATAATGAGAGATAAAGACCCTCTAGGATGATGTTTGTCAAGACTTGGGCTTTCCATTAAGAAAGATTAACAGGTGTCACTTTTATGTGCAGTTGCCTTTCCACTAAATAAAGAATCTTTTCCTATATATCAACAAAGTCTCATGTTCTTCATATTCATTATAATGGATTATTTAGAATCCGACCAATCTTAAATATTAAATTTATTTATGTTTTGGTCAATCATAAACACTCATGTCGAAAAAAGCTTACTCCTAAAAAGAAAAATTATTTAATAATCAAACAAAAAAAACTGAAAAAATATGTGTATCAATATCAACTTTGTATATATTTAACTACAATTTTTAATAAAATTATTTTTTAAAAAATAATAATTTCTTACTGTCATATGTGTAATTTTAATGAAATAATTTAAGATAAATAAGCTAATATTTGTAAGAATCTATTATACTTTTATATATTACCATAAGAATCTATTACACTTTTATATATTTGAAATATCTATTTGTAAGAAGTTAATTTCTATATTATTCATTGTCTTATATTTTATTCTTTAATTTATTTATTATCTTTATTATTTCTACACAGTGTGTCAAACGAAGGTCAAATTCTGAATGCAGACTCAAGAACGAAGATTTCCTTTTAATTCTTATTATTTATTTTATGTTAATCATTCCATTGATGTTTAAATTTATAATAAATTTCTATTCTATTTCTAATTTAAATTTATAACTTTCTAAATATTTACTCAAACAATTATTCCTTGCATTGCACGGGTAATAAATACTAGATTATTTAAATAATTAAGCAAGTTCAAGCCCAAATTTAGACTCAATTACATATAAATATGATTTTAAGCTCAATTTTAATTTTATATGTTTATAATATTGAAAATACGTCAATAATTCGTTTGCATGCGTGTATACGTATATATTCAATTAAAAGATTCTACTAACTTGTATATCGATATTATTTAGTAAATTATACTTTTATTTAACATTTTTTACTATTTATCTAACTCCAACTTTTAAAAATCCATTAACTTTTTGTAATTTTTGCTTCATTTTTAGCATAAAATATCTATTAAATATTTAAACTCAAAGAAAAGTATTACAATTTTAACAAAGGTTGGACGAAGTAAAAAGCAACCTACACTTTTAGAGGGAGGACTAGACTAACATTCAAACCCCTAGTCCCCGACAAAAGGCAATTTGCGCTTAATTACCATTTTTGTCCTCACCCTCAACCTCGCTCCCTCCTCCCCACTATTCATACCGTTCTCCACAGGCGACGCTAGTCGCAGGTTCCATGGCTGCCCACATCACTGCGGCCTTCGTGATGCTAGAGAGAGGACAAACCGCCACTGGTTTGTGGCGCTGGTGCAGGTGGGAGACAGGAGTCGCTACTGTACGTTTGGGTTGTGCTGTCGCAGGTTCCGCTCTCTATCATGGGTCGCAATCAAGCCGCCCGCTCTCTGGTGTGTCACCACGCTTGAGTCTGCACCGTGGCTGACTGCGTCACTGGTGTCTTGCCGAACCCCCTCTATGGATGTCTCGCGGCACTGCCTCATGCAAGGAGAGAAGGCAAATGGCACTACCTTGGGCCACTAGTGGTCCATTGGCATTAGGGGGTGGTGGCGCTGAGGGGGCGGTTGTGGACTCTGGTGGGGCCTGGGGGTGGGAGTGGGGGTAGAGCGGTAGGTAAAAAAAAAAAAAATTATAAAAAATTAAAAAATTATAAATCATATAGAATTACTTTTAAAAGTTTTAAAATATAAATATAAATATTTTAAAATTATTTTGAGTTTAATTTATATATATATTATCGATATAAAAAAATTTTATATTAATATTTAATTATATATTATTACACAAATAAAAATAGTTAATACTTATATCTACTATTTTTAAAAAATATATTTTTATTTATATAATAATTTATTATTGAATGTTAATATAATTTTTTTATATTAATAATATATATAAATTAAACTTTTACCTTTTTATATAATAAGAGGTTTTATATGGTATGCTTGGGATTCAAGAACCATCATGAGACCCATGTAAGAAGGCTCAATAGATGTATAATACATTAACTCAAATTTCCATCATAATTTATTAATAAAAAGACTTTATCAGCATACGCAAAAGGGACAAAAAGTTATCATACGTCTGTACAGGAGGAAGGCCGTACTCTATGAAGCATGGATACACTAATTTAACGGTGTCTCAGCATGTTTGATACAAGTGATACAAAGATACTCATTAGATATCAGTAATATATATATTCGACATACAATTTTACGTGTCCTATTTTAAAAATTATTTTTTGGCTTAGATGTACATCAAACATAGCTAGACACAACTCTGATATAGTTAAAACTCGATATAGTACTTTGTTTCAATTATTTGATAGACAAAAAAAAATACAAAAAACAAAAATCCCAAGTTTAGTTTGAAAATTTTTTTGATATATCAATAAAAATAATATTTTATATATTTTTAGAGAAATATAGAAAGTATATATAATATATATTAAGAATATTAATAGAAATTGGTGGTGTTATATATATATATATATATATATATATATATATATATATATATATATATATATATATATATATATATATATATATATCTGTGTGTGTGTGTGTGAGAGCGTGCTTTCGTGCATGCGTGCGCGCCATATCCATGGTCTATAATTTTATAAATTTGGTATGTTTCCGTGTCCCTATCCTTGTCAAGTCAAGTATTCATGTTGGTGTCTATACTTCTTATGCCATACTTTTGTAGTTGTCGCGAATAATAAGCCGGTAATACTTGCAACAGCGGAATTAAGCGCTAAAACCTTCATAATATAATACAACCAAAGGGGAATTTTTCAACAGAAGTTGCCTATCCTTAACAACCATAGAGCTCTAGCCTGTAGCGACAGGCACAGGCCTATAGTTTCATTATTTGTGGTAGTACCTGTACCACAGAGTATATAGTATATCATATATTGGAAACCATACATAGATCAATAGCGATAGTTCCTTGTTGAGGCATCAAAGTTACCACGGATAAAGCCCCCGTTGCCATGGCCCTGGAATTGACCACTGTTATTTATAGCAGGGCCAGAACCATAATTGTTGGAGGTGTGGTGACTGTTACCATTGCCAGAGTAATCACCACTGTTGGTGTTTGGACCCGCATAACACTGATTCCTGTCGCCACTGTTGCTAAATGAGTTTCCACCTTTGGACCTCTCTGCTGCTTCCTCAGCCTCAAGCTCTGCGAGGAGTTTCCTCATACGAGCTGAAATTGCCATGATTGCTGATCTTAGTTACTCCTAAAATTGCTCTCTCTATAGTGAGTTACTAATTAGAGGCCACCTTAATGTGACTGGCTAACTAAGTCTGCTATTTATATATGCAACCAAGGATTCCGGTGCTTTTATTTTGTTCTTAGCGAATGCATGGATTCGTTTTGATGAGTAGAAACTTGATGTGAGTATATATTCCTAGGGGTATAAATGGGTTAGTTTGGTTTGAGTTTGAGTCAAAAATAAATCTGAACAAATTAAATTTAATTCAGTTAAATTGGTTTGGTTTTTTTTTTTTTTCCAAAGAATCTGAACTAAATTGATCCGATCAAGATCAGATTGCTTTGGTTTGAATTAACAGCTTGAACTAAAAATAAAATGTTTTTATTCTTATTAACAACTATCAATAATGTAAAAGTTGATTACCATATAAATCATTCTTCTCTATCAAAACTCTAAACGTGAATTATGTTGCACCACCTCTTTGGCCTTCCAACGTCTGAGATCACATCAACAGAGTTTTGTTTTCTCACGACACGTTTATGATAGTATTATTGAAGATAATGGTTGTTTGAGGGGAATTGATGCATTAGGGTTTTCGATTTTTCAATGTTTGAATTTATTTTTTTCTAGTTAGTGATGAATATTTGGGAGATAGAGACAGCGTGAGATTGGGTGTGCTCGAGAACCCGTCACAGCGCTTCAAAGTGAAAGGAATAGAAAGTGGTGAACGATGGTGTGCGTAACGAGTCACAGATAAAGGTGTGCCAGCGAAAGTAAAGATTCGAGAACCATTGGATAAGGAGTTAAGATGATGAGCGACAGAGAAGATTACCGTAAAACAAATAGAAAAATTTAAAAATATTTTAAGGATATGATTGTCTACTTGTAAAATGTTTTTGGTCATTTTCTTAAAAAATGTTTAATAGATCATTTACTATAATTTTAGTATAATTAAATAGAAATAACACATATACGTTGTACGGGTTTATTAATATTTTTATAATTATTTTTATTAAAAACATTTTTCAAAGAAATATATGATGATTATTAAAAATTAAATATAGCAAGGATATACATATAATTTAATTGTGAGATTTACTATTAATACAATTGTGAGGTTTTCCTTATTTTAGTTCTATTTCATACAAAACTTTTTTTCCTTTGATCTAGATTTTCAAAAACAGATTTTTTGAAGGTCTAGTAGAAAAAATCTTTCTGATGACCTAAATTGCTAATAACAAGTTTTTTAGAGGTCTAATAAGAAACCTATCTTTATTATCCTTTGTGTCTATTTTATTTCTGCTGTGTTAAGCTTTTACTTCCCTCTTAGTTTCTTTTACTTGCCTCTTAGTTTCTTTTTATCATTTGGTATCAATTGCATGTCATAGATAAATTCCTATTTGTCAACATTATTGAGTCTAACTTCTTGGTTCCTTGTGAGTCAAGTAATGTCTTTCTTTGTGTGTGAGTCTCATTTCCTTATCTGTTACGTCTACTTTTTCTATATTCCTTTTGTATTTGAGGTATATTCAGCTTAAAAAAAAAAAAGAAGCAAAAAAAAATGCAAAAAAGAGCGAAAAAAAGGACAAAAAAAGAAAAGAAAAGAGTGTTAGCGAGGTCCTTCTTTTGAGGTTCTTAGATGGCTTCAAACAGAGAAGGCAATGGTGGAGATGATTTTGAAGATTATGTAGGCAAGATTCGAGGACGAATCTTTTTGAAAAAGGGGAGAATGATACGAGCTCTAGAAGGCAAGCAATTTCGTTATTCCAACACTAGAAGGCAGAATGTGGATCTTGTCACGGTCGTGATTCTGTCACAAGGGAAAGAGCTTGTCGGTGATAACGTAGAGAATAAGTAGTCCAAGAGTTTGTTTCTAACAAGTTGATGATGACTTGGAGAGCAAGCAACCATGAGGAATTCAAACAAATCAAGACCAAAGCTTAATTAATTAATAAGATTAATCCTAAATTGGAGATTACTTGAAGAGTAAGCAATTATGTGAGGGCGTTATATATCTGGAGCAAATCAGAATTAATTGGTTGATTTGATTCTAATTGGAGTGCAATAAATCACAGCTGATCTAAATTCATTGATTGGATTTAGTTGATTGATTCAAATATGATCCAAATTCATATAGGATCAAATTAGAATTTTTTGGAGTGAATCTTATTATTTAGGCTTAGATATTTTAATTTTAGTTTCAAATTAAATCTTGTAGATATGATTAAATAATTTCCATTTTTATTAATTTTAAGATTCATGTATAAATAGGCAAATAGACCTACAGATAATTCATAGTTTGACTATCAATACAATTATGAGGTTTTTCTCATTTTAGTTATGTGTGATACAAAATTTTCTTCCCTTTCATCTAGGTTATCAAGGACTGGTTCTTTGAAAGTCTAGTAGGAAAAATTCTTTCCTTTGATCTTAGTTGCTAAGAACAGGTTTTTTAGAGATCTAGTAGGAAAACCCGTTTCTAGTGACCTAAATTGATAAGAACAAGTTTCTTAAAGGTCTAGTAGAAAACCCTATTTTTACTATCCTTTGTGTGTCTATTTTGCTTTTGCAGAGTGTTAAGTTTACTTTCTTGGGTTTAATTTTATACTCCTGTGTTTTTTGTTTTTAGTGCATTATATGTATTTTTTTTTTTTAATCTTTCTCAACTATAAGAGCTATCAATTCTTTTGATAAGGTCACTCTAGATAATGCAACATATAATTATCTGCGCAAAATACAAGTTTTAGCAAGTATAATCTCATATAGTTCAATTATTCACCTTTACTTTTGTTTATTGTCATATAATGTGATAAATTTATTACATACTTGTTTAGGTAGTTCTTCAACGTTGCCAATTATCCATATCACTTGAAAGAGGAGATCTAGTTAGTTCATTTATTTTATTTACAAAAGAAAAAAATAGCTGACTATAGATTTTGTTTATATAGAAAGAGAAAATAAGCGAAATATAAAGAAAAGCAAATTAAACATATGTAAGAAGTTGATAAAACATATATGTTAGGATTAATAGTCATATATTTTTTAATATATAATATATTGTTAATTATGGCCACCTTAATGTTACACATTGTTGTCTAATAAAATGTAATAAAATCTTAACTTATTAAATAATTTAGAAGTAAAAATATTTTATCCGATTTAAAGATAAAACCATTTAATATTAAATTTTTAAAGAAACTTTAAGCAAACTAATTATCAAAATTTAAATCACAAAACTTATGTTAAAATGAGCTAATACTTTCATGTACTTATTTAAATTTTGACCTAATAATATTTAAAGATAAAATTAATATTATTATATGCAATTCAATAAAGTATCACAAAAAATAATTTATAGATGCAAGTGGGACAAAGGGAATCCAGTGCTGTCCTTGTTCAAGTGAAGCGACAAGAATATAATGTTTTATCAAACAAAACCGATTCTTTTGGTTGGGAAACAGTCTTGTGGGAGTATTAAACCATAAATAAGGCGACGTTTGACACGTTACATAATAAGATTATTGATAATTTAAATTACAATTCAGAAATATTGCTATTTTTTAAATTATTGATAATATTATAATGCAATATTTGATATATACAGGTAATTTAATTGACAATTCACATTATTCTATTTGGTATTAAAAAAAATTAATAAGTAATATGTCTTATTATTATTATTAAAAAATTATGAATATTAATTAATAATAATTATGGATAATAATGATAATTAATATTAACTATTATTCAATAATAATAATGGGCCTGTTTGATTAAGAATTTAGGAGAAGTTCTTCTTAAAAAGTAGAATTACAAGCAAAAGTAAAAAATTATTTTACATTTAGATATAATTATATAAATACTTTTTATCAAAATTAGAATTTATTAAATTATTTGGATATGATAAATATAAAAGTATTTTATTTAAAAAAATTACAATTAAAGATATGGGGAAGAGAGAGAGCGAGAGAGAGAGAATGAGAGCGAGAAGATAGTGGTAGTTTTTAAAACTTTGAAGGATAAAATTGTAATTGAGTGGAAAAAAAAATGGTTGCCAATTTCAAGAAGCAACTTTCTCTCTTTTTTACTGTTTCTGCTTCTAGGTAAAAAAATAGAAAAATTGATTATTTTTTATTTTTACTTTTTTTAGAAGTACAAATAAATAATATTAAAAATTTTATAAATAATTTTTAAAATTTTTTTTAAATAAGTACTAATTTTTGTACAAAAAGCACAAACAAATGCATCTAATAATAATAGGAGGATTATCATATGAGTGGTAATCGACGTAGACATATCACATAAGGGCAATTCACATTACTGCTTTGAAGATAATAAAAAATGCCTTAAATATCTAGCTTGCCATCAATGTGGTTCAACCAAAAAAGGCAATATGATGGACCTAGACAAATTAAGATCATATTAGATAGATTCTCTCATTCCAAACTCCCTTTAAATGGTACGCGGCATCGTTGCATACACACGGTGTTGTTGGTGTGCTTCGCTGGAATTTCTACCGTCAGCTTATTTACGGAGTACTAGTCTTTCTAGTGCTTCAAAAGTTAGAATAGAATTCACTATTGAGAAACCAAAATCCAATTCCATTAAAATCTTTCTAACCCTAAATGATATGGCCTTGTTTGTATGTGATTCTATAAAAGAAAAGAAAAACTTTTTTAAAAATTGTTTTAAAAAAATACTTATAAAATTTTTAGTACTATTTATTTGTGTTTTTCAAATAAAGTAGAAATAAAAAAATAATTAGTTTTTCTTTTAAAAAAAAGTTAAATCAATAAAAGAGAAAGAATATTACTCCTAAAAAATAGCAATAACAACCTTTCCACCTCTTAAACAAAATGTCCTTAAAGTTTTTAAAAAATATCACTCCCTTTCCACTCTTATTTTTATCCTTTGTATGTCATTAATAATAATTTTATAAGAAAAATATTTTTATATTTATCATATCTAAACAATTTAATAATTTTTAATTTTAATAAAAAGACTTTTACATTAACCAAAAAATAAAAAATACTTTTACAATTATATCTAAATGAATAGCAACTTTTTGCTTTTGCTTCTATTTTTATTTTTGCTTCTACTTTTAGAGAAATATTTTTTCTAAAATCTTAATCAAATGGACCCATGATTTGGATATGGCTCGATAAGTCTTCTTGACTCCTGCTTTAAATCATACGGTCCACAATTTTTATTTTGGACAAGCACATTTCTTTCAATTTAAAGTATTAAAATAAGAGAATGATTTTGATACATTATGAGTATAAAAGAGTTCTATATTGTTATTTAATTATATATTACTATATATGAGATTTAGTGTGGATATGATAGTCAAATATTTTTATTGATATAATAATATATAATTGAATGTCTATATAAAATATTTTTACTAGCAATGCATTAAAATAAAATTCTTAAATTAATATATATAATTTTCTGCCAACTGATTCGACCGAACAAAACAATATTTTTGTTTTGTACAAAAACCCAACTTGTGCTAAAAATATGTCAACACAGCTCAACTAATTTTTGTCCCAATATGTGAGTTGGCTTACTTTTATAGCTCTAGTTTCACTCTTGTTCAATTCCTTTTGAATTTAGAATTTTAACTTCAACATTATTATTTATCAAACAATAATTAGTAGCAGTAAAACAAGACTATAACACTAGCCAAAACCTTGCCTATATATTGTGAAGGATTTTGAATTGCAATTCGAAAAGGAGTCTTACCAAAAAGTGAATAAGCAATCATTTGCATGTTAAAAAAAATTATATAAATTAATCTCGATTCATTCTCATCATTTTGGATTGTAAAATAATGAAAATCATGGCGATGATTCGAAAATTTGATAATAATTAGTTTTTCAAATGGAGACTTCTTTTTGTTGGTTAATTTTTATGTTGTGCTAATGAAAGACCAAAACATAAAATTATTGTGGGAACCACTTTGTAGGTTCAAGTGGTTTAGCACTTGCAACATTTAAATAAAGTCTTGAATTTAAATTTTCTGGATTGGATTGAAAAGCAAGTGTTGGGAGAGTTTTATCCTCATAATGGACCGACTCATTGACTCAACTCGAGTTAGAATAGTTTGAGTTTAGCGTACTCTAAATATTGGTAATTAAAAAAAAAAAACAAAAGCATTGCGGGAATTATATTTCAATGATTTACTACATTTTATGATTTGTAATTGAAGTGTTTCTATTTATTAAAAATTTAAATTTCTTTGAAGAGATGCACTTAACATGTGCCTATTCATTTTAAGATTTAAAGTTCCCTCTTCACAGCTAGTTCGAAGTCATTCTATTTATGTTCTTTGTTGGTTTATGGATCCTAACTAATGATGACAAATATTGTGTTGAAATATTTAATATATGTGTTTGGTGTTTCAAGAAGCCTGAAATTTTGATATCAAGTCACATGCTCTAAAAGAGAAATATTATTTTGCCCACTTCCCTCTCGACATATACGGTGGACACCATATGGAAAACGCAAAATGACAAAGCCTGCTGTATCTGCATAGTAGGTAAAATACTCATGTCTTCAATTTAATGAAAATGAAAATGAACATTCTGAAAACAGGTGAAAAAAAAATCGCGTCTTCATTCCCCTCCCCCCCCCCCCCAAAACAAAAAAACAAAAGCCAAACGCTCATTCTCACTCTCAAACATATCTTCATCTAACCTCTCACTTTACTCTGAAATAGAGGACAAAATCTAGCACCTCAAACCAAAACCCTTTCAACCTCAATCGCTATTCCTCATTTTGTTCTTCACTTTGTTCCCTTTGATTTGCATTGCCATGTTAAATTCTACTGCCAAGCCCCTCAGCTCTCATGCTCCCCCTTCTTCCCTTGTGACTATAGTTCACATTGTTTGCACTGAGAAGGCTCAAGACGAGGACCCTGAGGCTTACCACATCCAAACTCTCTTTGCTATCCTTGGCAGGTGCGTGATTGAGTCCCTTGCATAGGTTACTTTTTTTTTCTTTCTTTTTTCTTTTGTAAGATAATTAAGCGAAATAGAAATGAAGATAAAAGCTGGGTATCATTGATCGTGTGATTGAATTTGGTTTTTTTTTCATTTTATAATTGGGTTGTTGATTGTAGTGAGGAGGCTACAAAGGAGGCTTTGTTGTAAGTTATAAGTTTGCAGCTAATGGGTTCTCTGCTAAGTTGACTCCGGAGCATATTGCTAAAATTTTAAGTAAATTTTTTATTTTCACCTTAAATTTATTTTCTTTTTATTTTTGTTTTTGACCCTCTTCTGGTCAATGATTTTTTCTCTTATTAGAAATTTTGTGATGTCATGTGGTTCATTTATGTTAGTTCTTATTTTTAGCCTTTTGGTTAATGATTTTCTCTTTGAAATTTCCCTTATGTAATGTAGGTCATTTGTGTTATCGATTTCATCTTGTCTTTGATTTGGGTTTTGATTTGTAGTAGTTTGTGGCATGATATTCTGATATATATATATATATATATATATATATATATATATATATAAATTTAGGTTGCATGGTTTGATCTTGGACTAGTTAGAGCAGTTGCGAGTTGTGATTGAATTTGTAAAATTGTTTATACAAGTGTCACTTAGTTTCCTTAATAGCAATGATTCAACAATTAACCCAACCACAATAAACAAGATAACATAAAAACCAACTGAATACATGTTTGGTTAACTTATGCTTTTTAGCTAAATGCTCTCTGTGCAGCATTTTGAATACATGTTTGCATTTGCACCCCATTAGCCCTAAGATGACTATTCTAATTCCTCAACATTTTGAATGTTTAAAGTGAGAGTAGATGTGTCTTGCAGCTAGGTCCTACTATGATATTTGCAGCAACATTTGTTGCTAATTTTGTGCATGTCGTGCATGTGAAGTTATGTTATATTTTCGTTTTATATGTAGTTTTCTGTTGTTAATTATTTTTCTGCACATATAGGTATATGATGATACAATTGAAGGAAGAAAAGTCTACACCTACACAAACTGGCATCAATTCCTATAGTGCTTATCATAGATCCCATCACTAGTCAAAAGATGTGATCTTGGCTTGGAAAGGTTCAACCTAAAAGCTTATTAGAAGTATGTGATAGAACCTTATACCTTGCAATGATGGTAGCTTTTACTAGGGAAACTCTGAAATATTATTCAAATTATTAACCTTGGACCAGGTTGTCTTATTATAATTACTGATTTGAAGAGCCTTGTGCTTTGCTTTAGGGTCTATTAACATTCCTTAATGCAGGCCCCAAGGATCATCACAAGACCTTATGGTCCTTATCTACAAGCATCCTAGAGGCAATTCTAACCCACCTAAAACTAAAGGTTTGTTGCTATTTTCTATTTGTGTTGCATTCTGTTAGTGTTAGGATGACTTGATATTTAAGTTATCTTTATCGCAATATTTACTTTACTTTTTCCTATTTATCAACACTCTGAATTAATTGACATGGAAGTTACCCACTCCCTGTATTCAACTTCTGATCATGCTATCATTGGCATATTTTTTGCATCATCATGATAACTTGTTCGATGTTGCAGCCATGGTGGATTGAGATGAGAGTAAAGATGAGAATAAGGAAATTCATAGAGCTCTGGCAGCATCCATGGAAGGCATGAAAGGATCAAGTGTAGTGGGTGGAAGTGATAAGGATGCAGTTTTGCTGTCAGCCAGCAAGAAACAACCTTGCCTAAGTGGCCTACATATCTAGCCCTTCTTAAGGAACCTAAGGCTGAAAGAAATCTCCTATGTGGAGTTAGTGTTCGGCTTCCAGATGGACACCGGGTTCAGTGTAACTTCTTACGCACTGATCCAATTAAAGTAACACATATTGCTATCATAGACGTGTGGGAATTGATTCAATGGTATGTTCCCATTTGTCTAATGGTTAGTCTTTTGATTTCATATGATTTCTGTATGTTGTACATTTTCTTTCCCCTTGGAAGAATTACTGGATATGATTTTATATCTGCTTATGTTTCCACCATGCCACACTATTTGGACCGAAGATTACTATGGAATATGATTATATGTGCATGTGTGAAATCTTGATTTTTTTCCCAAAAATAGCTTTCTTTCTTGCTGTTTTCAATAATCAATATAATCTGGTATGTTTGGTAAAAAATGATTATAATTTTTAGCTTACTTTTAGCTTCAATGGACCTGCAGGTTTTGATGTTGCAAGAGAAACTAGAAGAGAAGGGTCAAGAGAGCCAACGACTAAAAGGTGAATTGCAACAAAAAGGCTACATGGAGGATAGGAGAACATAAGCCCTATCTAATAGAAAAAACACTGATGAGACAATACCAAGGGAAGATGCTAATTGATATCACGTTAACTTCAATTTTTTTTTTGTTGGAAACAATTAATTCCTTAGCTAGTTTTAACTAAAGTTTGCTTTTCGTATTAAATTAAAATTTGTAATCCAAATTTTTCTTGGCATATGCGATTGTGAATTTGCACGAGGAATGAGTTTGGTGTTTCTCCGTATGGAATTACAGTCCTTGTTCCTTCTCTATCATTAATTTGCCATGGCACTTGTGACAACTAATGCATTTTAGAAATTTAAATTTGTTAATTTAGGTGGTTTTGCCATCTCAAGAAATCATTTGTCAAGTTTTCGAGAAATTTATCCTTCTCAAGCTTCGGTTCTCATGTGTGAACACTAAAATAGCTAAGTGCTAATATCAGCTAGAATGATGACATCGTAATGATGCATGGGACTTTTTGCAGTTTCCTTGCAGAAGTTTATTTTCTCACTGAGGCCATGTGCAAGTGACTTAGTTGAAAGTTGGAGTACCAACCAACATTACCCCATAAGTTTTTTATTTTATTTCATTTTCTTTTCCTTTAACATGGAATTAGAGGTACAATGACTAAGTAACATCATATTTTTCTGCATTAGGTTGGTAACTTAGTACCAAAAGCTAGTAACTAATGCTCGTAGCTTTTAAAGTTTTGAAAACATTAGAAGTCTTAAGATTATTAAGTAAACTTAGGTTATGGAGCAAGTTAATAGGATCCTTAGCACTACTAATGGATGAAGTGAGTCTAAATACCACATGAAATTAGAGGTACAATATCTAAGTAACTTCATATTTTCTGCATTAGATTGGTAACTTGGTACCAAAAGCTAGTAATTTTAGTTTAAAATAATGGTAACTTTTCAATTATGCAAGTAACTTTTTAGGTTTTGAAAATTTTTTGAAGTATTACGATTATTAAATAAATTTATGTCATGGTATAAGTTAATAGGACCTATTGGCACTATAGATTTTTAAAATGACCCTAAATACAACTTGAAATTGGAGGTACAATGGAATCCCTGTTGATTATAGATTGACAAAGGCTGATTGAACACTATGGAATTAGAGGTGGAATGACATAGAAGCATAATTTTTTTCCTGCACTGGGTTAGTAACTTAGGCCCAAAAGTTAGTAACTTCAGCTCAAAAAGCTGGTAACTTCTTGAAAAAGTTGGTAACTTTTCAGGTCTGTGGAAATTTGGAAGTATTGGGGTTCTCGCTGAATTTTCTGTTACCGAATAAGTTAATAGGACTCCCTGTGATTATAGATTGATAAAGGGAGCCTACACGCATCATAGAAATAGAGGTGCAAGGATTAAGAAGTATAATTTTTTTTACCTACACTGGGTTGGTAACTTGGGCTCAAAAGCTAGTAAATTCAATTTAAATAGCTGGAAACTTTTTGGCATTGGAAGTCCTAGGGTGCAATCTTAACATGTTTGGTTGCATCAATCTATTCCCCAAGGTCAATAAAACCAAAATCCAAATTTCTTGATAAGTTACTAGCTTTTTGAAAAAGTTACTAGTTTATTGAGCTAAAGTTACCAGCTTTTTAGTCCAAGTTACCAATTAAGTGCAAAATCGAGAGATGTTCACTTTGGCTTTGGAAGTTTCTCCCCATGTGATCTAATATCCTAGGGTGTGATCGTAACGTGTTTGATTGGACCAATCTATTCCCAAAGACCAATAAATCCAAAATCCAAATTTTCTGATAAGTTACCAGCTTTTTAACCTAAGTTACCAACCAAGTGCAGAATTGAGAGGTGCTCACTTTGGCTTTGGAAGTTTCTCCCCATGTGATCTAAGGGTGTGATCTTAATGTGTTTGGTTGACCAATCTATTCCCAAAGACCAATAAAACAAAAATTGAAATTTTCTGATAAGTTATCAGCTTTTTGAAAAAGTTACATGCTTATTAAACTAAAGTTACCAACTTTTTGGTCTAAGTTACCAACCAAGTGTAGAATCGAGAGGTGCTCACTTTGCTTTGGAAGTCTCTCCCCATGTGATCTAATATCTAATATCCTTTGGAAGTCTTAATGTGTTTAGCTGCACCAATCTATTTCTAAAGACCAATGAAACCAAAATCCAAATTTCTTAATAAGTTACCAGCTTTTTTGTCCAAGTTACCAACCAAGTGCAGGATCAAGGGGTGCTCACTTAGGCTTTGGAAGTCTTTCTCCATGTTGGATTGAGAATCCCCTTGGGAATCTATAGGAGGGTGTGATCTAATACTAGCTTTTTTAAAAATTTACCAATTTGTTAAACTGAAGTTACCAGCTTTTTGGGCCCAGTTATCAACCAAGTGAAAGATCGAGATATGTTTACTATGGCTTTGCAACTCTCTCCCCATGTTGTTTGGTGGCACAAAATTTCTTCAATAAGGCGTGCTGCTACGAAGTGCAAAGTCCTGAGGTTACTAGCTCTTTAATAAAGTTACTAGGTTTTTTAACTGAAACTACTAGCTTTTCAACCCTAGTTACCAACCCAAAGCATGAACAAAAAATTATGATTCGCATTTGAGTTGGCCTCTATTTAGAACAAATTTTTTCACTGACCTAATAAGTTACTAGCTTATTTTCATAAGTTACCACCTTATCTAACAAAGTTATCACTAATTTATGATAGCAATATAGGAAAGTTTGGCACAACTATGGTACACTTTGGCAAGATTTAATCAACCATAAATATTATCAAAGGTTATGATCCACTTGTGTCGATATGATCAGGCTACACTAGACATACATACAGCCACAAAATTTGAAACATTTTAATAGTATTTCGTGATCCAAAAATCTTGCACAATACACATGCGGCACATGTCGAAGCCCTTCGATTTTGTTTAATGGTCTAGAGACTTATGAGAGCTAAACTTGCAACCTTCCATGCAAGTTCGTATCTTCCAACTAAATTCGTTTGAATGGCATAGTCATAAGTAATGCAATACTTAGCCAAAGCCTCATTATAAATATCATTGATATTCTTTAGACTATCCTCCATCTTGTCTGCACCATACAATATCTACAAAGGGAGATTCCGATTAGCATATCAAACATGATGAAAAATTTGAAAGTAAAGACTAGGGCGAGGACCTGAAAAGTTGACCTACTTATAAACTTTGAGGACTTCAACTCATGTTTGAGCTTATCTTTGGCCTTAAAGCAGGCATTAGTCATATCCTTTGTATACTCCTCATATAATGCGTCCCATTTTTCCATGCACATCATGGGTATTTCAATATCAAAATAAGGAAGTTTTCCATATAATGCGAGAATAATTCTACATCGCAAGGTGTCAAGCAAATCTCAACATGTCTTGGCTTCATATTTTAATATGCCATAAGTCATGTCAGTGTCCAATTTAGAAAAGGTAACTTTTGGGAGATGAAATAGTTTATAAAACAAAGAATTATCCCATAGCTGTGACCAGCGTTCACATAACTAAATAAGTAACAAATGCAGCAGCAAACACCCAAAAATCAGAAGATAAAATATGCTTGATGAGCATTATTAGAGAAAACTAACATGCAATAGTCAACAGTATAGAGGAGCATTAATATCTTAATTATCTATCTTAAAGCTAAAACAGTAAATGAAAGGGAAAGACACTTTATAGGATTGATAATGTCAATAGCCATTTCACATAGGTAAACCAAGAGTATATTCTGCACTATACAAAATACCTGTGTTAGTAGCAAGATTAAGCCAAGCAGGGAAATTGATTCCCACTTAATAAACATATGCAATCTATATTAGGCGATTTATATCTTCCAAATGATCTTACAATGAGAAAACTTTCAAACCATTGGCCTTCTGCCTCCAGAATATTTTGAGCCAAAATGAATAAGATTAAGATAAATGCTGAGATGTGGAATCTCTCTATGGAATTTGCTTGTCAGCAATAAGCAAAAGGGGCAAATAGACATCAGACATGTCTTAATATAAACATGAAATGTTGGCCAGGCACTCTATCAAAGGAAAGCCTTATATTCTATATTCAAATAATAGCATTCAATTTCTTTTTTTTTTTTTTTGGAAAAAAAATAGTCTAGTTTTACACTTCAAAACATTAAAGCAATTTTACTTGGTTGACATAATTAATAAGAAAGGCATATAATTCTAAATATCTTAAGCAAGTATTGACGTTGAACAAAAAATCGACCGCAAGGGTATTTAAAATCCATCTATTTATGTACCACTCAATCAGAGGTAATTGAGATATGGAGGATAATTCACAGACAGTGGCTGGTATGGACTCACTTAAATAGCTTTCTAACATTGAGGTATAAGTACAAACATTAATGTCCTTTTCTAAGTTTGAAATGAAACAGAATGGTACCCCAAACAAGCTGCAATTAATGAAAGAAAAGGAAATATTGTAGGAAAAATAGCTCACCAAAGTACACCAAACTGCGAACATTATCCTTATTATATCCCTTGAACACATAGCTTTTGATCTTAGCAAAATTATTTGACATGAGCAGGGCTGACAGTGCATTGTTGTGGGCAACCATATAGGTGAATAAAGTGATTGCCTGAACTAACAAGATACAATAATGAACAAGTATAATTAGTCAAGGAAACTAACCACCATTTTTGTTTTTCATTTTGCCTTCAATAGATAAAATAATCACACAAACTAATGCGAAAAATATTATCATCCCAAAGAAAAAGAATATTTGAAGTGAAAATAGCTAAAATTTGGTCAGGAATGAATCTCCAAATCCAGAATCTTAGACTTTCCATTTCTGGGTGCATCTTGCAAGTCCTTCTACTGAATGAAATAACATTTGCAATACATCCCCACTAAAACTTTGACATTTGTAAGGATTACTCACAAAGTAAGTTTCACTCCGGATCATTATGAAACTTATGCAATGAACAAAGTAAGGCATAGAGGACCAAAAAAAAAAAAAAAGGCCTCTGATTCCTTGGCTCACCAAACTGAAGTCAATATAACTCCTTTAGTAATTTACCATATCTAAAATTTTGAGCTTCCAAACACTTGTCACAATTATTTGATTTTTCCTTTTTATTTTATCTATGCAAAAGTGTACATATTTCTCCTGGAGGGCATAGGCAATGCATTTAAATGTGTGTTCAATGACAAATAAAAATAGAATGGGAGAAAGCATATGGATATTAATGTCCAAATACATAAATGTTTTATCTCACTTGATCATAATTTCATGATTCACAATGCAAAGTTCCATTCTTTCATATCATGAAACATCCTAAGTCACAGTTCTTGCTCGCTATTAATGCAGAAAATTTTAGCAACGAAATGCCATACATGAAATCTAATTGAATGTCAACCTTAATTGCAATCAGAGGTACATAAATCTGGCATCTATGGGGATCTAATTATTCAGTACAACCTAGGTTCAAAAATTAATTTATGCTTACCTCTATCGCATTGTAGCTCACACACAGTTTGATGGTTGATTGACCATGGACCATATGATATATTGAGTTGATATCTAAAAGCAAAAATTAAAAAGGAGGGAGCAGAAAACCAATTTAGTTTAACAAACCAAAACTTATCAATACAAAAATATATATATCTTACAAATATGGAACCAGATTATCACTGTACCTATTTGCTGCAAAAGAGTAACTCCACATACCATAATAAGAAAACAGCTAAAGTCCGACAACTCAATAGTAGATGGCCTCTTCAACTTCTTGCCACAGGCATGATAAGATTATGATGAAAAATGACTACAAAGTTCAAAATAGTGCAAGAGTGTTGGTAGATAAGCATACAAATCAAAGCACAAGAATTAGCAGATCATATCATAAAGTGGGAGATTGATCCAATTCATCAACAAACACAGAATAAGGAGTATTCCAGTCTAATTTTTTTCATAAAAATAAGTTTCAGGCCTATTACCATATAATTTATAATGTCTCATTAAACCAACTCCTTAATATAGGTGACATGGTTCAACTACAATCACTTGTTCTCTTCCTTCAAAGATTTACTATGATTTCTGAGATTGAGTATGCATAAGAGTAATTTTGTACTGGACGGACATTGCTTAAATCACAAATATAAACAAAAGAAATAACTACAGTAGGATTAGTCTATCATCTAAATCCTCACAAGTATTCCCAAATGATATTTAAGTACTATAAGAGAAGAATATCGAGGCAGGTCACAAACCTTGTCCTTAGAAGTCTCCAAATGGTCATCACGATCCTTGTTGGCATGACAGTCAATAATGACAGAAAAGAATTGAAGCAGACAAAGAAGCCAACGTCTATAAGCTGCAAATGCATTCCGTGTATGAGACAACATGGCACAAAAGGTGGAATATCTTATTACAAATATTTAGCTGTAAAATAACGATTATACAGTCAGTGTAAAGGTTCAAGTTACATCCTACATCCTTTCCCCAAAGAGAAACAATAGAGGGATGGATTGAGCGGCAAACCTTTTAGAGGGAATGTCAAAGTGAGTGGAAATAGCCATGAGGCCTATCCATGAAAGGTCACACATGCTGAACACCTGCCTAACGAAGGTAGGGCCGCCACCCTTTCCATCGCTGCTGAGCCCCGCAACACGCAATGATTTGGCAGCAGAAGGGAGCGAGTTGACTCGGCCGAGGTGGATGATAGCGCGAGGAGTAACAGTGGTGTGTACAGGAGAGGGAGAGGGAGATAGATTATGGAAGGTGGTTGTTGAAGCGTTCGAGTTAGGATTGGAGGGTAGTTGAAGAGAGAGAGGAAGTTGGAAGCTGTGGATTGGAGGAAGGCGAAGATGTGGTTGGTATGGTTGTCGTGGTGGTGGGGTGAGGTTCCAACGGTTGAGCCATTGACGATCGGGGGTTCGACTATGTTGGGTTTTGAGAGTGAGTGAAGATTCAGAGACCACAAGTGAATTTTCAAAGTGAAAGAAGGAGTTAGATGTGGGTTAGGGTCTTTCCTTTTTTTTTTGAAAAAAAAAAAAGTTTAACATCCATTTTTCACTGTATATATGTCACACTCTCTCTACTCTCATTTTGTCGTTTTACTTCTTTTTATATGGTGGACATCGTATATGTCACGGGAGAGAATGTCAAAATAGCATTCCTCGCTCTAAAAGGAATTACAAAGATGCAAAATTTCCTCGTGACCTAGGAGATAAAGTGAAGACAAGATGTAGAAGCTGCACTAAAATACAAGTGAGCAAATTCGAGGGAAAAGATGTGATCTTTTCCTAAGATAAGGCAGCAAGGATAACAGTACAAGTGGACAACTCATAAGGAAAAAGTAGAAAAGAAATGATTTCAATTTGGTGGAAGAAAGGACAGCCTAAGGACCAATGAAAATTTGAAAAAGTTGTACCAATTGACAGCTCACCTAAAAACAGCTAAAAGACAGTTGTTATAGGCCTACAGCATTTTGATTTTTCTGCTGCAAAAGGATTGCTTGTTACTACAAAGGAATTCAGAAAAGAGAGCACACATTTCACCTACAAGTTGTACAAAAATCAACCTTCTCTTTGATCTCATTCTGCTTTGTATTTTTAAAGTTTTGTGTGCATGAGTTTTGTAAGTTTGAGAGTGTTTCACACTATTTTGAAAAAAGACTAAAGTGTTGGTTAGTCTTTTGTTTGTGGAAAAGCCTTGTGAGTGAACTTTGTTTGCTAGTGAATTTTGTTTATGTGTGAACCTTATTGTGTGAGAGTTTCTTTATTCTGAGAGTTTTAATTTGAGAGATTTAGCTCTTGAGAATTTGTCTTATGAGCTTGGTGTCAGCATGGGGAGGCTCTTGTAAAAGATTATTTGGTGTAAATTTGGAGAAGCTCTTATAAAAAAACTACTTGGTGTGAGCTTGAAGAGACTCCTTCAAAAGACTATTTGGTGTGTACGTAGCTTGGAGAAGCTTTTGTAAAGATCACTTATTCTTTGTGGAAAATCTCACGTTTAGTGGAGACTGAACATAAACGCTACATTAAAGATCGAGTTAGTATAAATCCTATGGCATCATCTTCTCTACTTAACTCTCTTTAAATTAGCTCGTTTTATTTTCATTTTTTATTTAACTATTCTGATATATTTAATATTTGCATCTAGAACATCTTCTTGAAGTATGGTACCATATTTTCAGTTTGTCTCATTTCATAGTAGTGGATTTTTTAGAAAAAATCTCACATTCGAATATAAGATAGTGTGTGAACTTTATAATCTATTTTTTAAGTGTATAGAATTTTTTACTACAATTAAGGTCTTGACTCAACCCTCCTTCTCAAGATCTCTGATACCATCATTCTTACTTATCATGTAGTAAAATTTTAGAGTTTGTTGTTTACCCATAATAAAAAATTTTGTGTGTCCTTAAGAGTGGGAAAAGTGTGAAGTTTTAACTCCATTATTACACTAGTCACTTTTTCTCCCTCTTTCTCCTGATTTTTTTTTTATCACAAGTATTTTTACACTATTATAAACCATTTGCCCTAAAAGTTTAAACTATTGAATAGAGGCATATGAATGCTTTAGATTTAAGACTTAAGAGTTTACAAAATTTTCCGTCACACAATAGTCTCTTTGAGTTTAAAGTGAGGACAACATAAGGGCAAGAGAGGATGGAAAACTACACCACTTGATCATAGAAGCTTCAATACCAAGTTATGAACCGTCTCTCCTAAAAGCTTAAATTATTGATTGAAAACACGTGAATAGTTTAGTATCGTAACATACACCATTTGAGAATGGAACTCATCTAATTTGAGTGATGGTCAAGTCCATATATAGAGAGGTTTTCCTATCAATATCTTTTTTAACACAACTCAAACTTTGGAACAATTCCTTAGGAGTTTGGGAGAGATATGGTTCATGGCATGGTGTTATAGAGCTTCTATGATGAAGTAGTCCAGTTTTTTATCGTTATTTACTCTTCTTCTTCTAAATAAAAGTTGAATTTCAGCATAAAGTATGGTAGATCTGTGCATAATTCACACTTCAAACCTAAAAGAGGCTATCGTGTGAGAATCAATGCATATTAAGATGTAAAATTATTCATATGCCTTTATCTAATAATTTAAGCTATTGGGAGAAATGATTCATGACACTACAAAGATAATCTATGGCTCTTATGATTTATTTTTTGTTTTATTGTGCTGTATGATGATGTAGTTCTTACGTCTGCTGAACTTATGTTGTACTAGAACTTTATATTCTATTTGGCTACTTCCTTGTCAGAAAGTTCTTGAGCCCGTTTTATCATTATACAAAAAATAGAAAAAAAAACCTTTGCGTTATTGGTAATAGATATATAATGCATTAACTAAAATTTCCAACATAATGTATAAATAAAAAGACTTTATCACACGTGCAAAGGACTAAAATTTATCATAGGTACAAGAGCAAGTTCATACCCTTTGTAGTTGTCGGGAATACTAAGCCATTAGTACTTGCAACAGTGGAATTAAGCGGTAAACTTTTACATTATAATACAACCATCGGGGCGGGGGAGGGATTTTTTAACAGGGCCATCATTGTTATCATACTTACGACGGAAAAAGCCCCTGTCGCCGTGGCCGGCGCCTAGATCTGGGAAACTGTCAATCCAGTTGCCATGGTTGGACTTGTCGGCCCCCGGCTCTCCGAGGAGTTTCCGCGGAAGATCTGACATTGCTATGACTGCTGATCTTAGTTACTCCAAAAATTGCTGTCTCTATAGTTAGTATTTAGAGGCCACCTTAATGTCACCCGCTAACTAAGTCTAAAATTTATAGATGTAAGTGCCAAGGAATCCGGTGCCTGTCCCCCGCTCCCTTTTCTTCTCTTCTCTCCCCTCCTCCTCCTTCTTTTTGGGTGAATGAATGGAATCATTTTTATGGGAAGAAATTTAATGTGAGTATATATTCCTACAAGAGTGATGTTACGGGTGCTTGATTATTGATTCGTTCTGGTACACGGTATGTCGTCTTTTATATAATTATATTATTATAAATGATTTTAATTTGTATGTACTAATATTGTAAAATTATTTTATATTATAATCCAATCACATTCTTCCATTTGTATGATTTTTGAAGTAGTGGAGATGCGGGTTATGCATGTTCACTTATGCAGCAGCGTATAATTAAATGACAGTCAGTGCATACAAATTAAATATTATTATAAATACATCTTTTCATAAAAATAAATTTGATATATGGGATACGTAATATGAAAATTGAGAATCATGTCACAAATGTCTTTTCGTAGAACTGAAATTATATAAAATTTAGGTACATTTTGTTAGTTAAAGTGTTTTGGCATTTATTATTTTTTTAAATAAAATTTTGAGTTTAAGTTTTATAAACAATAAAAGCCAGCATTGAAATAATTTTTAAGTCTCATAGACCGACCGAACACAAATTACCAGTTGAAATCTAATAAATTCTTAATGCTGTGTTTAGAGAAAAAGTTTTAAATAAATTACATAAAAATGACACCATGACCTTCGATTCCATGTAGCTCATCATTCTCTTTCCAACTTTTTTTTTTATTAAAGATTAACCAATCATAATTTTGTTTGTGTATATGGTCTGTGAAGAATAATTATTTCTGTGCAAGAATAATTATCCTTCCTATAATTTAGAACCGTAAGCATCCTTGCACAATAAAAAGAAATGGCAAAAAGCAATTAGTTAGCAGTCCGAAAAAAAATTCCAGACAAAAGATTATGAACAAATTCCATAGTTATTAGCATGGATTCAAATTACAGATCACATCATGTGATATGGCCATAATATTGCGGTTGTAGCCATCTCTGCAACTGCATCACACCACAATTATAGTGTTACATCCATTTACATAAATTAATTGCAACATAATTGCATCAATCGATAAAAGTAATTAATAACATTTCAAGGGTGAAAAAGTGGCTTAAATATTTCTTTTCTTTGAAAATATAACATTTTTTATTTTAAACTCAAAAAAAAAAAAATGCACCATTTCAGTCACTCATTCTTTAAATGTGGGTGTAAATAATCTTTCTCGCAACATCTCTAGACACCTTGTTAATGGTCATTTCCTTCAATTTTAATAAATAAGGGACTGAAAGGATGCAAAAATTTTTAAGGACCAAAATTAAAAAAAGACTAAATTTTCAAGAATGAAAAACATATCTAAACAACTAATTAAAAAATGGACTGATTGTCTAGGAAGTTATCTTTTAAGTCATAAGAAGTGCACCTAAGAAGTGGATTACTCTTGCCAACCTCCAGAAAAACCCGATTGTCAACAATGAATGAATATCCAATTCTTGCTAGCTTCAACCTCAATCCATCGGAATCAATACATAGTGAAGGAACCAATAGGGGGTGAATTGATTCAACAATAGAAAATTATAAAATAAAAATTAGAATAAAATTAAAAATAATTTAAACACAAATAATGCTGAAAATAAAAGAGATGAAGGAGTAGGAGAAGATTGCACAAGCTATTTTTATATTGATTTAGCCATAATGTGTGACCTACATCCAGTCTCCAATTGCTTGGGACTTTTCTTCACTCTCAAATTTTTGCTTACAAGAATTTTGATAAACCTTCTTCTACCCAATTTCCTAACAGAGTATATGGTGGTTTGTTTCTCATAAAGACACCATAAAACCTCCCTCTATTTAGAGCATATACTAATGGTTTCTTTCTCATAAGAATACCATCAAACCTCCCTATCTCAACCAAAGTAGGGTAAATTCACAAGGTAAGGATACTTTTATAGTTGAGTTACAATGGATTTTAAACTCTTTCAAAAGAAGATAAGTAAGTTTAGGTGCAAAGCCTATGAACTATGATATACAAGATATAGAGCAAGGCAATCTCGCAATTTTTTTGGTGGAGGTTCATGCTTTCCTCTTCATTCTTCAAAGCTTTATATAGATAATGAGCCATTGATGTCTACTAGCTGCTAAAGAAGATTTTGGCTTAAGTTTTGTCCACTCAATTTTTGCATAGTTTCTGTTCTTGATATATAGACGCTGGTTCCTAGCAAGTTCTAGTTGTTGTTTCTTTCTAGTTGCATAACCAAGCAATAATGCAGCCATATGACTGTTACCTTCCTAATTTACTTCCCTAATCTTTGTTTTCTGAATAAAAACCAAATTAGAAAGATTCTAGGGATCAAATTTATTGTATGAATTATTTATATATTAAGGAAGAGTAATTTCAATGAGATAAATAAGGAAACATAATATTTTCTTCTAACAAGAATATAATCATACAATATTAACATCAGATTTAAACAAATTAATAAGATATTTATCATTAAAACATTAAACCCAACACATAGAATCAAATATAAATATTGTTATGACTAAAGCCTATGACAAAGCTCAACTCAAAAGATTAATATATTGCATAGGAAATTAAAATGACTTAAGTACCACAAATTGTGCTTCTTTATTTATTCAATATGGAACTCATAACATTATTGACTCTTTAAAAGTCAAAGTCCATGGCAGTTGGATACAATACTTTTACTATTGTAGCTTAATCTAGTTTATAGGTATCCCTTGCCATAGTTTAACTCTCAGTGAGAGCATTGTTATGATTTGAACCTATAAGAAATGTTCAGGCCAAATTAAAAGCCTAGGGGTATTTGGTAATCTTAAAAACTAAGTTAACATAATATAAAGTATAACTAGTTATGTTAATCGGTATAAAAATGAATTAATTTTTATTGAACGTTATTTGTTTCGACAATTTAAAAATTAGTTTCAACACGTCTTTTTTTTCTTTTTCTGTACCTTTTTTTTTCTTCTTGATTACATCATTAAAAAACCAATCTAGCGGACAATGGGGCCTGGTAGTAGTGGATGGTGGCAGTTGGCAATGACGAGCGACGGAAAATGGTAGTGGCTAGTAACGGCAAATGATGGTGAATGGAGCAATGGTGGCAACAGAAAGTGGCAGACAGTGGTGGATGATAGTGGCAATTGTAACACCCTCCCAAGTATAGTACTATGCTTAAGTCATAGTACCACACCCTGGAGTTGTTACTATTACCTGAACGAACCTTATCTGAAAACAGCTTCAGCCGTCTTCGGAAACTTCTGAAACTATTTGGAGACAATACGGAAATAGGAGTGAGAATTATAAATTCTCAATAGGATTCTCTAATTATCATACATAATATCATCGTTGTCATCTCCAGTTTGCTTCGGTTTATTATGAAAAAGGTGAACATATTATGTAAACTGTTTAATTTTACAGTTAAAAAAATATGTTATCCGAAGCAAAGTTCATTTTTATCATACACTTGTCATTTGGGGGAGAGCCCATACAAAATCAATCAATTCATGAATGCTAATGAATGATAACTGAAACATAATAAAATACATTAGTATCAATATACTGAACACATAAAATCTGCACATGGCTTTGCTTGTTCTTGAATTTATGCTTGTACATAAAATTTTACTTTTCTTTCTTTATCTTTCTTTTCATCATAAAATCTTTACATGCCACATTTTAGAATATGATCGCCATATCATACTCCATCAGAGCGTGATCGCCATGTCATGTTCCTTAGAAATATGGGATCTTCCTTTGGTGTTTACACTAGCTGGGTCATGCCATGCCTCATGTAAGTCCTATCCCCTATACTCACACTAGTTGGGTCGATGCCATGCCTCATGTGAGTGGGGTACTTGCATATCTTTTGATCTTTAGTCTTTAGTCTTTAGCCTTTACTGCCCTTGGGTAGCCTAGCCTTGGAGGAAGCTCGTCAGCTCAGCTCGTGACCGTCGTCACACCGACTCACCCACAAGGGAATTCACGTATCTCTAGTCTTGGAGGGATCTTATTCTGGTTACGTGCCTTTAATTGAAGGGATCTCTTTTGGTCACGTGCCTCAAAATTGAGGGATCTCATCTGACCACGTGCCTTCAATATAGAGGGATCTCATCTGACCACGTGCCTCCAAGATAGAGGGATCTCATAGTTTTAGCTGCCTTCACAAGGAGGGATTCAATGTGCAACTGCCTCCAAGTGAAGGGATTCATATCTTATCTTATTTAATTGCGTTCACAAGGAGGGATCTCAATTAACTGCCTCCGAGTAAAGGGGTTCACATTTAATATATTCATGTCTATTCATTCTCATACATGGTTATGCATAGGTATACTGAATGTGCTCATACATATGCTTCATCATTTATTTCATATATGTCATAACTCATATCATACTTAAATTCATCATTGTGTATAAACATTCATAGTTTTATAGACTTCTGCCATAAATTCGACAGCATAACGGATCAGTTCCATTCCGTTTCCCCATGAATAGTGCTAGTTCTCACAGACAATTCAATCATAGCAATATAGTTAATCTAACATATCTCTTAATATAAAACTTGCAACCATCAATTTAAACCTTATGTGCTCACTAACACTTGTGAAATCATCAATTTGGTCAATTATATTCAGTTCTGCTCGAATTTGTATAATCCACATTTACCTCTATTTAACTCATTTAAACCTGAATTTCAGATATATCATAGCTCTATATGTCTACTTTCTAACCTCTTTGGTCCCACATCATTTTGATTTGTATAACTCAAGATATTTAAATTTTGCCTCAGCCTATTCGGTCACTTGTCCGAATTACATTCCTAGAAGTATAAATTCACTAAAAATCGAAACTAAGCTCAAATCATACGAAATTGGTGTCATATTAAAGCTAACAGGACAACCTTTCATTTACACAAGTTTTATTCCATTTTATTAAGTATACCTCGAGATATATGTCCTAAAATTTGATCTTCCTGAACTACCCCATTTTAGCCTAATTTGGACATAGGGTAACTTTCTCGAATCACTGGGAACAATTGACATCATAACAAACTCGAAATTTCATATTGGGATGTTCCCCTATATGTAAGCTTTATAACAAAGTTGGTTTCACTCAATTTGGAGTTGTGTAGGGCGAGTTATACCCTTCTCAAGTCACACTGCTCGGATGAAAGTCCTAATTCCTAGGTTAACCTTCAAAAATTCATATCTTTCTCAATACTAATCCAATAACCTTATATGATATATGTATGAAAAGCTCTGAATATCTACTTTCATTAAAAATAGTTTTATTGGATTTAACTGGTTGTAGGCGGAGCCGTACACTCCCCCATACGGACTGCCGAGGGATTCCTCACTTAGGTAGCATCCTAATCCTCCATTCCTTCTAGTTTTTCTCCTTCTAACTTTAATTCTAACTCAAGATTTCATATTAATCCAATCATAATCCACCATATATATCCAATATATCATCAAATATATGAAGAAGAATAAAATTTCATACAATCATAGTGCAAAGAATTCAAGAACAGAATGGAATCCTACCTCTTTGGAGTGTGATTTAAGCTAAGTGTTGAAGCTTGAATTGATAGAACCTTGTTAAACTTGAAGGAGTGATAGAGTTGGGTGAGTGGAGAAGAGAAAAAGAAAGCTGAAATGAGGGAGAAGGCAACGTAGAAATGGGTCTGAATAAGAGGAGGAGGATGTGTTATATAGGCATGAGGGGTAGTTAGCTTGGAGGGTTTTGATTGGCCTAAAAACACAAGGCTGAATTTCAGCCAACCTTCCCCATTTTTGTGGGTAGAGTTCAGCTATGTATCCCTCTTTTTATGACAAAATTGCTCTTCACGGTGCCTAAAAGTGGAACTCGTTTCCATTATATTCTGAAAATGACATCGAAACTCGTACTCTTCTTAAAATCGGAACTCGTGCACATCTATTCAGATGAAATCAGAATTCGAAAATATTGTTTGGTTTATTCGAAACTTGAAAGCAAAGTCGGAGGTGAAACCAAATACTTAAACCCGGAAGTCGGGGACATTAGGTAAACTTGAATCGATTCTAAGCATAACACCGGAGATCGGGAGTCAAATCATTAATTTTATGTTCCAGGAAATCGGAACTCATAGGATCTCGGAACTCCAAACTTAATCTTGGAAGTCGGGAAAATCAAAAGAAATGAAAAGCTCTCGGTAATAAGCTCGATATCGGAACTCGTGCAAATTTTGGTCGAACTTGGAGACTAATTCAGAGATCTGATCTCGCGTCCACTTCTGGTTAAGGTAAACTCGGACGTCGGATTTCGTGTCCATTCTAAATCACCTAAGGTCGGAACTCGTATATACATACATAAGGTCGGAAATCAGAAAATCCAGCCAGTCCATTTGAGCCTTGGAGACGAAGTCGGAGGTCGGAAATCGCGGATGTTACAGTAATCGGCAACGATTGGCGGCAGTTGGCGGTAGCAATTGGCGAGCAGTGACCTGCAGGGGCAGTCAGTAGTATATGGTGGTGGACGGCGGTGGCGGATGGCAATGGACAGCAGCGGCGAACGGTTGACAAAATCAATGGAGAAAGAATTAATTTGTGTGAAGTGCGAAGATATAAAATAGAAGAAAAAAAATTAGAATGGAATAAAACTAATTTAAAATTGATTTTTTTTAAAACTAGTTTTAGGTTCAAATTGGGTCAAATAAAAACTAGTTTTAAAATATTTAGGTAGCTACCAAACAATGTTTATTAAAAATCAGGTCCTATTACACCTAGTTAGCCTATTTTTCTAGTTTGTCAAACACTCCCTAGACTATTAGGTAAGAAAAACTCACAACTTAAATACCATATTAAACTTCTTTATTTACTCAATATGGAACTCATAATGCACATTCATATGTATCATAAAAGATTGTGCGCAAAATAATAATATAATCAATTTCATCAATTCCAAAAATAAGAATAACAACAACAATGACAATGATAACAAGTAAAAATGATAGTGGTTGAATTCATAGCTTAGTGGTTGTCTCTTATATATCTCATTTGAGTTTGAGATATCCCGTACTTGAATCCCATCTCCTTCCCCCCTCAAAAATATTCCGTATAAATAATTACTAGTTTCATTGTCTTCAATAAAAAAAAGAAGTAACAACGATAAAAATAATTGCTAATAATAATATTACTAATAACAACCGTCATCAAATTTGTTGTTGATTTCGCATTTCCACTTCATGTTTGACATTGATGTCATAAAAAAACACCAATTCACCTGGCTAAATATTATATAAAAGAGAGATTTATGTAATACTCTTTGGTAAGAGTGTAAATAAATTGAGATGTTTGTCAATTACGAAGTTTGATCTTGTAGTTATCAGGATTAATAAACCATTAATACTTGGAACAGTGGGATTAAGCGCTAAAACCTTTATAATATAATACAGCCATTGGGGAATTTTTCAACAGAAGTTGCCTATCATCCTGTCAAGTACGATTATTGTTTAACAACCATAGAGTTGTGGCGACAGGCCTACAGTTTCATTATTGGTGGTAGTACCACATAGTATAGTACATTATGTTGCACAGTATAGATAGATTAATAACCATAGTTCCTTGTTGAGGCATCAAATTTACCACGGATAAAGCCCCCATTGCCATGGCCCTTGAATTGACCACTGTTATTTATAGCAGGGCCAGAACCACAGTTGTTGGAGGTGTGGTGAGTATTACCATTGCCAGAGTAATCACCACTGTTGGTGTTTGGACCCGCGTAACACTGATTATCATTGCCATCGTTGACAAATTTGTTGCCACCTTTGGACTGCTCGGCTGCTTCCTCAGCCTCCAGCTCTGTGACGAGTTTTCTCAAACGAGCTGTCGCTGCCATAATTGCTGGTCTTAGTTACTCCTAAAATTGCTCTCTCTTTAGTGAGTTACTACTTAGAGGCCACCTTAATGTGACTGGCTAACTAAGTCTACTATCTATAGATGCAATGCAACCAAGGAATCCAGTGCTTCTATTCTGTTTTTAGTGAATGCATGGATTCGTTTTTATAAGTAGAAACTTGATGTGAGTATATATTCTTAGAGCTGTAATGGGGTTGATTTGGGTTGGGTTGGAGTAAAAGTAAATCTGAACAGATTAAATTTAATTTTGTTGGATTGGTTTGATTTAAAAAAATTTTTTTTAACAAATCTGAACCAAACCTATTTTATTAATATTGGATTGGTTTGATTTGGATTATATTAAACTCAAAAATAAATAATTATATTTTTTAAAGATATTTTTACTCTTATAACAACCGTCAATAATGTAAAATTTTGATAGAAATCATTCTTCTCTATCAAAACTCTAAACGTGAATTGATACTATTATTGGCTTTTTAGAATTGATGCTCCACTACCTCTTTGGCCTGCCAACATCTGAGATCACATCAACAGAATTTTGTTTTCTCACGAAACGGTGCTGATAGTATTATTGAAGATAATGGTTCTTCGAGGGGAATTGATGCATTAGGGTATTTTTCAATGTTTGATTCTTTCTTTCTTTTTTTCTCGGTTAGTGATGAATAGTTGGGAGACAGAGATAGCATGAGGTTGAGTGTGCTCGCGAACCTAGCCACGGTGCTTCAAAGTGAAGGGATTGAACGACGATGTGTAAACAAATAAAAAAATTTAAAAACATTTTAAGGATATGATTGTCTACTTTTAAAAATTTTTTGGTCATTTTTCTTAAATTATATTTAATAGGTCATTTACTATAATTTCAATATAATTAATTGATCATTTTTCTTAATTAATCCTTATTAAGGGTCCTTAATATTAAATTTTCCCTAATAAACTTTGTATACTAATGGTATGTTTGATTTGAGAATAAAAATGGAGAATAAATTTTTATGGATACTATTTATATATAAAAATATGCATTAATGAGATTCACAAAAATTTATTCTCCCTTCTTTCATTTTTATCCCTAGACCAAATATACCCTAAGAATTTAGAGAAAAATAGAGAAAAAAAAAATGTTCCATATAGGGACTGCCTTTGCCTTCCTTGTAGGTGCCGTCAGTGGAGCCCTCAGAATCTTCAACAACCTTACCTGAGATAGGTCATTGAATCCACCTAAATAGCCCCTCATTATCTACCAATGTCACCCTAGCCCTGAGGAGGAATAGCGTCTTAGTGAACCATGTCCTACTTCAACGAATTCTCCGGCCACGAACCCATCAAGTCTATTAATTGATGTTCTCCCAATTGCTCTTCGGAAAGTTACTCGATCGATCCAATAGAAATCCACATCTAATGTATAATTTCTCGAGTTTTCATTGTTTGTGTCCATCATATTATGCTTTTGTGCCTTCCACTCAATCCCTAGGTCTACAGTGAGGCACTTTCTCATTCAGGATAGACGCAAACCATGATTGATGAGATACCTGCCCTTGAGTACACTAGTGCTTGGGACTTGGTTCCACTTCCTCTGGGAAAAACTATTGTTCGCTGTCAGCGGGTCTATATGGTAACATTCGCCATGAAAAAAATTCATCGTTATCAATAATAATAATAATAATAATTCGTTGTTGTTTTCACATTTCCACTTCATACTTGACATTGATGTGATAAAGAAACACCAATTCACCGTAGCTAAATATTCTAAATATAAAAGAGAGATTTATGTAATACTCTTTTAGAGTGTAAATAGATAGATTTATTCGTGAATCATGAAGTTTGATTTGTTAAGTGCTCTGTTGAATTTGTCTGTTTAACCCACAAGTGATTGGTTGAAAGCGACTCCGATTTTAGGCGAACTTTACCTACAGTGTTTAGGTTTGAATTTTAGAATTGTTATTTGGGGAAGGACTTTACATATCCATTACGCTTGGTTTAAAATTGCGTGAGCAATTATATATAAAGAAAAAACTTATTTAAAAAATTAGCAAGTTCAAACCTAATTTTGGGCTCAATTATATATAAATATGATTCTAGCTCAAGTTTTATATGTTTATAATATTAAGAATATGACAGTAATTCAGTTATATTTGTGTGTGTGTGTGTGTGTGTGTGTGTGTGTGTGTGTGTGTGTATACTCAATAAAAGGATTATAAGTATAGATAATATAGGAACTTATATATGTTGATATTATTTAGTAAATCATTATAAAAAAATATTTAATAAATTTTACTTTTATTTAACACTATTCACCGTTTATCTAGCTCCAACTTATGAAAAGCCATTAACTTCTTGTAACTTTGGCATCATTTTCGCCAAAAGATATCTATTAAATATTAATTCAACTTAAATAAAAGTTCTACAAAAGAAAATTTAATAAAAAATAAATTAAATGAGTCGACATCCAATTTTATATTTTTTAACAAGTTATGTCTAAGTTTTAAGTCATTTAAATGAATAAACCAAATTTGAGTAATATCTTTAATAAATCAAGTTTAAGATTCAAGTTTTCCAGTTAACACTCTACTCCTTAACACCTCTACTCATTACTTTGTTCGCTTCCATGAACCACCACACTATAGATCGACACCTCTTTATGCAAATTATTGGAGCTCTTCCTCGCTACAACAGGCATAGTAGGGTGAACGAATGCTACAAATAAATATAATTACAATGAAAATTATAGTAAATAAAAAGAGATTAATTATTTTTTTTTAAAAAAAGAGATTAATTTGAATATATTGTTAATATAAATATTTTATATTGTTATTCGATCATATATTATTATACATATGACTATTAAAATAATAAATATAAGAGTCAAATATTTTTATTAATATGATAATTTATGACGACAGTGATCAAAATTAAATTTTATAAAAAAAATATATTGATTCTGTGCAAGTTTTTCTAAATCCCCCTCAACATATACGTGGTTTGTCTGGACATCCTAACAACTTGCGGAAAAGGGCAGAGATAAGGCGAGTCATCAGAAATCATGCAGAGGAATACAATTTAGCATATCTTTTCCAAGGCTTGCAACAGTGAAATGGGCGTCAAAAGAGGAAGAATTTTCCTGTTTTGTTTTTAAGGTCTAAATATTCTATCTTGCGGGTGAAGGGATACAACAAAGGGAATACAGTGCTTTGCTTGTTGATGTGAAGCTATAAGAATATAATGTTTTAGCAAACAAAATGTATACGTTTGGTTGGGAAAGACTATAAATTATAAAACCATTATCAAGTGTAAATGGGCATTGTCTGTTCACACACACGTGTGCTTCGCTACAATCATTATAATCAGCTTATATGGGGAGGGATTTTTGGCACGTCAAAAACTAGAACAATTCTTTTATACATTTTTAATTATATTTTTGTTGGCACCGTAATTAATATCTAGGTCGGGGTTAATAAGAGAGCTGAGGATAATTAATTATAGACCAGCAATTGTGAATTCTTGGGTCCTTGGAGGATGGAAATGAATATACACACAACCTTGGTGTAACCCATGGTTCATCCCCCAATTCAGCAGAAAAGATCCCTGAAACCCCGTTGCCTGAATCTGATCCTAATTTCATACATGGAGCTATCAAAATTGTGCTTCCATTTGTTGAGGAATTAGTGGAAGCACAAAACTTGTGGAACATTGGGAAGGCCTCGGGATTAAAGGCAGGTAATGAAATAGCAGTTGTTGAAGCTCTATCTAAGATTAAAGAGTGCTAAGACTTCTCCTTTCCAAGGAGAAGGGGATGCCCAACGAAGAACAAAGGAGGTGCCTAAGTTGAGTGTTGGCGTTTTGGTTTGCTTGGTTGGTGTGTGTCGTTGAGTTGCATTTGCGTTTGTAGTTCTTGTGTTTAGCTAGTTTGTTGTTTTGATGTGCGCTCTATTGTTGGAGTCATGTGGTGTGGTTTTCGACTTTCTGTGGCATGGCCCTTTTTGTTTCTGTTTTGTGTTTTTGGTGAGGGGGCTTCTTTCGGATCTTTTTTGCGTGCTTCTTGGTGATTCTTTGGTTTTGCTTCGTAGGAGTGGTGGTTTAGTCTTGCTTGTCTTGCAGGTTGGGAGTTGGTCTTTTTGTTAATCATTTTCTTGGATTACTGCTCTCTTGTTTTTGGCTCCTCACTTCTAGTGAGTCGGAGCTCTATTCCTATTAAACAAAGAAAGAGACTCAAGTTGGGTTTGGGAAATGGGCTAACATACATATTTCAGGCGAAGAAGATGTACATTAGTTGAAAGGAGGAAATTGGGCCAAGGATTGTGGCAAAGCCCAGTGGATGGAAAAGAAGGAAGCTAGTTGGAGATTAACACCAAGATTGGTGATGGTTGCCATGAAGAATGTGGGTGCATGAGAAGTTAGCCGAGAGCCACTAATTGTGAGTTGCAAGATACTGGAGAAGATCTCGGATAATATAAAAGCTCATACGTGCAAGATCAAAAATATGAACAATCCATCATGTCAATTTGATTACTAGCTTTTATTTTCCTTGTTTGTTTCTACTTCTATTAGCATTACGTTTAGGCTTTTGGATGCTTTTTGTTTCAGTAGTAAGACTTCGGCTTGTATAAATTCTTAATATTTTAATTCTAGTTCAGTTTCTACTTGATCTTTCGTTGATTGGTCTTGCTTAATACTTGCTTATATGAGTTAATTGAAGAATCTATTTGCTAAGGGGCAGAGTACCCCTCTTAGAATAAATCACTTGAATTAAGGTAATCTTTGGGATTGTGTATTCAAATAGACTTCTTAAAGAGATTTAACTTATTACATTTTTATTCAACATATATTTTTGGCATGCCCAATGGGACCTCTAGGGTTAGATCAGCAAAAGTTTCCAGTTCCTTATCTAGATCATACTTGGCATATGAATCTAAGATATGGAAAGACCAATAACATGAGTTTGACAAACCAAAATTAGGCCTCAAAGCAAAAAGCAAGGTGCAACTAGCTACACATGTAGCTGCCTTGGCTACACCTCCAATGGTAACTTCAGAGCAGCCAAGTACAGCTCCTGGCTTCCCACCGCCTAAGGCCACAACAGCATCTTCTAACATGTCTAGCTTAACATAGCCTGGACATGAGGAGAGGCAATTGATTATCATGGCTATACCTCTTTCATTAGATAGCAAATAAACTCGGGTATAAATGACTTGATGCATTCTCTAAGCAACTAGCTGAGATCGTGAAGCTGATAATGTGAAAGGAGATGTAGCTAGTTTAACAGCAATAGCAGAAAAAGGTTTCACATCCCCAGGATCATTCGGCTGAAGTTATACATGGGGTTATTCCCAAGGCTGTCAATGAAATAATAACTTACACTGGAGGGCATCAAGGTCCTTAATATGGCCGAGTGCATATGATTAAAAGGCCCCCAATATACTAGGAAATTTAGGATTGCCTCATAAAAGTGCAAGCTATTGGGATTGTTCTAATAACAAGTTGGATCAACTCGAATATATCAATCCTACCCCAATGGTTGACCCCTCGGCCCAAGTGAATTGGCCCCAAGGAGATGCCTCATGGGCTGCTCATAATTCAAAGACTAACACTCAACCAATTGGAGGCTATGTGGCTTAGCCTTTATGATCGTTTCAACCTACCTACCCTCCACCAGTAGCTTATGTTCCATAATCTATATATGCACCTAACAGCCAATATACCCCCCCCGGCACTATGTGCTCAATCCCAAAACAAAGTGCCTTACGGAGTTAAGCAAAGGGTAAATCGTTAGGCTGCAGCCACTCAACCTCAGCCATGTGCTAAGCCACAAGTGGCTATGCCTCAGCTGATTAACCCAAATATGATAGCCGAGACCATGAGGAGGCATTTTGGCGTTCAGCTAAATCCCCTTGAGAGCCTAGTGTATAGAAAGCCTTTTCCTAAATGGGTGGATATGGTACATTTTCTAAGAGGTTTTAGAACTCTAGATTTCACCATATTTTTCAAAGAAAACGACAAATTTACTATGAAATACATTAGCCGATTCATACCCAATATACTAAGGCTAGCCAAATTATTTTTTGAGGCTATAACTCTTCCCATTATCTTTAACAAGAGCAGAATTTACATGGTGTTTGGACCCGCGTAACACCGATTATCATTGCCATCGTTGACAAATTTGTTGCCACCTTTGGATTGCTCGGCTGCTTCCTCAGCCTCCAGCTCTGCGACGAGTTTTCTCAAACGAGCTATCGCTGCCATAATTGCTGGTCTTAGTTACTCCTAAAATTGCTCTCTCTATAGTGAGTTACTACTTAGAGGCCACCTTAATGTGACTGGCTAACTAAGTCTACTATTTATAGATGCAATGCAACCAAGGAATCTAGTGCTTCTATTCTGCTTTTAGTGAATGCATGGATTCATTTTTATAAGTAGAAACTTGATGTGAGCATATATTCTTAGAGCTGTAATGGGGTTCGTTTGGGTTGGGTTGGAGTAAAAGTAAATCTGAATAGATTAAATTTCATTTTGTTGGATTGGTTTGGTTTAAAATTTTTTTTCCTAACAAATCTGAATCAAACCTATTCTATTAAGATTGGATTGGTTTGGTTTGAATTATATTAAACTAAAAAAATAAATAATTATATTTTTTAAAGATATTTTTATTCTTATAACAACCGTCAATAATATAAAATTTGGTTATGATAGAAATCATTCTTATCTATCAAAACTCTAAACGTGAATTAATACTATTATTGGCTTTCGTGAATTGATGCTCCACCACCTCCTTGGCCTGCCAACATCTGAGATCACATCAACAGAATTTTGTTTTCTCACGAAACGGTGCTGATAGTATTATTGAAGATAATGGTTCTTCGAGGGGAATTGATGCATTAGGGTTTTCGATTTTTCAATGTTTGATTCTTTCTTTTTTTTTTCTCGGTTAGTGATGAATAGTTGGGAGACAGAGATAGAATGAGGTTGAGTGTGCTCGCGAACCTAGCCACGGTGCTTCAAAGTGAAGGGATTGAACGACGATGTGTAAACAAATAAAAAAATTTAAAAACATTTTAAGGATATGATTGTCTACTTTTAAAAATTGTTTGGTCATTTTTCTTAAATTATATTTAATAGGTCATTTACTATAATTTCGATATAATTAATTGATCATTTTTCTTAATTAACCCTTATTAAGGGTCCTTAATAGAAAATTTCCCCTAATAAACTTTGTATACTAATGGTATGTTTGGTTTGAGAATAAAAATGGAGAATAAATTTTTATGAATACTATTTATATATAAAAATATACATTAATGAGATTCACGAAAATTTATTCTCCCTTCTTTCATTTTTATCCCTAGACCAAATATATCCTAAGAGTTTAGAGAAAAATAGAGAAAAAAAAAATGTTCCATATAGGGACTGCCTTTGCCTTCCTTGTAGGTGCCGTCAGTGGAGCCCTCAGAATCTTCAACAACCTTAACTGAGATAAGTCATTGAATCCACCTAAATAGCCCCTCATTATCTACCAATGTCACCCTAGCCCTGAGGAGGAATAGCGTCTTAGTAAGCCATGTCCTACTTCAACGAATTCTCCGGCCGTGAACCCATCAAGTCTATTAATTGATGTTCTCCCAATTGCTCTTCGGAAAGTTACTCGATCGATCCAATAGAAATCCACATCTAATGTATAATTTCTCGAGTTTTCATTGTTTGTGTCCATCATATTATGCTTTTGTGCCTTCCACTCAATCCCTAGGTCTACAGTGAGGCACTTTCTCATCCAGGATAGACGCAAACCATGATTGATGAGATACTAGCCCTTGAGTACACTAGTGCTTGGGACTTGGTTCCACTTCCTCTGGGGAAAAACTATTGTTCGCTGTCAGCGGGTCTATGCTATCAAAGTTGGTCTATATGGTAACATTCGCCATAAAAAAATTCATCGTTATCAACAACAACAACAACAACAACAACAACAACAACAACAACAATAATAATAATAATAATTCGTTGTTGATTTCACATTTCCACTTGACATTGAAGTGATAAAGAAACACGAATTCACCGTAGCTAAATATTCTATATATAAAAGAGAGATTTATGTAATACTCTTTTAGAGTGTAAATAGATAGATTTATTCGTGAATCATGAAGTTTGATTTGTTAAGTGCTCTGTTGAATTTGTCTGTTTAACCCACATGTGATTGATTGAAAGTGACTGCGATTTTAGGTGAACTTTACCTAATGTTTAGGTTTGAATTTTAGAATTGTTGTTTTCGTAAAGACTTTACATAACCATTACGCTTGGTTTAAAATTGCGTGAGCAATTATATATTAGGAAAAAAAGACTTATTTAAATAAATTAGCAAGTTCAAACCTAATTTTAGGCTCAATTATATATAAATATGATTCAAGCTCATGTTTTATATGTTTATAATATTAAGAATATGGGAGTAATAAAAGGATTATAAGTATAGATAATATAGTAACTTATATATGTTGATATTATTTTGTTAATTATTATTAAAAGATTTTATTGAACAAATTATAGTTTTATTTAACACTATTTGGCGTTTATCTAACTCCAACTTATGAAAAGCCATTAACTTCTTCTAACTTTTGCATCATTTTAGCCAAAAAAATATCAATTAAATATTAATTAAACTTAAATAAAAGTACTACAACAGAAAATTTAATAAAAAATAAATTAAATGAGTGCATATCCAATTTTATATTTTTTAACAAGTTAAGTCTAAGTTTTAAGTCATTTAAATGAATAAATCAAATTTGAGTAATATCTTTAATAAGTCAAGTTGAAGATTGAAGTGTTCCAGTTAACACTCTACTCCTTAACACCTCTACTCATTACTTTGTTCACTTCCATGAACCACCACACTATAGAACGACACCTCTTTATCCGAATTTTTGGAGCTCTTCCACGCCACAAAAGGCACAGTAGGGTGAACGAGTGCTACAAATAAATATAATTACAATGAAAATTATATAGTAAATAAAAAGAGATTAATTAGTTTTTTTCAAAAGAAAAAGAGATTAATTTGAATACATTTTTAATATAAATATTTTATATTATCATTTAATCATATATTACTATATATATATATATATGATTATTAAAATAATAAATATAAGAGTTAAATATTTTTATTAATATGATCATTTATAACGATAGCGATCAAAATTAAATTCTAAAAAAATTATATTGATTCTGTCCAGGTTTTTCTAAATCCCCCTCAACATATATGTGGTTTGTCTAGACATCCTAACAACAAAAATTTTAAATATTTTTTATTCTTTACGAAAATGGTTGGAGGTAAGATGAGTCATCAGAAATCATGTAGAGGAATACAATTTTGCATATGTTTTCCAAGACTTGCAACAGTGAAATGGGCATAAAAAGGGAATCAATTTTCCTATTTTGTTTTTAAGGTCTAAATATTCTATCTTGCGGGTGTAGGGATACAACAAAGGGAATCCAGTGCTTTGCTCGTTGATGTGAAGCTATAAGAATATAATGTTTTAGCAAACAAAATGGATAAGTTTGGTTGGGAAAGACTATAAATTATAAAACCATTACCAAGTGTAAATGGGCATTGTCTGTTCACACACACGCGTGCTTGGCTACAATCTTTGTAATCAGCTTATTTGGGGAGGGATTTTTGGCACTTCAAAAGCTAGAACAATTCTTTTATGCATTTTCAATTATACTTTTGTTGGCACCATAATTAATATCTTGGTGGGGGTTAATAAGAGAGCTGAAGGTAATTAATTATGGGCTAGATATTGCGAATTAAGAGACTCAAGTTGGGTTCGGTTTGGTCAATGGGCTAAGATACATTTTTTAGGCCAAGAAGATGTACTTCAGCTGAAAGGAGGAAATTTGGCCATGGATTGTGGTGAAGCCCAATGGATGGAAAAGAAGGAAGGTAGTTGGAAACTGGCCCCAAGATTGGTGACAATTGCCATGAAGTAAGAACGTGGGTGCAGGAGAAGTTAGCTGAGAGCCACTAATTGTGAGTTGCAAGATATTGGAGAAAATCTCAGATGATATAAAAGCTCATATGTGCAAGATCAAAAATAAAAACAATCCATCATGCCAATTTGATTACTAGCTATTATTTTCCTTGTTTATTTCTACTTCTAGTAGCATTATGCTCAGGCTTTTAGATGCTTTTTGTTTTAGTATTAAGACTTCAGCTTGTATGAATTCTTAATATTTTAATTCCAGTTCAGTTTCTACTTGATCTTTTGTTTATCGATCTTACTCAATACTTGCTTATGTAAGTTAATTGAGGAATCCATTTGCTAAGGGGTAGAGTACCTATCTTAGTATAAATCGTTTGAATTAAGGTAATATTTGGGATTGTGTGTTCAGATAGATTTCTCAAAGAGATTTAACCAATTCTATTTTTATCCAACATATATTTTTGGTATGCCCAGTGGGGCTTCCAAGGTCTAATCAACTAAAGTTTTTGGTTCCTAGTATAGATCATACTTAGCATATGAATCTAAGATATGGAAAGACCATTAACATGAGTTTGACAAACAAAAATTCGGCCTCAAAGCAGAAAGCAGGGAGCAACTAGCTACATACACGACTGCTTTGACTACGCCTCCAGTGGTGACTTCAGAGCAACCGAGTATAGCTGCTGTCTCGTTGCGGCCTAAGGCTGCATCTTGTAACGTGTCTAGCTCAACACAGCCTGGACATGAGGAGAGGCAGGCGATTATCATGTCTACCTCTTTCATCAAACAACAGATAGACTCCAGTATAAACGACTTGATGCATGAAACAACTAACTGAGGTCGCGAAACCAATAGTGCGAAATGAGATGCAGCTAGTTCAACAACAACAGTAAAAAGAGGTTTCACATCCCCAGGATTGTTCAGCTGAAGTTATACATGGGGTTATTCCCAAGGCTATCAATGAAATAACAACTTACACTGGGAGGCATCAAGGTCCTCAATATGGCCAAGTGTCACATATGATTAAAAGGACCCCCAATGTACTAGCAAATTTAGGATTACCTCCTAGAAGTTCAAGCTATTGGGGTTGTTCTAATAATAATTTGGATCAGCTTGGATATATCATAATTTAGGCACTAATACTCAACCGATTAGAGGCTATGTGGCTTAGCCTTCAAGATCATTTCAGCCTACCTATACTCCACTAGCAGCTTATATTCCACAATCTATGTATGCACCCCAATAGTCGACATACCCCCCACCATGTGCTCAACTCCAAAACAGAATGCCCCAAGGAGTTGAGCAAAAGGTAAATTGGTAAGCTGCACCCATTCAACCTCAGCCATGTACTGAGCTAAGAGTGGCTATGCCTCAATTGATTAATCCAAATATAATAGTCGAGGCCATGAGAAGGCATTTTGGCATTCAACTAAAGCCCCTCGAGAAGCTAGTGTCACTACAACAAATTTGGCCTATGGCCACAATTTTTAATACTACACTTAAAAAGTGTACCCTTATGTTACAATAGGGAGCGCTTCTACAGGCGTTGCCTTTGATGAGGGGCTTTGGCAACACTTATTTAGCATCACTTAAAAAGTGTACTTTTAAAGATCAAAAAGTACGCTTGTAAAATGTTGCCATATCGCATTAGCAAATGCTACACTTATTTGGACAAAATACAACATTTTACAAGCAATGCCCCATTTTCCTCGTAAGCAACACTTCCAAAATGTGGTGTATATTGTTTTGCCATGCTGGCCATCTAAAATTTTTCCCACTAATTTTTTTGTCCTCCCTCCACTGAACTTCCGTAAACCACGTTGAGAAACAAAATTTTTGGCGCACTCATTCTCTCCCGCTCTCCCATTCTAGCGAATCCCGCTCAAACAAAATTTCACTAGAGCTTGAAAATCAATTCTTCACCGCTCTCCTCTCCGAGGCATTTGGTCATGAGATCATTCCATGATTGCATCACTTCTACGCATGGCGGCATCATCCATGTGTGGCAGCAACACCTCTGCACACGGTGAGATCATCTCTGCGTGGCGTCCTCATCTCTATGCACCGCTGAATCAGCTCTCTTTGTCTTTCTTCCTTCTATTGAAAGATCAAGAAGAACTGCAAGATCATACGGTGAAGTAGCTCTTTGGCAAATTGGGTGTATGTTTCATGAACCCTTTGTTTCCTGTTTTAAATTAAATTCTTAACACCCTCTGTTTTGTGGGTTGTGAGAGATGTGCGTTGAGAGTATTGAGATTGAGAGTCATGGGTTTGGAACATAGTTATTATTTTGAAATGTTTTTGTCTAATATAGCAGAACCTTAGTATCCCTCCATCTATCTACCTTAATGATTCATTTAACACCCTTAGGATCCCCCAATGGTGCTTACCGCTTGGTTGCTCAGTATCTGAGCTCTATTGATGGTATTGCTGGGTGAAGAGGAGCAACCGTAATGTCATGTGAAAAGTGTTGATAGAGAGTGCCTAAACTGTTGTTTTAGTAAACAATTTATGTGAAATTGTGACATTATATGCAGTGTTTTTGTATATAGGGTATAATTGGTTTAAGAATCTGACTTTTTCTTTTAACTTCAAAAATACCCCGAATCAATTTTTGTAAGATGATAAACATATATGGCCAAACGATGTAGCGGTGGTTGTGCAATTAGCAATGTGTATTAAGGCTGTAATAGTGCAACGGTAATGATATATCTATATATATAGATGCTTACATTTGATCGTAGCAATTAAATGCCATATTGGCATGAAGAGTGATTTTTGTTAAATTAAAAAAGCTATTGTATTTTCTATGAAAAGGATATATTACTGAGGATTATTTTTTAATCCTTGAGCGCAACTTCAAATTCATGATAAAGTTGAAACTATTTTGCTCTTTTCCCCTTTGCACTCTCTGCCTGCAATATTTCAAATGGACATGGAAGTTGGATAATCTATGTTAAATTGTTACAAAAGCAGTTTTCCTAGATGACAAAGATGTTATTGAAGTTCTATACTTCTATTTATCATAACATTTCTTCTAGCACAGCTTGAACCTCACTTTAATGTGCAGAATTATTCTTTTGCTCCGTAGATTTTTATAAGTTATTTAAGTATTTTAATTGCAGGGACCTGACTAGTTTGACATAGACTTGGACATACGTCAGTTTAGCTATATATCGAGGAAAGCACATGACTCACCCTGAGACCGTGCAAAGCAAGTAATACTTGACATTGGCATAACTATTGAGGTATAGTGTGGTCTTGTAACAGTCACTTTGAACATTTCAGTCGTCAAGTTGATTGAGCTACTGTAAACATACTCTATAATTTTCTTGTTAGTTTGGGTGACGGTGACAATCCATTTTCTTAGCTAATTGGAGCAGTGGAATCAGAGTAGTTAGAGTATTACTTTTTCAATTGTTCCCTATTTTTTCCCTTCCACAAGAAGCTCCCAATGCTTATATTGATGTTTTTGTTTATGTTGTCCTTCCCTTTTTCCTTCCTTTTTTTCCTTTTATAATTTGACTGGTTCATATGCTGAAAAGAGATTAAAGTTGTTGACCATTTCGTTTGTAGTTCCCCTATCCAGAACATGCCCCAAATTATTAATCCCAAAAATTGAGCCATTGATCTCCATCTACAGAGTATAAGAAAAGGAGTAGGGCAATCTTTTCGTGACTTGTTTCATTGCGTGTTACTTCAAATGACGTGAATCTTCACTGTCTTTAATTTTATCCATGGCTATGAAAGAAATGGCCCAACCACTGCTAAAAATATTATCTTATGCCAAAGAATTTCTAGAAAACAAGATTCTGTTAATGTGTGCTGTGGGTGCATTAGATTTCTTGAATGTATTGTTATTTTTTTTAATCTTGAATTGCTGTAGTCAGAGATAGTTGTAATTTTTTTGTTTTTGTGTGTCAGAATTTGTCCAACTTGGGTCTGTGAATGTCTAGTTGAACTTGAGCTTGGAATTAGTTCAGATGGCCTCAAGATGTTCTTAGTCATATAGTGCTGTAGCTTTTGCATTACTTAACAATCATAGTAAAAACTTCCACTATATACACGATTTTGCATTTGATTGTCTGCACACTATAAATCTTGGACACACTATTTTAGTGATGACATGTATATACACATATTCAGTTTTAAAATTAATCGAACACAACATTGGCAATATCTTTTAAAATTTGAAAAAAGCAATAACACAAATTTTGAGTTTGTTTTAAATTTTTAAACAATTTTTAATAATGAACAAAGAAGGTAAGGTAGAGTCAAAGGTTATATATAATATTATAAAGAATTTTCAAATTTTTTTTTTAATTATATATACGACATGTTCATGTTCTACAATTTTTTAAGTTTGATGAGTTACTCATCTGCATGTGTGATTGCAATGCTTTAACAAAATTTAATTTAATTGTGCAGGAAAATTTTGGTGATGCACTTGGAGATGACAATGGAGATATTTAGTTAATTTATTTGAAGTACATGAAGATTGCCTATAATGATGATTTTTCCTATTATGAACTACAGACATCTTTTGTTTTGATTATGAGTTCATTGGTAGTGACAATGATAACTCTAATACTTTGAGTTGCTTATGAATACATTCAATGATATTGTTATAGATTTTTTCATTAACACTTTGAATGCTATTTTTAATTGATATTGTTTCTTAGAATTTCATACTAAATAAATATTTCTATTTCATAAAATTATTATTAAAAATATAATAAAAATTTCAAATTACAATAATATTTGCCAAATCATTTAAAATACATGCTTATAATATATAATAACATTGTCAAATGGAAAAATATCACTAAATGTAAGCCTGATTAAAGATATTTTAGTTTAATATTTTTATTTAGAAAAAAAAAAAAACAAGAGAGAAGGGCACACTTGTAAAGTATAATTATAGGTTCCTAATTTGCCAATGCTTACAAAAAGTTGCTTTAGGCATACATAAGTGTTGCTTAATCTTTCAAAAATCTATTGTCTTTTGGTAGAAAAATATTGTCTATAGTGACTCAAAGGCAACATTTATAAGCGTTGCCAAAAATTACAACACTTGATAAGTGTGGCTATAAGGGTTCTCCATAAGTGTTGTCTTTGTCATACCAAAGGCTACACTTTTAAATGATGTTGCCTTTTTAAGTTAAAAAGTATTGCCTTTGACCAAAGGTCACACCTGATTTGGCAATCCCACCAAAAGTGATGCCTTTAGCTTTAAAAATGTAGCCTTTATTAGAGACAACACTTTATGGTGCTTTAAGGTACACTTTTGAAGGGTTGCTATAGGCCAATTTTCTTGTAGTGTGTATAGGAAGCCTTATCCTAAATAAATGGATAGGGTACAGCTTTTAAGAAGTTTTAGAACTCCAGATTTCACCATATTTTCCAAAGAAGATGGCACATCTATTATGGAACACACAGCCTATTCATAGCCTAATGTGTTAAGGCTAGCCAAAATAATTTTTTGAGGCTACAACTCTTCCCATTATCTTTAATAGGAGTAGCATTTACATTGTACTCCTCCTTTCCTCCCAATTCTATGCAAAGTTGGGTAGATATGTACCACTCGTTTCATGACAGATTTTACAAGCCTTAACCCGAGATTTCTTTCTTGGATCTGTTAGGCATTAAGTAGCAAGCTAACGAGTCAATCAAGGAATTTTTGGAAAAATTCAGAAAAGCTAACGAGAAATGCAATGTACAACTCCCTAAAGCTGAATATGCTTCTATTGTAATATATAATATGAACCCCCCAACTGGTATCGAAATTGATTGTATCGAAATATGTTGATTTGGCCCAACTTTCTTGGAAGGCCTCTTGCATGGAGCAGTTTATTGTGGAAAAAGAACAAAGGAGAGCTAATAGAGTTAGGCCACATGGTTCTCAACCAGTTGCCATAGTTGATTGTGACTCAGCCAAGGAAGAAACAAGGGATGAAAAGCGAATTGTGCAAGCAGAAATTATGGCTATTGAATTATTGGGGGGAGGGGTAAGCCATAAACTTGTCTTGCACTCACCCTTGCTAAAGGAAAAGAGAAGATTAAAATTGAGAAAAATGAGGCATATCTATTAGATATTTCAAAAGAAAATTAAATCTTTGACTTCTTGGTCAAAGACAAATAGATTAAACTTCCAAAAGGCCATAAACTTCCCCTAATGGATGAAATTCAAAATAAAAAGCATTGTAAATGGCACAATTCATACTCACACTATACCAACAACTGTACTATTTTTTGTAACATTATACAAAAAGCCTTGAAAGAAGGCGGGTTGAAACCTGCAGATAAAAAAGGAGCCAATATGACTGTGGACATTAACCCTTTTTCTTCAGCTACTATGAACATGGTTTCCATTTCAACCAAAAGCAAGCATGCTAAGAAGGAGGCTTTATCTTCCTAGCCTGTATGCCATTCTAAGCAAGTGCAGAGACCAAAATCAGTGGTAATGAAGGAGCATACTAGAGCTTTGAGTTATGATAGCTCAAAGAGGAATGTTAGGCAAGAGTAGAGATCTAAATTGGACGAAAGGATGGAACATGGGGGCAATCCAAACCATTTCAGTAGAGTGTATTTGAAAGATTACACTTTCCTCAACAAGAGGATTAGTTAAGGCTAAGAAGGCATGACCAAAGGTAGACTCCGTATGTCTCACCACTCAATACCTAGAGATTCTAAGTGAGCCATGGAAGTTAATTTCAATTAAAGATGATTTACTCTCAGAATTATTGTGAGAAATAATGAAGTATCAAGACGCATCAGGATGATCAAACCAAGAATGGAGTCCAACAAAGGAGAATGGTTTTTTTTAACAAATATTGCAAGGGTAAACAAGTAGAAAAGTGGTTAACTCAACTAACTTGAACATAGAAGAAAAGGTTGTATAGAAAGAGTTCTATCCAGAAAATGAAGAATATGGTGGCTATGCTAGACCAGGCCAAATATGTAGAAAGAGAAGAAGTTTGCAACCCGAAGAAGGAAGTCTTACAAGAGACTAAGAAGTAGATCCAAGATCAAAGCTAAGCTCAAATGGCTGAGATGGTAGCCGAGAAAGTAAAGATTATAGAGCAAGAGCTGTTAGAAAATATAATCAATCAAGTTCTCAATGATGATGATTTGCTTATCAAGGCTGATGATGTACAAGATGCGATCCTAACAACTACCATTGGAGTATTGCCTTCCGAGTTTGCTACGAAAAAGGATCAGCCACTACAATTGGAAGTTGATGTTTTCGTCAAGGAGGCCACATGGGCTACCTTAGCCAAAGACAAAGAAGAAATAGAAAGAGAATTCCAGTTAGAAAAGCAAATGATGAGATAGAGGTAATAAAGTTCAAGAATCCCCAGCCAGCGAGGCATTTAAGGCCATTATGAAAAAAAGGCTTATATTGATGGCAAGCCAATCAACCGAGTATTGATAGATGGTAGTGCCATAGGGCGATCATGAATGTCATGCTAATGAAAATTTTGAGAAAATTAGGCAAGACCAAGAGTGATCTCAAAGAAACAAATATGAAGATGACTAATTTTATAGGGGAAAGTATAGAAGTATTGGGATTCTATATAGCTAAGCTTACAGTAAAGAGCAAGACATCTACATTGTATTCTTTGTCATTAATGCAAAACCAGGAAACTCTTTACTATTGGGAAGAGACTAAAATCATTCCAATATGTGTATTCCTTCAACATGGTACTAGCAGCTTATGTTTTGGAATAATGGCAAAGTGGAAGTAGTGTCAACTGATCAAAAGCCTTTTTTCAATTGATGTTAAGATGATTGAAGCTATGTACTATACTCTTGAGTTCCAACCGACAACTTGGCCTCTAGAAGTGTCTCAAGATGCCATCCAAGTTGTGAATTTCACCATTAATGGTTTTTAGATTGAAGTGAAGGCCAGGACACGACCTAAGCAAGAAATTACCAATGAATAGCCATGAGATAATGGCAAAAGATGTCCTGCAATGGCTAGCCTTGTCTCAGCTGAGGCAAGGATTTAAGAGTGCCTTTTTCAATAAAAGCTAGCTGAGAAGGGATGAGGAAAGGTGTGAGATAATGGAAAATGAGAACTGGGGGCTAAGGAAGCAAAATAAAAAGGATACCACCATAGATTTGGTCATGTCCCCTATAAAGAAAGAAGCTCTAAGTTTTGAAGCATAAGAACCCTTAATTAAAGCCAATGTCTAAATAGTTGATGAGCTGAAATGGACTAAAATTAGTGGTTTACTTAGCCAGGATGAGTAAGATCAATTGATACTGTTGATAGCCAAGTATAAAGATTGCTTTGCTTGGGATTGTCATGAAATGCTTGGATTGGCCAGGGAGCTAGTTGAGCACTGGTTATCCATTAAAGAAGGATTCAAACCACTCAAACAACTGCTGAAAGGGTTTAATCCAGACTTGATGCTAAAGATAAAGCAAGAAATTGAAAGGTTATTGAAAGCAGATTTTATTAGGGAAGCTCGATATATACAATGGCTTTCAAACATTGTTCCTGTAGTCTCAAAGAATGATCAAGTTAGGATATGTATAGATTTTGCAATTTAAATTTAGCTACCTATAAGGATGAGTATGTTATACTTATTGAGGACATGTCAGTCAATACTGCAGGTAATAATGATATTTTATCATTTATGGATGGTTATTCTGGATATAATCAAATCTATTTAGCTGGGGAGGATGTACACAAAATTGTTTTTTGTTGTCCAAGGGCCATTTGCATATTTGAGTGGATGGTTATGCCATTTGGCTTAAAAAATGTTGGGGCCACATATCAGAGGGCAATAAATGTGATTTTTCATGATTTAATTAGACAATGCATGGAGGTATATATTGATGATGTGGTAGTGAAGTCAGCCAACTTTAAGGAACACTTGGCTATCTAGAACAAGCCTTCCTCCAAATAAGGAAGCATTCGCTTAAAATGAATCTAGCTAAGTGAGCTTTTGGAGTCTCGACTGGGAACTTCCTAGGATCCTTAGTCCATCAACAAGGAATTGAGGTAGATAAGAATAAAGTCAAAGCTATGTTAGAGGCTCGAGGTACCTCCAGCCAACAAAAAGGAGTCGCAAAGTTTAATTCATCATGAAGAGATTTATTACAAATTCAGTTGGCAAATTGAAAACATTTTCACCTTTGCTAAGGTTTAAGCAGGCTGAAGAATTCGTATGGGGTAATGAAACAGTAAAAGCCATTTGATCAGATTAAGCAATGCTTAGCTACACCTTTTGTATTAGTGCCACCTGCCCTCGGCAAGCCTCACAAATTATATATATCAACCATTGAGGATTCCATTGGGAGCTTACTAGCTCAGGACTTAGAAGATGGAATAAAGCGAGCAATATACTAACTAAGTAGGCTATTGAATAATGCTAAGACCACATATACTCCAATAGAAAAGTTATGTTTATCATTATTCCATGCATGTACGAAATTGGAGTATTATTTGTTGCCTATGAAGGTGCTAGTAGTTTGTAAAATTGATATAGTTAGATACTTATTAAATCAACTAGTGCTCCAAGGGAAATTAATAAAATGGGCCATCAAGTTGAATGCTTTTGCACTAAAACATGTGCCCTTAAAAGCTATGAAAGGACAATTATTAGCCGATTTTCTAGCATAACACCCATGTGTAGAAGTGCAAAACTCACTATTTGATTGCCAAGGTTATGTGCAAACTAAACCATAAACTTTGGTTTTTGATGGATCAAAACACCAAAAGGGGGTTAGAGCAAGAATAGTGATTGCAAGTCCAAAAATGGTGGATAAAAAGTTTATGTGTCGGTTTGGATGTCCAATACTCGAATAACCAATCAAAATATGAAGCTCTTATTATTGGTCTTAAGTTGTTAAAGTCCTTGGATGTTAAAACTGTACCAAAAATGGGAGATTCAAAATTGGTAATCAACTAATTATTGGGAGAGTACAAATGCAATAGCCCAATGTTGGAAGAATACCTTGAGAAAGCTAAAAGCTTATCGAAACATTTTGCTGATGTCATAGTACCACATATGCTTATAACTTCTAATGAAGTAGCAAATGATTTATCTCAGCATGCTTTTGGATATAAGCTCATGGTACCTAATATGAACAATATAGAAGAAATAAGTGGTGTAGTGGTAACTATAAATCATCAGTCGAGTGCATTAGCTAATTAGAGACCAGAATTGATCCAATATCTGACTAATCCATCGACTCAAGTTGATTTCAAGGTTAAACAAAAAGCATTGAAATATCCGTTGATTGATGGTGAATTATTTAGAAGAAGCCAAGAAGGTGTGTTACTTAAATGTTTGAATAAGGAAGAGGCAATGAAAGTAATAGTGGAAGTCCATGAGGTTGTTTGTAGAGCTCACAAATCTGAATATAATATGATATGACTAATTTATTGATATGGGTATTATTGGCTAACTATTACAACCGATTGTTTTGTTTATGCCAAAGACTGTGAAGCCTATCAATTAAATGACCAATTCAAAAAGTGCTAGCTAAAAAGTTGCATGCTATTGTCAAACCATGGCCATTTAGAGGTTAGGCCATAGATCGCATTGGCAAGATTTACCCATATCCTGCAAAAGGCTTACTTTCATCATAGTAGCAACTAACTACTTTACTAAGTGGGTAGAAGCCCAACCAATGACAAGTGTGTCATAAGCCGATATGATTAGATTTATTGAATGGTATATTATACATTGGTTTAGTACCTCGGAAACTATCATGGCTAACCTGGGCACTATGTTCACAAATGATAAGGTGAAATCTTTCTTAAAAAAATATGGAATTAGATAATACACTCATCACCTTATTATGCTCAAGCTAATGGTCAAGCTGAGGCTACAAACAAGGTTTTAATTGATATGATTAAAAGAACCATTGATGATCAGCCGAGAAAATGGCATAAAGCATTATCTGAACTACTTTGGAAATACAGGAATTCAAAAAACAAGGCCACGGGTTTGACTCTTTTTAGATTAACTTACGGCCAAGATGCAATGTTCTCTATGGAAATAAATATTAAGTTACTAAGAGTGGCTAAACAATCTGGTTTGCAAGTTGAAGAGTATTCTCAGGGCATTTTCCAAGAACTAGAATCAGCCGATGATGATAATATCATGGCCTTAGAGAATATTAAGTTAAATAAGGAAAGGGTTGCAAAGTATTATAACAAGAAAGTGAAAAGGAAACAGTTTGCCGAGGGGGATATTGTGTGGAAAACAATTTTTCCTATTGAGACTAAAGACCCTAGATTCAGTAAATGGTCTCCGAATTGAGAAGGAACTTATATTGTTATCCAACTAATATATGGAAGAGCATACAAGTTGGTTGACATGCAACAGAAAGAGCTATCTAGAAGCATTAATGGAAAATTTTTAAAGAAATATTATCTTTCCATTTGGGAAACCATAACCAAATAAGCAAAATATCAAAGAAATAGCCACAAGCCAGCTATTTAGCTAAGCAATATTTTGTTCAAACGAAGAAAGAAATCCTAGTCTAAGCTGTGGAGTCTACTGAAGATGCTTCTTCGGCTTTGTTTTGTATATCAACCGATTTTGTAGCCATTTCTTCTTCTAAAGTTGTTATTAAAGCATCCCTAACAACAGCTAAAATATTGTCTTGAAGATCCTCAGGTGTAAGCTCTAGAATTGGAAGAGGTGCAAATGCAGCATTGGTTAGAGTAAGTTCTAAACCAGCTATCTCCATGGCTTCTATGAACAATCAGAATAAAGGCAAGGAAAATTATAAAGAAGAATTGTAATCAGCTAGAGTTACATAAAAGAGAAAATACCTGAGATATGAGCGTTATGGAATTGACGAAGTAGAGAATGCCATGTAGACTCAACATCAGCTATGCTTTTGTTCCCACGGCCAAAGCCCATTTGAAAGGTTTTCTATTTCTCAACTAAAGGCGCAATTTTACCATCTAGAACTTTAGCCTGAGCATAAAGTTGGCATCTTTGCTCATTTTTCACTTTGATGTCAGCCGAGATTGAGGCTAATTTAGGCTCTAGAATTTCCAGTTCAACATGCAGTCTAGTGATCTCATCATGGATTGATTCGATGCAGGTAGTAAGATGGGATTACTGTTGCTAATGTTTGCCTTGGCTAGATGTGATGACCTGATATTGAGCTAAGAAATTGCTTTTTTGAGCTTTTAAGGAAGCCAATTCCTCTAAGTCCTTTATGCTGCTATCTCAGGGAGTCTTGTACATTTGATGGTCCAAGACTACCTCAAATACGGTGAGTGTCAATACAGGCTTGCCGTAGAGAAACTATAACTTCAACATCTTTTAACTCGGCTACATTTAGCAAAGACCTTTCTAACTTAGCTGAGGTGGCAGGGTTTGAGGGGAATGGTTTTTGAAGTTCTTCCTCAATAATCACAAGCTGGTAATGGATAAGAAATGAACTCTCAATAAGAGGATGAGTTAAGGGTACACTGAAATAATTTTCCAATGCTTCATTAGGAATGGACACATCAAGGGAAAAAGTGGGATCTTGATGACTCCCTGCTGTAGCCATTATTTCTTTTAAAATAGAACTTAGCTGAGCCTCTTCAACTATTATAAACCTCCTAGTTGGATAATTAGCTAATCATCAGGTTAAGCCTCATTAGTTGAGGGATTTTCATGTAATGTAGCCATGTGAGGAGGACTTTGAATAATAGGCTCAATTGTGGGTTTTTGATCTAGCTCAAGAGAAAAAGGTTGATTCACCATATCAATTGAGGAAAGAGTAGTTGAGGATAGAGATGGCAAAATAGGTCGAACCCACCGGGTCACACTCGCATAATCCGCATTTTTTAGCAGAGTGGGTTGGTATTTTCAACCCGCAAAAAAAATTTAACTTGCATAACTTGCGGGTTGAAATGGGGCTAGGCGCCTTGGACCCGCGGGTCACCTTTTTTTTCTTTTTTTCTTTTTTCACTTTTTTTGGCCACAAAATAAACTTAATATTTGGGTTCTCACATGCCATGACCCCCAGTCCTCTAGTTCTAGTATCGTGTCTGTCACATCCTCCCCTCCCAAAAAAAAAAAAACAATTATGTGAGTGAGATAAACAAGGGAACAACATGAGTTACGTGAGTCATGACCTAACCCTTACCCTTTTCTTTTCTGTGACAGTGTAATTCTTGTTCAGATCCCCTTTTTTTTTCTCATTCTTAATTCTCTCTTAGGCTTAGTGTACAGCCCATCAAAACCAAACCCCCTTATTTTCAATTTTTTTTGACAAATCTAACACCAACAATAAAGAGAGGTTGCGAGCAGAGGGGTGAGGGCTTCCTAGCTACTTTAGAGAAGTGATCTTCGGTGGCGATGGTGTCTTCCTAGCTGGGGGTGAGGATAGTGACAGCTTCCCAACGGTTAAGCAGCAGTAGCTTTTTCTTCATCTCCGGTGACAATAACCCAGCAGCAACTCCTTCCTCATCAACAGTTGGTAGAATTTTTTTTTCGTTTTTTTCTCTTTTTTTTTTCACTACATTGACTTTTATTTTTATTTTTTATTTTTTTAATTTGAGTTGTGCATGTTATCTTATATCATTTATGAGTTAGTTTGACTATTTGATTTGTGTGTCTTATCTTTTGATTTGATTAGTGGAATTTTGTTTGAAATCTGATACACTAATACTGATACACTAATACTGATTTGATATTGTCTTATGTTTCATTTTAGCTAAATAGCTACTGGATATATTGTGTTGGCTACTTTTCATTTTCTGATGGCTAAAATTTGAATTGCTATTTTCTATTTTTTGTGTTGGATTGCTGGCTAAGTTGTTGTTAGTGTTAGAACTCAAATGATTGTTTATCTTTTTGTTTCGCAGTTTGTTGTTTTGTAGTAATTTGAGTTATTCATCTTGTTTGAGAATTAAAATGCAATCAGCTAATCAACCTAATAATCTACAAAATTTGGAAATCAAAGTTGGAATAAGAGAATCTCAATCGGAAGAACCTAGTCGTAAAAAGTCTAAGTCGACAACATCTGATTGTTGGAATTTTTTCACAAAAATTAGTGTTGGAAAGGATGGCATAGAAAGGGCTAAATGTAATGCTTGTAAAAAGGAATATAAAGTTAGAGGTCATTTATATGGGACATCGTCGTTAAACCGCCATATCCAAAAATGAAAAGAAATTAAGATTGAAGATGTTGGTCAAATGATTATGGACATGAAAGGAAAGTTGAAGTCTCTTAAAATAGACCAAATGGTATCACGTGAAATGTGTGCCACTACCAAAATTAAGCATGATTTACCATTTAATTTTGTTGAGTACAAGAAGATTAGATGTTGGATTAAGTATTTGAATCTGGATGCATTGCCTATTTCTAGGAATACTGTTAAGGCTGATGTGTTTAATGTTCATATGAGGGAGAAAGAGAAGCTTAAGTAAACACTAGCTAGCATTCCTAATAGGATTTGTTTAACTTCTGATTTATGGAAATCTTTACTTTAGAGGGTTACATATGTTTGACTACACATTTTGTTGATTTAAATTGGAAGTTAAATAGAAAAATTCTCAATTTTTGCCACATGCCTCTTCCTCATAGTTGATTTGAATTGTCTTCAAAAATTCAATAATTTTTGAATGTTTGGAGAATAGAGGAAAAAATTTTTGCTATCACTTTAGACAATGCATCTGCTAATGATAGCATGCAAGAAAGTTTGAAAATGCATCTGCTAATGATAGCGTGCAAGAAAATTTGAAAACTAATGTATCTATGCAACATTGGTTGTTATGTGGTGAAGAGTTTTTTCAAATGCATTATTTTGCACACATTTTGAATCTCATTGTGTAAGAAGGATTGAAAATATGTAGTGATACATTGCACAAGATTAGAGAAAGTGTCAAATATGTGAGGGGTTCGGAGAGTAGAATGATCAAGTTTAAAGAATATGTTGTATCACTTAATCTTGGTAGTATGGACACTGGGGTTGGATTATGTCTACATGTTCCTACTAGATGGAATTCAACAGATTTGATGCTTGAAAGTGCTCTCAAATATCAAAAGGCATTTGCTAGTTTTAAAGCAAAAGATCTTGGTTATAAATATTGTCCTTCAATAGAAGAACGAAAGAGAGCTGAAAAGATATGTCAATTCGTACTTCCTTTCTATGACACTACCAATTTGTTTTTTGGCACATCTTATTCCACTTCCAACTTGTACTTTTTACAAGTTCACCAAATTCAATTGGCTTTACAAGAAAGTTTAAGTAATGAAGATGAGGTTATAAGGAGCATGGGAGAAAAGATGCTAATAAAGTTTAAGAAATATTAGAGGCGTATAGTGTGGTGTTTGTATTTGGTATAATTCTTGACCCTCAGATTAAGCTTTCTTCTTTGGAGTTTCTCTACTTGCAAATTGTTCCCTCTACAAGCAATGAGAAAGTAGAGCATGTGAGAAGAAAATTGTATAAACTTTTTGAATAATATACAAGTGACATGCAACAATGCTTCCTCTACTACTTCCAATGTGCAAGGTGATACTCCTACTCCTCAACCTTAACCTCCAATGTTTGGTGCAACTATATATATATATATATATATATATATATATATATATATATATATATATATATATATATATATAGGTTACTCATTTTATTTCTTTTCTGTTTAAATTTGTTTTCTTTTATGAATTAATTTATGTTATTTATTGTTATATATGAAAGGCATTGAAATTGCGTAATTATCAAGTTGCAATGAGGGGTGAAAGGAATCGACTTGATGTTTATTTGGATAAGGCAAATTTGGATTTTGAGTACTATGAGGATTTAGATGTATTGGAGTGGTGGAAAGACACACAAAAATGCTTTCCGGAATTATCAATCATGGCTCGTGACTTACTAAGTATTCCTATTACCATCGTGGCTTCTGAGTCCACCTTGAGTATTGGTGCATGTGTTCTTAACAAGTATAGAAGCCGTCTATTACCCAAAAATGTTCAAACTTTGATTTGTTCTTGAAATTGGTTGCATGGATTTGTTTGTGATGGTAATTGCTTTTGAATTTTGCAATTCTACTTATTTTTGGTTCATTTCTATGATACCCGAGTCGTGGATTACATAAATTGTGGTAATTTGTCCTGTTGGACCCTGTGGAAGTCCTAAGTCTGGATCCCATACCTCCTTGGAGGGCTATATAATTGAGATATTTTCATAGGATCAAAAGTCCCGGTAATTGTTCCCTAGATGTCAAAGAATCGAAGAGTGACTTTTAACGAATTTTAGGATGTTATTGACCCTTTCATTTTTAGCTGGGAAGTTCAAGAAAACATAAGTTTTCGAGACTTTGTACTAGAATCCAAAAGTTGGATTTTGATTCTTAAGAAGTTTGATGTTTCTAATATTTTTATTAGATTCAAATAGGAGATATTTCCTTATTTACATTTATGTTTTAAAGTTAATAGAGAGTAAAGTAATGTAAATAAGTGTAAGACACTAGCCTGAGGAGCATTGGAGATCAAAAGAGGAAGAAAAATCAGAATTCTCGAAGTTTGCAGCCACACTTGAGTGTACGCCCTTGCGCTCCAGCGTGCTACCACGATAGCGAAAGGAAGAATCTAGAACTCGGCCACGCTCCCCCTATGCTACAGTGTGCTTAGGTTGGCGAGAAAAAAAATAAAAAGGGGCTTCTAGCCCCATTCTCTCTTATCTCTCCTTCCTCTCTCATCTTTCTCGAACTGTCTCTCTTCCTTTCCCCAAAATTTCTCACATATGGTATTTTTACCATCTATTACCACCGTTTATCCTTACCCACTTCTTACCAGTTATATTTCTAACTAATCTATCTATTGATTTTCTTGTTTGGGCAAGTAAGGAGAGCTATGGGGAGTCTTGGGAGGAGATCCAAGCTCTCCATCATATTTCTTTCCATTCTTTGGAACTCAAAGGTAAGTTCTAAGCTCAAACCTCTTCCATGTCATGATTTAGGAACATTTTTCCCGAGGATTTGCTCTTGGACTTGGATCTGAAGTCCTAGAGTCCAAAATCCTTGGGTCTTTCATGTTTAAAAGGAGTTTAAATTAATTTCTTATCTCTATAGGTGAGGTTTAGTTATATTATCCTATTATGGTGTCAGATCTACTTTTGGAGCGACAGTTGGCTTGGTGGTTTCACCAAGGAGCTTCCACCCTTTCTAGTGGGAGTACTGTGAGTAGGTAGTTTATCTATAAAAGATTTTGAAATGAATATGCCTATAAGATTTATGTATGCTATGAATATATCTTTTGTATATTATATGAATTTATTAGGAAGTTAGATAGTAAAACAAAGGTTTAAGAATTAGTTTTCCTATAAATAAAAAGTAACCATATGCTACAGATTTTTTTTATGTAAAGAGCATAGGATTAACTGACCTATGTATAATTTCCAATTGGATTTGAAATGGTTACGAATTCCAAGTTATTATCTGTTTATATAAAGAAAGAAAGAAGTAATTAAGTTCAGCTATACCATGTTAGAAAAGTTTATGGTCATTAAGAAAAAGAGTTTAGTTATGTTATGTTTTAAACCAACCTTGAAATTAGATATGTATTTATGAAAGGAAATAAGTTTTGTGGGATGAACATTTCATAGAATTGTAGCTAACGACGGTAAATGTTAGACTTGATGCGCCTTGTATAACCCCCAACTAGCAGGGGAGGTGCTAGCCCTGTGTGTTAGGCCGACACGACTGGATTATAGATTACAGATCATTAGGGACGGTGCCAATGTGGCCACTCAGGATATTACAACAAAAATTCTATTTTTGTGAACTCCCACCAGTTATAAGTACATATTTAAATTTTTATGTTTATGAAAATGTGTTTCAATGGGATTTCCAAAAAGAATATATGATATTGATTCTTTCTAGTTAACTTAAAGTATTTCCACATGTACTAAAGGTATAGGAGGGCTACAGCTCTAATGATTTTACAGAATTTTAAACTCAGGTTTCCTTAAATATGTTTTCACTTCATTCCATGCTAGCTATGGGTAAACTATCTCTCGCTGAGTTGTTTAACTCACCCAGTTGTCTCCCCATGTTTTAGGTGCCAGTATTTAGCTGCTAATGACCCTTCGATAAGCCCAACATTTGTTTGGGCTTCTTTTATTGTTATCAAGATTTCGGTACATGGTCTAGTGCTCCATTGAACTACAGGCAGGGTCCTAAACTGTGGTAGTTATGCCCTAAGTGTGATAAACATTTTAGAAAGATATATGTTTGTATATGTATATGTCTATTTGAGTGTTCTAGATTGCTATGAGGAGATTGTATATAGGAATTATGTATGGAAAAAAATGTCCAGTTTTCCAGTAAAATTTCCGTTGAGGCTTGCTAGGGAACCAAGGCTCCCTATGTGCTGATCACAACCTAGTTGGGTTGTGACAATTTCATTATCAAATGTCAATTGGTTTTTATTTATTTTGTTTTTTATTATATATGGAGATGATGATGATGTAGATGGTGGTGGTCCTAGTAGTGCAAGAATGGGAACATCTACATCTAGAGGAGCTTCCAATGTTGTTAATTTGGAAGACATTGATGAGGATGATGTTTATCGATTAGTTATTGACTTTGTTGGGATTTAGCTATTTATGTAATATTGGTGAATTCCATAGTTTTATTTTGGGACTATATTGTTAATTATATTTATACTTTGTTATGGACATGGTTACTTTGTGCTTATTTGTGTGTGTCTGTTGTCTACTTTTAATGCAGTGCAGACTCCTTTAAGTAGTGATTTTACCTTTGGCTATTTCGATTTGAGTCACTGGGGGTAGTTTGGGTCTCTTGTTTAGTATGTTGAAAGAACTATTGTACTTGTCATGATGTATTTTGTAAGTTTAGTATGATGACATTTATGTGTAGAGCATGTACACACGTGATTGGTAAGAAAATGTTGCACTTTTGTTTATGCTTATTTCTTACTGCAAGTGCATTGTGGTTAATTTATAAGAACAAATTAAATCATATTATTTGTGTTTGATCAGATATTCATCCTTATAAAAAAAAAGGTATTTTTCTTTATTTTTTTATTTTTTGGCTACTAAACCTACCAACTTGTACAAAAGCGAGGCTGGTTAGTATATTCAACCTATATTACTGCGGTGAGTTGGCCCACCTCGCTTCACTTAAGGCTTGACCACCGTAAGGAGGGGTAGGTAGGCTTGATTGCCATCTCTAATTGAGGACACTAGCCAAGAAATACTCTTAGGCCATCTCTTGAGAAGGTACTCTTCTTCAGCCTTTTCTTCTTTTTTTTTTTTTTATTCTGAGTCTTGAATTATAGCTTTTCTCTTTTTAGATTTGGCCTTAGCTGGTGAGGGCCTAGAAGAGACTATTGCTCAACTCTTTTTTTACTTTTCCTTTCCTTCTGTATATATAAAAAAAGAATTAAGAAGTAAGAAATTTGCAGCATTTGAATAGAAGAAAAGGAAGCTAAATGTGAGTACCTTGATTGGAGAACTTTCTTGTTCTAAGACCTCGGCTAGGAGTTAGGGAAATAAGGTTTCGCGGACTTCTCCTCATAGTAGCCTTAGACCTCGACTGAGAGGGAACATGGTTTTCTACATCAACTACTTGAGGCTCTAGCAATCGAGTAAGAAAATGATTATGTTATGATAGTAAAACTAAAAGTAGGTTCACTGAAAGGAAAATTGAGGTGTTTACCTTGAATACTGATAAACTAGGACTTGGATGTTGGTTTGCTACTTGTTTTTGCCCATGCTTTGCTAGTAACTAGCCGGAATGTTGAGAAGACTTGCCGCAACTACCTCCAACTAGTTTGGATAAGTAGCACTCAGAGGGAGAGGTGAATGCCCTTATGAAAATAGATCTCCACTATTCTGCATAATCTGATGTGACTCCAAGGTTGATCACAAAAGGCTTAAACTAGAATTGAGCTAGCTTACCGTTGTTGGTGGTAACAAGCTTAGCCATTTCCAAAGAAAAAAGGGAGGGCCTATCTTTTAAACCTACCACAAATTGGTAGGGAGCAGGGACTCCTTGTAACAAACCAAATGCTAAGCAAAGCAATTAGGGTTGTAAGCTGAGATGGCTCCGGCAAGTATACCGAGTCACACAAGTAATAAAGTAATGAGAAAGATATCATTCCCTCGAGGGTAGTTCAAGTATCAAGGTTAATTAAATTGGGTGTCAGGTTGAGCAATGAAAATAATTAAAAGGTAAGGAACAAATAAACAAAGAGAGCAATTTAGAGGAATAAAACAAACACGGATAGTTACGGATTAAACTCAATGGCAAAAGGTGCTAGGGCTACTAATTTCACTTACTCATTAACTTTATTACCTTGAAGATCAATTATCCAGTTACTATTTCTCTTGATTTATGGCCGGATCCCCTGATTTAACTACAAGTCTCTCTCAAGATCCTCTCTTACTTAAAATGATTGCCTAATCTCTTAGCACAACTTAGATTAAAGGGGGATAGGCTTTATGGTTTCCCAACAAGGGCCACACAGGTTGTGTTTACCTATCTCTAGTTTTCGCTTAACCTATAGTAATTTTAGCATGAAGCTCTCTTCACAACTCCTTTCTCAAGTGATTGTAAAGCAACAAAACAATCAAGTAGTGATTAGGCACTTAAAGGCATTAAGCATAGTCACAACACTAAACCATGAAGAAATAGAAAATTGGATGACATCAGAACAAGAGTAACATTATCAAGAGTGGCTACATTAGTAGCCTGATATGAGGGACTTAGACCATAATGAAAACAAACTCAGAAAATGCAAAAGAAAGTGTAACAATAAAGAAAGAATCCATTAAAAATAGAGGAAGTGTAGAATTAAGATGCATACGGATCTCTTTGACTTCCTTACATGCTTGGAACCTTCAATCTTTACCTCCAATGCTGCAATGGTTTTCCACAAGCATTCGGGTTGTAAAGTGGTTAAAGAAGTGCAGAGGAAGATGTGAAATCCTTTAGATAGGCCCAAGATCTTCTCTCCACGAGATTTCTTCGTATAACAAAATTTCTTGATTTAATGTCACCATGCTCAAGCTTGCGATCCTGCACTCGAGCGCTTGCTTGATTCAAAATCTGACTTCTCTGTCTTGACGTTGCACTCGTGTGTGGTAACATGATGCTGGGCTTAATGCTCTTTGTCTCATGTCCATGCTTGAGCTTGCTGGGTTGTGCTCGACCATGCTTCCAAATGCTGAAGTCCTCCTTTTCTTCACTTAGGTTTTCATACCTTCAATTCAAAGGATCAAAATAAGTGAAAAAGCTCTAGAAAACATGCAAGCTTCACTAACAAGCAACTAAACAACTAAATTCCTAATATGAAACTAAAATGATGCAAGACTACTATCTATTATGTATGGTAGTCCTAAAAACGACAAGAAAAACACTAACAAATATAACCCTTATTAGAGAGTTATCATAAGGTTCGATTGAAATCTTGTTAAAGCAAGTCAAGGGGTGGACACTGTTCAACAAATCTCTAACAGTTAACGAACACCTCCAATACGGTGCCACCCAGCTAGTTCTTCATCAGAAGCTGTTAGTAGATCCAACTGAACCCAGGCTAGTCCATAAGAATGATATAAGAAAGGACAAACTTCTAGATATGCCCTAGGCTTCATCTTAAATAGCTAATCAACTATTTGAAAAGATGAGAAAGTAGAGATAGGGACTGTTTCATAATGAACATGGTAAGTAGAAACATCATAGACTGGTTCAACCGCAAGAGAATAGTCTTGGTAGAGTTCGGGGAAGTATTCATTAGCCGACAAAAACAAGAATTGCATAAGGCCAAGAATAGTTAGCTTTTTTTCCCTTAGCTTTTAGCTTATCAACCCATAGGTTTAAACCCTCATAAAATACAGAAAGGAGTAATGATCCTAAATTCACCGGCCTGCCACAAATTATGGCAACTACATAATAAGAGTATTCATTGACCATGGTGAGAGAGTTACTGCATATGAAGAATTTGGAAAGCCAAAAGAAAACAAAAGCATTATGCTCGATTTTGCCATAACCAGGAATCTCCTTGTACACAGGGTAGTTGAGGTCCTCAAAAGTTTCATCATAAAGGGCAGGGATATCTTTACCTATAATCGACAAGCCTAACATGGTAGCAACATCAAATAATGTAGGTGACATAATCCCAAATGGAAAGACAAATACGTTGATGGTAGAGTTCCAAAAGTCAAGGAAAGTGAGAAACATCTCATTGTTGGGAGAAAAGCTCAACTTTGAGAGCATGATCATGTCATAGATTCCCCCAACTTTTCCATTCATCCCCTTATTGCTCGACTACTCTATTGAGCCATTTGATGTAATCATCACCTGGCCACGAAGCTCCTTAAGACCTTTTGAACTTGAAAACCAATCTTTTGTGATCAGAAGTTTAAACTTGTCAGGGAGGCTGAAAGACTCCGTGATATGAGAAAATAGAGGAGGCTCTGTACATAGAAGACCTAAAATGTAGGTGCAGTGAGCTTGATTGTAGGGAATTAGGTTTTCAGCTCTAGGTTCATCATTTGATGAAGATTCACTTGTTGGACGAGACTTTGAGGCTCCTTGAGCTGATTGAGTTTTGCCAGCAAGAGCTTTAAGGGCTTTAGCCGATTACTCCATTTTGTTAGCTAATTTTTTAGGAGAATTAGCTAACAAATCAATTGAAAAGCTCTTGGCGCTAGAAGAAAACCTCTCTGATGGGTCTTGTATGGCCAAACTACTAGGGTTTTAAGAATCAAAATAATCAGAAGACATTGTGGATGATTAGGAGTAAAGAATGTTATAGACCAGATGAAAAGATTAAAGGCAAATGAGGATTTAAAAGTCTGTTGAAGGTTAGGAGGAAAAGAAACCAAATATGCGAAGAAGAAGGGAAGGGTTCACTTGTTGAAGGTAGGTGAATAGTAATGGTAATGAGATTAAATACATTACCTAGCTCAGTAAATAATTGGTAGCTAGGTAATATAGGGAAGCATATGTTGGCACTGTGACATCCTCCTCTGTATACTACTACACTTAAGTCATAGTACCACACTTTAGAGTTGTTACTGTTACCTGAGCGGATCTTATTTGACAGCAACTTCAGCCATCTTGAATCTTCTTGAACTATCTGGAGATAACACGGAAACAGGAGTGAGAATTTTAAATTCTCAGTCGGATTCACTAAGAAATTTCATACCGTGTCATCATTATTATCTCCAGTTGCTTCGATTTATTATGAAAAGGTGAGCATGTTATATAGACTATTCAGTTTTTTAGTTCGAAAATATATTATCCGAAGTAGAGTTTATTTTATTCATACACTTGTTAATCAAAGGAAGAATCTACACATAAATGTAGTAGAATAATTAATGTCTACATATAGATACAATTAGTCTCTTAATAAACAGGGAAAAGAATTGAAGCATAAGCATAGCAGATCAAAGAACAACTAAATAATATGCATTTATGAGTGCAACAATACATTTGATGCAAGTGATTATTTCTCCTGTTAACTTTCTTTACTTGGCACACCTAGACATTACGTATCGCCGTCCCTAGAGTGTGAGCTTGGACGTACCTCTAATTGAAGGGATCTCATTTTGACCACGTGCCTCTAATTCGGAGGGATCTCATCTGGCTACGATCTCATCTGGCCACGTGTCTCCAAGTAAAGGGATCTCATTGTCATGTCACATTCCAGAGTATGATCACCATGTCAAACCCCATTGGGGTGTGATCGCTAGGTCACACTCCTTAGGATGTGCTCATCATGCCATATTCCAAAGTATGATCGCCATGTCATACCTCATCAGGGTGTGATCGCCATGTCACACTCCTTAGAAGTATATTCCTCTTGCCACATCCTAGAGTATGATTGCCATGTCATACTCCATCGAGTGTGATTGCCATGTCACTTCCCTTAGGGTATGGGATCATTACGCCACATTCCAGAGTATGATCGCCATGTCATACCCCATTAGAGCGTGATTGCCATGTCACGTTCCTCAAAAATATGGACTCATCATCATATCTTTTATCATAGAATCATCAATACATAGGCTTCATACCTTATTCTCAAATGATCATACATGCATGGTATTCATATATGTCGCGTAATAACATTAACACACAAATATTTAGAACTATCACTAATTTCTGCCGGAAATTCAGCAGCATGACAAATCATGTCTGCTTCCTCATGAATAGTGCCAGGCTACTTGTAAAACCATTCAAACATGCAAATCAATATGGATCAGTGATTATATATTCACAATATCATTCATCAAATTCAATGCAAACATTAATAGAGTTTTCTGCTTACTTTATCCTATTCTGCCCAAATTTTGTATAATCCACCTTTAGTCCAATTCAACTCATTTAAACCTGAATTTTGGATATGTCATAGCTCTATGTGTCTAGTTTCCAACCTTTTTAGTCTCATCTCATTTTGACTTGTATAGCTCAAGTTATTAGCATTTTACCTCATATTGCCCTATACTTAACTAGAAGTGCATTCTTATAAGTGAAAATTCACTAAAAATAGAAATCTAGGTGAAATCATACGAAATTTATATTAAATTAAAGCTAACAGAACAAGCTTATAAATAAAAGAAGTTGCATATTATTTGCATCAGTATATCTTGAGATATAAGCCCCGTAAATTGACCTTACTGGCCTACCCTATTCTAGCCTGGTTTGAATTTAAGGCAACTTCATTGATGTGTTGGGAACAAATGATAATGAATCTGACTCTAAAATTTTTATGGGATGTTCCCTTCTTTCAAATAGCGTCAGTTGCACTCAATTTAGAGTTGTGTAGAGTGAATAACACCCTTCTCAACTCATATTGCCTAGATGAGAAGCCAGATTTCTAGGTTAAATTTCAAAAATTCATAACTAATTCTATACTAATCCAATAACCTTATATTTTATATGGTTGGAAAGCTCTAGATGTCTAGTTTCATTAAAAATAGTTTCATCTCAGTTTGAAGTCTATAGGCGAGTCCGTACAGCGCACAAGTACAGACGCCTTAGAGATTTTGAGGACAACCTGATTCTGTTTTGTTGATTCTTGTGTTCATCATTCAATATCCAATCTAACCCAAGCAAACATATGCTAAATCAATCATAAATCATCACATCATCACCATAGATCATCATTTATATGAGTAGAAGAAACTTTCTAATCATCATCAATCCAAGAAAATCAACCAAGCAAGTGAATCCTACCTTGATTTTGGTGCCACCATAGGCTAGTCTTGAGTTTTAGTGAAAGATTTGGGTGCAAGAAGCTTAATGGATGTTGAAAGTGGAAGAAGATGGTGAGAGGAAGAAGAAAGTAAGTCTGAAAGAGAGAGAGAGGAGGTTGAAATTGAGGGGGAATAAGAGAGGAAATATCTCACCCAAGAGTGGATGTGATTGGTGGAGGCTTGGTGGTGGAGGTGAGGTCAAGTTTCTCCACTATCTTGAGCAACACTTGGTGCCACTCATGTGTGGTAGGGGTGGCTGAATTTCAGTCACTTATCCTACGGTTTTCATCACATAATCCTATTGATTCGGTTCCGACAGTTTAAAATACCGAAATTCTACCGATTTCCTTCAAATTGGCAAAACGATTATGCAGAATTTTATGAGGTTTACTATGTTTCTATTTTAATTGTTCCTATGTTTCTATTTTAATTGTTTCTAATCCAAATCTCTCTAATTAACATCTAATTAACTCCTAATTAATCTTTCATTAACTTTTAATTAATTCTACACATTCAATAAAGTTAGATAAATCAATTAATAACATATATTAAATTTAGCATAATTCTGGATATTATACTAAATAATTTCTCATAGTCTTTTACACAACAATATAAATTACCTTTAGCTCTAATATTTATAATTTTTCCCTAATTACTCTTATTTTTCTAATAAATTGATTAACAGCACAAATCAATTGCATTGTTTCTTTATGATTGTTATCTTTTCGCTTTTTTGTAAATCCTTTAATATTTTCTATTTGGTTTCCGTAAATAATAGCATTTTCATAATTATGGGCAAGTCTAGGAACATCCCACATCATTTCACATGTGGACACCTCCGTGGCCCAATTGGCCAAGAATTGGGTTTCTACGTTTGCGCTATGTGATTCTGCTTCGTTTAAAACCTTATTCTGCTAATTCTATTAATCTAGGGACCTAAATGTTATTTTCTAAAAAGTTTAGGGGTAATTATGGAAAAAATCTTTAGTGGTCAACATGTAATTACTAAAAGTTCTGGGCAAGGCTACAATTACCAAAAGTTTACATAGGGGCATTTTTTTTTCTCATTTCTTAATTAGATGTATACCTTTAATGAAACAAAATAATTTAATCAACAGTACTAATTAGAAGTACCATTTCTTTGGGATATTACAGGCACCGTATTTAATATCTTCGTGGGGGTTAATAAAAGAGCTGAGGGTAATGAAGTATGGGCTATCAAATGTGAAATAAGAGACTCGAGTTGGGATCGGGAAATGGGCTAAGATACATATTTCAGGCCAAGAAAATGTACCTCAGCTGAAAAGAGGAAATTAGGCCAAGGATTGTAGCGAAGCTTGATGGATGGAAAAGAAGGAAGTTAGTTGGAGACTGGCACTAAGATTGGTGACGGTTGCCATGAAATAAGAATGTGGGTGCATGGGAAGTTAGCCGTGAGCCACCAATTGTGAGTTGCAAGATATTGGAGAAAATCTTGGATGATATAAAAGCTCATACATACATGATCATAATTATGAACAATCCATCATGCTAATTTGATTAATAGCTTTTATTTTCCTTGTTTATTTTTACTTCTATTAGCATTATGTTTAGGCTCTTTGATGCTTTTTGTTTTAGTATTAAGACTTCAGCTTGTATGAATTCTTAATATTTTTAATTCTAGTTTAGTTTCTACTTGATGTTCTGTTGATCAATCTTGCTCAATACTTGCTTGTGTAAGTTAATTGAGGAATCTATTTGCTAAAGGGTAGCCTCTTAGCATAAATAGCTTAAATTAAGGTAATATTTCGGATCGTGTATTTGGATAGATTTCTTAAAGCGATTTAGCCGATTATATTTTTATCAAACAATTTTTAAGGGTGAGAATCTCCTTACACTAAAGTAGGTTTTGACATAAGTCATTTCAAGAGTAAATATTTTGTGGACATTGAATTTTGTCTAATTCAACCATTGAATTAGAAGTTTTAATGTAAATCAAGTCTATAAATTTTTATATAATTTAAAAATATTTTGATAGTTTATTATCATATTTTACTTTGACATATGATATATTTTTTAAAATATAAATAAATATTAATTATTAATTTACTTATTTATTAATATCTAATTTTTCTAAAATTTAATATATTTAAACATAAAAATAATATTATATAATATTATGATTAAATTAATAAAATTTAATATTTATTTTTTTATAAAATAAAATTTAATATTTATGGACTATTATTAACAGAATAAGTACTCCAAAATTTACCAACATGCAGTTCCCTTTCCTAATTTTAATTTTGTAAAGGATGGAGATACAAAGTAAGAATAATTGATAACCTCTGTGTCTCGCCTCACGGCCTATTAAGTAAAACCGTATGATGCAATTCCGTTAGAATATTTCTTTCCAACCCTGAATGAAAGGACCAAAGAAACGTTTTCAACTTTCTGAAAATAGAACTGAGAATTTGAACTCCAATTCCATTAGAATATTTCTTTCCAATCCTGATCGAATAATATGATTTTGCGAAGGCTCGATAAGTCTCCTTGCTCCAGATGTAAACTATACTGTCCACAATTTTTACGAACAAGCACACATCTTTCAATTTAAATTTTAAACTAGAATATATAATTTTTGTCGAGCGCTGCTAAACAGTGCGAAAATTTTTTTCACAAATGCATAGGAATACACAGGGCCAAATGTTATTGGAAGTGAAAAAAAAAAAATGGGTGAGAATATATAAAACGGAAGAGAGAGAAATTGTGGGAGTTGAAATACAATGCCAAGCCTATGCATACAGCTTTTACGAATTGGCTTTCGTACAAATATCTTTATCCATTATTGTCATTTACTTTACAAGCGGTACGAACAATCACATAAAATAATAATAAAAATAATAATAATAATCAAGAAAATTCCTTAACTAAATCCATAATTGCATCTTGAAATGTAAAGTTAGTTAACCAAAACTTTTTTAAATAAGTTGTTTTATTGTTTTTTGTTTATATTTATTTTTGGATGGAGACAGATGAATCAAAATCCGTCCAACTTGCCTACTCCACTTTTGCTTGATTTTGATTCTCTAACTCGAATTCTAATTTTTTTTATGGTCTAAAAATATCTATTGTTTTTTCCTTCTAGTAAGAGTGTTTATGGTCTGCTTTGGTTCAATTTTTGGAGCAAATTTCAATTGAACCAAACTAATTAGTTTACACATAATTTTAATCAATCAGTTTGGTTTCTTTAGAATCAAACTAAACCAAACCAAATCTAATTAGCTCATTTTGGTTTGGTTATTCGATTTTTAATTAAGTAAAAGAAAAATAGCAACATAACTAGAACTGTTTTCATCAGGTGAAAAGAGTTGATAACCCAAATTAGGATACAACTCATGCTTGATTCAATCAAGCCAAGAAAGGAAGAAGAGTTACAGACATCAAACAGCATACCAAAATGAAATCTGAAAGACCTATATTAACTTCATCTTCTATCCAAGCACTCATAGACATGAAACTAACTGGTGGGCTCAAACAATATCTTATACCTCACAATTTCAATATACTTGGTAAGGCTGAAAATAGCCTCAAATTATTGTGCACGAAACAAGCACAAAGTATATATGCCAATGCCGAAGGAGCAGATATGAAGATGCAGGAGGCGGGCTGTGCGGCGGAAGAGACGAGTGAGATAAAGAGACAGAGTTGGGTTAGGTAACGAAGTGGGGGTATTTTTGTTTATAAAGTAAATGAATAACCGCATAATATAATTTTTGTTATATATATTCGGTTTAGTTTGATTTGGTTCAATTTTAAATATGATAACAAAAATTGAATCAAATCAATCAATTTTTGCCCAAAAAAAAAAAGGAAAAAAGTCAATTTAGTTGTTTTTTTTTTTTGTTTATTTTTAGTTTTTTGGGTCGATTTTTTTTCCACCAATTTTCTTCAGTCCGAATTGATTTTGAACACTCCTCTTAGTTAGGTTCATATATATGCCAACTAGTCCAAACCTATCAAAAGGATACTTTTGTTTTTACAAAAACTTAACATGTGTCAAAAATATGTCAACCCAACTCAACTAATTTTTCTAAAGATGTGGGTTGGCTCACTTTTATGGACCTACTTTTGCACTTGCTCTATTCCTTCTGCATTTATAATTTTAACTTTATTATTATATAACAGACAATAATTAGTCGCATTAGTAGTAAAATATACTTTTAGGCAAATTTTGTGTAACTTTTAGGAGTTTGAATCTTATTGTCATCACTCTAAACAAGAGTGTTAATTAACCACCACCACCAATTTAAAATTGCACTAGCAATTACTTGCACAAAAAACTTATGAAAATCACCATTAATTCTCATCATGTTGGATTGTAAATTAGTGAAAATTATGGCAATGACTTGAAAATTTTATATTAATTAGTTTTTCAAAGCAAGACTCCAATGTTATTTGTTGTTTTTTTATGTTCTACTTATGATAGACCTAACGTTTAATACACTATATAAAGTCTGATTGTATAAGCTAATACAATCAGATGTTTGGCACAACTAATATAGTGTTAGCTTATACAATCAAGTTTTATCCTATCATGCCAAATAAACTTTGAACATAAAAGCTTGGGGAATTATTTGCCCAAGATCTAGGATATTTGAGGATTTGCAATTGAAGTGTTAATCTGTTTAAAATTTGAATTTCCTTGAAGATCTACAATCAACATGTTCTGCTGTTGGTTATCATGATCATTATTATTATTATTATCCTTATTAATTGTTGTTATCATCATCATCATTATCATCATTTGAATATTAAATTGAGATATCATAGACATTCAAAGAAAAATTAAAGATCAAATTAAGAGAAAAAAATACAGACAATATGTGTGAATAAATAATTACATTACTTAAATAAGAAGTTATGATGTCCACTGATGTCTAAAAGTTCAGACAAAAAGCATTTCTATTATTATATTAATATTTTTTACAGAACTTTGTGTTGCTTTTGTATGCAATTGTTATTGAAATATTTCTCAAATTTGAATTACCTTTGATTGACAATAATGATTGATAATATCACCAAGGGTGTTTAAGACTCAACTTAGCTTGATAACTCGGTGTGACCTAAAATTTATTGGGTTGGGTTATGGTTTTAAAAATTTGATCCAATACATTTTTAAATTAGGTTTGGATCATAATTCAAATTGACTTGGTTTGACCCAAAGTCACATAATTTTTTAAAAGTTGTATATTTTTAGAAAATTATCTATAAATATTAGATTTTTAGACTTATTCATAAATTTTACAAAACATGATGATATTTTTGTATTGATATAATTTATTTTGAAATATATGTAGCAAAATATCTATTAAATTTGTTTCATAAATTTAAAGTTTTATGATTTTCATATACATAATGTTTACATTTGTATGTATTGTCTAAATATTAAGTTGCCCCAGTCTGACATAGTTGTTATAGTCAAGTTACTATCAAGTTGAGTCTATGTTTAAAGAAATGACCTAATAAAAAAATTGGGACAGATTGAGATACGATTAAATTCAAAGAAACTTGTCCTATATGTAGATAATATTAGTGCAAGATGATATTCACCCGTGATATAATGTGCTGAAGATTGAAATTTCCATGATAATACAATTTGATCCTTTTCTATTTTCTTTTAAAAAAGTTCATTACAATTTTGCGTTCATGACATCATTAAGTAAAAAAAAAATTAGATGGGTCAGTTGAATATTTCCATATTTGTTTCTTTCTCAGTGCTGTTGTTTGAACACAAATTGTATAGACGTTAATATGGAGACATTTAGATAATTATGTGTTAATAATTATGAATTTTTGTTGCAAATTTTTCTATAGAAAAATATGGGAAATTATATGTTAACAATTTAAGATATTAATTGTTTTACTGATAAATTTGATAAAAAAAAGATTTTATACCTATTTTTAGTTATATTATCGCATCCACTACATTTATAAAAAATGTAACTGAAATCCTCAGTTATTAGACATTGATCTCGAAGTATCCAGAATGATGTATAATCTATAGGTTTAAAAAATCTATTTCTGTTTCTTCTGGGGATAAAAGATGTTCGTTTAGTCATACTGCATGCTATCATTAATCCTAGTTGACGTAATTACTGCCCCCATGGTAGCCTTTCAATTGATAAAAAAGCCCTTATAATTTTAATCCCTTTTAAAAGATAGTAAATATCTAGCACATTAACTCAAATTTCCATCATAATTCATGAATAAAAAGACTTTATCATAGTACAAGAGGGAGCTCAAACACTTGTAGTTGCAGGGGATAACAAGCCATTAATACCTGAAACTGTGGAATTGCTAAAACCTTGTAGTACAAGCAAAGAGAAAATTTTTAACAGAAGATGTTTCTTATTCTCCTGTCAACTATTTATTGATTAACATTAACAACCTTCTGAGCTGTAAGCTACAGTTTTGTTATTAGTATTAGCTTATCATATTAAGTTGCACATATAGATCCATAGCCATAGTTCCTTGTTGAGGCATCAAAGTTACCACGAAAAAAGCCATCGTTGTGAAAGGTATCAGAGACCAGAGGGAGAAAGAGAATTGAGAGAGGAATTGAGAGAGAGAGAGAGAGAGAGAGAAGTTCAGAAAGTGTTTGTAAATTGAAATGAATGAGTTACTTGTCATCTGAGTATGAATACAGTATATATACAGAGGTAAAGCGTGCTACGCACATCAACTAGAAATAGAAACAAAACGATTATAGAAATAGTTACATACACGTGCTATACTCCTAACATCTCCCTACAAACTCACGACTTGAAATGTTCAACTCTGAGTTTGGTTCTCAAAAAAGGAAATCTGGAGCTAGACACTGCCTTTGTAAGAACATCAGCAGTTTGCTCTTCTAAGGGAATATGATGATTGGCAACAAGACCTTGAGTCACCTTTTCTCTGATAAAATGCAAATAAAGTTCGAACTGTTTTGTGTGTTGATGGAGAATAGGATTTGAGGTGAGTAGAACCGTACTTTGATTATGACAATAAATTGTGGGAACATTGAGTAAAGGTAGATGCAGCTCATTGAGTAGAGTCCTTATCCACTACAACTCGGCAACTACAGAAGCCATACTTCGATATTCCGCTTCCGTGCTAGACCTCGACACAACACCTTGATTCTTTGACATCCAAGAGATGATATTCTGCCCCAAGAAAACACAATAGCTAGAAGTGGAATGTCAGTCATCAGGGTCCGAGCCCCAGTCAGAGTCACAGAAAGCAAAGAGACAAAGACATGAGGATGTACAAAGGTGCAAGCCAAAGGAAATAGTACCCTGTAGATAGCGTAGTATATGCTTGACTGCCCTCCAGTGTGTGAGCAATGGGCAATGCATGAACTGACACACTCGATTAACACATAATGCAATTTTCTGGCCTGGTGATGGTAACATATTACAAAGCCCCAATAGCTGAGCAGTACAGGCCAAGGTCTTCAAACTCATCAGTTCCCTGGTTGGATAACTTGAGCCCCGAGGTCATTGGTGTAGGACATGGCTTGCAATCATACATTTTTGCTTTGAGCAATACATCCTTGATGTACTTGGACTGTGATAGATGAATACCTCCCTCTCTTGTGCTGCATGCCTCAACACCAAGGAAATAGTGGAGATGCTTAAGATCCTTTAAGGCAAAGGTTTGGTTGAGGGCTGCAATAAGATCAGTGATGGCAGTCTTGGAGGACCCTGTGATAAGCACATCATCAACATAGACTAGAACATAAAGAGTAACTTGAGCTGTAACTTTGACAAAGAGTGAAGAGTCACACTTAGTTGAGCTGAATCCAAGTGAAAGGAGGGTGCAACTAAGCTTTTCAAACAAAGCTCAGGGGGCTTGCTTGAGTCCATATAATGGTTTATTCAATCAACATACAAGATGAGCACCACCAACTTGAAAGCCTTTTGGTTGAGTCATAAACACCTACTCCTTCAAGTCACCATTTAGAAACGAATTATTGAGGTCTAGTTGATGAATAGTCCAATTTCGAGAGAAGGCAATGGTGAGCATCAGACAAACTGTAACTGGTTTAATTACTGGACTAAAGGTTTCATGATAATCATAATCTTCCTGTTGGTGAAATCCCTTTGACACAAGATGCACCTTATGTTTGTGAATTGATCCGTCTGGGTTGTACTTAACACGGAAGACCCACTTACACCCAACGGTAGAGTGATCAGGTGGAAGGGGAACCAGTGACCAAGTATTGTTGCGCATTAAGGCTGCATATTCATCACACATGGCAGCAAGCCACTTGGGATAAGCCAAAGCAGTTTTAACTGAGCTTGGTTCAACTATTGTGGTGTGAACTTTAGGTTTGAATATCCCATGTTTGGCCCTTGTGGCCATGGAGTGCGCATTGTGGAGTGCACCAGGTCGAGGTGGGAACAATGAAGTTGGAGCAGAAGCTTGTGATGCCGTGGTCTTAAAGGGAAGAACAATCTCTATACGCCCAGAGGAAGCTAGAACTAACCTATCATCACTAGAGGAAACAACAGAATTAGAAGGAAAGTACAACTAGTATGCACATTATCATGAGAGGCGTTCATATGTGGTATAAGGGGAATTTGAGCAACAGGTATCAAATTAGTATGAGTAATGGTTGGAAATTGTGAGGTGGAGGTAAGTTCTTTATAGGGAAACTGATATTCATCGAATAGCACATCTCTAGAAATATAAACCTTGCGACTCTTGCTTAAGCACTTGTAGCCTTTGTGTTGTAGGGAATAGCCTAGGAAGGTGCATAATTTGGATCGAAAGCCAAGTTTGTGTTTGAGGTAGGGATGGATATGGGGGTAATAGGCGCAACCAAAGGTTTTAAGAAGGTGGTAGTTAGGTTGTTTGTAGTATAGTTTCTCAAATGGGGATAGAAATTTGAGTGTAGCTGTAGGTAGATAGTTGATGAGGTATGTGGCAGTTTGGAATGCCTCCCCTAAGAATTGAAGGGGAAGAAAGGCATTGGCTAACAAGGTAAGACCAACCTCAGTAACATGGCGATGTTTTTTTCTCAAAGAAGCCATTTTGCTCATGGGCATGAGGGCAGGACAGGCAATGGTGTATGCCTAAGGGTTGAAGGTGTTTGGTGAAAGCTAGGAATTCTTTTGCATTGTCTATTTGGAGGGCCTTTAGTTTGGTGTTTAATTGGAATTCAACCATGTTTTTGAATTGGATGAAGGCTTCAAGTGCTTGAGATTTGTGACTAAGCAAATATAACCAAGTGTACTTGGAGTAGGCATCAACAAATATGATATAGTATTTGGCACCATTCGTTGAACACAAAGGGGCAGGGCCCCATATATCAGAGAAAACAAGTTGTAAAGGTGCAGTGTAAACAATGTTGGAAGATGGATAAGGCAGTTTGTGAGATTTACCAAAGCAACATGCACTACAAACATTGGGAATTTTATTGATATCAGTGACTATATTACACAATTTGAACATCATTTGTACAATCCGATTGGATGGGTGACCAAGTCTAGCATGCCAAAGACTAAACGAATTTGTATGATCTGACTTATAAGAATGAAATGCTGCAACATTTAGGTGGTGTTTAATTTGCCATTTTCTATTTCCATTTTCAGTAAAAATAGAAAACAAGAATGAAAATATGTTTGTTGCAATTGGTTTGAAAATATTTTTAGAAAATATTTCTTAGAATGATTGAAAATTTGAAAATGCCATATCCATGTTTTCATCTTTTTATGTTTGATTGTTGAAAATAATTTCTGTAGAAATGTGGTGGCACTATGGTAATATTCAGAACTTTTGTCCTTTACTTGTCACTTGTCCCCTGTTCGAATCTTGGGCAAGACAAGTGATCATTTTTTTTTCCAGCACTTCTACATCCTTTTGTTTTGCAAGAGTTCAAATCCTCCAGGGAGAAAAGAGTTCATTTTTTTCCTTCCCCCAATGCTAGTTACTACTAAGCCCTAACCCCTCCTCCTCCAAACATAAGCTGCAGTCACCACTCCCTGAAGGTCTATCGCGTTGCTCACCACCTTCTCAACGCCGCTCATAGATCGCCAGCGCCACCACGGCCTTCCTTTCGCTCACCCTTGTCTTGGGTTCTGTTTGGTGTAGTTTGATTAGATATTTTGGGTTTTTTTTTTCTTTTTCCTCCCTCACCACTATCATTCTGTTTTGGAGTTGATCACAAGGACTGCTCACTGCTATTTAGCTGCCAGCACCACCGTAACCCTTCCTTTCCCTTACCCTTGTTTTGAGTTCTGTTTGGCATACATTTTGGGTCCCCTTTGTTGGATCTTCTGCTTCTCTCTTTTATGATCATTTGCTATTTTGTTTTCTAACTTTTATCATCTAACATTCGGATTATAGGTTATTCATTTGGTATGGTTTCATTCATGATGGGAGCTATTTAATTGAAATGAAATCTATGCTAGTAGACCATATAATCCAAATATGATTGCTCTTTTTTCTCTTCTTGTTGGGTTGGATTTGATTAAGCTTTTGCTTTGAAGGTGTATGAGTTTTTTTCCCCCAATACATATTCATTGCTCAAGAATGTTTATGCTTCTGTGATTATTATTGTGATTAAGATAAGGTTTTGAAATATATGATAGTGGCAATCTGTTACACTAGCTCTACACTTGCTTTGATCAAATGGTATAAGGAACCCAAATGAATGTTGGAATGTGATTTGGTGATTGTTTTGCTCCAGTTATTTGAGAGGGACAAGTAACAGTTTAGTCCTTTTTTTTTGAATTGATTGTTTTGATCTAGTTATTTGAGAAGGACAATGCTTATTTCTTTTGTTGGATTTTATTTGGTTCAGCTTCCTTTTTATTTTCAGTTCCCTTATGTGTGGATTTTATTTTGGATGCATTGGTAATGATGTTAGCTTTTCAATTGTTGACAAGTTTTAGCTAATCACGATTGTTATATGCAAATTGATAGAAGTTAAGGTGGCATAATGCAATATTTTGGCTATGGTCCTATCAAAAGTGCTGCAGATTATCATGGGAAGGTGTTTGGCTCGTGCAGTGTTGATAATGTGGAAGTCTTATTTTGATTCGAAATAGTTTGGTGTCATTGTTAGCTTAGGTGGGGGGTATGACTCTTGATCGTTATCATTGCAGATTGGCTGTTCATGTTTTGCTCTCTTTCGCTTTTTGGTTGAAATGTGTATTGTTCTGTTTCTGCTTCTCACCTTGATTTGCATGAGTACCCTTCAATAAATTATCGGAAAAAAAGCTAATTATGGTTGTTTCCAAAGTGAATGAGATAAGAAAAAAAGAGCATGATAATTAGCAATAAATATGGAAGGTTTTGAGTAAATAGAAAGAACAGGTTGGGGTCCCTTTAGTTTTCATGGGGGACTTTATGGATATTTTTTGGTGTGTGATATCTCCTATATGGTGTTAAATCTTTCTGCTTTTGACCTCCAGGTGCTCATGCGGTCAAGTTGGTAAATTGGTTTTTTTTCACACCCAAAGACACATTACCTTCATTTGGTTCCTTATTCTTTTCATTTGATACCAAAAGGATTATTATGGATTAGATTTTATGTGACTTGTTTTTCATGAGCAAGATTGTATGTCATGGTATACTTGGGTCCCCTGTTTTACTCTTGTATGACAATAAAATGAAAAAATTAAAATGTGTAATAGTCAATAACAAAAAAAAAAAAAAGTGTAATACCAATGAATTGGTATATCTAGAATTTTGGGTGTTAGCTAATCACTTGGTGTTCTATGTGAAGCACAGTATTTCCAGAATGTGATACTTGTTGGTTTTCGGCTTAGATCAAATTTGGTATGCCATCTTTTTCTCTTAACAGTCCAACTACCCTGCTCATCTGGTGTTGGGATACCTAAATAAAGTTTTTCCTAATTTGTTTTATTATTTTGTTCATCTATACATTCTGTATGATTTGACCATATCTACTCATAGGTGGCTGTTATATTTAGAAAATCTTTGAGGCTAACTCATGAAGGTCGAAAGAAGTTCACATCTGGGAAGCTTATGAATATGATAACAACAGATGCCAATGCACTAAAGTTTTGTTCATTGCTTGTGTTGAAGATACATGACTTTTCACAAATACATTTTGGCATAGAGATAGGTTTACTTATTCAAGTTGAAGCCCTCTGCCTATTTGAGAAATCTTCTATTGTATTTTTTATTTTTGGTGAAGATCTTATAGGTTTACTTATTCAAAGTTGAAACCCACTTTCTATTTTAGAAATCTTCTATTGTATTTTGTATTTTTTGGTGAAGATCTTCTACTGTATTTTATTCTAAAGTCAAGAGAGAATGTTCAAGAGAGCGAACCCCATGTTTTATGAATGAATGCAATACCTTATATCTAGGTCTAATTTATATTAGGAGGAAGGACTATTACAGCATGCACTAAAACTGTATAATACATGATGTTTTGCTCAAGGATAGATTCACACAAATTAAATAGCATTGCGATGTCGCAATGAGCACCAAATTGAATCTGATCTACGTATACCAATTCACTCACCGCAACGGTGCTTAATGTGGGCAAAGCATATAAAGACACTGTAATTAAATTTTGGCTGTTAGCTAATCACGATTGTTTTCAAAGTGCTAATCACGATTGTTTCTGGCTGATAAGTTGAAGTATAAGAAAGACTGTGATTAAAAATAGTATTAGTTATTTTGTTCAATTATGTCTCTTTTTAGTATGACTAAATTTACTCACAAATCAAATATATTCCAAGCATATTTTGTCATTACAAGTCATTTTTGTAGTTAAAATTTCCTTTATAGTATATAATTATATATTATCATATGTTGTGTTTGTAATATATATCTATGAGTTATCACTTTAAAGCAATAATTTTTAGCAATTTTTTAAATAAGCAATAAATAATACAAACTATAGTCTTTAAATATTTATCTGGGTACAAATCAAAACATAATAATTGATAATAATAATAAAATAATTTTAAAGTAAGTAATTTATTTTATTCTTAATCTTAATATTTTAAAGAGTTATTAATTATTCTAATAAATATTTTTAGCTGATGAACAAAATGTGCAAATCAAATATATATCATTTTCATTATTTAATAAAAAATATAATTTTATTATCTCAAATTTGATTTTGAAAATCAATTTTGAAAACAAACAAACCAAACATATTTTCATTATTTTCACTTTCTGGAAATATAATCTACTTTTACAAACCAAACACATTTCCTAAATTCAGAAAATTTGAAAATGAAAATTTATTTCAAAAAATGAAAACAGAAAATATTTTTACAAATCAAATGCACCCTTAGTAATCTGTGTGCTGGTGCCAGATGTGCAGAACCAGCTGAAGCTTGAGTTAAGCTAGGGAAGGCATATAGGCCATCTCTAAGAATCCCTTAGAGAAAAGTCTCTTGGGTATCTTGAGATTTGACAAGGCATTTGTCAGCATAGAATTCAAAGATCACTTTGTTGGCTTTAGCAAACTATGAGACACTTAGTAAATTTTTGGCAATGGATGGCACATGCAATAAGTTATTGAGTAAGAAGGAAGTGTTTGAGGTGGATGAATGCCAAGTGAATGCCCTACATGAGTAATGTTAATACTTGTGCCATTACCCATCTGGACTCTGTCATTGCCCTCATATATTGATCTCTACATCAAGTTGTCTAAATCAGGAGTGATGTGATTCATGGATCCAGAATTAGGATACCACATTGGATCAAACATAGTGGATGGAGAGGCTAGATAGGCTTGAGGTATGGGAAACTGAGACTGTAAGGTGCTTGTTGAATAGGCTTGGGATTGAGGTGCTTGATGTTGTTGCTGCTAAGGGTTTGAGTAGTTCGGATTAAACTTGTGATAGCTGCAACGTCCTCCTTCATACAGTACTATGCTTAAGTCATAGTACCACACTTAGGAGTTGTTACAGTTACCTGAGTGGATCTTAACTGATAGCAACTTCAACCATCTTTGCAACTTCTCGAACTATCTGGAGATAACACAAAAATAGGAGTGAGAATTTTGAATTCTCAGTAGGATTCCTTAACCATCATACATACTGTCATCATTGTCATCTCCAATTTGCTTCGGCTTATTATGAAAAAGGTGAACATGTTATATAAACTGTTAAATTTTATAGTTTGAAAATATATTATTCGAAGTAAAGTTTATTTTACTCATACACTTGGCATTCGGGAGAGCCTATACAAATTCAATTCATGAATTATACTATGAATAATAATAACTGCAACATATTAAAATACGATAGCATCAATATGCTGGTTATATAACATCTGTACATGCCTTTGAATTTATGCAAATATATAAAATTTACTTTTCTTTCTTTGTCTTCCCATAATATTTATCTTTATTTCCTTCATTCGACATACCTAGGCGTTATGTATCGTCGTCCCTAGGGTGTCTGCATCTGCCTACACTTGAGCGTTATGTATCGCCGTCCTCAAATGCAGCATTACTCATCTTCCCTTACTTGTCATACATATCCCAGAGTATGATCGCCATGTCATACTCCATCGGGGTGTGATCATCATGTCACACTCCTTAGGAATATGTTCTTCCTACCACGTCCCAGAGTATGATCGCCATGTCATACTCCATCAGGTGTGATTGCCATGTCATATCCCTTAGAGTGTGGAATCATTATACCACATTCTCGAGTATGATTGCCATGTCATACCTCATCAGAGCGTGATCGTCATGTCACGTCTTTTAGGAATATGGGAACTTCATTATATCTTTTAATTGCCTTCACAGAGAGGAACCCAATGTGCAACTGCCTCCAAGTGAAGGGACCCATATTTTTATGCTCATAGCCTCTTTACTATTCTACCAAAAATTTGGCAGCCTAACGGATCATGTCCGCTTTCCCATGAATATCGCTAGGCAACCAGGAAACTTAAATTAAACAGCAAACTTGAGATAGAACATTATAATCATACCAAGAATATAACAATATCCATAGGTGCAAGTTTTAAAATCCCAAGTCTTAATCTATCTTGCAAGCTTTTAAGTTCTAATGATGTTCCCAAACTCGAGCTTATGACCGACCCCCGAGTTTCGAGATCATGTAAGATATGTACATAAGGTCAAGGTCTTGACTTCTGACTTCTAGGATTATGAATGTCTTTATTCCCGACTTTCGTGGTTATGTCTAAAATCGATCTCCGAGATTGCTTCTGGACCGAGTTTTGGAACTACGTGTATCAGGGTTTAAGGCGTCTGATTATCTGAGGTGCGGTATCAGGTCTCTCATTTTGGTACCAACTTCCAATATCCAATATTAAGCCTCAATTGGCCTTCCAAGACTTTTATGGATGTTTTCCTAATTCACGAATTCTGACATTAACCATATCGTCTTCCCTAATTTTCGAGTTACAATTTTAACTATGTCTGACTAGTTTCCTATTTGCTCATTCTCGAGTTCCGGCATTAACTATACCTGATCGGGTTTGCTATTTACTAAGTCTTGAGTTTAACATTAAGTCACCATTCTGAGTTCAACCTTAAGTACACTCTATCTAGCTCTTCATTTGCTAAGTCCTGAGTTCCGATATCAGGGAGCTTGATCTAGTATTTATACATGTCTCTAGACTGAATTACACTCTTATAAGAGAAAATTCACCAAAAATAGAAATCTATGTGAAAATATACGAAATTTATATCTCTGTAAAGCTAATAGGGCAAACTTTCAAATGAAAAAAATTGCATATTATTTGAATGAGTATATTTTGAAATATAAGCCCTGAAACTTGACCTTCCTAAACTACCCTATTTTGGCCTAGTTTGGACATAGGGCAACTTTCTCGACTCACTGGGAACAAATGGGACCTTAACTAACTCAAAATTTCTTTATAGGATGTTCTCCTATGTATAAGCTTTCTAACAAAGTTGGTTTCACTCAATTCCAAGTCGTATAGGGCGGGTTCTTATCTGAACAACCTAGTCTGCTCAGAATCAAACTCAAAAACCTAGGTCAAACTTCAAAAATTCATGTCTCTCTCAATACTAATCCAATGGCCTTATATCATCTATGTAGGGAAATCCCTGAATGTCTACTTTCATATAAAAATAGATTCATAGAGTTTAAATGGCTGTAGGCGGAGCCGTACACTCCGCCGTACGGACTGCCGAGGAAAAACCCTACCAGCTTCATGAGTTTTCTCCTTCCTTCAAGTTCTTTCATACCAATTCTAATTCTAATCATAATATACATGCATAATCAACTATAATTCATCATCATCACTTCACATAACATCAGTATAACAAGGTATACAAGACCCACACACAACTCCAAACTAAAGAAAATAAGAAGAAGAGTAGGATTCCTACCTTGTCTAGTTGAAAACTTGTTGATTTGGTATCTTAGATGGAAGCAACTCTTGATGAAACTTGAAGACGGGATGAAGATGAAGTGGGATGAGTGTAAGGAGAAGAGAAATGATGGGGGCTTCAGCAGCTAGAGTAGCCGAAGTTACAAGGAGAGAAGGAAAGAAAAAGGTGAAGATTTTTGAAGCAAGCTTCACGTTGATTGGTGGATCCCATCTTGCCTTCCAATTTGGCTTGGCTTCCCACTCTACATGGCTGAAAATGGCGCCACATGTGTGGGTATCTTGGCTAAATCTTAGCCATCCATTCTAGAGTTCTCACAGTATAACTTTATTGATCTGGTTTCGACAATCTTAAATACCGAAATCTTACCGATTTCTCTTAATTTGGTAAACTGGTTTTGGAAGAATCCTATAAAGTTTCCTATGGTTCTAATCTAATTTCATCAAGCTTAATTACTTCTAAATTACACTTAATTAGATTAAAATTTTTCGGGCGTTACAGTAGCAGTCCCAAAAAGTATGTCCATACTTGCCAGACAATTGGCATTGTGGTTTGCCAAAGGTATTTGATCTGCCTCCTCCATGGCTATGTCTTCCTTTACCACGGCCAACGGAACCTTTGTCACCAAGAAAGTTCCCATTGTAATTGCCTCGACCACCACCTCTTTGCTATTGTGGTTGTGTTTGTGCTGCATGTGCTTGCATTGGAGTATTCTGCGGCTATTGCAAGTTTGACTCAGATTTGCTATACTTTTCAATTCGTTCCTCAATGCTCATGAGTAAGGATTCCATTTCATCGATTGAGTAAGGATTAGTTCTTGAGAGTAGTGATGTGATGAAAGGATTGTACTCTTCTAGCATGCCATCAAAAATTACTTCGATGTATTCAGTTGTGCTGATTTCTGCCACTATTACAGCTAATTGATCTGTGATTTTCTTGATTTCTACTAGAAATTCGTTGATCGCTCCCTTTTTCTTGACATTTTTCAGCTGTATCTTCAGTTGTCGAATCCTAGCTCTTGTTTGAGCTCAAATATCCTTTCTATCTTTTCCCAAATTTGGTAAGAAAATTCACATCCTACCATTCTAACTCTGAGAGATTCATTCAGTGACACCAATAACCAAGAGGTAACAAGCTATCTTGTTGTTCCCAATCCAAGAATGCAGAAGAGATGTTACTTGTGAGTTTATCTTCTTCTGAGAGAAATTTCTTCGGAATTTGTTCTTTGATCAAGAATTTCTGCAACTTGTAAACTTTGATCGTTGCTAATGCTTCTTGTTTCCATGGAAGATAGTTGTCATCCTTGAGTTTGAATGAGACCAGATTAGAGAAGTGCTGCGGTTGTGCTGCTACTCCACCATCTACTCCACTATGAGTGCCATTGGTGGATGCTGATGGTGATATTGTATTAGAAGAGGCCATGGATCAATGTGGCTCTAATACCATGAAAGGTATCAGAGACCAAAGGGGGAGAGAGAATTGAGAAAGGAATTGAAAGAGAGAGAGAGTTGAGAAAGTGTTTGTGAATTGAACTGAGTTACTTGTTATCTGAGTATGAGTACAGTATATATACAAAGGTGAAGCGTGCTATGCACATCAACCAGAAATAGAAACAAAACGGTTACAGAAATAGTTACACACACGTGCTATACTCCTAACACGTTGCCATGGCCATTGAACTTACCAGTGTCATTTATAGCAGGGCAGGACCAAAAGTTGTTGGTGGTGTGGTGATTGTTACCATTGCTAGAGAATGCACCACTGTTGGTGTTTGGACCCATATAACACTGATTCCCATTGCCATGGTTGACAAATGAGTTTCCAGTGCCCCTGGACCTTTCGGCTTCTCCCTTAGCCTTTAGCTCAACGAAGAGTTTTCTCAAACAAGCTAACATTGCCATGATTGCTGATCTTAGTTACTCCAATTGTTGCTCTCTAGCTATGGCGAGTACTGAGTTAGTACATAGAACACCTTAATGTGACGGGGTAACTAAGCCTACAATTTATAGACGTATGTAACCAGGGGAATTCGTTGCTTTATTGCTTGGTCATGAAGTTATCATATCTTAGTTATCCAACTTGTAGCTAGCAGCATGCATGGATTCGGTTTGATTGGAAGAAACTTGATGATATGAGTATCTATTCCCGCTAGAGTGATGGTGCTTATTAATTAATCACCGCCCATGCAGTAAGGGATGGGTACGTGGAAAAATTATGTGTCAGCTAAGGCTCTTACCCCATTAGCAAAGTTCTATCCTCTGTGGAGTAGGAAATTCTTACTCCGTAGATGTTTTATAATTATAAATTTAATTTTTATTATATTTTTTTCTTATTTTAAGCATTGTATGATTAATATTCATATGAAGTTAAAAAAAAAAAAAGGTATTTGCTTCATAGAATATTCAAGAATTTTCCTTCCTACCCGACTAAAGTGAATGTCGAAGTTATAAAAGACTTTTAAAAAGTGAATAGTAATAATATTTTGCGAAGCGCTTTAGGAGGAGGAAATATTTTTTTGGATAAGCGATTGTACACAATATCTCATTTTTTTTAATAATTATATTTCAAGTATTCTCTGAAATGAATCATATCAAGCACTAGTCCCAATCTACAAGTTTTTTTTTTTTTTTTTTTATAGTAAAAAGATCTCCAATTCGCTAGAAGTGAGGAGCCAAAGATAGCAACACAGAAAACAAAGAGAGAGGAATAAACAAAAAGACCAACACCAAACCCGCAAACTAAGCTAGGCCAGACACTGCCCCTACGAACAAACCAAAAGAGACCAAAAATTAGTGCAAAAACACTGAAACAAGAGACAAAAGACCACCAAGAGAACAGACACAAAGTAGGGGCTAATAGAGGCAAACCAAAAAATCTAACCAAAACACCACACAACCCCACCCGCACCAGCAAAGACAAACAGCAAAACCAACAGCGCCTCCAAAAACAACCACAAAGATAAAGCCCACAAGCCAGCCACTTCAATACCCCCCAAGCGAGCAAACCAAAACCACGAAACCCATAAACTTAGGAACCTACTTTGCTCTTCCTAGGTCGATCCCTTTTCCGTGGAAAGTAGAAGTCTTAACACTCTCTAATTTTAGATAAAGCTTCAACCATAACTAATTCATTACTTATCTTGAATCCCAAGGCCTTTCCAATATTCCCTGAATTTTGGGCTTCCACTAGTTCCTCTTCGAGCGAAAGCACAATTTTGATTGCGGCACTCTGGAAGGTTGGTTTTGGCTCGGACATCGGGGTTTGAGGAACCATCATTGCTGACTCTAAGGAAGAACCATGTGAAATACTGGAATAGAGCACATCTTCATTTCCATTCTCAAGGGAATAATAACCCTCCAAATTCTCCATTGGCCCAAGTTGTAAATAAGCTCTGTTTGAAAGCCCATTCACACCTACAAAATGATCAGAGCTAGGAGGCTAAACGACCCGCTACTCACTCACTGTCTTCCAAAGGCCTAAATCATTGGAGCCTGAAACTAAAATTGGCGGATGTCGGTCCACCAAAATTGGACCAAGAAGGAGTTTAGCTTCCTTCACACTCCTCTTTGATGGCCCTACCTCTGGACTACAATGAGTGGTTGAACAAGAGAATTCAAACACACCAATAAGAGAGCAAGATTTGCGTTGTCCCCTGTGCAGCATCGGGGCCACCAATTCCTTTTCTAGGAATACCCTTCTCTGTTCATCTTCTCCTTCTTTTCGCAGATTTTCATTTTCCTTCCTGCAGCAAGGAGGCTCAGCCTCAACAGTGAGGATTGCCTCCTCCAAGAAGTTAAGTTCGATGAGCTCTTAGCATACTTGCATGTGCCTACTATCTACTTAGTGTGTGTGCTTAGAAAAAGCAAATAAGCTGAGTAGTAGTGGGATAAAGAGCGATCCCCTCCTCCTTTGAGCCTCTTCCTTTGAGGAGGAAATAGAATGGGCCTGATAGACATGGGTTTTTAGGAAATTTGTTATATGATACACCATGCGAAAATTAATCACACAACTTGTAAAATTGATGAAAATAGTCGGTAACTATGCACTTATCTCTTTCGTATAAAATTACATAAAAGTTAGCATCATTACCAGCTATCAATCATTTGCTCACACATTCGGTCTCCGACTTTTTTAAGAGATCAACGTATCATAATTTTGTTTGTCAGGTCTGTGCAATAATAACCATCCTTTCTATAATTTTGAACCATCAGCTTCCTTTCAAGTTATATCAATTTGACTGCATTATCAACAGTCAAAATTTATGATAGAGAAATATTATTTGTATATTAAAAATTAGACATAGTAGAGAAAGATAAATACAAAGGTTTGTTTTTCTCTCTATCTTAACATTCCTAACTAGGATTTTGGGTCTTTTTTTCTCTAAAATATCTATAACATATCCGGTCTTTTTAAGTACAAATAATACATCCTGTTATGTAATGTTGTAAGTGCCCTCGTACATACACCAGCCAAAATAACACAACAAAATGAAAAGACAAAGGGAAATTAGTTAGCATTCCGAAAAAGAAACTCTATACGGAAGATTGTGAACAAACTCCTTCCTTAATAGCAGTTTCTTTCAACACAAAGATTAGACAATAACAAGTAATTAGCAGTAGAACAGAATAATAGGACAAAACCACAGAAAATAGGTCAATGATTTAATCCTACACCACATGAGTGATGTTCCATCAATTTGATGAGATTTTAAGAGTTTTAAGCCATCAAAATCCCTTTAAATTGACCTTTGATGAGTGTTTTCTCGTTTGATTTTTAATAACTTAATATTTTTCATTTTTTTAGCTTGTTTTAAGATATATTTTGGTTTAAGAATGAATTTTGATTGTAATTTTACGTTATAGAAAAGTAAAAGCATTGGTGAACTAAAAAAAAAGGAGAATTTCATGTGTTTTACCCAGCGCCCAGGCACTAGAAACCATCGCCAGGCACTGGCACATCAAATGAAAATTACTTTCAGCAAAGCTACCGCCTAGGCGCCCAAAAGCCACCACCTAGGTGCTAGCGGTGCACCTATTTGGAATTTTTTTATGTTAAATACGAAAAAAAAAACAAGGAGGGGAATGGAGGTTAGGATATAAGGGAGAATCACTTTGAAGCTTTGGGAACAGACTAAGGACAGCAAAAGGAGGGGAGATTGATGATCAAATCACTCCAAATCTTGGGTTTTTTCATGCATTTCTCTCTTATTTTCTATCTTGTTTTCTTCTTTTCTATGAGTCATTAGACTCTTTTGCTTGGGGTAGTGGTTAATTCTAATATGGTTGAATTGTATATGGGTTTTTTATAACTTTATGTTATAATTATTGGATTAAAGGTTATTCCTTTGTGTTATTGCAAATCTGTGAGTTGTTTTCTCATGAATTTATTTAGGATTCATGCTCAAATTGGGAAATTTGTGTGTCAACTAGCTCTAGGGATCAACCTCATGATTTTCAAGGTTAAGAATATATCTTGAAATTGTGTGAACTATGGAATAGTTTTTGTACTTAAACCCTCTTTTTGTTAAAGCATAGTTAAGGGAGTAACATGTTTTAGTGAGAAGAGGAAGGTTGATTGTTCGAAGGAATTGGGTTTAATCATTTAAAATCTTTTCTTTAATTTAGCAATTTCTAACTCAAGTAATTAAGAATTCATTTGATATTAAGAAAAATTAAACAACCTCAAACCTCTAGCCTTTTTTTTTATATTATTGTTAATCTTTGTTAATTTTTTGTGCTTAAATCTTACTTGTTTTATTTTGCTAGTTTATTACATGTTTTAATTTTTAGCTTAGGGCTTTTTTCCACCCAAAATGGCTGTTATAATCTAAATAAAAATTGAATTAGTGAATTGTTGTTTGGTAACGTCAATCATCACGAGACGATACTCACTCACCATATTTACTATTTGAACGATTCGGTACACTTGCTGAGTAGTTATCAAGTTTTTAGCGCCGTTGCCGGGGACTGAGTGTTCTATCAATAACATTAGTAGCTTATCAATTTCTATTTTATTTTATTTTTTGTTATTTTCTATTTTAAATTTTTCTTTTATTTCTCTAATTTGTATAGAATTTGTTTTAAAAAAATTAAAAAAGATTGTCTCTATTTAACTGTTCTTAGATGGATGGCTATCATTGTGATATATGTGGAAGTTCTACACGTCCAACAAATGCATGCCCCATCATTTTTTCTTGTTGTGACGTATGTTCAAGTGTCATGCATCAAACAAATTTGTGTCCATTTTATGAGCCTGAGAACTGAATGTCAATTGGATTTATGTTGTATTTGTTCAAGTAGCATGAATCCTACATGTGTATGCCCATACCAAAAGTGGAAGTGGTAGTTCCAACCAATGAGGAATTATGTGAAGCATATATGTTAGGAGATAGAAAACATCTAGATGAGAACAATTCAATCATGCTTAGTCTCTCTATCTCTCAACATGAATTACAAGCCTGCAAACCGATAGTTGTCGGTTTTCCTTACATAATGCACAAAGATATGGTTAATGTTTCTTACCTCTTGTATGTTATTCTTGTGCATATTTTAGGTAAATATTTGATAATTCTGTTATTTGTAAGGAAAACATACATTTATGATACTTTTGACTAGGATAAATTTCACAGGTCAAGCTGAAGACCTTAAATTAGCGCTTCTTGGGAAGCAACACAAGTTTTATTGCTTTTGTTTTCATGTTTGCGATAGTTTGTGTTTATTGAGTTAGCTTGAGTGCCTCCCCGAATTTGAAGCCTTTGGAGGGGAATGTATATAGTGTCGGCCACAAAAATATTTTCTTAATTGTTAGCATGCATTACAACATTTTCCTTACCCTTATTTCATGTCAACCCTCAATAAGTGACATTGAGAAATAAAGCAGATGATTTGGGCTTGTGATCAAATTGTTAAAGTTGATGTGGACCATTTTTCTTCCTTTCCACTGCCTCTAGATAATGATGATGATGCTGAGCAGTAGGCAATGGTTTGCTACAAGAAAATCAAGGGAGTAATACTGCTTTCTTTAATTTTTCTTTATTTTGTTTTGTGTGGTTATTATTGGTTTATTACTTTTCATTTTTTTGGTTAAATTTTAGATGTTGTTTAGGTTTTAGTTTCCTTCATGTTAGTAGAATCCTTGCAAAAAAACAAAGAAAAAGAAAAAGAAAAAATAGTAAGTCTCTTAAAGTTTTCTTTTTAGAATTGTGTTGAGTGCTCAATGATTAAATAAATTTTCATGAACTTGGAGCATCATTAGCATAATGTTTTTAATGGATCATGCTCCCATTTTATAATTTCTGTTAGGGCTTTGATTTAAAATTGGCATTTTCTTGGAGATGAATCAAGTTCATTTTCTAGAGAAAATTGATGCGGTATACTTGGATTGACTCTTATCTTAGGACATGTTTGATTCCTTGTTGAGGCGAAATCCTAAGGTAGTGTATCTTGGTGAAATGATTAGGGGATTCTTTGGACCGTTTGAGCCTTTCAAGCATACTCGACAATATAAGTCCCTAGGTCCATTTTGAAGCTAAAAAGTAATGATAAAAGGTCTTTTCTTTTGTTTTAACCTTCTTTTATCGTACAATTCTTTAAAAGAAAGAAAAAAGAAAAAAGAAAAAATATTTCCTACCTATAATAAATTTTGTTGGGTTCTTAAAATGGTGCATTACATATTCTATTCTTCTCAATAATTAGTGCCACATTTTCATAGATTAAATTGTTTTTGTTTTGAATCTTCATAAAGGAAAAACAAAACAAAAATGAAAAAAGAGCAAAGTACAGGTATATAAGAAAAAGAGAGAAAACAAAAAGAAAAAGAAGAAAAAAATAAAAAAAATAAAGAATTGTGGCATAACTTTATAAACTTCGAAAGACCCTTGTGATCACCTTGATGTATTACTTCTACATTAGTGGAGATAGGGATGAAAAATATGGTCTGAGTTTGGGATATTTCTTGAGTATCTTTATGTTCTGATATGTGATTGATCCTACTAATGAACATTTTGGGTTGGGTCATACAAGCTGAACAGGGTGATTGCATGATTCCATATGATCCTTGTGCTTCTTTTTGAACAGTGATGTTGAAGAAGATTCTAAGAGCAAGAATGATATATACACTATTTCAGTCATATGTGAGGCATTATGTATTAGGGGATAGAAAAAATCTAGACGGGGACAATTCAGTCATACATAGTCTCTCTATCTCACAACATGAATTACAAGTGTGTAACCCGATAGCTATGAGTTTTCCGTACATGATGCATAAGGAACTGGTTTATGTTTTTCATCTCTTGTATGTTATTCATGTGCAAATCTTTAGTAAATATTTGATAATTCTACTATTTATAAGGAAAACATACATTTATGATAGTTTTCACTAGGATAAATTTCATAGGTCAAGCTGAAGACCTTAAATTAGTGCTTCTTGGGAGGCAACCCAAGTTTTATTGCTTTTGTTTTCTTGTTTGTAGTAGTTAGTATCTGTTAAGTTGGCATGAGTGCCTCCCTGAGTTTGAAGCCTTTGGAGGATGAAGTAGATAGTGTTGGCCACAAAAATATTTTCTTAATTATTAGCACGCATTTGAACATTTTCCTTACCTTTATTTCATGTCAACTCACAATAAGCAACATTGAGAAATGAAGCATATGATTTGGGCTTGTGTTTAGATTGTCAGAGTTGATGTAGACCATTTTCCTTCCTTTCCACTCCCTTTGGATAATGATGATGATGCTGAGTAGTAGGTGATGGTTCGCTACAAGAAAATCAAGGGAATTCTACTACTTTCTTTAATTTTTCTTTATTTTGTTTTGTTTGGTTATTATCAGTCTATTGCTTTCCTTTTTTTTTTGCTAAATTTTAGATGTCTTTTAGGTTTTAGTTTCCTTCATGTCAGTAGAATCCTTGCCAGAAAAAAAAATAGTGAGTCTCTTAAAATTTTCTTTTTAGAATTGTGTTGAGTGCTCAATGATTGCATGAATTTTCATAAACTTGGAGTATCATTAGCATAATGTTTTTAATGGATCATGCTCTTATTCATAATTTCTATTAGTGCTTTGATCTAAAATAGTGCATTTTTTTGGGGATGAATGATTAGTTGGATTTTTATATATTTATTTTCTCTCATATTTAGTTCATTAATCTTCTTTTGTGCTTAATTGGATTAATTTGGACCATTTTGTGTTTATTGAGTTTTGGTTGGACTTGATTTAGTTTTTCCAGTATTATGCTAATTCTGACACTGTTTTGGTTTTTGGGCCATATCTTGAGTTATAGAGCTCATTTGATCAGGATCTTTAGTTTGTAGGAAAGTTGAGAGATAGGCCTACAATTCTTATGGATAGGTCAGAGACATAAGGAGCTGGAATTGGGCCTAGAAACGGAGTAAATAGCTGTAGCGTAGTTCCTAAACAAGGTGGACTCTTTAGGCCATATCTCAGTCCACAAAAGCCCAATTGAGCCCGTTCTAGTGGCATTTTGAAGCTAGCATCCAGGCCTTCAATTCACTTTCAGAGTACAAATCCAAACAGATGAGTCTTCATAGCCAAAAGTACAGCAGAATGTTACTGATTATTCATAGAACTTGATTACATGTTTTTAGTGTAACTTCCTTTCTATAATTCGGAATTAAACAAATTAGGTGTCCAGATTCTTCTTAGAGATAGAGGATTAATGAAATAAGTTGTTACAAATTTAATTTAGATGTTTTGATTCTAAATTGGCCAAGTTTAGATAGAGGCTAGTACTTTTGGAACATGGAGACAGATTTTGGAAGACAACCTTTATTTTTCTCTCTTCTTCCTTTATCTCTACGCCCCCCTTTTACCTCTGCAATTCCATTTTCCTCCATTTATGGAGGTGTAAGCTCTATCTAATCCAAGAATTCAAGGAGCATTATCACATGTGAGGATTGGCAAATTTGGAATCAACACTTCATTCGATTTCATCTACCCTTTCTCCTTCTTGATTTTTGTTTTGAAACTGAAGGTTTTCGTTTTTGAATTTTAATCAAGGTTTCAATTGTTGTCATACATATTGGTTAATTGTTTGATTCAATTTATTGAAAGCATATGATTTAGAATTCAGGTCTGAGTTCTAAGGTTAATGTATTGGTGACTAAAATTAACACAATCCAATTAAGTTTTAAAGGTTTCTGAATACTGATTGAATATGTGTTAATCAAATGCATGAAGGTATCCGTGTGTGAATACTGAATTTGGATTGAGGTTTCATTCAAATTTATGATTAACCATCGAATTGAAATGTTGATATATGTCTAGAATCCGATGATTGAGTGATAATTGTTCTTCTTGGTTCTTGGATTGGAGTTCCAATTTCTGTTCACTTTCATTTTAAATAGTTGCATTTTTATTTTATAAACAACCCCCCTGAATTCCTGATCATATAACATTGTTATCACTGGGAGATGACTCGAATTATATCCTTTACTGCTAATTTTTTGTAATTCGATTTTATTGTAATTTGACCGATCTCGGCATTCAAGTCAAATTTTAGACATCAGTTTGCAGCACCAAACACAATTCAACATCAACAGCAAGTGCAACAAAATAAGCCATAGTCCAGCAATGCAGAACCAAGCTTGGCAGAATTGGTGGAGCAAATGGCAACTACCAGTATTCAGTTTTAATAGAGAACATAAGCCAGCATCCAGAATCTGCAAACCCAGATTGGTCAATTGGCTTCAATAGTAAATGAGTTAAAATCTCAAGGTTCTGGCATCATTTCCTCCCAAACCATGAGCAACCCAAAGAATGTGAGTGCCATCACCTTGAGAAGTGGCAAGGAGTTGCAAGTACCAAACTAAGCAAAGAGATCAGATTCTGCTAGGAAATCAAGTTCTGAAGCAAAAATAGATTCTGCAGAAAAATTAGATAATGCAGAACCAATCAGAATTAATGCAAAGGCATCCATCAGCAGTAGCAAGCAATCTAAACCAAGTGTTCCACTGCCCTTCCCCAATAGAGTGACACAAAACAAGAAGATAGCAGAGGTAGAATTGGACAAGGAGATCATGGAGACTTTTAGGAAAGTGGAAGTCAATATCCCACTCCTAGAAGCCATCAAGCATATTCCAAAGTATGCCAAGTTTCTCAAGGACTTGTGCACTCATAGAAGAAGGTTAAAGCAGAATGAGAAAGTAAGCATGGGCAGAAATGTCTCCGCCATCATTCAGCCATGCATTCCTCCAAAACGCAAGGATCCGGGCACTTTCAGCATTCCATGCATGATAGGAAGCCAGCAATTTAGTCAAGCCATGTTGGACCTTGGAGCCTCAATCAATGTGATGCCTAAGTCAATTTATCAATCCTTGCACACTGGAGAGCTCAAGCCATTAGGAGTGGTGATCCAACTTGCTAATTGAAGCACAACACACCTTGAGGGAGTTTTAGAAGACATGTTGGCAAGAATAAATGAGCTTATTTTTCCTACTAATTTTTATGTGCTAAATATGGAAGATGATTTGCATGCTAATCAACCAACATTAATTTTAGGTAGACCATTTTTGAAAATTGCTAAGACTAAGATTAATGTGCATTCTGGTACATTGTCCATGGAATTTGGAGATAGCAAGGTGCATTTTAATTTGTTTGATGTCATGAGATATCCACCAGAAGAACATTCTATTTTTCATTTAGATATCATTGATTTATTGGTTGATAATGTGCATGAAAATTTGTTGGCTGATTTCCCTGAAATTGTAAGCATTAGAGATGAATTTCAATATTCTGATTGTGACGAAATTCATGATAAATGTGCTATTTGTGCTGAGATTGATGCATGCCTACGTGACTCAGATTTTGAAAAATTTTATTCTGTTGAATTACATGCTTCAAATTCTAATTCAGCAACTTCAAGTTCTCAAATTTAAATTCTGCAGTTTTTGTTGCCGCATGTGCTATTTTTGAAAATTCTGTTTCTGCAAGTTTTAATCCTGCTGTTGTCATTTTTTATTGTGTGAATTCTGATGCAGTTTCTTGTGTAGTATCTAATTCTAATTCTGTAGGTTTGGTATTTGCAAGTTCTGATTCTGCGCATGCAAGTCTTGAAAAATTTGCTGCTGAAAATTCTAACTTTGGGAATTTTGATTTTGTAAAGTTTGCTGCAAATAAAACAGATTCTGGTCCTAGATTTCTCAATTCTGCATATTCTGATTTAATTTCAATAAATCCTGTTTCTGAAATTCTAACCTCTATAGTTTCTGAATTTGTCAATTCTGATGCTATGAGTGTTTCTGATTATGCTATTTTTGTTTCCACTGCTGTTGGTGTAGATTCTGCACATTCTATTTCACTTTGTCTAGTTTTGTATTCTAAAATTTTAAATTCTGAAGGTTCTAATTTTATAGTTCTTAGTTCAATTCATTATGTGAATTCTTCAAATAATTATTCTGCTGAATTTTCCATAGGATATGATGATGATGTTGTTGTGTAGAATTTCTCACAAATTGCAAGTGCTAAAGCAAAACCGGTAGAGGCGGTACAAAGATTAGCACCTTCCATATAGAAGCCACCCATCTTGGAACTGAAGCCCCTGCCAAAAAATTTGAAGTATGCATCTCTAGCACCAAATGAGAAGTTGCTGGTCATCATAACCAAGGATTTGCTACCAGAACAAGAAGAGAAGTTGCTGAACATCCTGAGGCAGAACATGAAGGCTATAGGTTGGACATTGGCAGACATACCTGGGATTAGCCCCTCTACGTGCATGCACAGAATTTAGTTAAAGAAGCATGAAAAACCAGTGAGGCAACCTCAGAGGAGACTGAACCCTTTGATTTTGGATGTGGTCAAGAAAAAAGTCAACAAGCTTCTAGCCGCTGGCATCATTTATTCGATTTCAGACAGTAAGTAGGTGAGTCCGGTGCAAGTGGTTCCCAAGAAGACTGACATAATAGTAGTGAAGAACTCCCAGGAGGAGCTAGTGCCTATAAGAGTGTAGAACAGTTGGAGAGTCTGCATAGACTACAGGAAGCTAAACTAGGCCACCAGAAAGGACCTTTTCCCATTGCCTTTCATCGATCAAATGTTGGAGAGATTGGCAAGTCAGTCACACTACTATTTTCTCGATGGGTTTTCTAGTTATTTTCAGATCCACATTGCACATGAAGATCAAGAAAAGACAACTTTCACCTGTCCATTTGGCATATTTGCATACCAGAGAATGCCTTTCAGTCTATGCAATGCCCCAGGTACATTTCAAAGGTGCATGGTGAGTATCTTTTTTGATTTTATAGAGAATTGCATGGAAGTCTTCATTGATGATTTTACTGTTTATGACGCTTCATTTGATGCATGCTTGGATGGCCTTGCTAGGGTATTACATAGATGTGTTGAGTCTCACCTTGTTTTGAATTTTGAAAATGTCATTTTATGGTTAGGCAAGGCGTAGTCTTAGGACATATTATTTCCAGTAAGGGCATTACTGTTAATAGGTCCAAGATTGATGTTATTGCTTCTTTTCCTTACCCCACATGCATACGAGAATGCATTCTTTTCTTGGACATGTAGGTTTTTACAGGTGATTTATCCAGGACTTCAGCAAGATAGCCCTTCCACTATCCAAGCTACTATAGAAAGATGTAAACTTCTAGTTTGATGATGAGTGTAGGAGAACTTTTGACCAGTTGAAGCAGCACCTAATTTCTGCTCCCATTCTTTAGCCACCAAACTAGGAGTATCCGTTCAAGCTCATGTGTGACGCATCAAACCTTGCAGTTGGTGATGTCCTTTCCCAGAGGGTTGGGAAGATTCCCTATGTCATAGCATATGCTTCCCGAACCCTAAATTCTGCACAGGCTAACTATACCACTACTGAAAAGAGAGCTTCTAGCTATCATTTTTGCATTAGATAAATTTCATGCTTATTTGTTAGGAATTAAAGTGACTATTTTTTCTGATCATGTAGCATTGAAGTTCCTGCCGAAAAAGCCAGATGCTAAGCCCAGGTTCATTAGGTGGATGTTGTTGTTGTAAGAGTTTGACATTGAGATCATGGACAAGAGTGGAGCTAAGAACCTGGTAGCAGACCACTTAAGTCGGATTCCATAGACCTTGGAGCCTCTTCCCATCCGTGAGACCTTTCCAGATGAGCAGCTTTTAGAGCTGCGAGGTAAAGACCCATGGTATGCTGACTTAGTGAATTATTTGGTTGCTTCTGAGTTGTCTACTTATTTTAAAAAGCACCAGATAGAGAAACTTAAGAGTGAGGCTAAGTATTATGTCTGGGATGATCCATACTTGTGGCGCGTGTGTAGTGATTAGATCATTAGGTATTGTGTGCATGAGCTTGAGATTCCTTCTATTTTGCATTTTTGTCATACTTTTGCTTGTGGTGGCCACTTTGGTCCACAACGCACTGCTAGGAAAGTGTTAGATTCTGGATTCTATTGGCCCACATTGTTTTGTGATGCTTACACTTATTGTAAGAATTGTGAACAATGCCATAAGACAGGTAGCATTTCCGGTAGGAATGAGATGCCTCAACAACCATTATTATTTTGTGAGATATTTGATGCTTGGGGTATTAATTTTATGGGCCCATTTCCTTTTTCTTTTGGTTTTTTAACATATTGCTGGCCGTTGATTATGTCTCTAAGTGGGTAAAGGCTAAGGCCACCTGGACTGATGATTCACATGTTGTTGTAGATTTTATTAAATCACACATCTTTTGTAGGTTCGGAGTGCCTAGGGCCATCATCAGTGATCAAGGTAGCCATTTCTATAACAAGAACATGGCAACCTTACTAAAGAAATATGGTGTCACCCACAAGGTTTCAACTCCATACCATCGGTAGACTAATGGTCAACTGGAAGTGTCAAATAGGGAGTTGAAGCAAATTCTAGAGAAAACAATCCAGCCTAATAGGAAAAATTGGAGCTAAGGGCTGGAGGATGCATTATGGGCCTACTGCATTGCATGTCTCCCTATAGGATTATCTTTGGTAAGGTATGCTATCTCTCGGTGGAGATTGAGCACAGGCTTATTAGGCAATCAAGAACTGCAACCTAGATTTGAGCCAGGCCGAACCCCACAGAAAGTTCTAGCTTTAGGAGTTAGAGGAGATCCAGTTAGAAGCCTATGAGAACTCCCGTAGGTACAAAGAAAGACCAAACTCATCCTTGATAAGATATTGCAGAAAGAGTTCTCTATTGGCCAGAAAGTGCTCCTCTACAATTCTCGCCTCAACCTTTTTTTTGGTAAGCTTCGTTCTAGGTGGCTTGGTCTTTACATAGTGACTAAGATTTTTCCATATGGTGCTGTGCAGATTTTGGAACCTGGAGCAGATAAAGCTTTCCCAGTGAATGGCCATCATTTGAAGCCATTTCATGAGGACTCACCCTTGGAGATCATTGAGGAGGTTCGCTTGCTAGCGGCCACTTACACTTGATGGGAGAGTTTCTCTTTTCTTTCCCTCACTTCATTTTACTTACCTTGTATTTTCATTTTGTATTACATTGAGGACAATGTAAAGTTGAAGTGTAGGGGATGGTTTAGTCATAGGTCATTTTTCATAGTTAGGTTCTTGCATTATAGATTTGTTTCATGGTTGTTTTTACCTTATTTTGCTAAAAAAAATAATTTATTAGCTTTGTTTTACTCTTGTTCTCCATTGTTGAATTGAAAGTTGTTGAGTTAAGGCATTAGTCATTAAGGAGGATAGGATTCGAACATGATTTCATTTTTCTTTCCCTTCTTGATATGTGTAGGTTTAGTAATTGATTTTAATTTGCTATGATTGAGTATGTTGGACTTTACCTTTGTGAGCCTTTGAGCCTTACTCTGGATGGTTACACTTCATGCCATTCTTTTCTTTCTTATGTGTTTTCCCTCTTAGATTTTGTCATTCTAGAACTTGTTTTGACTCTTCTTTGAGGCTTCATTTTTCATATGCATTCATGAACATGATAGAGGCATTTCTTTCATTTTAGCCATTTGTCCATATAGCCTACCTTGCATTCTCCTTTGTTTAGCCCCTTTGAGCTTTATTGACCATTCTTTAATTTCTAGCACATTGCAAGCCTAAAAGTGAACAACCATGTTATACCTAACCTTAAGGAATAGGGAATGCATTGGTTTCATCATGAGTGTTGTGCTTTGGATAAAGTGTGGTGGTATGCAATGTAAGGATAAAAGGAAAAAAAAAAAAAGGAAATTGAATAAAATGGGGAGTTTTGAAAAAAAAAAAAAAAAAAGGAGTTAAGTGTATTATAGCATGATTTGGGGAAACCTTCATTTTTGTGACCTTGATTTGACCAATGCTATTCCTAGTTACTTAGGTTTTAGCTAGTCATACCATCATATTTCTCTACCCTTACCTTGGCCCCATCACAACCTTCAATAAAGTCATCTTGATTTGTGTTTGCATATGGGGGAGCTATTCCAGGAGACCCATACTCGGAAGCAGGACAAGTCCCAGTCGGTTGATATGCGGTCAAAGACTACATACGTAAGTACTTATAATTTTAGTGTTTAATATTTTTAATTTATTATATTTATTAATATTTAAATCTAATAATTTTTAATTTTTCTAATTGCAGCGTGAGTTCACTCCGCGGCTGACTGAGGCCCAGTCACAGCAGAGGGATGGGAGCACTCCTACCAGGCCACTTGTTAGCGATGATGAGGTATCGGCCTAGAGAGTCGGCGGCCACTACAAGGGGCGAATCTACTAGATGTGGAACTCTTACAGCAGGTCATATTCTCCAGGCTCTGTGTCTAGAGTTGGGTTTGTTGGGACCGATTCGAAGTCCATTTATGATTAGGTCCATGCACTTAATGAGTTAGTGTAGAGGCAACTTGAGGAGGCCGGCCGAAGATACATGGAGCTATATGAGTGCCATAAGAGAGATAAGCAGCAGTAGTCGCAGCAGATACAGTCCATGGAACAGAGGATGATGACTCTGTATAGTTTCTATGAACAGATGCAAAGCGACAATTCTTCATCCGCTACACCACCTCCTCCACCACCTTCGCCCCCACCTCCACCACCACAACCTTCTCCACACTGCCACCCATTTGGAGTCAGGGACAACGACGACGACGACATCTCGGATACTGATGATGAACAGTATTTGCAGAGTTTAGGTTTTTTTTTTTTAGAATTATATTGTAAATATTTTTTAATGATATTATATATTTTTTATTTAATTAATAGTTTTTTAATTTCTTTTGTATTTGAAAAAAATTAAAATTTTTATTTGAATAACTAAAAAAATTAAATTATTAATAATTATATTTGTTAACAATTAAAAAATTAATAAATATTTTTTAAAAATAAATAATTTTATTTCGCCAATGGATTTTACATCCGTAAATTTATAATTAATATTTTATTTTTAAATTTACTGACGGATTATTAGTCCGTATATATAAAAAAATATGTCGGTATTATTCTATTAGTGACGTTTTTTACACTATTATTACCGACGTATTTATGTTTGCACTAACGAATTTTATCTATCAGAAAAATTATAAATTTACCGACGGATAATTCTTTCGTCAGTAATACTATTTTTTTATTACTAACGCACTATTTACCAACGGATTTTTTATGTCGGTTAATCTGTCGATAAAATTAATACCAACAAATTTTTCTTTATTTTCGATCGGTAATTAACACATTTCTAATAGTAGGAATCATAAATATTTTTTAATTTTCTTTTAGTCTTTATAAATATCACCACTTAATATTGGGTATAAACGATAGGGACTAAAAACCTAATCATAAATAAAAAAAGGGGTCAAAATCAAAGTAAAAATTTTAAATAGACCAAATCCAAAATGACTCATATTTGTAGGGACCAAAAATATATTTAAACCTAAAATTTTTTTACATAATTATCTCATTATGTGTTGTCATTTTAATAAAAAAAAAAATTAACTTTTACAATATTATATCAAAAGTCGTACATACAAAAATATATGATCAAATAATAATTTAAAGTTATTTACATTAATAATATCAAAATAATCACTTTAGAGACAGGAGTAAACCTTCGAAGTGCTCTTATATCTATTGCATGCCTGCCAAACCTTTTGCTTTTGGGAATGTTTAAGCATGCATGTATACCAAGAAAATTTGATGTATTAGCATATTCTTATCTTTATATTAAAAAAACATAAAGATTAATCAATTAACAAGTGTGGAATATCGGCTAGGTCAATTTGATGCATTATTCTTCTTACTGAAGATATACATTGTGCAAATTATTTTCCACAGAAAATTTAGTTTAAGGACAAATGAAGTTAAAATATTGATAACGTGTTCAAAGTGTTTTATTGTAAAATATAAGGTAAAAAAAATTATATTTTATGACAAATATCCTTAAGCTAACAGTTAAATTGAAAAAAAGTTTATTACATTGATCCCCACAAAAATTATATTCTAGCTTCATCACCAAACAAAAAGCACTGGATTCCCTCTTGCCCCTATAAATTGAAAGCTTAGTTAACGGTCCCAGTACAAAATACTAAGGTCGAGAGAGCAAATATAGGAGTAAGATTCTAAGATCAGCAACCATATCAAGGCGCCGACTTCGGTGCACTTCGCGGTCCAAGGTGCTTAGTGCACCTTGTGACTGTAGTGCATCCGATGGTGTAAATTTGTGAGGTGTATCGATATACCAATTACCTATAATGCATTATAGTAATATATTAATTTTAAAAAAATTAAAAATATAATTAAATATATTTTAAAAATTAATTTTTATACACTGATAATATAAAATTATATTGATAATATAAAATAATTTTATACTATCAATATAATATTATACTGATAGACAGTATAAAATTATATTGACAGAGTAAAATTATACTGATAAAATTTTTATAATTTTTAAAAATTAATTTTTATATATTAATAGTATAAAATTATACTGATAGAGTAAAATTATATTAATAAAATTTTTTGATTATAATGATAGTGTAAAATTATTTTATACTCTTCAGTATAAAATTACACTGACAGAGTAAAATTATATTGATAAAAATTTTTTATTATAATAACAGTATAAAATTATTTTATACTGCCAGTATAATTTTATACTGTCAATATATAATAATTAATTTTTAAAATATATTTAATTATATTTTTAAATTTTCTTAAAATTAGATATTACTACAGTGCATTATAGGTGATCGGTGCATCGATGCACCTCACAATCTCACCATCTGATTGCAAGGTGCACCATGCTCCTTGACCAATGAAGAGCACTGTAGATGGCGCCCCATATCAATGGCCCCTCTTGAGAAAAAACACTCCAACGTCCCAGCTGGGGAGTCCCCAGTCCCACAGATGGCGGCTCAGGACACAGCCAAGACGTCAGTTGCCATTGATGGCCGCGCGAATCAGAACTATGCGAAAAAAAACACCAACAATGGTCAAAACTCTGCCAATGGTAACAATTACCATTTCTAATACAACAGTGGTTCCGGCCCCGCTATTTAACAGTTGGGCCTTTTACGGTGGTAACTTTGATTTCTAAACAACGTACTATGGCTATTGATAAATAAGCTGCGCCATATGATGTGCTGTATTATCTGGTACTGCAGGAAATAAAACATGGAGCTACAGCTCTAATGATGTGTAATCAATAATCTCTCGAAAGATAATATATAAATTTCCCTTTGGTTGTACTATTATTATCAAGGTTTCGGCTCTTCACAATAATATTAAACTAATAACATATTGGCTTAAATATATTTTTAATTTTTATAAATATAGATTATTTTGATTTTAATTTTTTTTTAAATTTTTATTTTGGTTTTGGTCTCTCCTTTTTTTTAATGCTTTTAATCCTGCTGTTCTAAATTTTGATCTTTATAAACATTTTAGAATATGTATTTGTATTTGTACTTTTAAATATTAGAAATTTTATTTTTGGTCATTATATATATATATATATATATATATATGTGTGTGTGTGTGTGTGTTATCACTTAACACTATGTCTAAGTAACGACGACCAAAAATCGAATAATGGCAAAAAGAGGGACCAAAATTGAAGTAAAAAATTTAGATGAATCAAAAGCAAAATAATTTATATTTATAGGAGCTAAAAATATATTTAAAGTTAACAAGTTTTGTTTTGATAGCTTTTTCAATATTATGATTCCAACACAAAAACAAAAAAAAATTAAGAATTTTTTCTTATTCTAAAATATCTAAAAATAGTTATCAAAACAAAAACAAAAAAAAACAAAAAACAAAATCATGAAATTTTTTATTCAAGATTTAGAGTTATTATTGACCTAAATAGGGTAACTTTATTAAGTGTACTACCTTACTTTGACAACTAAATTTTTGATTCTCCAACATTTTATATAGTCATGTAATGTTTTAGCAAACTAAATACGTTTGGTTGGGAAAGATTATAAAACCGTAAAGTGTGAAAGCGGCATCTGTTCACGCACATCATGCACTTCATTGCTTCGCTGCAATTTTTGTTATCAGCTTATTGGTCCTATTTATTAAAATTTTGGAAGAATTATTTTTTTAAAAGCATAACTAAAAGTAGAAGCAGAAGTAAAAATAAAATAATTTTTTGTATTTGGATGTAATTATAAAAGTACTTTTATTACAATAAAAAATTATTAAATTATTTAAAATGTGATAAATATCAAAATATTTTTTTATAAAATTATAATATTAATAGACAAGAAGTGGCATTTTGAATTAAAAATTAAGAATAGAATGATATATAATAATATAAGAAAGTCGTGGATTCTTAAATTAGAGAAGCACCTTTTTTCTCTTTTTCATTTATTCTATTTTTGGAAGAAGTAGCTATATATTTACTTCTCAAAATTAATGCAGAAAACATATTATTTTTTATTTCTACTTTTTCGACGAAGCACAAATAAGCAACCCAAAAAGTACCTTTTTTCTCAAAAAATTTTAAAAGGAAGTACTTTTTTAACCGTTTGAATCACAAACAAGCTCATTATTTGGGGAGAGCTTTGGTGCTTCAAAAGCTAGTACATTAACATGTATTATTAAACAGATTAATTTTGACAGTAAAATGTTTTATACTTTTTTCTAGTACATTAAAATGTTTTTTCCTGCAACCAATTATGTATCATGGTGTGTATACCTTTTGAGGTAATTATTAGAATTAAATATTTTTAATGATATAATAATATATAATTAGATAATTACATAATTTTTTTATATTAATATCATATCAAAATTTTAATTCCATTTTTAATAGTAGGATCGAGTTACTTCAAAGTAAATATTGACATTAGTCACTTCGGAAGTAAATTTTTATCAACATTAAATTTTATTAATTCAACTATTAAATAGAACACTCTAAGTAAATTAAGTTTATAAGATTTTATATAATTTATAATCATTTCAACACTTTTCCATCACACTTTATTTTAATCTATAATTATTTTAAAAATATAAATAAATGTCAATTATTAGATTATATATTTATTAAATTTTTTATAAACTTTAGTATGTTTAATTATCTAGATAATATTATTATTTTTTATTTGATGGGAATCTAGGTAATATTATTATATGATTTAACAATTGAATCGATAAAATTCAATATTTATAAAATATTATTAATAAATTAATTATTCCAAAACTTACTCGTAAATAAAGTAAATTCCTTCCCCGTTTTTAGTGTTATAACGGATTGAGATAGAAAGTAAGAATAATTGATAACCTCTTTATCTCGTGTCACAGCCTATTATGTATACCGTTTGACGTCATGCAATTCCATTAGAAGATTTCTTCCCAATTCTGAATAAAAAGACCAAAGACACGTTGCTATTGGGAATTTGAAATCCAATTCCATTAGAATATTTCTTTCCAATCTTGAATAATATAATTTTGAGATGGATAAGTCACCTTGTCTCCAACTTTATACTATACGATCGATCCACAATTTTTTAGAACAAACACATATCTTCCAATTTAAGATTTTAAACTAGAATATATAAATTTTGTCATATATGTTACAAGTGGTATGAACAACCGCATAAAATCAAACACTTTAAACAAGAAAATTTCCTTAACGAAATCCATAATTGCATCTTGAAATGTATAGTTAGTTAGGTTCGTATATATGCCAGCTGGTCCAACCTGTCAATATGGTTTTTTTTTTTTTTTTTTGTGTTCTTACACTCAATATGCGTTAAAGAATAGATTAGTTACATCCTCTTATGTCTCTTTTGAATATGACCATGTCATAATAAGAGATAGATAGATGAAGGGCAAAAATAATTAATTCGTCCCTAACTTATTTTTTATTTACAAATTCATCATCCAGGTAATAAATGTTCTCAATTTATGCTCCAAGTAACTAACATTCCAAATTTTCCATTTAACTTTTCAAAACCAAACATGTTTATCCTCTTCATAAATGTCATTTGTTGCATTAAAGTGTAAATTTAAAAATAGAACATCCCATATAATATGTTATCTATATTATCTTTGCCAACTCAGTTGTTAGATGACATTCTTCTATCAATGTAACTAACACCATTTACAAAGAGGCTATACATCCAGTTTTTAAAAGTTTGATAGTGAATTTAAAATGCTTATTACTTAGAGGACAAATTCAAAAATAAAAAATAAATTAAAGCACAATAAACCAATTATTTTTGCCTAGATATAGGGATAACAATTCTCCCCACCATTTGGGGACCGTCGTAGAGGCTACCCTATTTGAGACCCCATGTTTAAGGATCCCTATGAGGAATATTTGGTAGGCGGAATAAATTTTCATTTCTGAGAATAATATTTCCAGGAATATTATTTCTGGGAATAATTTTCTCGGGTATGATATTTTTAGACATGTTTGTTATGCAAATTAAATTCCCGAAAATATTTGATAAATTTTCAAAAATGCCTTTGATGGAGGAGGCAGAGGATGGCCAGCCGGCAGTAGTGGTGGATGGTGGCGGGGGCAGGTGGCTTTGGATAGTGATAGAGGTATTTTGGTTTTTTCATACTTGGAAATATTTCCTTCCCATAAGAATGTTGAATTCTCATAGGGGGATAGTAATATTTTTTGAGGAATTTTCCTTTCTAAAAATGCAATATTTCCAAAAATATTATGTCAAATCTCCTACCAAATATAGGAGTGTTTTTTACATTCTCGAGCAAAAAAAAAAATTTGCCCCCTTACCAAACGCCCTCGTGGGGATAGGGTATGGGGATGGAGGTGAGATAAAAATCCCCCCAAACCAGATTTGAGGCCAAAAGTGGGAATTACAGTCCCTCCCCTACGAAGTCCTATATATATAGTTAATAAGTTTATTAAAATGCCTTTAGTATTATAAATATTACATATATAAAGATGTCTATTTAGTATTTTTGCATTATTTTATCATTTTAATTTTCAAAAATATAAATTTATATGATTACTATTTTTTAGTTTCGTTATAATTTCTTGTTTTTGTAATTTTAGCAGGGATTTGCGAGGAGTCGGGAAAAGGGAGCAAGGATTAAAAAAAATCCACCAAGACACGGATCAAGAATGGGAGCAGGGAGAAAATCGAGTGGCGTGGATGCTTCCCCGTCTCCCCTTCATGTACCTGCCATTCGTAGATAGATACAGATAATTTAAATTAATAAAACTCTTTTAAAATTTGTAAGGTCCAAATGAAAGCATTTATATTTATTTCTTTCTTAATATGAGGTAGTCATATTTACAATAAACATGAGAGTTAAACCACTCAACTGACTTTTCTCCCAGTATGTCATATGTGGGTTGGCGCCTGACCTTTATATCTCTACTTTTACTATGGCTCTATTTCTTGTCTGCATGCGTTTATAATCTTTACTTCAACATCATATAACAGTAATTAGTCGCATTAGAAGTAAATTATACTTATATATATATATAGATGGGGCAAAACTTACTTTAGTTTTAAGAGCTTGAATCTTATTATCATCATTTTAAAAAAGAGAGTTACTTAACTAACCGGCCACCACCAATTTAAAATTGCATAAGCAATTACTTGCACAAAAAACTTAAAAAATCACCATTCACTGATCATTTTGGATTGCAAACTAGTGAAGATGATGGCGATGACTTGAAAATTTTATATTTGTTAGTTTTTCAAAGCGAGACTCCAATGTTGTTTGTTGGGTTTTATGTTCCGCTGATGACAGACCTAAGCGTAAAAGCATGAGGAATTATTTGTCCTTGATTTAGGATATTTGATCATTTGCATTTGAAATCTTCATTTGTTTAAAAATTAAATTTCCTTGAAGATCTATAATTAATATGTGACTATACTAATGCTTGATTGGTTCAAGTATTTCTCACTTATTTTCATTAAGTAAGATCTCATATTTGAATCTTGTGGATAAAAAAAAAAACTAATAATAAGAGGGTTTTTGTTAAACCTCTTCAAGTCAGGTTCGAAACTCCAGTGGTAAAAGAGAGATGGTACCCACTATTAGTTTTATTGATCATTAAAAGAATGGATTACAATTGATAGAGGAGGTCCTTATATACTTGTATGATCTTCAACTAGTTACAACATTTCCTACTAATACATAACTAAATACCTAACCAACCAATCAGTATTAAAGGTCCTCCTTTATTTGGCAACTTAACTAATCCTATACCTCACTATGCTAGTAATATAACAATGTTGTTTATACTATACATTGGATACAAAGTCTATAGCCCTGCCTGGAGCTCCTTTTACCCATTGACTCTTACCTTGATTGACTTGGATCATATCAATACCCGCCCTCGGTTGGAAAAGGACCTTGTCCTCAAGGGCTGGAGTCGTGTGGATATCAACCAAAGTATTCCAATCCTCCCATGTGGCATGTTCCCTGGTGGTATTTTGCCATTCCACTAAAATTTGATATTGTTGCCCATCAGGTGTCTCAACATGCCTTTCGGCCACAATTGCTTGAAGCAAAGGAACAAGTCTAAGTTGTGTCTCATCATAAACCATCGATGGAGGGGGCATTGGGCCATTGTATGGTTTTAACAACGAAACATGTAACACTGAATGGATTTTGCAATTTGGAGGTAAGTCCAATTTATATGCAACCTTAACAATCCTAGCAGTGATCATAAATGGCAGAAAATATTGCCTTGCTAATTTGAAATTCAGCCTTTTTGCTATAGACTACTGTTTATAGTGATGGAATTTGGTCGAGCTCGCTAGCCTATCTCAAATTCTGCATCTTTTCTCTTAAAGTCAGCATATTTCTTCATTCGAGATTGAGCCCTAAAAATTTGTTGTTGAAGTTGCTGTTGTAGTTGCTGTCTATTCACCAAGGTGACATCTACTTCCTTAGCAGAAGCAAAACCAGGTATGTAAGTTGGAAGCCGCTTGGGATTGGAGTCATAAAGACCTTGACGAGGTGACATACTTATAGTGCTGTGATGTATGGTATTATAGCACAATTTAGCCCAAGTTAAGTATCTATACCATAGAGATAGATGATCAAATGTGAAAGCTCTGAGGTATTGTTCCAAACATCTATTGACTACTTCAGTCTAGCCATCATTCTATGGATGGTAGGTAAAGGAATAATGGAGTTTGGTGCCTCCATGTGACAAATTATTTCCAAAAATTGCTCAAAAAAATAAGATCACAGTTGGAGACAATTCCTAATGCAAAATCATGCAACCTAATAATAGAATTCATGAAAACTTCAGCTGTAGATTTTGTAGTGAAGCTTGACTCGAGAGGGCTAAAATATGCTACCTTAGTAAGCCTATCAACCACGACCAACACTACAGTGTAACCGGCTGAATTTGGTAAGCCAATAATAAAATCCATAGATAGTTTTGTCCATGGGGCTGCTGGTATAGGAAGAGATTGTAAAAGGCCAAGTTGCTTAATAGTCATGTATTTGGTTTGTTGGCAAATCAAACAAGAAGAGATATATACAATGTTTTTCATGTTTTTCCAACAAAACTGCTCAGCAACCCTTTTATAAGTCTTGAGAATACCAAATGTCCACCTTGAGGTCAGTTGTGGAATTCTAGCAAGATCTTATTAATTAGAGGAGAATTACTAGGGAGAAAGAGTTTCTTGCTAAACAGAATGGGCCATGTTGGATTGAGTAATCTTAGGAAGCAGAGAGTAATTATGTTGTTCATGCAGTTTCTGTAATTCAGGGTCATTAAGTTGAATGACTCTTATGTCTTCCATTAACCCTCTTTCTAGAGTGGAGTAAGTATGCATATGTTCAGCAGGAATCCTAGATAAGGCATCAGCAGTAGCATTGCTATGGCCAGCTCTATATTCAATGTCAAACTCATAGCCAAGTAGCTTTGTGAGATAGTATTGTTATTTTGGGGTTTGGATCACTTGAGACATTAGTTCTTTAAGATTTTTGTTATCTTTTTTCCCAAGAGATAATGTCTCCATCTAGCAATAGCTTGAGTATTAGCATGCAATTCTCTAATGTAGGCCGATGCTAGTGACATTTTTTGTGTCAATTTCTTACTAAAATAAGCCAATGGATGGCCTTTTTGAGATAAAACTGCACCTACCCCAATATTACTTGCATTAGTTTCTACTACAAAGGTTTGGGAAAAATTAAGTAGTGCCAGAATAGGAGCAGAGGTCAAGGCACTATGTAAGTTTCTAAAGGCTTGATCAGCAACAAAGGTCCATATAAAAGAGTAAAGTTTCAACGATTCAGTTATTGGCTAGGCTAAACAGGCATAACCTTTAACAAATCTGCAATAATAGCCTATAAGGCCAAGAAATCCCCTAAGTTGCTTCATATTTTGAGGAATAGGCCAATTGAGGATTGGCTCAATCTTTTGTCCATCAACTTGCAACCTTGTGCTGACACTATGTGACGTAAGTAGTGTACTGAGGCTTGACAAAATTCACATTTGGAGAGTTTTCCAAAAAGTTGGAACAAGGTATGTAGTATAGTTTGTAAATGTTGAAGATGTGCTTCCAATGATCTACTATAGATCAGTATATCACAAAAAAATAAAAATAAAAAATTGCTACAAATTTACTGAGAAAAGGTGAGAATACCTTGTTCATGGTGGCTTGAAAGGTGGATGGAGCATTTGAAAGACCAAAGGGCATCACCAGAAATTCAAAGTGTCCTGTGTGTGTCCTGAATACAGTCTTATGTATATCCTCAGCCCTTATTCTAATTTGATGGTAACTGGATACAAGGTCAATTTTTGAAAAAAATGGTAGCCCTGTGAAGTTCGTCCAATATTTCCTCAATTGTTGGTATTGGAAAAACATCCTTAATTGCAATAGCATTTAGCGCCTTTAGTCCACACAAAAGCACCAGGAACCATCCTTCTTTTTAACTAATAAGACTGGGGATGAAAAAGAACTCTTACTACCCCTTATAATTCCATTTTGCAGCATTTCATTAACCAATCTCTCAATTTTTGCTTTTTGGAAATGAGGATATTTGTAAGGCAGAACATGCACATGTTTGGACCCTGGTTGAAGCTCAATTTGGTGATCAATTGCATGAATAGGAAGTAATTCAATTGGTACCTAAAAAATTGATTTGTATTGATGCAGCAAATCCATGTTAGATTGGGGTATAGTAGAGCAACTCTTTTGATCAGTGTCTGATACTAATTGGAATTGACACAAGGAAGAAATGTTGGAGCTATCAAGTAGTTTCCTTATGTATTTATCATTCAATCATTTTGTCCTCAACAATTTCTAAGCAGACAAAATGGTATGCTTCCTTTCATGGAGAAATTCCATTTCAGATTATTATAGTCTATCAAAACTCTTCCCAATCTTTTCATCCAAGAAACACCAAATACTACATTAGCTCCTGAGATTTCTAAATGATGTAAATCCGGCAAAAATGAAACTCCTTGGATCACAATTAAAACCCCAAAACTAACAGCCTGACACCAAATGAAATCTCCACTTCCTACAAATACTTTGAAAGGGGATATACTAGAAATCGATAAGGCCAATTTGTGAGCCACACATGGTTTAATGAAATCATAAGAGCTACCACTATCTACTAAAATGTTAACCATATGATTTTGATAGGAACTTTTAAGTCTCAAAGTCATAGGGTGGTATTCTCCTATTAATTCATTGAAACTGACCTTAGGTACCACAGGTGTAGGTTCCTGATCTGCAGTAATAGCCTATGGTGACATGGGCAAAAGATCATCAAGATCCTCCCTGGTTAATAGCGCAAGACACTGAGATCTACAATTGTGAGTAAGATTATATTTTTCATTTCAATAATAATATAACCCTTTCAATCTTCTTTCTCTTAATTATGCTACTATAAATTTCCTAGAACTAGGTTTGGTGTTGGTAGAGGCAAAGGAGATTGTGTTTGATGTAGAAGGGTTAACACTTGAAAGAGCAGGCTTGGATAGCCCTATATTATTAGATGCTATAAGGATTGAAAAACTAGGGTGAGGCATTATAGGAGTGGGATAAGATTGTGTAGAATTATACTTGGTACGGTTTGTATTGGATATTAAGATGGTGGAATCTTGAAGGAATTTTCAAGTCCAAATGGTTTTGCTCATGTAAACGAGCAAGAGAGACTCACCAACCATTGCTCAGACAGTCCTTGAACCTTGGTAGTGAGGGCTTCAAATTTGGCTTGATATTTAGCAATAGAGCCATCTTGTTTTAATTCCTTGAGAGATTCTTGCAAATTCTCATACAAGTTTTACACCAAAACATTTCTTTAAGGCCTCTTCAAACATAGCCCAATCAATTGCATACCCATTTTGAACCATCCACTTGTGCCATGAGTATACTGGCCCTGTTATGTAAAAAGAAAAGATCTTGATCCTCTAATCAAACGAGGTGTTTGTAAAATCAAAATACTTATCAAGACAGAATAGCCAACCCTTTACATCTTGCCCATTGAAGTATGGCAAGTCGTGTTTGGAAATTCGATGATGCATTGGTCCTAAATGACCCAAGCCACTGTCATAATTAGTCCCTTTATCATGAGAACAATTGGAATTGACATCTTCATCATGCTTGCTTTTGGTGAAATCCTCCATGAATTGCATGATCTTTGACATCTTTTCATTCATATCGATTCGCTTGAAAGGCTAAGCGGTTTTCACGTTCTTGTCTGATCTTAGCTTTGAGTTCAGAGATTCCAGTTCCTTCAACCATGATCAATCACCACGTGAAGAACTCAATGAAGGTGACAAATGTTGAACCTTTTCAAGTCAAGTTCGAAACTCTAGTGGAAAAAGAGAGACAATACCCTCTATTAGTTTTATTGATCACAAAACAAATGGTTTACAATTGATAGAGGAGGTCCTTATATACTTGTATGGTCTTCAACTAGTTACAACATTTCCTGCTAATACCTAACTAACTACCTAACCAACCAATTAGTATTAAAGGTCCTCCTTTATTTGGCAACTTAACTAATCCTATACCTAATTATGCCAGTAATATAACAATGCTATTTATACTATACATTGGATACAAAGTCAGCCCAGCTTGGAGCTCCTTTTACCCGTTGACTCTTGCCTTGAATGACTTGGATCATATCAGTCATACTTCGATAATAAGCTGACCTAATTCAAGTCAGATTAGTTTTTAAGTCCAATAAATTTCAAATATTAGTAACTTAGGGGAAAAAAAAAACAAATGGCTATTTATTTTAAGATTAATAGTTCCCTGATTATTGCTAGTGGTAATTCAATTTGATTATGTGCATACTTACCATGTGGAGAAATTTTAAAGAATTGTGTTAGTTAGATATCATAAATTCTAACATATCCTTAATAGTGGGTTACTTGGAAATTAAAGTTTAAACTCCTTTATCACACCAGTCATTTTTCTTGTTCTTGCTTTGTTTTTTGTCTTTTGTCTTTTTAATTATAAGTATTTTTACATTAGTTCATATGGTATTGATCTAATCTAAATTACGATCGGACTTATATAGAAAATGAAGTTAATAGCAATTTTCTCATACATAGACACTTGAAAAAAAAAAGAAATAAGAAAAAATATAAATAGTACGTACAAATAAATAGTTGTATTGCTTAGCTACTAAAGAACATCTAATTGGCGATGGAAATATTCCATAACTAAGTTCCAAAAATCCTTTGCTAAGAAAATTAGCGACGGAATTTTCCGCAACACATGGAATGTTACAAAATCCTTTGTGGCTAAAAAGTCAGGGACGGAATTTGTTTTCCATGACTAACTAGCAACAGAATTTTCTGTCGCTAACAAAAATAAATTCCATCATAAAGATCATTATAAAATCCGTGTCTGGGCATCAAATTTAGTGGCAAAAATTTATTTTCCGTTACTAACTCCATTGCTAACAAAAAAAGAAGGAAATTTTGGTCTCATTGTATTGAAACCAATGTGACCAATTTTGATTCCTCGTCACTTAAAAATGAATAAAAGTCATATTTGCACATTAAAATAACTCACATAAGGATTCTATATAACACATCTCCAACTCATCTAAACAAAAGTCATATTTGTTTGTGGCTCAACAAGTTGAATGGCTCAAGTCTTTGTTTATGGAACCCCTATATTAGAGTCTTTGAAAATATCTAAAATATCAAAGCACTAAGAAAGATTTTGTTGATGTCAAGGACAATTCTTAGAAAACTTGAACCATTAGATAAATAGTTCTAATGCCTCTTAACACACAAGCCTTATCTCCTAACCATTTGTAGGGTAAAAGCAATCTAAAGCATAGGGGCCAAATTTAACACTATTCTAGAATAATATATAAAAATGTGTAGAAGCCAATACTCACTGACAACAATCACAACTGTGCAACATAGTACAGTGCAACACAGCCTCTCCTTAACTTTCAGCCTTAGCCAAGAAAGATAGGTGGCATGAGCATCCAAGATAGCCAATTTTAGGCACTTATTAACTTATATTGATCACCAGAAAGATGAGGGCACTTGCTTGGAGTGGAAACAACCATTGATGTCACTTGGATTTCAGGCCCTTTAAGTCTCTTCCATTTCCACTGTCAGAAATTGAGAAGGGTTTTGGGGAGAGGGAATTGGGAATAGCTTACATTCTAAGGGGGAAATTTTAGGGGGAATGCTATTTAGTTTTGGGTTTTTTTTTTTTCATTTTTTGTTGGTAGGGGAGCCTTTTTTCTTTTTAAAATATATTGTTGGTTATATTTTGATAAATAAAATATTTAAATAAAATTCTTATTAAGTAATATTCACATATTAAGTGATTTCTTATGTCATAAAAAATTTTATTAAGCAACAATATAAAATAATGATTCTTTAATTTAATTCATATGAATTTTTCTAAAATTAATTTCGTTATTTTTTTTAGTGAATTGGTATTTAGATATTTTCTTTACTTAATCTAAATTCTTAAACTTTTCTAAACATTTTTAACAATATTTTTTTAAAATATTTATATCCATTATAATTTAAATTAAGTATTTTTATTTATATTTTTATTATCCTAATAAAATATATTAACAATTAGAGAGTGATAAAAACAAAGAAATAAAAAAAAAGGATTCATTATCTGCCAAAATCTAGTCAAACTTAATCTTGCATCCTTAATGATTATATTATCGATAATTTTTATTAAAAATATGTTATCTAACATCTTCATATATAACAAATTTTTAGGATGTATTTGTCATGTTAAAATAAGCATGATAGGATAAATCAATACTATAAGTTATGATTTTATATGTTATTTGATATAGATAACATATCATATAAGTTTTTTCATCATAACCCCTTTATGCATCAAAATGAAGGGTTATTTAATCAGTTTAAGGAGGACTGATTAAGTTTGATTAGCTTTTAATTATAAGAATTCTTTCACTCTAAGTTTTATTTATTTTTTATAATAAAAATAATTATTAAATAAAAAATAAAAACTATATAATAAAAAATAATATTTTTAATAAAAATATTTAATAATAAATAAATATTTTGAAAGATAATATTTGATATATAGTAACAATTAAACTAATATAAAAATATACAAATAATAATTCATTATTATAAGAATAAATTACACAGAATTCCCTTGAGATTTAATGATATAACACATGACACTCATCAATTTGTCATATCTACACTAACCCTCTATAAGGTTATATAGTATCATGTTTACAGTGATACTCAATATCACATTTCACAAGAAATAAGAATATTGAACATAATTTCATAATAAATCTAAAATATCAAAATATATAAAAGAGAGTATTATGTATTTGTTATTTTTAACATTTTATTAAAATAAGAAATATTGGAAGCAGCTCAGCAATGGAATTTCATCGTCGCTACAAAGCTTTACGTTAAAATTTTGATATTTCTTAACAACAAAAAACTATGACTACCATGCATTAAAACCATTTATTTTTATATCAATGAAAATATTTAGCTATGAAATTTGTCACGGATTCTTTAGCGATGAAAAATATCCTCTACAAGTCCCATCATTGATTTATAAAAAAACAGCCCCATTGCAAGTACGCACAGTCCATGGCAATTTCGATGGCTATTAGCTACGGAATTTATTCCATCACAAAATTCCGTCACTATCTACATGTTTTCTAGTAGTATATGAAAAATTATGATGTCCTTCGTATATATAAAAAGGGCGTCAGAAAAACATCTATATCTCTATAATAAAGGAATGTCCTATTTACGGCTCATTTCCCTGTTCATGAACAGTAACGTGAACGGTAAATGGGACAAACACACCCGTACCACCCCGCGTGCATTCTTTTGCTCTTTTTTTTTCTTCATTCTAATTTCAAATAACTTCTGGCACATTCCCAACAACATACTCAATTAATTAATTATATCTCAATCCTAATTATTGCAGAAAATGTGATTATCTTAAGTAGATACTCTTATTTTCAATAATTATAAGAATGTCCTATTTACTATTTATTTCACTGTTCATGAACAGTAACTAATTTTTTTGTGTTAATTTTTTCCTAAACTTTTGAGTTTATCTTCTTTTACTTTTTATAGGACTTTCGATTTATATCTTTTAAGAATCTGATATAGTATTTAAGCATATGATGAAATAAAAGGTTTATATGAGCTAATCTCAAATATTCAAATAGCATTTGTAATATTCAAGTACTAATCAATTTTTTTTTTTTACAAGATTATTGAAATTATGACTAAAGTACTATAACTAACTTCTTTTTTTCTTTTGTAGCGTAATTATAAAAAAAATAGAGGGAGCCAAATAAAAATAAAGTAAAAAGTCTTATAAAGTATTAAAATTTTTGGGGAGCCACCGCCCCCCTTATAGTACAAGAGCAGCCTCCATATGAGACACTATATAATTATGTCTGGATAAATATTAAGACATGTACGTACCAATTGAAATGAGATAAATATAATATATACTTATATAATTAAAATATTGTATTTAATGTCAAATTCAAATGTGCATATATCACAATTCATGAGAAGAAAATGTAATCCATTGTTAGTGGGGCTTGAGATTCCACCTGAAGAATAATTTGACTCTGCAAGTATAAACTAAAAAATTATTTGGTTTGATAAAAGAAAATGGTATTGAATAAAAATATTCATGAAAATAAGTTATCAGATCTATATATTGATTTAGCACGGTGATCGTTAGAAAGGAATATGAATTAATTCTTGCACCTCGGGACCCTATTAAACCAAAAAAATAAAGTCGATCATCCTATATGGTCATCAGTTGCTTTACGTCATCATAAATTCCAATTCTAGTCTTTGAGGATCATTCTGGACTAGATTTTTAGGCTCTTATATCACTGAAGGTATATTATTTTAATTATTTTTCATAATAATCATCGATAATGCATATAAAATGAAAATATAATTGTAGTTTGCATAGATGATTTGTTACACTTAAGATTCTACTGGCTAGTTATATTTAATAGATTCTATACACTGATTGTGAGAACTGGTTATAGGCGTTCATAATTTGATGAACCCAAACTTGAGTATTTTGGGTTGAAACCAGCTTCACTTAAATATTGGGTCACGACCCAACTTAGCCGTGACCGGCGCCAGGGAGCCGTTTCCTAACAAGTCTCAATTAAAACTTTATTGAAAAATTGGACATTTTGCATACATGATTCCTATATATAACCTGCTCACAGACATCCAGAATACTTAAATAGACGTATACATATACAATTATATATACACTTATAAGCTGATCAACACAAATAGGGTCATAACTACCACAATTCGGGACTCTGCCTGTAGTTTAATGGACCACTAGATCAAAATCAATTACTACAATCCCTAAGACGACAAGGGAAGGCCCACTTAGGCATTGGGCTTACTAAAAGGTCATTGGCAGCTAAATACTAGCACTTGAAATATAGGGAGGCAATTGGGTAAGTTAAACAACTCAATGAGAAATAATTTACCTATAGCTAACATAGGACAAAGTCAAAATATATTTATCCAACTTAGTAAATATAATAAAATATTCTTGTAAAATAAAGAGTCATTGAAAATATGTATTAAATGTAAAATACTTGGGAAAAATAGTCCCTTCTTTAATTTTGAAGACTGTTGGAGAAATCATCATTAAAATCATTTTTAGAACAATTAACAATAGGCTTGCCTTACAAGGTATCTGGTAACAATTCCATCATGTAAAGTATCTTCATTTTACAATTCTGCAAAATCATTAGAAGTATAGCCTTCCTACACATTTGGTATATGTGGAAATCATTTGAGTTAACAGGAAAGAATCAAAATCATATTTTCTTTTGGAAACCTCATTGAAACACCTTTTTCATAAAACATAGAAATTTAAAATGGATACTTATTGCTAGTGGGAGGTCGCAATTACAGAATTCCTACTGATAGGCACTGAGCGGCAACATTGGCACAATCCTCAATGATCTAGAATCCTGTTGTGTCAGCCTAATATGCCGAGCTAGCACCTCCCCTGCTAGCTGGGGTTCATACAAGGTGCACCAAGTCTAATGTATCTGCCGTTAGCTACAGTTCTATGAATTGCTCATCCCACAAAACTTATTTCCTTTCATCAGAATATATCTACTTCAAAGCTAGTTTGAAGCATCACATAAATGAACCTTTTTTTTCTTAATGAATATAACTCCATCTTTTCTAATATGGTATAGCTGAAATATCATTTCTTTCCTTATATAAATAGCTAATAACTTTGAAAATTATAATAATTTCAAATCAAATTGGAAACGATACACAAATAAGGTAGTCCCATACACTTTGCATAAAAATATGTAGCATACAATTATTTTTCTTCAATAGCTTTTCAGTTATGGAAAACTGTTTTCTTAAACCTTTACTTTACTATCCAATTTTCTTAGTAAATTTATATAACATATATTTATCTTATACATATATCCATTTCAAAACCAACTATAAATAAACCATCTACTCACAGTATGGCAACCGGAAAGGTGGGAGCACTTTAGTGAAACCACTGAGCCAATCAGTCGCTCTAGGAATAGATCTAACACCATAACAGGACAATATAACTAAACCTCAACCATCAAGGTAAGAGATTAACTTAAACTCCCTTTTAACATGAAAGGCCCCTGGATTTAGGACTCCAGATCCTAGCCCAAGAGCAAATCCCTCGGGAAAAATTTCCTAAATCTTGACATGGAAGAGGTTCTAAGCTTAAGAATTACCTTTGAGTACCAAAGAAAGGAAAGGAATGTAGTGGAGAGCTCGGGTCTCCTCCAAGGACTTCTCATAGCTTCCCTTACTTGCTCAAATAAGAAAATCAATCGGTAAAAAGACTAAGAACATAACTAAGAAAGAGTGGGTAGGGACAAATGGTGGTATAATACGGTAAAAATGTTAGAATTTTCTGAGTTTAGGGTTCCATTGATTGGTGGACTTTTTAGTTTAATAAAAATAGATTGAATGGATAACCTGATTGTTAGCTTGAAACCCATGTAATTATTAAGTGATCCATTATGGGTTCGTGATTCACCATGTGTTATTGGATTTGGGCTCAATGATGGGTATGTTGGAGGATGTAGAGGCCCAAAGTAACCTAGATCTTTGATAAATGGAATTAGGGTACTATATATATTTATATTATGGATAGGATCTCCTTTCTAGTCTTGGTATCCTTTATAGCTACTGCTCCATTGATATGGCCATCTCAAAAAAGAAGGATATAGAGTCGATTCTTCTATACCCGACGTATGCATTTGCATACGTTTTCTCTTTATAACAGGATTCATAGATGATATTTATTGATAATATGGATTTGATAGGTATGCAATATTATTTATCTAAATTCCTATTATTATTAGTGTTCTAAATTCTTAGTATAGATCTGACAAAATCTTACATATGGTATCAGAATGCGTTATACTGGGATTAGGATCTAATTTGAGAAAACTCTGAAATTGATTTAAATTGAGAATTTCTCTTAAATTTATTTGGGATAATTCCTAAATTAATTTGAATAGGAATTTAGAAATTGCAAAATCCTTTTTTGATCTAATATATGTTTCTTTGTTAGATTAAATGAATTTTTTCTGCGTTGAATAATTCCGAATTGAATTTGGATCTCGATTCTGATGCATGGGATTTGTGTTATCAAGATTATTATTATTGGTTCTGAATTAAACCTCCATTCATAAGAATGAGGACCAAAAATGATGTTTTCTTTTTCAAGCAACAAAAAAGGCTGGGGATTTGAGTTTTATAATCTCTTGTATATTTCATATATTTTTGTTTGCTTTGAAAGTGGTTTGTCCTTGGTTTTTGCATGAATCTGTACTTGAAACAGCTTCGAGTAATGGTTTCAATGTTTTTGAAATTACCCAATGAGAGGGCTTTTGTCATGGTTATCTTCCTTGGTGTTTGAATGCCCTATCTTTCATCCTAATTTGCACTGAATCTCCATGCCGCCTCACTGAACTTCATATTTGGGCACTGTTCTTGCATCACTGGTGCTGTTGGCGCCCTCTATGGCCACTGATTCGCGTTGTGGCCGCCACTGCGGAAGAGAGGTGTTGCATAGACTTGCGCTACTAAAGAGGAAACAGAGCACCGCTGGTTCCGCCGCCGTGGGTTATGGTCTCCGTCATGGATCGCTGTAGGCTATGCGGGTTGCTGCGGGGAAAAGGAGTTGTCATCGTCTGTACCGCAGCTGTTGAAGGTTGTGGCCTATTGCAAGGTCACGCTGTCGTCGCCCCGCCTAGGTTGCCACTGGTCATCGGCGATGGCTTCCTATCGGGTGAGCTGGGCAGTCTTCATGCGAAGGAGGAGGCAGTCTTCATGGCTGCCATTGGTGTGCTCCGAGAAGGGGCTGAGGCTGCTGCTTTCCCGTGAAAAGAGAAGACCTAGGTGATGGCCACTACACCTCCACTGCAAGGAACGGCCACTGCAAGGAACGGCCGCTGCTAGCTGTGATGAGGTATGGGGGTGGACGAGGCGACATTTCTGATGCTATGATCCTCGTTGTGCTGCGAAAGAGAAGGAAGAAGAAGGGGCTGTTGCCCTTGTGCATGCACACCAAATGCTCTCTGTTCACGTGTGACGCACGCGCGCCCTCACTATTCGGTTGACCCTTAAAAAAAATTTTGAAAAATATGCACTTAGTAAAAGGTGGAAAAGGAAAAATAAACGACATTTTATTATAATCATAAGAATATTGGTTTAAAATTCTGTAAAAGAATAGAATTTTTGAAATATTTTATGATTATTAAAAATTGATTAGAATTCTATAGAATTATAAAATTGAAAAATGTTTATTTGTGGCTACTGAGTCTCATTGTTGTGTTGTCAAAAGTGTTTGGAAAATTGGAGTTGAGTTGAAAGTTGATTATTTGGGCAATTAATTGTCTCTATTGAGAGCTCCATTGGTTGAGTGAGTTTCTACACCACAGTGGGTTACTTGCAAAACTGATGGAGTTATTTGTTTACTTTTGGGATGCTTTGTCACTTGGGTTGGTTATGAGTTAGTTCACCCACAAGTAATTAGCTCATTAATTGATCATGATGTGACATGTTTTGTCACCTAGTTAATTGTAATTGACTTTCCCACAGGTAGTTCGTTCACTGATTAATTTGGTGTGGCATTGTATCTGGGATGACTTTAATAGTAAAATCTTTCTGCCCATAGGTGTTGGACTTTTGTAACTATTCCTTTATATAATATATTCTCCACCCATAGGTGAGTTAATTTATATTGTATGTTTTAGATCCTCGTTTACAATAATGCATATTACTATTGAATGCCCATGTAAATAATCAAATGCTTAGTATTTTTTCAACTCCTATGAATTTTTCCATAAATAGCACTGACAACCAAATTGAGCCGTTAATTGAAATTGTTATCTTTTTTGGTAATTGTTGATATTGTTTTGTGGAACCAACCTTGTGAGAAAATTAAACATTTTCCCTATTTTGATTTTGATTTTGATTTTGATTTTGTAAGCTATGATTTGTTTATATTTAAAAATAAATATGATTTTGTCTTTGGAAAAATTTTAAAATTTTTAAGATAGAGGAAGAAAGTTAGTGGGCTAGAAAAATCAAAATTGTTAAGTTGGGATGGTAAATTTTCTCTGAAATAGGCATGGTAATAATAGATAATCTATGAGGTCTCTTGCTAAATATCTTATGGATTAAAGGGATTATTTTCCAATTTAGCAAGTTAGGGACTCTGAATAAAATGGGATGGTTGAATAAAGAAATTTTATCCTGTGTTAAGTCACATTAACTTACTTGAATCCCATTAAAAAGAAACTTTAAAATAGTTGTTTATATTTTAAATAAAATACTTTCCTAAAATATTATGGATTTAATTTAAATGCACTGACAGTGTAAAATAGTTTTACACTGTCAGCCATAGAAATAATGAAAAGTGCCAACTCACACAAATAACCACCCATTATAATGAGGGACCCACCATGATTTCTCACTTTCCTCTATTTCTATTGGTTGACAGTGTAAAACTATTTTACATTATCAGTGCATACCAATTAAACTCAAATACTATTTAAATTGTTTAAGGGTTATAGATTCAGCCGCAATCATACTTTGTATATGTGGTCAAGTCTTTAAAAGCTTGTGATCCCACTATCTCAAGAAGAATTCTAAGGCCGCCTGTTATCCCACAAATGCTGAGGCTTGCAAACCTTGTTATCATAATCATGGAATGAAGATAGTTGAATCAAGGATTGCCAAGTTCTCGAGAATAATATTGATAATTTTGACATCTTTGTTTGGTAAATGGTTGAAGGTAAGAATACTCTACATGAGTTGCAATAGGATATGGAGGCTTATAGAAGCTCTTGATGGTTTTAGACCTATTAGTGCAAATGGGTATTTGAGAGGAAGATTACAATAAAAGTGTATAGCGTTTAAAGTGGATGTTGTGGCTGAATGTTTCCTTAAAAGAAAGGACATAACTATTGCTATCTGTGACTGTGTAACAGTCAAAGGGAAGAATGTTGAAGTTTTCAAGTGTGATGATAAAGTGACACATTAGTTAGGAATGGACTAAGTGAAGGCTATACAATGTTAAAAATCTCCCAGGATTTGGGTTTCCCCTAATTGCTCTAATGAGTAATATTAGAATCAATGTTTGGATTGGGCCAAATATTCTGAAATAGTAGTTGGTTGATGTTTGGGTTTGGTCCTAACCCATGGAACACCTAGCATGGTTCCCCGTGAATACATGAAAAGGTTGTTGTTGAGGGAAAGTGTACTAATCTTGGAAGTCACACTTAAGGGGGAAAGTTATAATAGTCATGATTAATTTGCATTAGTTTATGCATGAATTAAGGGCAATTATGCTTGATATTCAACTTAGTTGAGTGAAATTTCATTTATACCATAGTTTCTGTTGAACAGTATAATGGTCTGTTTTTCTTGATAAATTTCTTTTACGAGAAATGTTATGGTAATTATTAATTATCATTGCTTTTATTGCAATTGATTGTTTGTTAAATGCATCAAGAAGGAGAGATGTCTTATTGTCATAATCACTACAAGAAATAAGCAAATTTCTTACCGCCAAATTAGTCACAAAACATAACAAAATCGGTCACAAAAGTAATTACTGACCGATTTCTAACCAAATTTTGTCGGTCGTAATTTCATAGGTTGGAAAAAAATTTTTGACCGATTTTATCGGTCATTAATATTTGTGACTGATTCTTTGACTGATTTTTTCATTAAAAATCAGTTACAAATAAGGCATAAAATTGGTTATTTTTCTTGAGTTTTGACCCATAAAATTGGCCACAAATAACGGTCAGAATATATTTGTAACCGATTTTGTGACGATTAATTTTAAAAAAAATTAGTCACAAAAGGACAAAAAATTGGTCATTTTTCTTGAATTTTGACCAACAAAATTGGTCACAAATAACGGTTAGAATATATTTGTGACCGAGTTTGTGACACATTATTTTCAGAAAATTAGTCATGAAAAGGACAAAAAATTGGTCATTTTTCTCCAATTTTGACCGATAAAATTGGTTACAAATAACGGTCAGAATTTATTGTGACCAATTTTGTGACACACAATTTTCAAAAAAATTGGTCAGAAAAAAGTAGAAAATTGGCTATTTTTCTCGAATTTTGACTGATAAAATGGTCACAAATTTAGTCACAAAAATTTTTTAATACGTGGTTAGAAATTCAGTCATAATTTTGTGACCATTTTTTTGGTCATAATTGCAAACGAATCCAATTAATAAAATTTTTTATTTGGTCACAAAATCAGTCACTATTTTATACATATGGTTAGAAATTCAGTCACTAATTTGTGACTATGTTTTCGATCACTATTTTATGAAGTAGTTTTTTACCACAAAATTATTACATTAATAAATATATTTTCAAAACCTGCCAAAAAAATCAAAATTTTTTGTTCAATTATCATCAAAAGATAATCTAATAATCAACATTAGCATAAGCATTGTTGCCCTCAAAATATAACCCAGTGGTCATAATCAATATCAACATCATTAACAAAAAAAAGAAGAAGACATAAATCCTAATTATGTAACAAGTCATAGTAAATAGTAGCATCAGTATTGTCAGAAGTAAAATCTAAAAATCTTCAAAATCAAAATCAGCATCATTGTCATCGTCATCTACACGGGCAGAAGCATATGATGGAGGATGTGTAGTAGAAGTAAATTGTTCAAACTTAAGAAACAACTCCTCTACCTTATGTTCAGTATTTTGCAGCTTTGCTTCAGTATTTTGAAGCCTCTGTTGAACTTGCTCTTTTTCAAGCTGCTCTTTTTTAACTTGAGCTTGTAGTTCAGATGTTGCAGCATCAATTAAAACTTTTAACTGCTCTTGAATTTCTAGAGTGTCAATCAATGATCTTATTTGCATGGATGAGGAAGTAGAGGCATGATGGCCAGCAACTATTGTGGACTCTAGTCCAAGTCCATAAACACGTCCTTTATTCTTTCCCCCAACAGTTTTAATCCATAAATCTAACTCTGACTCTGTAGCTGATTGTTGAACCTCAGAAGACCCCTCAGCAACATTGTTACTAGAATGTAACTCTTGTGATGCAGAATAAAATGTCTCCTGTAAAAAAACAACATATACAACTTATAATAATGGCAATATAGAAATATTCAAGTTAAAATATCTTACAATCAAACAATATAAGTCATTACAATTCTACCAAACTAGAAAAATTATAACATCAACTAAAATGCCAATTACTTTATCGCACATGAGTTCTTAGTCTAACATTTATGTCCAATTTAAAAAGTATCTCATTTCACATCTTCCAAGCATTTCCCATGTTACCAACATATTTGACTTGTTATCAACTCTTGCAACTATAATTATAAACTATTTTAGCAAAATAACTATATCAACTCATAAGATTCTACCATATGCACAAGTTATCATAAAATAAAGAAAGCAGCTTTAAGTATCACAAAGTATGTACTATTTATCATAATATGTATCCTAAAAGCTATAGTTTGAAAGTACTATACTATTCATCTGTGTATCCCTTTCTACCCGGATTTAATCTATTATACATCCATCTGCGATTATTGGAAACTTCCATCTCTTTATAAAGATAGATAAGGAAAAAGTTTTATTATCTCTAACTAATAATGTAAGTGAATGAACCACATTCACCACTTAACAAGCACAAAATATGTAAGTAAGTAATAAGTATAAAGAATAAAGCATAATTAAACAGTGCAAAAGAGGAAGTGACAAAGTTATAATAAACATAGAAAAAAGCATAAATCAAAATAGAGGGTATGATACAGTTATATCCCCAAGATTTTTTTATTCAATAAATTTTGAGACAGACAAAGTAAGTTCCAATAGAATTAAAATATTTATTTAAATCAATGAAATTTTATATGTTGTTTACAAGAATGTAAATGAAACTTAATATTATACACAACATATATATATATGATTGACATGAAGGACCAACGTCAACGAAAGATAAATCTCAAACAAAGCTCGTTCATTATTTTGTCTTTTAGTGCAATTCACGGTTTGTATCTTTTAGTGCATTTCACCATAGAAATAGTTCATGTGAATTGGGCTTCCTTGAAACCACAAGCAGTGACGCCAACATTCAAAAGCAAAAGGCAATCATAGCCACTAATGAGAAAAGACCTACCAAGAATCAAAAGAGGCGCAATAATGGCGATAGGAGTTTTCTGGCGAGGTACCTACTAACGGCAAGACTGGCGGAGTACTTGAGGGTGTGTGGCTGATAATTTGAGGACGCTGTGAGGTTTGAGGGTATGAGGAGTGCAGCTGCGCGGGAATTCTGTGAGGAAAAAGTGAAATAGGTTTTAGTGTTATGTTAAGAATGTTAATGTGAAAACTATAAAAATATAAAAAGAGTTTAGTTTTGACATAGTGCTTATTTAGGTGCCTTTAAAAAAGATTTTTTTTTTATTAAAACAAGTGCTTTTGGTGTTTTGTTATATGTTTGGATAAAATTTTTTGGTAAAAGCAAAATCACTATAGAAAACATAAAAAGATTTTTTGAGAATCTACAATTTTTATCTTCTAGAAAAATATCTTTTTATAACATAAAAAAATATTAAGAATAAAAGAAGATATTTCAATATTATATCCAAATATAAATTAATTTTACACTCAAACATAAAATAACTTTTATTTTTTTAAGAGATCTTAAAAAAAAAGATAATTTTAAAAAATAATTTTTCTGAGAAGCTAATCCAAATGAATCCATATTAATAGTATAAAATTTTTTTATATTATCATCCAATAATATATTTTCTACATTAGTAAATAGATATGACTTTTACATCCATTACTTCAAAAATTATATATATAGGAAGATTTGATTGGATAACAGTGTAAAAAAATTTTATAATGTCAGTATATCCAAATTAAATGTGGTAAAAAAATTTTAAATTATATATTTTAAATTATTATTATATAAAATGATAGTAATATTATAGTAAATAAATAATAATATTTAATAATAGATAATATTTATTATATATTATAGCTATATATAATAAAACATGAAATATTTAAAACAATTTAATTTAATAAAACAATTGTAACAGAGATTAATTTGTATGTATCGATAATATAATATAACTTTACACGGTTGGCCAATAGAAATGGTAGATGCTTCTTTCCCTTATAAAGTGGTCTCGGGTTCGAGCCTTAGGTATGAAGTAACTAGTATTGAGAGAGTCATGCCTCTTATATGGGATCTCAAATACTAAAATAAGATTATCTCCAGTAGAAGATATATACATGTGGTTTCGTCCTTTTCAGGCGCATGTCTATTGAATGGTAATATAACATTATTTTATATTGCTAGTGCATAAAAAAATTCTATGCATATAAAGTCACAAAAATTACATATAAAAAATACTCCAAAAGAAATTTAGACAAATAGTTATTATATTAAAAATATAAGTCACTTATAATATTTTCAAACATTATAATTATATTAATTTATTTTAAGTTCAAAAAATTGTGATTAAATACTTAAATATTATAATTATATTATTTGATTTACTGACCAAAGTATTGGTCACAAAAATAAATAAATAATTAATTAAATTTGTGACTACATAATTAGTTAGAAGATAATTATTGTTATAATAATGAATATTTTTCTTATTGCAATTTTAGTGACAATTTTTCTAACCAAAAAATTGGTCACAAATATATTACCTCCATTCCTCTTCAATTTCCCTCCAATTTGAACCAAATTTTTTGACCCAATTTATGACAAATATATCTTTTATCATAAATTTTTACAATTTACTAATTGATTTTCTGATCGCTTTGTTATCCATCATATATTTTTTTTTCATCAACGATCATTGATTTTGTTCACAACAAAATAAACAAATAAATAAAATATTAAATTTGTGACTCCATAATTGGTTAGTATATAATATTTTATTTTTAATCAAAGAAAAATAATGTAATTTTCTTTATAATAACAAATATTTTTTTACCAAAATTTCAGTCACAATTTGTTCTGACAACAAATTGATCACAAATATATATTTCCCTCCACTTTCACTTATCTTCCCTCCAAATGGTGCCAAGTTTGCTTACCAAATTTTTTACTGATATATTTTTGGTCATAAATTTGCATATTTTATTGATTGACTTTTTTATTGATATAATCTCAGTTATAATTTTTTTTCTCTTATTCTATGATGATTGCCTTTGTTCACTAATTTTTGACCGAAATATTGGTCATACAAAAAAATAAAAAATAAAAAATATTAAGTTTGTTACTGCATAATTAGTTAGAATATATTTTTTCTTCACAACACTAAATAATTTTTGACTGAAATTTCAGTCACAATTTGTTCTAACCAATAAATCGGTTACAAATATATTTCCCTCCACTCCCACTTATCTTCCCTCCAAATGGTGCCAATTTTCCTAACCAAATTTGTGACCAATATATTTTCAGTCATAAATTTGTATAATTTATTGATTGAATTTTTGACCGATTTATTTTTAATTACAATTTTTTCCTCTCATTCTATGATGATTACTTTTGGTCACAAATTCGGTTACAAAGTTCTTACTGATATATTGGTCACAAAAAAAATAAAATAAAAATATTAAATTTGTGACTGAACAATTGGTCAGAATATGTTTTTTCTTCACAATTCTAAATATTTTCTGACCGAAATTTCGGTCACAAGTCTTTTCGACTAACAAATCGGTCACAAACATATTTCCCTCCATTCCTATTTAATTCCCCTCTAAGTGGCGCCAAATGTTTTGACCGAAGTTGTGACCGATTTACTTTAGGTCAAAAACTTTTACATTTTACTAACCGATTTTTTGACTGATTTATTTTCAGTCATAATTTTTTTATTTTTTGCTAGCTTAATTGATTTCAGTCATAAAATCGGTCACAAATTGAAACCGATAAAATCGGTCACTAATTTCGGTTAGAATTTTAACATTTTCTTGTAGTGAATATAGTTTTGAAGAGTATGAATAAATAATTGGCATGGCCGGTGAATTAGTTAGCATACTAAATGATAAATTGCAAGGCAATTTGTTTATTAAAGCTAATGGAATAATTCATGGAAATTGCGAAGTGCTCTCAACCTTGGTCTAATTGACCTGTTAGCTCTTTGTGTTAATTAAACTATAGTATAATGTTCATTATTTTGATTTGCATGATATATATGTTAAAGTTCACTTTTGTGCAAATTAGTTTTCACTATTTGAGTGATGTGACTTTATGAAGAGTACTTCATAGTGTGTTTCTATGAAAATCATATTTTAGGGAAATTCATCTATGAAAGTTGAAAATGATTTAATGGACTAAACTATCATCCCTATTTTGGAGCCCATTTACTAATTTGGATGTTTGTCACCATAGTGACTTATTCATAAAGTTAGTGGAGCAACTTGTTGATTTGGGGATGGTTTTGTTACTTAGACCAATTAGTGCATTAACCTACCACACTTGGTTATGCATGAGCTGGTTCAAATTGCACGAAAATTTGGGATTATTTGACAGTGAAAATTCTTCAGCCTATAGGTGTTGAATTTTCTGAGATTGTCATGTATAATATATTCTCCGCCCACAGGCGAGTTTGTATCCATATTTTAAATCCCTGTCATGGTGACAATTGTCACTGATTGTTGTCCATTGGATCAACTAAAGGTTGATTGTATTTATTTTAAACTTCATGTCGTGTTTTCTCTTAATAAATTAATTAGAGTATAATGTTGCAAACTTTGGCTAGCTTCTTAAAAGGATGGAAATTGTATATAGCAATGGTCTTTGGGCATGATGGATATGTAAATTTATCCATGAAATTATGCTTGAATTCGTATTTAAGCGGATTTTCTTTTTGAAGAAAATGTCGATTGTTTTTATGAGTGGGAGCTATAGTATGTGTTGTGCATTCTACCCACAAGTGATTATACAATTATATGCTTAACCTTCCATGAAAAATATGACTATGCCCAAAATTAATCGTATTCTTGTAATTGTATAAGGTTAACGGGATCTAATTATTTTGTTCTGTTTCCATGCTATATATATAATTTTGAAAATCCTTGATAGTTTGAGTTATGATAGCTATGTTTTGATTGCTGTTAATGTTATTTAATAATGGAGCTATGATAGCTTTATTGAAATCACATGCTTAAACCTTGGTGGTTTATGTCTTTTAATGTGATTGGTCAGTGAAAGCTGAGAAGATTGTGGTTACACTGGAATTGTACGATTAAGGCCCTCATGAGTATATTAGCACTAAGAAGGTGCTTGTTGACCCCCTAACTAAAGGACTTAGGCCCATGGTGTTTATGAAAGATGTTAAGAATATGGGTTTTGTAAGGTCTTTTGATGTAACTAGTTAGTGGGAGTTGCATTGTTCATTTGATTACATTGGGTTTATGTAATCTATTAATTAATATATGCGTATGTTATAAAATTGGCTTTGATACCATTTGTATATCTCGAGATATGATGTTTTCTTGGGAAGACATTAGTGTTTCATGAGAAACACATGATCTCCTTGGGGGAGATTGATTGTGTTTTCTTGGAAAGACACAATAAGGATCCATACACAGTAGCATTAAGTATCACTTTGAGTATCACTTTAAGCGCTCGTGTTATTGTAATGCTATAATGTGTATATCTACACCTAGCATACTCATGGTTGTTGATCATTATTGATGAGGTTAGTGGTTATGTAGTTGTGGGGAACTAGACACTTTATAGTCTATAATTCGCCTATGATTCTTAGTTACTAGCCTTGTTTAGTGGAGTGATATGATTTATGGTGAATTATTTTTCAGGCTATAGTTTGTGGCCATAGTTGTTCAACTCGAGAGTCGTTTTTGAAATGTTTTAGAAACTGAATAAAACCTAATCAATATTGCCCAAGTCGGAGAATGTTAGAATTTTCTAGGTTTGGGCTTCCATTAATTGGTGGACTTTTTGGTTTAATAAAAACCAGTTGAATAAATAGCCTAATTGTTAGGATCCAATAAAAATATTAGAAAAATCAAAATCATTAAGAATCAAAATCCAATTTTCGGATTTTAATATAGGTTTCCGAAAACTTGCATTTTCTTAAACTTTCGGGCTAAAAATGAAAAGGGCTCATGACTTCTTAAAATTCATTAAAAATCACTCTTTGATTCTTGGATATTTAAGAAATAATTACCAAGACTTCTGATCCCATGAAAATATCCCAATCACATAGTGCTTCAAGGAGGCATAGGGTTCTGACTTAGAACTTCCATGGGGTCCGAAAGGACAAAGTATCACCATTCATATAATCCTCGACTTCGGTATTACATATTGTGTTCCAACTCAACTTAAAAATTGGACTTTGAGTGAATTTTCTATCAAAGTTGATACATATGCTACTTTATATTATTCAAATGTGTGACTTCTTGCATATATTTTTTTCTTTTTCTTTCTATAATATTTTTTATAAACAAGTTAAAGTAATCACGTTTCACGACCCAACTAGGCTATGACCAGCGCATAGGGAGTCCAGGGCTCCTTAGCAAGCTTAACCATGATCTTTGTAGGAAAACGGACAGAGTTTTCCTAACATCGGACCCTTTGATGTAGTTTAACCTGGTTATACATAAACCCACAGCCCAATATAACATATAATATGTATACATTTGTTATAAAAACATACACCCTTGTTTGGACAACAGGGAACATAAAACTTTACAACTAATACAAAAATATTAAGCATTAATCAATTTCCTGCCCATGACCCCATACAGATGGGACCTTGTCTACTATTCAATGGAGCTCTAGTTAGAATATACAAAATAAGGTCCACGCTCAATGGCAGGCTCACCAAAAGTGCTCAAAGTTGCTTAACGAGCTGGTGGAACAAAGTTCGAATTTACACCGGAATCTGAAATAAGGGGAACACTGTGTGAGTTACAGAACTTAGTGAGAGATAATCCATTTATAGTTAGCATAGGATAGATTATATATAGAAATTATTTCATTGATGGGAAAGAAATAACTAAAATCGTATTTGCTTTTTTGGCAATATGTTGTTTAGAACTTATTTTTCCAAAATATAGGAATCTAAAACATAGATACATATAATTGGTGGGAGGCCATAACTATAGAGTTTCTACTGTCATATCCTGAGTGACAACACTGGCACAGCCCTCAGGCATTGAGTGGCATTATCGGCATAGCCTTTAGTGATCTATAATATGGTTAGGTCGACCTAACCCGCCGAGCTAGCAACTCCCCTGCTAGCTGGAGTTTTTACGAGGTGCACTAAGTCTAACGTTTACCGCTGTTAGCTACGGTTCTATGAAGGGCTCACCCCACAAATCCTTTTGCCATAGTACATTTACAAACAATTGTATGCATATCCTAGACCCCTTCACAAATCATAGATTTATGCTAACTGTAACACCCTCCCAAGTACGATACTATGCTTAAGTCATGGTACCACACTCAGGAGTTGTTACTAGTACCTGAACAAACCTTATCTCACAGCAACCCCAGACGTCCTTGAAATTTCTTAAACTATTTGGAGATAATACAGAAATAAACATAGGAGTGGGAATTTAACATTTTCAGTAGGATTCTCTAAACTGTCACATAAAGTGTCATCATTATTATCTCCAATTGCTTCGGTTTATTGTGAAAAAGGTGAACATTTTATATAAACTTTTCAGTTTTATAGTTGGAAAACATATTGTCTGAAGTAAAGTTCATTTTATTCATACACTTGAGTCATAAAAGCTATCATATAACAAGCCCATAATTCATAATTAGAATGATAGTTATAGCATATTTAGATGTAACAACTCCAATACACTAGGAAACATGAAATATGCATATGCAATTACTTATATTTGAATTTATGCAAATGCACATAACTTCCTTTTCTTTCTTTAGCTTTCTTTAATCTTTACTACCCTTGGGTAGACTGATCTAGGAGTGAGCTCAACTTATGACCGTCGTCACACAATACTAACCCGCCAGGGGACTTAGAGGACCTTAGCTGGCCAATTGCCTCCAACACAAAGGGATCCAATAGTTTTAGCTGCCTTCATAGGGAAGGATCCAAATTACTACCTCTAAGTGAAGGAACCTCATATACATATATTTTCTTTGTTCATATACAATTATGCATGCTTTCATAAGGATGATCATGACCATATCATCATAAAATGCTCATACGTCGTTGTAAGCATTCGCTTTCAAACATTCTTTCATGTAGAAGTTTTCCATATTCGCAATTACGTAGTTATTCATATCATAGATTCTTATAATATAAACTCTCATAATTTCGTAAACTTCTGCCGAAAATTTGGCAGCATAACGGGTCAGATTCGCTTCCTCGTGTAGTGCCATTTCAACAGATAGTCAATCACAGTAGTAAAACCAATATAATGTATCAACCTTTCAGCATTAACATGGATTTTGTAACATTCAAACTTCGATTGAGTTTCATACGTGTGCTAATATAGCTAACCCTCCAAGTGGCAATTATGCTTATATTACATAATTCTGCCCGATTTTGCAATTTATGCCATAATTCCTATTTAGCTCATTTAAATCTGAATTTTTTATATGATGAAGTATTATTTGTCTAGTTTTCAACCTCTTTAATCCCATTAAGTTTTGATAACTATAAATTGAGTTATTGAAATTTAACCTAGGTCTACCCTACTATTGGGTAGAATTGGGTGCTAAAGAGTAAAAATTCACCAAAAATGGGAATCTTATTGGATTTATACAAAACCCATATCATCTTAAAGCTAACTGAACCAGCTTTCATTTCCAATAAGTTTCATTTCATTTGAGTAGGCAAAGCTAGAGTTATGAGCTCTTGAATTTGACTGACAAAGTCTACCCTATTTCAGCCCAATCAGGCATGAGGCATCTTTAGTGAATTATTGGAAATCACAAGGGACAAATTTACTCCAAAATTTTTCTTGCATTTGTCCCTATGTGTTACCTTTCTAAAAAAATTTGTTGCACCTTATTTGAAGTTGTATGGGGCGAGTTTTACCCTTCACACTCCAGCCTACTCGAGGCAAGGGATAGAAATATAGGGTTAACTTCAAAAATTCATATCTCACTCAATACAGATCCAGTACCTAATAATTTATATGGTTGGAAAGTTCCAAATGTCTAGTTTCATTAAAATTGGTTTCATAAAACTTTTATGATTGTAGGCGAATTTGGACACTCCATTGTATGTATACATCTAGGGTTTCTATTTTTTAACAACTCTATTTTTGTTCTTCTTTGGGTTTTTGCTAATTAACCATCCCAAACCAAGAATACCCATCTTTAATCACTTGAAATAAGATCATCAAATAACATCAGAACAAGAAGGAGCAGCTCAGACCCAATCAGCTACATATCATTAAAATCAAGCAAAGAGTAAGAATCCTATCTTAGTTTTGATGTGTTGAGTGACAAGATTCAAGTTCTTGGTGGAAGAAGTGGATGGATATTGAAGATGAAAGAAGAAGAAGATGGAATAGATGAAGAAATGGAGGAAAACACTTAACTAAAGGGAGGGGGCGAAATGTGGTGGGATTAGAAGGGAAATTATGGAAATATTATAAGACTTGGTTGTTGGAATGGATAGTTGGATGTTAGCCAAGTCATCCTTCATCTTGTGGCTGGTTAGGCACCACTTTGAGGGGTTAAGTGGCTGAAGTTTAGCCACTTCATCTAGGGTTAGGTGTGTATAAATTTTTACTGACTCGGTTCTTGCATATTAAAATACTAAATCTCAACCGATTTCTTTCAAACGAACTAAACGTTACTAATAACTTTGTAAGATTTTCTACATGTCTATTTTAATTTTCCTTAATTTTAATCTCTTTAATTAACTCCTAATTAACCTTTAATTAATGTCTAATTAACTTTACAGATTCAATGATTCAATAAAAGCGAATAAATTGATTAACAGTGTAAATTAAATGTTTTAAAAATTTTGGACTAATAGTCTTTATTAATTTTCTACATAACAAATTCAACTTCTCTAACCCTAATGTTCATATTTCAATCCTAATTAAGTGTATCTTCCTAATGAAATGAAATAATTCAATCAGCGTGCTAATCAAAAGCATCGTTTCTTCAAGATGTTACATTTTTGGCTTTTTGTAAACCCTTTGGTATTTTCTATCTGTGTTCTGTAACTAATGGCATTTCCATAATTTTTAGCAAGTCTAGGGGCATCCCATGTCATTTCACACCTGGATGCCTTTGTGGCTTAATCGACTGAGAGTTAGGTTTTTACGGTTCCGCTACGTGATTCTGCTTCATTCAAAACCCTATTATGCTAATCCTATAGATACGGAGACCTAAATATTGTTTTCTAAAAAGTCTTAGGATAATTGTGGAAAGAACATTTAGGGGTAAAATTGTAATTACAAAAAGTTCTACGACAAAATTATAAATAGCAAAAGTTGACATAGGGACATTTTCATCATTTCTTAACTTCTAGCATATAGTAGTGCCATATGTTCAATTGCAGTGTTATGCTATCCTATAGTTTTAAATGTGAGGATCGCCATTGTATAACGCTGCCTAAGAAATTCTCACACTGCTTAAGCGACATAATTCAAAGTTCCTATTACGCCATATTAAAGAAAATGCGGATGTTACACACTACCCCTTTTAAAAACAATTTTGCCCTCAAAATTCCTTTAGTTGGGTGCTGCAGATTTTCACCTACACCGAACTTCATATTGAGGTGATCAAGCTCAATACGTAGTCGAGTATGACAGATAAGCTGCTGCACACAACAAGGCTGTCATGCATAAGCATCTATGTCTTTGTCAAGGTAAGGACCTAAAGCATGACCTTTTAAAACCCTCAGAGTATGCTTCAGAAGCATAGTCAATCCATCCTAGGTCCGACTAAGATAAACTGCTCTGATACGATAATGTAACACCCTCCCAAATATGATACTATGCTTAAGTTATGGTACCACACTCAGGAATTGTTACAGTTACTTGAATGGACCGAATCTCACAGCAACCCTAGCCATCCTTGAAATTTCTTGACCTATTTGAAGATAATGCAGAAATAAACATAGGAGTGAGAATTTAACATTCTCAGTAGGATTCTCTAAACTGTAACATAAAGTATCATCATTATTATCTCTAGCTACTTCAATTTATTATGAAAAAGATGAACATGTTATATAAACTTTTCAGTTTTATAGTTGGAAAACATATAGTCTGAAGTAGAGTTCATTTTATTCATACACTTGAGTCATCAAAGCTATCACATAACAAGCCCACAATTCATAATTAGAATAACAGTTGTAGCATATTCAGATGTAACAACTCCAATACACTGGAAAACATGAAATATGCATATGCAGTTACTTATATTTGAATATATGCAAATGCACATAACTTGCTTTTCTTTCTTTAACTTTCTTTAATCTTTATTGCCCTTGGGTAGATTGATCTAAGAGTAAGCTTAACTCGTGACCATCATCACACAGTACTAACCTGCAAGGCGATCCACGTGTCTCTAAATTGGAAGGACTTAGCTGGCCAACTGCCTCCAATATAGAGGGACCCAATAGTTTTAGCTACCTTCACAGGGAAGGACCCAAATAACTACCTCCAAGTGAAGGGACCTCATACATACATACATATATATATATATATATATATATATATATATATATATATCATATACAATTATGCATGCTTTCATAAGGATGATCATGACTACATCATCATAAAATGCTCATATGTCTTTGTAAGCATTCGCTTTCAAACGTTCTTGCATGTAGAAGTTTTCCATATTCGCAATTATGTAGTTATTCATATCATAGATTCTTATAATATAAACTCTCATAATTTTGTAAACTTTTGCCAAAAATTTGGTAGCATAACAGGTCAAATTCGCTTTCCCATGTAGTGCTATTTCAACAGACATTCAGTCACAGTAGTAGAACCAATATAATGTATCAATCTTTCAGCATTAACATGGATTTTACAATATTCAAGCTTCAATTGAGTTTCATACATGTACTAAGATAGCTAACCCTCCAAGTGGCAATTCTGCTTATATTACTCAATTCTGCCTGGTTTTGTAATTTATGCCATAATTACTATTTAGCTCATTTAAATGTGAATTTTTTATATGTTGAAGTATTATTTATCTAGTTTTTAACCTCTTTGATCCCATTAAGTTTTGATAAGTATAAATTGAGTTATTGAAATTTAACCTAGGTCTATCCTACTATTGGACAGAATTAGGTGCTAAAGAGGCAAAATTCACCAAATGGGAATCTTATTGGATTCATACGAAACCTATATCATTTTTAAGCTGACTGAACTACCTTGTGGAGTGGATGGTTGGATAGTTGGAATAGGCAAAATTAAGGAAATGTTATAAGACTTGGTAGTTGGAATGGATGGTTGGATATTAGCCAAGTCTTCCTCCATCTTATAGCTGGTTAGGCGCCACTTTGAGGGGTTAAGTGGCTGAAGTTTAGCCACTTCATCTAGGGTTAGGTGTGTATAAATTTCTACTGATTCGGTTCTTGCAGATTAAAAAACTGAATCTTAACCGATTTCCTTCAAACGAACTAAACATTGCTAATAACTTTGTAAGATTTTCTGCATATCTGTTTTAATTTTTCTTAATCCTAATCTCTTTAATTAACTCCTAATTAACCTTTAATTAATCTCTAATTAACTTTACAGATGCAATAAAAGCAAATAAATTGATTAACATAACAAATTCAACTTCTCTAACCGTAATGTTTATATTTCAATCCTAATTAAGTGTATCTCCCTAATAAAATGAAATAATTTAGTCAACAATGCTAATCGAAAGCACCATTTCTTCGGGATGTTACAGTTTTTGCTTTTCATTAACCCCTTAATATTTTTTGTCTGTGCTCTATAACTAATGGCATTTTCATAATTTTTAGCAAACATAAGGGCATCCCATGTCATTTCACATCTGGATATCTCTGTGGCTCAATCGGCTAAGAGTCAAGTTTCTACGGTTCTGCTACATGATTATTCTTCATTCAAAATCCTATTTTGCTAATCCTATAGATGCAAGGACCTAAATATCATTTTCTAAAATGTCCTGGGGTAATTGTGGAAAGAACCTTTTGGGGTAAATTTGTAATTACAAAAAGTTTTAGGGCAAAATTGTAAATAGCAAAAGTCGACATAGGGGAATTTTCATCATTTCTTAACTTTTAGCATATGGCAGTGCCATACGTTCAATGGTAATGTTATACTACCCTTTAGTTCTACGTGTGAAGATCGTCATGATATAGCACTGTCTGAGGAATTCTCACATTGCTTAAGCGAAATAATTCAAGGTTCCTATTACGCTATATTAAAGAAAATGCGGATGTTGTACTAACTTCCTTTCATAACATATAGATGGAAAAATACTTAGTTAACATGCAAGGTTGTTCAAAATATGTTGAGTTAAACATAAAAACGTGCACATATAGCTAATAAAAAACTACCATAAATAAATTATCTACTCACGGTATGAAGATCACTAGACAGGAGTTTCTCTATGGAGCCACAGAGCCAACAGGCTGCTTCCCGAATGGTTACCGTGTCCTTAGTCTTACAACATCATCATATATTAGTTATAGTGGAAAAAGATCAGTATAGATTACTCCTATATCATCCAAAGCCTTAGATTCATGGTTCTAGAATTCCATAATCTAAACCTCGGATAAGTTTAATAAGGAAAAGTTACTTAAATCCCAATATGGAAGGAGTCACATGTTAAAAGTTACTTGGGGCATTAAAGATCAAGCAAGAATAAGGCAGGGAGTTTGAATCTCCTCCTAAAACCCCTTTTTAAACTACTCCTTGTTTGGTTTCAAAGGAAAAGCAATAAGCTAAGAATGAAGCTAATAAGGGGTAAGTAAGGTTTAACGGAGGTAAAACATGATAAAAATACCTAATATGGGTAAATCTAGAGAGAGAAAGGTAGGAGAGTTTGAGAGAGAGAAGAAATATAGAGTAAATATCTCTCTTTATGGTCGGAGGCCCCTTTTTATTTGTTTCTCTGCTGCCTCGCTGTGCTCGAGCATGCCCTGCAATGCTCGAGAGTGGCCTAGGCTCAAAAGCTTCCTTGGTTCTACTAGGGGCATGCCCATGTGTGACTTCTTGCGCTCGAGCATGACCTCCCGCGTTCAACCGTGGCCCTTGCCTAGAAACTCCCATGAATTCTAGTTGGTAGCATGCATGAGCGTGGCTCCCTATGCTCGAGCGTGTCCTTTTGTTGCTTCAAACCACTCAAAGAGCTATCCTTATCGCTCTTAACTCTAATACTACCTAAACTCAAACCTAATACACTTGATTACCTTTCTTAACGTCGATGAAAAAGTTTGTAAACCTCTTAACTGGGGCGTTACATCCTTCCCCTATAAAAAAATCGGTCCCCGAATCAAAGAAAACTTATTTTCTTACCTGGGGTTATGAATAATTAGGGGTATTTGTCTCGCATTGTATCCTCCGCTTCCCATGAGGCTGATTCTCTACGATGATTCCTCCATATCACCTTCACTGAAGTTATGCTCTTGGGTCAAAGCTTCTTTACTTGTCGGTCTATGATAGCCATGAGCTTTTCTTCATATGACAATCTTTCATCAAGTTGAACGGCTTAAGGGGCTAGAATATGGGATGGATCGAGTATGTATTTCCGAAGTATGGAAGCATCGAACATAGGATGAATCATGAACAAGTCAGATGGCAAGGCCAGGCTGTAGGCTATAGCACCTATCTTCTCTAAGATTTCAAAAGGTCCTATGTAGCAAGGACTAAACTTCCCACGCTTCCTAAACCTCAATATCCCCTTCCTGGGAGAGACTTTGAGAAATACATGATCATCCACCGAGAATTTGAGATCTTGTCTCTGGTGATCAACATAGGCCTTTTGCCTACTCTAACTGCAACTAACCGTTCTTGAATTAACCAAACCTTATCCATTGATTCCTATACTAACTCTAGCCCCAAAAGCTTGGTTTCACCCAATTCAAACCATCCTATAGGAGATCTACATCATCTTCCATATAGGGCTTCAAACAGTGCCATTTGAATACTGGTCTGGTAACTGTTGTTATAAGAGAACTCTATTAAAGAAAGGTAATCACTCCAGCTTCCACCGAAGTCCAGAATATAAGATCTTAACATATGCCTGAGGATCCGAATTGTTCTATCTAATTGGCCATCCGTCTGTGGGTGAAAGGCTATATGAAGGTCTAGGCATGTACCCAGAGCTTCTTGACAAGTTCTCTAGAAGTGAGATGTAAACTGTGACCTTCGAGATGAATGACAGGGACCCCATAAAGCCTTATTATCTTATCTATGTACTGTTGGGCATATTGGGAAGTACTAAAGTCATTTTGACTAGAAGGAAATACTGGCTCATTTCATCTGCTTTCAATTGGTGAATCTCCCTCACCAAGGACATCTTCATAGGATCTATGTAAGCTAAAATACCATTGACTTTCTACTTAAGGCATCTGCTACCATGCTAGCTTTGCCATGATGATACAAGATAGTGCAATCATAATCCTTGAGTAACTCTATCCATCTTCGTTGCCTCAAGTTCAAATCTTTTTATTGGAATATATACTTCAGGCTTTTGTGGTCAGTGTAAATCTCACAAGTTTCTCTATACAAATAATGTCGCCAAATCATCCAAGCAAAGATAACTGCTGCCATTTCTAGGTCATGAGTAGGGTAATTCTACTCATGCTTCTTAAGCTATCTAGAAGCATAACTAATGACTCAACCATGTTACATTAGCATGCATCCAAGTCCTACTCATGAAGCATCACAGTATATTAAGAATCCACTTGGTCTTGATGGCAAGACCAGCACTGGTGCTGAGGTTAGACAATCCTTAAGCCTTTGAAAACTTTCCTCACAAGTATCTAACCAATGGAACTTAACATTTTCTGAGTTAGCTTAGTTAAAGGGGAAGAGATTTTCAAAAAATCCTTTACAAACTACCTGTAGTAACCAACTAGCCCCAAGAAACTACGAATTTCCGTGGCAATTGTAGGCTTTAGCCATTGCTGAATAGCTTCTAGCTTTATAATTTCCACTATAATCCCCTCTTTAGACACTACATGACCAAGAAAAGTAACTTGATCCAACCAAAAATTAAATTTGGAAAACTTTGCATAGAGTTTATGATCTTTTAAAGTATGTAAAACTATCCTCAAGTGATGTTTATGCTCTTCTTTGCTCTTGGAATATACCAAAATGTCATCAACAAAAACAATCACAAAACGATCCAAGAAGGGCTTAAATACCTAATTTATCAAGCCCATGAAAGCTATAAGGGCATTCGTCAACCCAAAGGACATCACCAAGAACTCGTAATACACATAACGTGTCGGAAATGCAGTTTTAGGAATATCTTCTTCCCTGACCCTCAATTGATGATAGCTAAAGCGAAGATCTATCTTGGGAAAATAAGAAGCACCTTGGAGTTAATAAAAAAGATCATAAGTTCTTAGGAGAGGGTATTTATTACAAATAGTTACCCATTTGAGTTGTCTATAATTGACGCATAGTCTTATTGACCTATCATTCTTCTTCACGAAAAGCATAGGAGCACCCCATAGGAATGTAATTGGGCGGACAAAACCCTTGTCCAACATTGCAATTGATCCTTCAATTCCTGTAGCTTTGTAGGACCCATACGGTAAAGAGGAATAGATATAGGCTGAGTGTCAAGAATAAGGTCTACGCAAAATTCAATCTCCCTTTTCGGAGGCATTCCAAGCAATTCGGTCAAAAATACATCCGAAAACTCCCAAGCACCAGTACCTGGTCTAAGCTGGGCATTACAACCTCATAATTCTTGACCAAAATAAGAAATCCTGGGTTAGCTATATTCATCAAATGTAGAGCGGCTAACAAAGTGATTAAAGTTGCAGGTGTCAAGCAACTTTCACCCCGGAAGAGAAAAGACAGCCCATCTGGTATCTCAAATTTGACCACGTTGGCATGGCAGTCAACTGTAGTGCGGCAGGAAACTAACCAATCCATGCCTAGAATGATATCAAAGTCTACTATTCCTAACAGCATCAGATCTACTAATGTTTCCATATTGTCCACACTAACCATATAGGATTTATACAATGACTAAACCAGCAAGGCTCATTCTGTCGGTATGCTAACCCAAAAAGAGTGATTGAGAAATACAGGCAGCTCATTGAAATGAGAAGCAAAGAACGAGGACACATAGGAATGACTGCACTCGAGATCAAATAACACATAACCATCAAAGAAGTTAACTTGAAGGGTACCTGCGACCACTACATTGGATGCTTGAGCATCCTGACATATCAAAACATAAAGCCGAGGCTGTCCTCTCCCAGTTAAGCCCACTCCTCTACCACCTGCACCGCTACCACCAGTACCTCTGCCACTAATTAACCTACCACCCTAGGACAAGGTGGGCCAAGAAGGAATAGATGTGGCTTGCTGCACTGATCCCTAACTAGATGCTCCCCGTAACTGGGGGCAGTCTTTCTTGAAATGCCTTGTTTGCCTACAACCATAACACTTTCCTTATCCTTTCCGGCATACTCCAAAATATGGTATTCCACAATTCTGACATAGAAGTCGATTTTGCCTGGACTACCCAATATTCTGCACACTCGAGTTTGGTACACCCCCAACATGAGATCCTGAAGCTAAGATACTCATTGGGAAGGGCCCCGAGAAAGTAGCACCACCTTGAGCATTCCGTTGCTGACTTTGAGAGTCAAAACTCCTCAAAAATGAACCTCGCAACTTTGACTTCTTGGTGGCATTCCTCTCTATCTGACCAACCTCAATGTGTAAGGCAGCATCTACCACCTCAGAATATATGATCCTCCCCACATGAGATGACAATATGGTAAATATTGGGTTAGCCAATCCCCATATGAATCTCTCCATCCTCAAAGCGTCTGAAGGTACCATATGGAGTGCATAGCAAGAAAGTTGAGAAAAGCGGTCTTCATACTCTGAGACTGTCATACCCGAAACCTAGGTTAACCTTCCAAAATTCTACAAGACTGGGGCCTTCCTATTGGCTAGGAGGAACATTGCCATAAAGACCTCAAAAAACTCCTCCCAGATCAGTGGAGGAAATTTAGGGTATCTTTTCATAAGAAAAGTCTGATACCATTGCTCGACCCGACCTCCTAGCCGATACGCAGCTAACTACACCACCCTTTTACTAAGGCGCTTGAACATTCTATCGTCTAAACGATAAAGATCTATGGGTCTTCCACTAACAAGTTTCCCATAAACACAGGTAGCTGCAATCTAAGGAATGCCTCAATGGTCACTTCAACTTCTCTTGGAGATTAGGGTTGCCTCTGACCTAGTGGAATAGGCTCTGGTTAAGGCTAGACTCCTACCTCTGCTTGATTTGCCATCAGCCCAACCAGAGTTTCTAGAGTTTGGTGGACTGCCCACAGGTCTGCCGCCACCTTGGCCACAATAGTTTCAGGAGCTGGCTCATTGACCTGTCCAGCCGCTACTCCTCGGCCTCTGTGCCTGTTGCGGCTTCTTCTTCTACCAGGACCCCTTGCCTTAACACCCGAAAAGGGGGCCCCCATCAGACTTGACATCGGGAGCCTCATAGCCTCCATGTCCGCACACACACACGTTTGGAGTGTAGGTGGCATTTCCACCTATAAAAGAAAGCAAAGAGGTTAAGATAAAACTCGAGGTTTCAAAGAATAGGACCACAAACATGGAAATAATGTTTCTAAAGGCCTTTAGTAGCACCACGTTTTATGAAAATGGGCCTGTTACCATTTACACAATCGTAATCCTACTAAAGGACACTTGCTCTATTGAATCTAGAGAAACCTAAGGCTCTGATACCTCTTTTCATAGGCCAACTGGGTTGTGATTGGTGCATAGGGAGTCCAGGGCTCCCTAGCAAGCCTAACCATGGTCTTTGTGGTAAAATGGATGGAATTTCCCTAACATCGGACCCTTTGACATGGTTTAACCTGGTTATACATAAACCCACAACCCAATGTAACATATAATATATACACATTTTTTATAAAAGCATACACCTTTGTCTGAATAAAAGGGAACATAAAACTTTAGAACTAATACAAAACATTGGGCATTAATCAATTTCCTGCCCATGGCCCTATACAAGGGGGATCCTGCTTGGTATTCAATGGAACTGTAGTCAAAATATATAAAATAAGGTCCACACTCAACGGCGAGCTCACCAAAAATGCTTGAAAGCTACTTAAGAAGCTGGTGGAACAGAGTTCGAATCTACACCAGAATCTGAAATAGGGGGAACAATTGGGTGAGTTAAAGAACTCAGTGAGAGATAATCCATTTATAGTTGGCATGGGACAAACTGTATATAGAAATTATTCCATTGATAGGAAATAAATAAGTAAAAATCATATTTACTTTCCTGGCAATGTCTTCTTTAGAACTTATTTTTCCAAACTATAGGAATCTAAAACATACATACATATAACTGGTGGGAGGCCACAACTATGGAGTTTCTGCTGTCATATCCTGAGCGGCAACATTGACATAGCCCTCAGGCACTAAATGGCATCATCGGCACAACCCTTAGTGATCTATAATTCGGTTAGGTCAGCTTAAGCTGCTGGGCTAGCATCTCCCTTGCTAGTTGTGGTTTATACGAGGTACACCAAGTCTTTAATGTCTACTGCCGTTAGCTACGGTTCTATGAAGGGCTCACCCCACAAATCCTTTTTCCATGGTATATTTAAAAATAATTATTTCCAAATCCCATGCCCTTCTCAAATCATAGATTTATGCTAACTTCCTTTCATAACATATAGTTGGAAAAATACTTAGTTAACATGCAAGGTTGTTCAAAACATGTTGAGTTAAACATAAATACGTGCACATATAGCTGATTAAAAACTATTATAAATAAATTATCTACTCACAATACAAAGATATCTAGACAAGAGTTTCTCTGTGGAGCCAACAGGCTGCTTTTGGAATGGCTACCATGTCCTAAGTTTGACAACATGGTCATATATTAGTTATAGTGGGAAAAGATCAGTATAGACTGCTCCTATATCTTCCAAAGCCCCAGATTCATAATTCTAGAATTCTAGAATCTAAACCCCAGATAAGTTTAATAGGGAAAAGTTACTTAAATCCTAATATGGAAGGAGGGACAAGTTAAAAGTTACTTAGGGCATTAAAGATCAAGCAGGAACAAGGTAGGGAGTTTGAATCTTCTCCCAAGACCCTTTTTTAAACTGCTCCTTGCTTGCTTTCAAAGGAAATGCAACCGGCACAAAGGCTAAGAATAAAGCTGATAAGGGGTGGGTAAGATTAAGCGAAGGTAAAAGATGATAAAAATACCTTATGTGGGTAGATCTTGATAGAGAAAGGTGGGAAAGTTTGAGAGAGATAAGAGAGAGAGAGAGAGAGAGTAAATATCTCTTTTTCTGGCCCTTTTTATTTTTTTTTCTTCGCTACCTCGCTGCACTCAAGCGCGCCCTGCCACGCTCGAGCCCTAGAAGCCTCCTTAGCTCCACTGGGGGCATGCCCGAGTGTGGCCCTTGCCCAGAAACTCCCACGAATTCTGGTTGGCAGCATACTTGAGCGTGGCTCCCTGTGCTTGAGCATGCCTCTTCTTGGGTTAAAACTACTCAAAGAGCTCTCCTCATCGCTCCTAACTCTAATACTTCCTAAATCCAAATCTAATACACTCGATTTCCTTCCTTTAACACCGATGAAAAAGTTTGTGAACCACTTAACTGGGGTGTTACATCACGGATCCAAATGCTATAGGTACCAAAGACTTTTCATACATCGTTTCATTAACAGAAGTTGTTCATTTTCACTGCTCTCATTCAACGGGAGTTCTTAAATATAAGCTTTAATTGCATTATTTAACAATGTACATCAATATGCTTCTATGATGGCTTCATTCATGTTATTTTATGCTTGTAAAAAATCATTACAGTTTTCGTTTTTATCCCTGGCTTTTTATTTACAATTTCTGAATCTTTTTTAATGAGCTTTTGAAAAATGATTGTTTCTTTTTCCATTTCTTTCTGGATGCAAAACCTGTTTACTCATTTGAAAAATGAATTTAGCTGCAGAGCTAGGAAGAAGTTTCTACTCTAAATCCCTACGAAATAAAATAATAAAACATTGTGCTACATATTTAAATCCAAAATTATATCTTCAAGTTTTATACATTTATATATTAGTCTGCGAGAACATATAAGTGTATTTAAAAGCAATAATCTTAGTTTCCAAAATAATTAATATTTTTATTTTCTTAAAAAATAATTTTCACTTAAATTAAGAAACATATATTTGATTATAAATAAGTCTACTTAATGTTGTACTTCTTTAAAATTTAAGGAATTGGGTTGTCGCACTACTTTAAAATTTTAGGTATGTATTCTTTTTGAACTTGCTACTAATTATGGGTCCATGTAAGCCTTTCTCAATAAGCTCATAAAGTATTGTTTTTAAACTCACTAGGAGTGGGTTTGTGGCAAGGATATTAAGTAGCTTGTATAAGGTTATAAGTTTGAATCTCATCATTGACTTTTTCCTTATCTAAGTGTGTGCTTAGATAATTTTATTTTGTTTTTAAATAGCTTTTAATCATAATTTTGTTAAGAAAATATTTGAAAAAAATGTAAATTTCCCTAAAAACAAGCAAATCCAAAGATACGCATGTGCTTTATCTTAACAAAAGTTCCAATGCATGCTTAGTGTTCCAAGGGGTTGGGATGACTTTTCTCATTTTCACATAGATAGACTATTATCCTTATAAGGCCCGAGAATCTCTTCAGGAATTTTGCCAACTGTAGAGTAAGGAGCGACAGTTCACAAAACTGGACTACAAAACAAATCGGAGTCCAAGGAAAACAAAGGGAAAAAACTAGTAACATCAAAGGCATCTAACAAACTACAAACACCTACTGGCCCAATGGCATCCAATGAACACGCATCCAGCATCTATTTTGAATAAACATGTAACACCCGATATAAAGATAAAGTCTTAAAAGTGTAGTTTTGAGTTTATTCGATTTGGATCTTAAGAAAGATGTCCTTGTAAGTTAGTTTATCATTTATTTCATTGATTCTAGATTTAGAATATAATTAAGAATAGTTTTGAGCCTTGTGGATGTGTATTGAGTTGTGAGTTAAAGAGGAGATAAGTGTTAAGAAGATAATTTATGATTCTAACATGGTTGTGGCCTTAGAAAAATTTTCTTCTAGAAGATTTTCCTTGGATTGTTGGGAGAGTTATTGGAGTGAAAATATGTTTAGAAATACCTCTTGAAGTTTTCGAACTTATGCTACAATTATATGATAAATTGGGAGAAATTTTGGCTCAGGAGCAACCGCCAAGGCGCCCAAATGCAGTGCCTAGGCGGTGGACATGCAGAATTGATGCGCTGTCAGCCCAACGAGCGCCTGGGCACCTGGAATACACCGTCTAGGTGGTGGCGGCAGGAATAAAAACATGCCTCGCGAAGCTTCTCCTTCGTTCTACCGTTCTTCACTCTTTTCCTTTCCTTCTTCTTCTTCCTCCTTTCCCCACTCTTCCACATCAAATCCCCCCTTATAACCTCCATTTCTTCAACATTTTTGGCATCCCCATATGAAGTTTCTCATGCTCAAGTGAACATAGAGAGAGGGACGCAATTTTGGCTTGAGGAAAGCTTGTGGACGGTGATTTGGAGCTCCACCAATGACCCACTCCCTTCCTTCATTCCTTTTGGCTTCCAAGGGTAAGTATTGAACTCATATGTGTTCCTATTTCAAGAGTTAATTAAGTTTTTCCTCTAATATTGGTTATGGAGTAGTGGAAGTTGAGTTGAGGGTTTTGATTTGGGGGTTTTGTTATGGAAGGGTGATTTAAGGAAATCTTTAGCTTTAGAAACTAATTAGTACTTGATTTGTGTTCTTTATGATGTTATATGCTCGTGCGGATCAACCATGGGCTCTATGGCATGATAAGCTTGGATCTCCTCCTCATGGTCTCAAGTGTGAGTGATAGTGTACTTATAACTTACTTTTGTCTCTAATTTTCTAAAATACATGTTTAATATGAGCTTTGATAAGTTATGATGAAAGGTTGACTAATAGTTTAATATATATTTATGGAAAGTTTGAAAGCAATTATGTTGGTTAAGTATATATTTATGTGTATTTATGTATATATGTGTTGTTGTGGGACAAGCTACCTTGGAAGTTGATTTCTAATATTTGAGTACTTTGATAGAAAAGATGAAGTTTCATATTATTAGAAATTATAATGTTCAAAAAGCTAAGACCTTGAGTAATTTGATAGAAAGAAATAGTTTATTTTCAGTGCCTTGTGGAAGAACTTTAGATACTTTAAGTTGAAAGTATTATACGTTGAACCTTACTTTAAAATGTACATGATTTGAGCTAAAGAAAAGTTTAGTGACATGGATTTAGCAAAGAGTAAAGTTTACTTGAAGGGGAGAGAATTGTGACAGAACTGTTTGCTAATAGCAACAGCATTAACCTTGGTGCACCTCGAATAACCGAGCTAGTCGGGTGAGTGCTAGCCCGACATATTTAGCCGACATGTCCGGAAGATATAGACATGATGGGCAAGCCCAGATGTGGGATTTATCAATTACTGCTGGGCAAGCCCAGTCAGACAATTATTTTCTAAAATAGGTTTCTCTCTGAAGTTTTATTATAATTTTGAAACAAGTATTTACTTTTCATGATATGAGAAAGTATTTTTATCCTTATGGCCAGTTTATTATATTTATTACACATGATTTATTGCAGTTAATTTTATATGTATTATGCTTATATATTCATGAAAAAGTCTATATTCAATTGAATAAAAAATGTGCTTCAACAAGCTATGGAGGTTTTAATGATAGATCAAATATTGGATATGCTATTATCTGAAGTTATTATACTATATTAATATATATAGACAAAGTATTTTACTTAAGAAATAATATGAGTTACTTAAAAAGCTTATAAAGTTAGTTTGCTAAAAGTTTATGTGTATGCATGTCCTACTCTAGTTATAGACATGCTATTTCTTACTGAGTCTGTATGATTCACTCTATCCTCTCTTTCCATGTTTTTGGACAGGTGTAGATTTGAGCTCAATGGTGGCTTCCAGAGGTTGTCAACTTTAGAATTTATTTTGTATTATATCTAGTGGTGTTCCATTAGTCCACAAGCAAGGTCCTTTTTGTGTTAGTTATAATTAGTAGTAAAAGTAGTTGTCTTTAATTATGTTAAGTCTGAATTGTAATAATTATGAATTAAGTTTTATGCATGGATATTTATATGTATATTTTCATAAAAATAATTATGTTTTAAACTCCTATATTGTGTGCTGTGAGGTGCATTCTGAAAATGCCTAAATCCCCAATGATATTTGTGTGTTTATATTATTTGTGCAAGTAGAGAATCTTTATTTGAGAATAGTCATAAATACAAAAGAAAATCTGCTCCATTTTCTTTGAAAATGATCTAAGATAGGCTTACTGGGGTGTGTCCCTATACGTTGGTCACAGCCTGAGTTAGGCCGTGACAAGACATATCAAACCAGCAACACCAGCAAAGGATAGCTGTGACCATACATGCATGCATGATTAGGGTCAGCAGCATCAGAAACCAGCATCTTCCTCACAAAGGAGAGGATAAAAATAGCGACAACCATGCGACTTGAATTAATGTCCTTCGCTAAATTTCGGGGGTCACATGTGGATGAAGGATTGGTCATGGACCACAGACGATCTAACTTATTGGGTTTGGTCAATTTCTTTTCTTCTTTTAAATTTTTATTGGGCCATCTTTTGTTTTGAGCACTGTAGCTGTACTAAAAAGACTCTCGAAATCCCTCAACCTAGCTCTATGTCTTAGTGGCCAGAGGGCACAAACGACACATCCAGTGGCCTCGCTGAGTGCAGCCGCATATGGGACGTGAATTCAACTCGCCATGCAATCAGAGACCGCTTGCCCCTCTCTTCCTTGGGTGTATGCGTGACCCAAAAAAAAAAAAACTATATTATCGTCCTTCTTAAACAAATTTTAAATGATCTATTTGATATTACACACATTTTTCATGGACAAAAATAATATCACATTTTAACTTTTGAAGTCCATTTGATGTCAAAAAGTTTTCAAAGAGAAACAATGGTGTCATATATTAACTTTCAAAAATTTATTTAATATAAAAAATCTTTCAAAAACTAAATCGATATCACACATATCTTTCAAAAAACAAAATGTATGTTCACTGTTTAATTTTTTGTTTTTCACCATCTATATATCCACATAAAATTCAATAACTTTGCACAAGTTCATGGAAAAGAAAAAGTATTGTTGAAGCTGACATCTAGCAAAATATTAGCTCTAGTGATTTTCTTTGTGTCCAGTATATAGGCTGATTGTTGTAGATATGCTAGGAAAAGCTAGTGTAAACGTTTTTTCTTTTTTCTTTTTTGGATAAAATTATGATGACACGGAACAATGTGTGTGTGTGTGTTTTTCTTTTTTATATCGAAAAGGACTATTATAACCAAGGACTCTTCTGAAATAATTAATATAAATGCCATTTCTTCTGCTTATATGGTTGATTCTATGAATATGTGGCATGCTAGATTAGGACATGATAGTGTATCTTACATTAAAAACAAAAATGCGATACTTAGATTTAATTTCTAGCTTTACTAATTCACATCTAGATAAATGTGAAGCATATGCTGAATCAAACTAACTAAAAATCAAGTCCATCTATATATAGAGAAACTGAACTCTCAGAATTAATTCACTTTGATTTAGGAGATTTTAAATAAATGATGACAATGGGAGGTAAAAAGTATTAATTATGTGACATTCATAGATGATTTTTTTAGATATACTTTGTATATTTAATAAAAAATGAGGATTACGCTTTTGATATATGTTCCTACTATACAAAGTAAAAGTAGAAGACCAGTTAAATAAAAAAAGTAAAAGAGGTGGAGTGTATATCTTATTTGCTCATACATTCCCTATACCTCCAACGTTTTTCAGAGATCAAGGGATCATAATTTTGTTTGCAAGGTCTGTGAATAATTATTCAGCTTTCCTTTCCAGTTATGTCATTGATTGCGTTATCCATAGTGAAAATTTTGGTTGCGTAATATTGTAATGTGTCATCATATAGGCGCCAGCGAAAATGACATAACAAGACGAAAAGACAAAGGGAAACCAGTCATTATTCCGAAAGTAAATTCCACATAATATTATGAATAAACTCTATACTTAATAGCAATTTATTTCAAAACGAAGATTAGATAATAACAGATAATTAGCAGTAGAACAGAATAACAGGACTAAACCACAGCGAACAGGTCAGTGAGTTATGCCTGCACTACAGTAGTTTTGCTATCGATATGATAATGACATCTTTAGATGCTTAAACCTTGATCAACGCCAAGGCAATAGTCTTTCCAAGTACCGATCGAAAAAGGGTTAGAAATAAAAATAAATGGATATACAAAGCAACAGCACATCAATGAGGGAAAAAGGCAACCGACCGATTGTGGGGCATCTCTTTCAAGTCATAAGAAGTAACCTAAGAACTAAAAGACTATTGCCAACCCCGGAATCCCCATCATCAACAATTTGAATAAATAATCCAATTCCTTCATCTGGCTTCAACTTCAATCTATCTACATATACGTTACCATAAAAAAATTAATGCGCTCAAAATGGTACAAATATGAGTCTAATTTTGATCCTATCACTTTTTTATACTATTATTCAACTATATATATTACTATATTAGTAAATATATTTGATTCTCACATTTATTACTTTAAAAGCCATGCATACAAAAAGATATGATTGGATGACATTGTAAAAAAATATTATATTATCATTACATTAAAATTAAATCCTAAATATAATCAAATTCCTCTATATAAAAATAATAAAAATAACAATATAATAGGCCTGTAAAAATTAAAGTTAAGATAGTAAGTAACCTTGACATATGATATGAAGATGTAGGTTTGAATTTTGTAGAAGCAACTCTTTTGAAGAGATTGCATAATCCTATCACTATAATATTATTTGTAATTTGTTATATTATTTTGAATTATTATATTATATCAAATATTATTTAATTAATATATTTATTATTAAATATTCTTATGTCAGACTATTATTTGTATATTTTTTGTATTTTTTATCTATTATTTTTTGTTTAAGATTTATTTTCCTTTTTATAAAATATAAAGCAAAAAGATTAAAAGGATTTTATACTTTAAAAGTTAATCAGACCAAATTATACCTCCCGTAATATATTACTTGCACGAAACAACTAGCCACAAATATACTATACTAACTTATCCTATTATGCTAAATACAAGATGATAAATATGTCCTTAAAAAAAATATGGATGCTTTAAGCTTTTGAGTAAAAGTTAAGATGAGTAACTTCTATAAAAAGTGATATTTTTAATTAAAAAATTCACTTTTTGGTATAAAAAAAATTGAAACAAATGCATCCATAATCTAATTCGTTGTTGGTTTCACGTTTCCACTTCATACACTAGATGTTGAAGAGATAAAGAAAAAGAAAATCACCTTAAATTAAATAGAGTAGAGTGCATGTTTACTTTGATCGTTGAAATTTATATGTACTTCACTTTAATTCCTAAATTTAAGAACTTAACGATTTAGTCTATGAAATTGCAAAAAATAATTCAAGTTAGTCTCTAGGGTGATGCTTGCAGCAACTGGCTCGAATTATCAAAACGATTAACTTGAATCACTTTTTGCAACTTAGGGATTATTAATTTCTTAATTTCAAAAATTAGAGTGAAAATGTATTATTAATTTCTTAATAATAGTATAACCAAAAGGAAATCTATTAACTTCCACAGATTATTGATTTTATATCATCAGAGCTGTTGCTCCTGTTTTATTATTAGTAGTACCACATAGTATAGTATATCATATTGCGCAGCATACATAAATCAATAGCCATAGTTCCTTGCTGAGGCATGAAAGTTACCACGGAAGAAGCCCCCACTGCCATGGCCCTGGAAATTACCAGAGTTATTTATAGCAGGGCCAGAACCATAGTTGTTGTTGGTGTGGTGACTGTTACCATTGCCAGAGTATGCACCACTGTTGGTGTTCGGACCCCCGTAACACCGATTCCCCTCGCCATAACTGCTAAATGAGTTTCCAGCTTTGGACTTCTCGGCTGCTTCCTCAGACTCCAGCTCCGCAAGGAGTTTTCTCATACGAGCTAACGTTGTTTTCTGATCTTAGTATCTTACTTTGACAACTACATTCTGATTCTCCAACATTTTATATAACAATGTAATGTTTTAGCAAACAAAATATGGATACGTTTGGTTGGGAAAGAGTATAAAACCACAATCAAGTGTGAATGCGACACCTGTTCACACGTATGGTGTGCTTCGTTGCTTCGCTGCAATTTTTGTAATCAGCTTATTGGTCCTATTAATTAAAATCTTGGGAGAAATACTTCTTTAAAAACATAATTAAAAGTAGAAATAGAAATAGAAGTACAAAATTACTTTGCAATTGAATATAATTCTAAAAGTACTTTGTTATCATAATCAAAAGTTGTTAAATTATTTAGATGTGATAAATATAAAAATATTTTTATATAAAATTATAATATTAATAGATAGGAAATAATATTTTGTATAAAAAGTTAAGAATAGATTGATAATATTGTGAGAATGTAATGGGTTCTGAAATTCAAAAAAGCACATTTTTTCTCTTTTCTACTGATTCTATTTTCGGAAGAAATAGCTCTCAATCTACTTTTTAAAAAATCAAAAAATTGATTTTTTTTTTTGTTTCTATTTTGTTAAGGAAGCACAAATAAGCAACCCAAATCGTACTTTTTTTTCCCTCAAAACATTTTGAAAAGAAGAACTTTTTTTACCATTTGAATCACAAACAAACGGACTCATCATTTGGGGAGAGATTTTGGTGCTTCATTAAACAGACTAATTTTGATAGTAAAATGTTTTATACTTTTTTACTGGTACATTAAAATGTTTTTTCCTGTAACCAATTATGTATTATCGTGTGTATGACTTTTGACGTAATTATTAGAATCAAATACTTTTAATAATATAATAATATATAATTAGATAATTATATAAATATTTTTGTATTAACATCATATCAAAATTTTAATTACATTTTTAAAAGTGGAATCGAGTTACTCCAAAGTAAGTATTGACATAAGTCACTTCAAGAGTAATTTTTTATGAACATTAAATTTTATTAATTCAACTATTAAATAGAGCCTTCTAAGTAAATTAAGTTTATAAGATTTTATACAATTTATAAACTTTGCCATCACAATTTATTTTAATGTATAATTATTTTAAAAATATAAATAAATGCCAATTATTAGATTATATATTTATTAATTTTTTTATAAAATTTAGTGTGTTTAATTATCTAGATAATATTATTATTTTTTATTTAATGGGAATTAAGGTAATATTATTATATGATTTAACAATTGAATCGATAAAATTCAATATTTATAAAATATTATTAATAAATTAATTATTCCAAAACTTACTCGTAAATAAAGTAGATTCCTTCCCTATTTTTAGTATTATAATTAACCGATTGAGATACAGTGTAAGAATAATTGATAACCTCTCTATCTCGTGTCACAGCCTATTACGTATACCCTTTAACGTCATGCAATTCCATTAGAAGATTTCTTCCCAATTCTGAATAAAAAGACCAAAGACACGTTGCTATTGGGAATTTGAAATCCAATTCCATTAGAATATTTCTTTCCAATCTTGAATAATATGATTTTGAGATGGATAAGTCACCTTGTCTCCGACTTTATACTACACGATCGATCCACAATTTTTTTGAACAAGCACATATCTTTCAATTTAAGATTTCAAACTAGAATATATAAATTTTTTTCATATATGTTACAAGTGGTATGAAAATCACATAAAATCAAACACTTTAAACAAGAAAAATTCCTTAACGAAATCTATAATTGCGGGCTAGCTTACAGATTCTCTAAGGGGCTTCAAAGGTTGTGTCTTGAGACCTTGCTCTTCAATTTCAATGCATGATATATTTTCTTAATTCTTTGCCTCTTACTCTTTTATATACTTGCATTGAATAGTATTAATGTGTGGGAATGTAATTGGGTAATTAATTAGGTGATTATTTGTTGATTAATATGAACTTGACTAGTTAAGGGTTTCTAATTATGAAACTTGATTGAATGGTATTGAGATTGGGGTTTATAATTGGGATAATCTTGATTATGTGTTCTTATTGAATGGTATTGATATGAGAATGTACAACTAAGATGTTAATTACATGTATATTGATTGAATTGATTGATGTATGATTAACTAACTAAAGAATTGATAATTTGGTCTTGATTGAGACGTAGGCTAATGCAATTGAGACTAAAGGTTAACATGAGTTAATTAGAAGTTGAGATCTCAATCATCTAGTAATTGTGTGTTAATCAAATGCTTAATGGTTGTAAGTGATGTCACGACCCAACCAGGACATGATTGGCGTGTAGGGAGCCTTGGTTCCCTAGCAAGCCTCAACTAAAATATTACTGGAAAACTAGACCTCTTTCCATAATAATACCTGAATACTTGAGTAGGTATACTGATAATATATGTACATATAAGTCTTACAACATAAATTGGCGCTAACTACCATAGTTCGAGACCTTGCCTGTAGTTCAATGGAGCACTAGACCATTACATGATCCTTACAATGACTAGAGAAGATCCACTCAAGCATTGGGCTTATTGGAAGACAACTGGTAGCTAAACTCTAACTTAACTCAGTACCTGAAACATGGGGAGGTAACTAGGTGAGTTAAACAACTCAGTGAAAGATAATTTATCTATAGCTAGTGTGGGACAAAGTCGAACTATATTTATTCAACTTAGTAAATATAAGAATATATTCTTGTAAATAAGGAGTCATGAAATTATGTTTTTCATATAAAATACTTGGGGAAAATGGTCCCTTCTTTAATCTTGAAAACCATTGGAGAAAATAATTCTTGTAAACATTTTTAGAATAACTAAAAGTCCATTTATTGTATAAGGCCTTTGGTAACATTCCATCTTATAACACATTTTCATAAAACATAGTTTAAATTCCTCCACTCCGATACCATTTTTGTCATGCTCACATTTGCTGGGTCTAAGCCATGCCTCATGTGGTGGCAACAAAGGGTACCTATTAGAGCACTCACACTTGCTTAGTCTAAACCATGCCTCATGTAAGCCCTTGGGCTGAGAGTCAACTGGAAAGAATTAAAATCATATTTTCCTTTGGAAATTAATGTCATTGAAACACATTTTCATAAAACTTAGGAGTTTCAAATATGTACTTATAATTGGTGGGAAGCCACAATTATAGAATCTTCTGCTATAATATCCTGAGTGGCCATATTGGCACCATCCTCAGGCACTAAGTGGCCACATTGACACCATCTTCAATGATCTATAATCTGTAATCCAGTTGTGTTAGCCTAACATGTAACACCCTCCTAAATACAGTACTATGCTTAAGTTATAGTACCACACCCTGGAGTTGTTACGGTTACCTGAACGGACCTTATCTAACAAGAATCTTCCACGCTTACTCGATACCTCTTGAACTTTCCGGAGACAACACGGAAATAGGAATGAGAATTATAAATTCTCGTGAGGATTCTCTATAATACACATGGAATGTCATCGCTTGTCATCCCTGGGCCATTTGCCATTATTATGAAAAAAGTGAACATGTCAAGACAAACCTGCTTAATTCTACGCTTCAAAATATCTTATCCAAGAAAGTTCATTTTAATCATACACTTAGCATTTGGGAGAACCCATAAACTTCATTCAAATATAATACTACTTAATAACAACTTTAGCATGTTAAAAACACACATAACATCAATATGTTGGGAATATAATATCTCGTGATATAACTTTATTCATACTTAAATTTTATGCTTATTCATAAACTTGCTTTTCTTTCTCTTCATTTTCCTTTTCATCATAAAATCTTTACATGCCACATTCTAGAGTATGATCATATGTCATACCCCATCGTGAGCTGCAATCGCTATGTCAACGCTCCTTAGGAATATGGGACCTTCATTCTAAGATTTACACTACCGGGCCATGCCATGCCTCATGTAAGTTCCGTGTCTACATATACTTTAATCTTTAGCCTTTGGTCTTTAGTCTTTACTTTGGCACACCTGTGCGACATGACGCGCCCTTAGGTGCTGCAAGCATCGCCTCTTGGGTAGTCTCGGCCTTGGGAGTGAACTCTGCTACTTCACCTGCGACCGCTGTCACACCGACCACCCGCAAGTGGGACCCATCGCTTCTAGGTTGAGGGACCAATGTGCAACTGCCTCCAACATAGTGACCTAAGTCTTTAGCTGCCTTCACAAGGAGGGACCCAATATGCAATCGCTCTGTGTGAAGTGTGGAACCATGTTTTTGTCATTTAATCTGCCTTTTACAAGTTATGACTCAATTAATCATTCCGAGTGAAGGGACTACATTCAATATATTTACATTCTTTTCATTCTCATGTATAATCAAGATAGTCATACTGAGTGTACTGCATATACCTCATTTATTTTCATGTATCATTGCACACATGATTTTCACATACATGTCTATTACATATAAAGGCCCGTAGCCTCCTTACCATTTTACCGGTACTCATGCATATGCTATATTATTTACCCCTCACATACCTCATAACATAATTTTGTTATTCTCAAATACAGAGTTTCTATATACCCATTCATACCTTAATTCTTCCTTAATAACTCATATCATTTTAAAATTCATCCTTGCATCTAAACATTCATAGTTTCATAGACTTCGCCAGAATCCAAGAAAGATAACGGATCAGGTCCGTTTCCCCATGAATAGTGCCAGCTTTCACAAACAAATCAGTCATAGGGACATAATCAACTTAACACATATATATCAATGTCAAACTGGCAATCCTCAACTCAAACTTTATATGTTTTCCTAATACTTGTGAAATCTTCAATTAGATTACTTTGTCAAATTATCACTTTGGCCATTCTGCTACATTCTATTCGGTTCTGCCCGAATTTCATATGACTCACCTTTATTTCTATTCAACTCATTTAAACCTGAATTTCGGATATGTCATAGATCTATATGTCTACTTTCTAACCTCTTTGGTCCCATATCATTTTGATCCATATAGCTCAAGATATTCAACTTTTACCTCAGCCTGTCAGCCACTAGCCCGAATTACACTCTTGGAAATATAAATTCACTAAAAATCGAAACTAAGCTCAAATCATACGAAATTGGCCTCATATTGAAGATAACAGGACAACCGTTCATTTGCCACAAGTTTCACTCCATTTGCTATCGTATAGCTCGAGTTATAAGTCCTGAAAATTGACCTTCCTGCCCTACCCTGTTTTGGCTCGGTTTAGACATAGAGTAACTTCCTCGAATCACTGGGAACAATTGGGACCATAAAAAACTCGAAATCTTATATTGGGATGTTCCCCTATGTGTAAGCTTTCTAACAAAGTTAGTTTCACTCAATTTGGAGTTGTATAGGGCGAGTTATACCCTCCATAAGTCACCCTGCCCGGATGAAATTCCTGAACCCTAGGTCAAACTTCAAAAATTCGTATCTCTCTCAATACTAATCCAATAACCTTATATGATATATCCATGGAAAGCCCTGAATGTCTACTTTCATCTAAAAATGGTTTCATTGGATTTGACTAATTGTAGACAGCACCGTACACTCCGCCGTACGGACTGTCGTGGAATCTCCACCAAGACAGCACCCTCATCCATCCATTTCTCTTAGTTTTCTTCTTCTAATTCTAATTGCCACTCAAGATTTCATATTAATCCAATCATACACATCCAGCATATCATCAAATAATCATAAAAAGAAATCTTTCATGCACCCTTTGTTCAGAGAAATTAAGTTTAGAGATTGAATCCTACCTCTTTGGAGTATGATCTTGCTGAATTTGATTTCTGGATTGATGGAACCTTGACCAAGCTTGGGGATTTGATGGAGTTGGTTGAGAGAGGAAGGGAAGGAGAAGGCTGGAGCAAAAGGAAGAGAAGGAGACGTAAATCAGCTGGGAATGAGAAGGGAAGTCTGACTTAAATACAAGAAAATGTGGTGTCAGATTGGTTGCAAGATTTGTGTCAAGTTCGCCACGCTCTCACTTTTGTGGCCAACTTGCTCTCTACGTCATCCAAAAACTGGGATACGATTTCGTCTCACATGAAATCGGAACTCGTGTCCATTATGGTTGAAGTCGGAACTCGTGACCTTTTACATTTTTAGGAGCTGAAGCCTAATGTCGGAACTAGTCCCATCTTGTTTGTGACTGGGAAATCTTATCTCGTTTATTCGAGACTTGGCATCCAAACTGAATTGGAAGTCATAGAGCTCGAAATCATCTAATCTTGAACTTCCCATTTGAACTCGGTGAATGTCGTTACTGGATATAAACTCAGATCATAACTGTGGCATGACTAGAAACCAATTCAAAGATTCAACTCATGTCCTTTGTATTTGAGTGCATAGGGCCTAAATCGAAAATCTAGCCACTCCATTATTAAGTCGTAAATCAAGAGTTCTAATAAGGTCCGAGGCTCCAATCGGGTCCATTGCCTTAAGACATGAAGTCGGGAATAGGATGAAATCGGAAATCGGTATTACACGAATGAACTCGGAACTCGGAAATAATCCTTCTGTCTGATTTTCGAAGACGAAATCGGAAATCGGAATTGATCACCCTGGGGCAAAGTCGGAGCTCGGAAAACGGATGTTACATAACACACCAGGCTAACAATACCCCTGCTAGCTAGGGTCTGTATGAGGTGCATCAAGTCTAGCGTATCTGCCATTAGTTGCGGTTCTATGAAGTGCTTATCTCACAAAACTCATTTCCTTTCTTTAGAACATATCTAATTTCAAAGTTAGTTTAAAGCATCACATAACTAAACTCTTTTTCTTAATGAATATAAACTTTTCTAACATGGTATAGCTGAAAAAAATTATTTCTTTCCTTGTATAAACAGCTAATAACTCTAGAAATTATAACTATTTCAAATTCAATTCGAACCTACACATAGATTAATCAGTCCCATGCTCTTTACACAAAAGCAATCTATGGCATATATTTATTTCTTCATTAGCTTTTCAGTTATAGAAAACTAATTTCTTATACCTTTGTTGTATTGTCCACTTCCGTGGTAAATTCATATAATATATAAAAAGTATATATATAACATATATAAATTTTATATCTATATCTATTTCAAAATCCACTATAGATAAACTATCTACTCACAGTACTCCTGCTAGAAAAGGTGGAAGCTTTTTAGTGAAACCACCGAGCCAACCTGTTACTCCAGGAGCATATCTAACACCATAATAAGATAATATAACTAAACCTCATTCATAGGGATAAGAGATTAACTTAAACTACCTTTAAACATAAAAGATCCCGGGATTTAGAACTCTAGGACTTCAGATCCAAGCCCAAGAGCAAATCCTTTGGGAAAAGTTTCCTAAACCTTGACATAGAAAGGGTTTTAAGCTTAAGAATTACCTTTGAGTTCTAGAGAATGGAAAAGAACGTAGGGGAGAGCTTGGGTCTCCTCCTAGGACATTCCATAGTTTCCCTTACTTGCTCAAATAAGAAAATCAATCGATAGAAAGGCTAATACTATAACTGGTAAGAAATGGGTAGGGACAAACAGTGCTAATAGATAGTAAAAATACCATATGTGAGAAATTTTTGGAGAAAGAAAGAGAAAGAGCTCAAAGGAGAGATATGAGAGAGGAGAGAAAGATGAGATGATGGAGCCCCATTTTTATTTTTCTTGCCAATCTAGGCATGCTGGAGCATAAAGGGTCGCGCTCAAGCATGGCCACATTCCAAATCCTTCCCTTCGCTGCTGTGAAAGCACACTGGAGTATAGGGGTCGACGCTCGAGCGTGCCTCCGCACTTGAGTGTAACACCCTCCCAAGCACAGTACCATGCTTGAGTCATAGCACTATACTCAGGAGTTGTTACTGTTATTTGAACAGACCTTGTCTGACAGCAACATCTGGTCGTCTTCAATATTTTTTGAACTATCTGGAGATAATACGGAAATATAATAAGAATTAAAAACTCTCAGTAGGATTCTCTGAAATATTACATATTATGTCATTGTTATTATCTCCAGTTACTTCAGTTTATTATGAAAGAGGTGAACATGTTAATAAAGTTTTCAGGTTTATAGTTTGAAAACATATTATCTGAAACATAATTCATTTTATTCACACACTTGAGTCATAAGAACTATTACAAAATAAATTTACAATTCATAACTTGAATAATAGTTTTAGTATATTCAAACATAACAATTCCAATATAATAAGAAAATAAAGCATGCATATGCAAATAATTTTACTTGAATTCATGCAAATACACTTGTTTGTACTTTAACTTTCTTTAACTTCCTTTCCTTGGCACATTTAGGCATTTCATATCACGTCCCTAGGGGGCAACTTGCCTTTATACTTAGCATATACATTCCAGAGTATGATCGCCATGTCATACCTCATCGAAACGTGATCGCCATGTCATACTCCTTAGGATATGTCCATGTCACATGCTAGAGTATGATCGCTATGTTACACTCCTTAAGAATATGGGACCTTCATCGTATCTTTTAACTGCCTCCACAAGAAGGGACCCAAATAATTTCCTTCAAGTGAAAGGATCCAATCTTACATATTCATGTATTTTCCTCTTCTGCATGTAAATATGTCATCTTTCATAAAAAGAATCATGATTATATAATCATATAATCATACAATGTTCATATGCATCATAGTGCACTTACTTTCAAATATTCTTGCATGTAGAATTTTATATTCATATCATAAATTCTCATAACATAACCTATCATAACTTCATAAGCTTTTGACAAAAATTTGGCGGAATAACAGATCAGATCCATTTTCCCATGAATAGTACTCTTTAGTTATAGATAGTCATCCAATTTACATGGCAGAAACATCACAGCCATATATCATCATTTCAATGGTTTAATAAGGGTTTTACTCAAAGAAACTAGCTAAGTTTACAAATTGGAGTTCAAGAGTTTGCTATTTCTTAGAGTTGTTCATCCTGCCTTATGTCCTAGATTCTGCCTGATTTTGTAATTTATGCCACAATTTCTACTTAACTTGTTTGAATCTAAATTTTTCATATTTGAAGTATTATGTGTTTAGTTTTTAACCTCTTTAGTCCCATTAAGTTTTGATAAGTATAACTCTAGTTATTAAGGTTTAACCTAGGTTTGCCCTATTGTTGGGCAAAATTAGGTGCTAAAGAATAAAAATTCACCAAAAATAGGAATCTTATTGGATCCATACGAAACCTACATCATTTTAAAGTTGACTAAATAGCTTTCATTTCCAATAGATTTCATTTCATTTGAGTAGGCAGAGCTCAAGTTATGAGCTCTTGAAATTGGGTAACATGGTCTACCCTATTTCAACCCAATTAGGATATAGGTAAATTTTGATGAATTATAGGGGACAACAGGGAATAAATTTAACTCTGAAATTTTTATGGCATGTTTCTCTATGTGTTAGCTTTCTAAAAAAATTTATTGCACTCTATTTGAGATTGTATAGGGTGAGTTATGCCCTTCACACTCCAGTCTGCTCAAGTCCAAGGATAGAATTCCAAGGTTAACTTCAAAAATTCATATATCACTCAATACTGATTCAATGGTCCTATAATTTACATGGTTGAAAATCTCTAGATATCTAGTTTCATTATAATTGGTCTCATAAAATTCTAATGGCTATAGGAGGAGCCATACACTTCACTATATGGATATGTCTAGGGTTTTCTTTTCCAATAGATTTTGGTTTAGTTTTTCCTTGAGTATTTCATTAAATTGTCAACCTAAACTAAGAATATCCATCTTTAATCACTTAAAACATATCATAAAGTTATCAAATAACATCAGAAGGAGAAGGTGCAACTCAATCCAATCAGCCACTTATCATTAAAATCAAGGAAAGAGCAAGAATCCTACCTCAAAATTGAAGTTTAAGCTTGAAAGATGGAAGCTTTGGATGTAGAAGGTTGTATGGGATGAAGAAGTAAGAAGAAAAGGATGAAATGGAGAGCAAAATGATAGAGAGAGAGCTCAACCTTCTCATGCACGAAAATGAGAAGGAGAAATAAGGAATTTTTGAGATGTTTGAATCATAATTGAAAGATATAAGCATATAGTGTGGTTGGTGGCTTAGGTGGTGGAGATTTAGCCAAATCTCCCCCATTTTTGGTGGCTAATGGTGGCACCACTTTTTGGGTGGTGTGGCTAAATTCTGGCCACTCAAATTAGATTTTAACAGTATAAATTTCTACCGATTTGGTTCTTATGGTATACAATATCAAAAGTCTACCGATTTCTTTCAAACTGGTGAAACATTACTAGAAATTTTCCTATAATTTTTACATGATTAATTCAAATTCTCCTATTCCCAATCTCTCTATAATTCGCCTCAAATTATTTATACACCTCTAATATAAGTTGAGTAAATTGATTAACAACGTAAATTGAATGTATTACAATTTAGAATGTTACAGAAATTGTTATCGTTTCTCTTAAATTTTTAAAACATTGCCAATGGTCTCTTTTAAATTTTCTACATAATAAACTCAACTCTCTCCAATCCTAATATTTACGTTTAATTTCTAATTGCTCTTACTTTTTCTAACACAATGGAATAAATTAATTAACAGTGTTAGCACTGTTTCTTCGGGATTGCTATACTTTAGTTTTTTGTAAATCCTTTAATATTTTCCATCTATTTTTGTTTTTTTTTTCTCAGTTTCCTGTAACTAATGGCATTTTCATAATTTTGAGCAAGTCTATGGGCATCCTATGTCCTTTCATATGTGGACATCTCCGTAGCCAATTGGCTAAGAATTAGGTTTCCATCATATCATTTTTAAGAAAATAGGGATGTTACATTGAGCATGGCTCCCAGCTTCCATAATTTTAGTTTTTCTTCCTCTTCTGGTCTTAATTACTCTTCAAGCCATAGTCTTCCACTTATTTCCATTTACTAATTTCAAGTTAATGTCTCTCTATTAACTTTAAAACATAAATGTAAATAAGGAGGTACCCCCATTTGAATCCAACAAAAATATTAGAAAAATCAAAATCCTTAGGGATCAAAATCCAACTTTTGGATTCTAGTACAAATTTCTAAAAATTTGCATTTTCTTAAACTTTGAGACCAAAAACGAAAGGGATAACGACTTCCTACAATTCGTTAAAAATCATTCTTCGATTATTGGATATCTAAGGAACAATTATCCGAATTTTTGATCCCCTGAAAATGTCCTAATCATATAGCCCTCAACAGAGCCATAGGTTTTAGACTTAGAACTTCCATAGGATCCAACAGAACAAGGTGTCACAAGTGAATTGTTGAGTCATTAGCAGCAATCGCACTAATAACTCAAGTTAGCCGCACTCCATGTGTTTGATCATATGTGCATTTGTGATAAATATGCCTATGGTCTTTAGAAATCCTTGAGCCAATGTCTGTTTTAATTGTTAGTTTCCTCTCTTAATTCGTTTTCTTGCATGCAAACAAAACCCCATTGTTGCTGATCAAATAATCATTAACATCCTTGCAAGAAATGACTTTAGTTGCACTATCCTACCAGTAGTGTAATTAAATGTTTTAAAATTATAATTTGGAGCAAGCTACAACCTCGCTACTAATAACTTGTGACAATATATTATTTTCCCCATTATTTGTGTATTGAATTTTTCCAATTTTTTTCTCATAATGATAATTTTCTAGGATCAATTTAATAAATCTTAATTGTTGATACTTTTAGTGAGAAATTAATTATTTTGAGTAATTGATTCGCACTTAGTTTATTTGATTGCAGAATTGATTTTCAACATCAATGATTTGAAGATTAGAAAGGATCAATTGGATAACGATTTGAAGATTTGGAAGACAAAAAAGAGGATTTTTGAAAGATTTGATTTGTAACACCCCAGCATGAGTTGCGGTTGCCTGTCGATACCGGAGCTTGAGAAATTCTGAGTCTGAACCCTATGCTTCCTTGGAGGGCTATAGGTTTGAGGCATTTTTTTAAGATCAAAAGTCCCGATAATGGTTCTCTAGGCATCAATGAATTGAAGAGGGATTTTTAACGAATTTTAGGGAATGGATAACCCCTTCGTTTTCAACCCTCAAGTTTATAAAAACGTAAGTTTTCGGAGAATTGTACTAAAACCCAAAAGTTGGATTCTAATCCTTAAGGATTTTAAATTTTTAGATATTTTTATTGAATCCAAATGGGGGGTATTCCCTTATTTACATTTATGTTTTAAAGTTAATGTCCCCATTAACTTAAAATTAAGAAATGCAAATAAGTCTGTGCAGTATCCTGGACCTGGGAAAGGATTGCAGAAGGAGGGAACCAAATTTTTGAAGTTGGTAATCGATTACAGAGAATCTGTAATTGATTACTGTCCTCTCTGTATGCCCACGGGTTGAAATTTTTCGCATGTTAATCGATTACCATCTTTGGTAATCGATTACCAATTCTGGGTTGGTGGTAATCGATTACCACAGGCCAATATATAGGCCCGGACGCGTTCCACACATCATTTTTCGAAATTCCTCTCTCTCTCTAACCCAAACTCTCTCCCTTCTCTCTAGAATTCTTTCTCCCACCCTCCCTTACATCTATCAACTCCATTCCACCATTTTCAACTAAATCAACAACAACAACACAATCTTCACTCCCTTTAAACACAAATCATCCATTTAATCTGTTTCTCCTTCTCTCCTACTTGCTTGGGCAGATTTGATGTTGGAGGACATATCTCTATCCACTTCCTCTTCACTTCAATTCCAACTGTAATTCTCATGCCTCATTTCTTCTTCTTCTTCTTAAAAATTAATTTCAACTCCTTGATTGTTATTAGAATTCTTGGAACCCTAGGGTAGATAGATTAGGGATTTATTATATGGAGGTTATTAGTGAACCATAAATAATTAATTTACCGTATTGTGGTGTTAGATTGTTCCAAGGAATTTCCCTCCAGCTTTGTGGCTCCAGAGAATTTAGATTTCCCTATGACCGGTGATCTGTGAATAGATAGTTTACCCCTATCTTACTTTTAATGTATTTTGCCTATATATATATATATATATATATATATATATATATATATATATACATATGCAAATGATTTAGTATGTCTTAGCAATATAATTTAAGTTTTGGTAGCTTATCTATTCTTACTGGTTCACATGAGACAATGACTTGATTTCAAAAAATAAAAATGTGGCAAATGTTTATTACCTTGGTTTTCTATTAAACTTTGGAAAATTCTCTTTGTTTTGAAAGGTTTTTGGATAAAAGCTTCGGACTTTTACTCGTTTTTGATTTATTAAAGTGTTAAAGCTTTACTTTTCTTTAAAGTTACGATTTTATTGTTTTATATAAGATATATTGGTTTGTTTTATAAGAATCTTTATTAAATATTCTGCATGATGGAAAAGAAAGATTTGAAAAAGTCTAGACCGGGATCTGTAGGCTAACGGCAGTAGGCGTTAGCCCTGGGTGCACCTAGGATGTGGATTTCATGGCCACTCAAGGGAGTGGTGCGTGCCTGTTATTCATGGCCACACATATAGTGTGGTGCGTGCTTGATATTCACGGCCACGGGAAGAGTGGTGCGTGCCTAATTACAGGTTTTACACGAAGGAAAGGCCACCTAAGTGTGATTCCTGACAGATTTATCCTGGAATGGATGGACTCTATTTTTGGAAAAGAAAACTTGGATAATATTTGATTAAGATTTCTACTTTGGTTTCGTTATACATATTATAGTATCACCTTAATATCTATAAGTTGTACATTGTCTCATGTGGGTTAGAGACATTCTATCTCTCACTGGGTTTCTCAAAACTCACCCTGTGGTTAATATATTCTTTTCAGATATAGGTTCAGACTTGGGAGCTGATTCTTCAGTTCTGCATCATTTGATTCCTATCTGGGTGAGCCCTACTTAGTAATGGGCCTTGATTTCTAATTTTGTTTCAGTTGTAACCTTAGTATGTAGCTCCATAGTACTACAGGCAGGGTCCGGCCTTGTTCTGTTTTTGTTGTTGTTATGTATTCAATCATATATGTATATGTATATTTCAACTTGTTGGAATTAAAGTTGTTTAAAGGATTTGTTTTTTTTGAAGAACTTGAACTATGTATTTTTGGACATACGATTGTATTTATATATTTTACTGTTATATGGTGTGCTGAGGGGTGTATTCTAAGAATACCTGGATCCCCAATGGAAAATTGTGTTGTTTGTCTTGCAGGATAACCCTTGTAATTGGGAAATATCCAAATTACAAAGGGGACTCTGTCGAAATTTTTATAAAATTCTGTGGCGGAAGGCTTGCGTAGGGACTTGTCCCTATGCGCCGGTCATGGCCCAGGTTGGGGTCGTGACATGATTTGAGTCAAAGAAAGGAAAAGATAGAAGAGATTACCTGAAGATTTGAATCAGATTTTTTTAAAAAGAGATCAAGATAAGAGAATGGGAATAAATATTTGAAAAAGGAGAAAATCAAGGGAATTAGTTTCTTGATGTTTTGATTTAAATTCTTTTATTTGTTAGAGGGTTAGGATCCATTATGAGAGAGAAGGGAACAAAGGCTAAAGTCTGGAGAGTCTAGAGATCTATCACAGTCCTCTTCCAATTGACATGACTCTAAGTATTGTTTTCTTTTCTTTTTCCATTACTTGCTAAATTTCTTCTAGGTGTTAAGAAGATGTAGTCTTAGGGAGCTGATTTTGTATTCCATTTTGTTATTAATTTTAAATTATTTTTTCAATACATTACTTAATTTCTAGTATTCTTAATGCTATTTTCGACCCAATCACCCATTAACTTATGCATGGTTTTGTGATGTCAAAAGCCATTTCACTTCATAAAATAAGCCAAACTAGAAATTAACATAGGTTAGAGTAGCCAGGAGTGGAAGTACTCATCTGTGCGGCTAATTGAATTCTTGTTTTTCATCCTTAGAATAAGTTTAGAATAGTTTAAGAAATTAAACTATTCAACTTATCCTGAGAGGGTCCTAGTATCAAGCCATTGAGCTTTGACTATAATTAAAAGTAATTCAATTGGTAATGATATTTTCAAGGAATTAATTTAATAAGTGGGTAATACAAAAATTAAGAAATGTTGATGAAATCAACCCTTAACACTTGCTTTCCATCCATTGCTTAATCCTACTTTCTATTGCTTGTTTATTTGCACTTTTTGCATTGATTTAGATTCCAACTTTCTCTCAATTGTGTTTGTCTAAATAGTGATATGCCCAAGTGAACTGGTAATTGGTTTTAGTACTTGTGGAAACGATAATCCTGTACTCATTTTTTTATTACTTGTGACCTAATATACTTGCCAGAGCTGATTTGTCAAATTGGCTGCCAAGTTTTTGGCCCCATTGCTAAGGACTAAAGATCAATATCATTAGTAATTTGGGTGTTGCTAGTTTCAGTTGTTCATTTCTCTTTTTATGTTATTTTTTCTATTATTTTTGTATTTATTTTTTTCTTTTTTTTTGTTTATTTCTTTTCAGTTAGTTATTTTATTCCAATCTCAAAAAAAAAAAAAAAAGATTCATTGCTTCTATTTACTATTCACCCTTGGTGGAGTTTTTCCATGTTCTTTGCTTTGGTTTATGCGAGGTGCTATTCCACCGGCTTCACTCCTGTTTGATCTTGAGATAGAGAAGACTGCCAAGAAAAACAGGAAACTTGCTAAGAAAAAGAAGTAAGAAAAGAGTGCGTCAGAGCATCAAGAGATAGAGATGGTTGACACAAATCCTCCTCCTCCACAAACTTTAGGAAACTATGCTATTCCAACTACTGATGGTTGTGGATCAAGCATAGAAGGCCATTGGTGCAATCAAACAACTTTGAAATTAAGCTAGCAATTGTCCACCTGGTGCAGCAGAACAAATTCGGAGGAAGTCCTCTAGCAGACCCTCATGCACACATCACTAGTTTCCTTCAAATTTGTGATACCTTCAAGATCAATGGAGCAAGCAATGATGCCACTAGATTGAGATTATTCTCTTTTTCTCTAAGAGATAAGGCTACTCATTGGTTGTCATCACAGCCGTCAGGGAGTATTTCTACTTGGAATAATCTTGTTTCTAAATTTTTGGGTAGATATTTTCCTCCTTCTAAGATTGTTAAATTGTGATCTGATATCTCTTGTTTTATGTAGCAAGAAGGTGAGTCATTATATGGAGCTTGGTAGCACATTAAGGAGCTTCTAAGGAAATGCCTAAACCATGCATTTGCAGATTGGCAGCAGGTGCAGATCTTTTACAATGGCTTGAATCTTACCATAAAATCTACGGTAGATGCATCTGCTGGTGGCTCATTGAGTACGAAGACTTTTGAGCAAGCAAGAGAATTAATAGAGACCATGGCAGCAAATGAATACTAGATGCCATTTGAAAAGTAAAGAGAAGTTCTCCATATTGACACCATAGATGCCTTTCTGGCCTAGAGCAAGCTCTTAACTTAGGCAGTGACCACCATGACTCAACAGATGGTTGACATAAGTAAGCAAATGAGTCAAGTGCAGATAGCAGGGGTACAAACTCCACTATTTGGTATTAGAGATTGTACTCTAGATTTTCAAGTCGCACTAGAGTAGGCCAATTACATGGGACAACCACAAAGCCCTGAGAATAATCCCTATTCCAATACTTATAACTCAAGATGGATAAATTATCAAAACTTCTCCTAGAGTAATCAAGGGAATATGGGGTCACAACTGAATGCTCCTCCATAAGAGAAGAAGGCTAATTGAGAGCTAGCCATAGAAAAGCTTGCTCAATATACCACTTCATTCATGGATGAGACTAGAGCAAATTTTAAGAATCATGGTGCAAGCATTCGGAACTTGGAGTTACAGATGAGTCATCAAAGCAAATGTCTAACTTAGAAGGTCACATGACACTCTACCTGGTGACACTAGCTATTCCAAACTTGAAGGAGTGTTGCAACGCCATTACCTTGAGAAGTGGGAGGATAGTGCAGCAAGGTGAATAGTTGAGAGAGGAAGGTTCAAAAGAAAAAGAAAAGGAGGAAGAGTTGAAAAAAGAAAAATATGAGAGTGAAAAAAAAATGAAGAGAAAAATAGAGAAAACAAGAGAAAAGAATAAATGAGCAAGTGGGAAAAGTTAAAAGATAATCCATATGCAAGAATCCCATATCCTGGAAGGTTGATGAAGCAAGAGAAGGAGAAGGAGTTTGCTTGTTTCTTGGATGTTTTTAAGAAACTCCATATTAATATCCCTTTTGCTGAGGCATTAGAGCAAATGCTATCTTATGCCAAATTCATGAAGGAGTTGCTATCAAAGAAAAGAAAGTTGGAAAAAGATGAAACTGTGCCACTCACTAAAGAATGCTTTACCATACTTCAAAGGAAGCTGCCACCCAAATTAAAGGATCTTGGAAGTTTCTCTATGCCATGCACCATTAGCAATAAGGCCATCGGCAAGGCACTTTGTGATTTGCGAGCAAGCGTCAACATAATGCCTCTTTCTATTATGAAGAAACCAGGCATTAGTGAAGTAAAGCCTACCATGATATCTCTTCAATTGATAGATAGATCCATAAAGTTCCCATATGGCATTGTGGAAGATGTTCTTGTGAAGGTGGATAAATTTATCTTCCTTGCGTACTTTGTGGTAGTGGACATAGAAGAGGATGCTAATATTCCTCTTATTCTTGGAAGGTCATTTTTGGCCACTTGTAAAGCATTAATAGATGTTCAAAAAAAGGAGCTAACACTCAGGGTCCAAGATGAAAAAGTGAACTTCAAAGTTTTTCAAGCAATAGACTATCCTACAGAGAAAAATTATTGCTACAAAGTGGATGTCAAAGATCCTCCAACAGATAAGGTACCCAAGGAAGCCATACAGTCAACACTTGAGGCAAAAATAGAGCTTACTGGGGTGGTAGAAGACACGCAAAAGGAAGGATCTCAGCCTGCCATGCCCCCGAGTCCCATAGCATAATTCAAAAGAAGGGGGCAGACATCACCAAGAAGTGGGATCCAGGTGATCCCTTAATTAGCTTTTGGGTTGGTATAGTCAAATATTTTCATGTGGTAAAGGGAAGGTCCTAAAGCACTATTTGGGAGGAAAAGTTGATGGCAACAGGTCTTCCATCAGTTTTGACAAGATATGGAAAGGGGATATAGTTTAGCTAGAACTATAAACAAGCACTTCTTGGTAACAACCCAAGTTTCTATTTCCTTTCTTTTATATTTCTTTTGTTCATTTTTAATTTTTGCTAGTTATTATTTATATTTAGTTTTAATTTTCATATTAATTTCATTGTTGGGTGTCTAGGTATAGTGCAAGATAGATGCTGGAGCTAGAATTCGAAGGTAGACAAGCGATGTTGGCATTATAGCAGCCTAGAAAGCGCTACAGCACCTAACATGCGTAACTGAGGCAAAACATCAATGCTATAGTGCACCTAAGGGCACTATAACGCTCACTGGGCAAATTTTTTACTTTGATTGAGCGATGTCAACGCCATAGCACTAATTTGGGGGCTACAGAACTAAAAAAAAAAAAAAAAATCCTAGTGCCCTTGAAGGCGCTACAACACTATGCTTGGACGCTGTAGTACCCCAAATGATGTTGATTTCAATTTTTTTTGGACTTATAAAGGGTGTTTCTTTTGTGTCTTGATAGGTACTCCACTTAGCCCCAATTTGAAGCTTGATGTTGGAAAATTGAAGGGCTCTAGAGCTAAACAGATGAAATCACCAAATCCAACAAGAGAATAAGCGGCTGCCAAACAAAAAATTTGGGGAGTATCTGCTATCCTTTTGCTTTCTTTTCTATTTTTCTCAAACAATTTGTTATTTTCCTTTATTTTAAGTTGTTTCTCATTTAGCTTATTTTCATTAGTAGCTTAAGATTCTAGTCTTTTTAGCTTAGTTTTTTTTTTTTTTTGAGCTATGTCATCTTAGCCATTGGTGATCTCACTTCTCTTTTTTTTTTTACCAAGTAAATGGCATAAATTGGCAATTGATTATTTGTGGTGGTGAATATCAAAGTTTTCCCAAAATTATTTTAATTCATTAATATTTCTACCTTTTGATTTATTAATTTGTTAGAATTTCTTTAAGCTCTGTACAAGCTATTGGTTCATTCCATTATTCTTAGTGGCTTTCTTGTTGGAATTAATCTATTCGCTGTGTGCTTCTAATATTGTCCATGTGGTGGTTGGAATTTTTTTATAGACCCAATCAAGAGAGAGAGAGAGAGAGAGAGAGAGAGGGAAATCAAAGAAAATAAAAATTGGAAAAGTGCCAAAGGCTATAAAAATCTTAAGGATTTGAGTACCAATGTTCAAGCCATGCATAATGCAAAACATTTATCCTGGATATGTACTTGTGGTGTGTCTATGCCATTGGATAACTTGAGTAAGTAGATCCGACAGGTGCTTTATCACCTAATGCCTTGGGCCAACTAGAACGGAAGTCATTGATCGAACACTTATCTAAAGAGTTACCATGGGACAGAGCATTTAGAGTCAGTTAAGCCCTAAAAATTAAATTCAAATTAAACATGTTGAATATGTGGTCTATATTTTATTTTGCCCTATTAGTCAATTTAGGAAAAAAAAAATTATGTGCCTAATTTGTATTCCTTTTGGAGAGTCCATAAAAGAACTTGATTTGAGCCAATTGATTAGAGCTTTTTAGTATTTCATCAAGGTTAGAACTTTGGCGTAATTTTGCAAGTTTGTGTTAAAGTTGACATTTATGAATCCATTGCTGTCCATACTACATATAATTTCAATTGGGCTCGGTAATTGGGAGGTCATGAGATGTCCCTTTCTTATCTCTTTTTACCTCTTATTTTGCTTGAGGACAAGCAAAAATTCAGGTGTAGGGGTGTGATAACTTGTGAAAATATATTATTTTCCCCCATATTTTTATATTGAATTTTTCCAAATTTTTTCTCATAATGATGATTTTCTTGGATTAATTTAATAAATCTTAATTGTTAATACTTTTAGTGAAAAACCAATTATTTTGAGTTTAATTGGCAAGTATTCTCACTAAATTTATTTGATTGTAAAATTAATTTTTAGCATCAATGATTTGAAGATTGGAGAGGATCAAATGGATAAGGATTTGAAGATTTGGAAGAGCAAAAAGAGGATTTTTGAATGATTTGATTTGAGTCAAAGAAGGGAAAAAAATAAAAGAGATTACCTAAATATTTAAATAAGATTTTTTTTAAAAAGAGGTCAAGATAAGAGAATGGGAATAAAGATTTGAAAAAGAAGAAAATCAAGAGAATCAATTTTTTGATGTTTTGATTTAAATTCTTTTATCTGTCAGAGGGTCAAGATCCATTGTGAGATAGAGGAGAACAAAGGCTAAGGTCTGGAGACTCTAGATATCTATCATAAGCCTCTTTTAATTGACATAACTCTGAGTATTGTTTTCTTTTCTTTTTCCATTACTTAACTAAATTTCTTTTAGGTGTTAGGGAGATGTAATTTTAGGGAATTGATTTTGTATTCTGTTTTGTTTTTAATTTTAAATTATCTTTTCAATACATTTCTTAATTTTTAGTATTCTTAATGTTGTTTTTGGCCTGCTCACCTATTAACTTATGCATGTTTTTGTGATGCCAAAAGTCATTTCACTTCATAAAATAAGTCAAACTAGAAATTAACATAAGTTAAAGCAGCCAGGAGTGGAAGTACGCATTTGTGCAGCCAATTGAATTATTATTTTTCATCCTTGGAATAAGTTTAGAATAGTTTAAAAAATTAAAATGTTCTACTTGTCCTAAGAGGGTCCTAGTATCAAGCCCTTGAGCTTTGACTATAATTAAGAGTAATTCAACTGGTAATGATATTGTCAAGAAATTAATTTAATAATTGGATAATACAAAAATTAGGGAACCTTCATGAAATCAACCCCTAACACCTACTTTCCATCCATTGCTTATTACTACTTTCTATTGCTTGTTTATTTACAATTTCTGCATTAATTTAAATTCCAATTTTCTCTCAATTGTATTTGCTTGAATAGTGATGTGCCCAAGTAAACTGATAATTGGTTTTAGTCCTCGTGGAAATGACAATCCCGTACTCATTTTTTTATTACTTGTGACCTGGTATACTTGCCAAAGCCTGTTTGTTAAATTGGCTACCAGCTACCACACAACTTAATTGTTTATGCAATTTTGCATAATGGCATTATTGTTAAGACATATTGGATCTAGTCTCAATTTTGTTATGCTGAGATATTTTGTTGAATCTCAGAGAGAATCTTGGGCAGATGCTTATGTTGCCATATATTATTGTGTGCACTTATATTGATATGACACATAGTGGAGATATTTCGAACCCATCTCATATTGTGTTTAGATTTGTTAGATCTTGTATAACATTTAGGGCAAATGCTAGGGCCACTCGTTAGGAATTGCACTTTGATAATATATTGGCATGCTGTTTTGTTGTGTATTCCCGTTTCCTTATGTATCACCATTTGTTGGTTCACCAAGAGATGAGCATCTCACATGTATGATATTAGTACTCTTTCAAGTATAATTATCTGCATTATTGGGTGCTTGTTATCCCATATCAAACTATTTGATTGAGAGTGCTGGCTCAATCTTTGACATCATATTATGGCTACATATCGTGAATTAATCTGAGGTATTGTGTTGTATTGATTTGATTTATGTCGTCCAAGTAGGAGATTGTTGGAATAATTTCGTGAACTTGCATAAATCAAAATTGTATTTAATTTTAAACCTGAATTAATTATATGTTAAAATTGATTAAAGCCAATTATTTAAGTCCAAATTGTTGTAATTATTATTGTTATTAGGTTTATTGGGCCCATTCGGCCTACGCACTACTCATTGATAGATATTGTTATGTTTTCCTTTGTGTATAAGCTTTGTTATAATGGGTGGCTTGACCTATCACTTTACTTACACAATAGAGAGGCCTCTTCTCCTAATCAACTATAAATAGGTGCCTATTGCCCTATTGACGTAGAATGCACATTTTGGCTATTTGATAGAATAGGAGAAGTTTCTCTTCATAAATGGTGTTAGTTAGATTGCCAGAAAATTTTCATCTAACAACAAAGTTGGCAAAAATAATATAGATAACATATTATCTGACAAGTTCTATTTTCAAATTTACACTTTAATACAACAAGCAATATTTGCGAAGAAGATAAATATATTTGATTTTTAAAAGTTAAATGGAAAATTTGGAATGTTAGTTACTTGGAGGATAAATTTGAAATATTTATTACTTGGAGAATGAATTTGTAAATAAAAAATAAGTTAGGGACAAATTAATTATTTTTGCCCTACATCTATCTATCTCTTAATATGACATGGTCATATTCAAAAGAGACATAAGAGGATGTTACTAATCTAGTTTTTAACGCATATTGAGCTTCTGTAAGAACAAACCAAAACAAAACGAAAAAAAAAATGACAGGTTGGACCAGCTGGCATATATTCGAACCTAAATAACTATACAATTCAAGATGCAATTATGGATTTCGTTAAGGAATTGTTCTTGTTTAAAGTGTTTGATTTTATGTGGTTGTTCATACCACTTGCAATTATGTGCTTGTTCGAAAAAACTGTGGACCGATCGTATGACCTGTCCATCTCAAATCATATTATTCAAGAATGGAAAGAAATATTCTAATGGAATTGGATTTCAAATTCCCAATAGCAACGTGTCTTTGGTCTTTTGGTCTTTTTATTCAGAATTGGGAAGAAATCTTCTAATGGAATTACATGACGTCAAACGGTATATATACGTAATAGGCTGTGACACGAGGTCGAGAGGTTATCAATTATTCTTACTTTGTATCTCAATCCGTTAAAAACGGGGAAGGAATTTACTTTATTTACGAGTAAGTTTTGGAATAATTAATTTATTAATAATATTTTATAAATATTGAATTTTATCGACTCAATTGTTAAATCATATAATAATATTACCTAGATTCACATCAAATAAAAAATAATAATATTATCTAGATAATTAAACATACTAAAGTCTATAAAAAAATTTAATATATATATATAATCTAATAATTGACATTTATTTATATTTTTTAAATAATTATAGATTAAAATAAAGTGTGATGGCAAAGTATTGAAATGACTATAAATTGTATAAAATCTTATAAACTTAATTTACTTAGAGTGTTCTATTTAATATTTAATAGTTGAATTGATAAAATTTAATGTTGGCAAAAAATTACTCTCGAAGTGACTTATGTCAATATTTACTTTGGAGTAACTCGATCCCATTCTTAAAAATGTAATTAAAATTTTGATGTGATTTTAATACAAAAAATTTTATATAATTATTTAATCATATATTATTATATCATTAAAAATATTTGAGTCTAATAATTATCTTAAAAGGCATACACACGATGATACATAATTGGTTGCAGGAAAAAACATTTTAATGTACCAGAAAAAAGTATAAAACATTTTACTGTCAAAATTAATCTCTTTAATAATACATGTTAAGAGAATGATTTCTAGCTTTTGAAGCACCAAAATCTCTCCCCAAATAATAGGCCTGTTTGTTTGTGATTCAAACGGTAAAAAAAAAGTACTTCCTTTTAAAATTTTTTGAACAAAAAAAAAAAGCACTTTTTGGTTGCTTATTTGTTTTCCCTCGAAAACATAAAAACAAAAAATAATCAATTTTCTGTATTTTTAAAAAATAGATACAAAGCTATTTCTTCCAAAAATAGAATCAGTACAAAATAAAAAATAGGTGCTTCTCTAATTTTAGAACCCATTACTTTCTCACACTATATTAATTTTATCCTTAACTTTTTATTCAAAACATCACTTCCTATCTAGTAATATTATAATTTTATAAAAAAAATATTTTTATATTTATCACATTTCAAATAATTTAATAATTTTATAATTACGTTCAAATGTAAAGAAATTTTTTACTTTTACTTCTGTTGTTACTTTTAATTATACTTTTAAAAAATAATTCTCCCAAAATTTTAATAAATAGGACCAATAAGCTGATTACAAAAATTGCAGCGAAGCAATGGAGCGCATCAAGTGTGTGAACAGATGTCGCATTCGCACTTTACGGTTTTATACTCTTTCTACCAAACGTATCCATTTTGTTTGCTAAAACATTACATTATTATATAAAATGTTGGAGAATCAGAAATTTAGTTGTCAAAGTAAGGTAGTATACTCAATAAAGTTACCCTATTTAGGTCAATAATAACTCTAAATCTTGAATAAAAAATTTCATGATTTTGTTTTATTTTTTGTTTTGATAACTATTTTTAGATATTTTAGAATAAGAAAAAAATCTTATTTTTTTTTCTCAACTGAATCATAATATTAAAAATGCTATCAAAATAAAACATGTTAACTTTAAATCTATTTTTAGTTTCTATAAATATAGGTTATTTTGATTTTGATTCTTCTAAATTTTTTACTTTAGTTTTGGTCCCTCTTTTTTTCATTATTTGATTTTTGATCCCGATTACTTAGACATAGTGTTATGCGGTGATATATATAAGCAGTAGAAGAAGATTCAGAAAATAGTTATAATGATCAAAAATAAAATGTATAATATTTATAAATATAAATACATATTCTAGAATACTTATAGAGACCAAAATTTAGAACGCAGACTAAAAGCATTTAACAAAAGGAGGGATAAAAATCAAAGTAAAAGTTTCAAATGAAACCAAAATCAAAACGATCTATACTTATAAGAATTAAAATTATATTTAAGCCAACATGTTATCAGTTTAATACTATTGTGGAAGAGCTGAAACATTGATAATAATAGTACAACCAAAGGGAAATATATATATTATCTTTCGAGAGATTATTGATCAATGATCACACACCATTAGAGCTGTAGCTCCATGTTTTATTACTCGCAGTACCAGATAATATAGCACATCATATGGCGCAGCTTATTTATCAATAGCCATAGTACGTTGTTTAGAAATCCCATCGAAGTTACCATCGTAAAGGGCCCCACCGTTAAGTAGCGGGGCCAGAACCACTGTTTTATGAGATTTGGTAATAGTTACCATTGCCAGAGTTTTGACCGATGTTGGCGTTTTGTTTATCATAGTACATACTCCCGTTGCCAAACATGCGAACTGTGGCTCCTTTGTCAGCCTCCTCTGGGACCGGGGGAGGCTTTGGGACTGGGGAAGGCTCCGCAGCTGGGGCTTTGGACTGTGCTATGAGGTAACGGTTACCATTGCCAGAGTTTGGACCGCTGTTGGTGTTTGGACCCGCATAGATCATGCTCCCGTGGCCTATGGTGGAAATTGACGTTTTGGTTGTGTCCTGATCAGCCGCCACCTGTGGGAGTGGGGACGCCCCAGCTGGGACTTCGGGTTTGGAGCTTTTTGCCTCACGAGGTGAGGACTTCCCAGCTGGGAGGTTGGAGGGTTTTTTCCCAAGAGGTGGGGAATTCGAAGGTGGGGGTTTGCAGTTTTCTTTGTCATGTGGTGCCATTGGCGCGGTTGCTGATCTTAGAATCTTGCTCCTAAAATTGCTCTCTCGACCTTAGTATTTTGTACTTGGACCATTAACTAAGCTTTCAATTTATAGGGGTAGAGGGAATCCAGTGCTTTATGCTTGGTGATGAAGATTATAATTTTTGTGGGGATCAATGTAATAATTTTTTTTTTCCAATTTAACTGTTAGCTTAAGGATATTTGTCATAAAATATAATTTTTTTATCTTATATTTTAAAATAAAACACTTTGAACACGTTATTAATATTTTAACTTCGTTTGTCCTTAAACAAAATTTTCTTTGTGGAAAATAATTTGCACAATGTATATCCTCAGTAAGAAGAATAATGCATCAAATTCACCTAGCCGATATTCCACACCTCTTAATTGATTACTCTTTATGTTTTTTTAATATAAAGATAAGAATATGCTAATACATCAAATTTTCTTGGTGTATATGCATGCTTAAACATTCCCAAAAACAAAAGGTTTGGCAGGCATGCAATAGATATAAGAGCACTTCACAGGTTTACCCATGTTTCTAAAGAGATTATTTTGATATTATTATTGTCACGAACACTATTATTCAATCATATATTTTTGTATGTACAATTTTTGATATAATATTGTAAAAGTCAAATTGTTTTACTAAAGTGACAATATATAATAAAATAATTATGTAAAAAAATTTTAGATTTAAATAAATTTTTAGTCCTTATAAATATAAGTTATTTTGATTTTGGTCTATTTAAAATTTTTACTTTAATTTTGATCGTTGTTTTATCTATTATTAGGTTTTTAGTCCTTATTGTTTATATTCAATGTTAAGTGGTGATATTTATAAAGACTAAAAAAATATTCAAAATAGATTTATGATGACACAAAACAAAATTTCCAATATTTGTATGGCTAAATGCTAGGGGTGTTTGCAGTGTGGTTTGGATCAATTTTGAATAAAAAATTCATCCAATCCAAATAATAAAATATATAATAGTTTGGATTGGCTCGACTTAATTTAAATTTTAAATTCAATCCAATCCAAACCAATTTTTAGCTATTTGGATTGGATCCGTTTAATTAGTTTTTTTATAAAAGAAAACCTTAAGTATAGAATACTATAAATAAAAAGTAACTTGAATTAATAAAATAAATGAATAAAAATAAAAAATAAAAATGATTCATGTAATATATATAAAATGATATTTAAATGAGAATGACTTATTAATATAGAAAATTATATGATTAATGAAAATTATTATAAGTAAAAGTATAAACTTAACAATAAAAATTATATTATATAGTATTATTTGATTTGAATTGAATTGGAACGGTTTTGGAAATTAAATTCAAAATCTGATCCGATCTAATGCAAGTAGTTTGTAAAAAATAAAATTCAATCCAATCCAGACTTTTTCAATTTTGATTGATTTTTTATTTTAATTAGATTGATTTAGCAATTTTAATTGGAGCATATTGAATTTAAACACCCCTATTAAATGCATATTCTAAAGCATTTATAAGCAACAAAATTACCAATGACAGGAACTAAAAACAAAAAAAAAACAAAAAAAAAGAGAAAAAGAGGGATTAAAATTAAAATGAAAATTTTAGAGTGATCAAAATCAAAATAATCTATAAACTAAAAATATATTTAAGCTAATTTTTTATATCGATAGTATATTAAACTTAAATTATTTTTTTAATTGAAAGATCTTACTTTGATCATATTTTAATTTTTTTTAACGGATTCATTTTTTAAAAAATCAAAATATGGTACAGATTGATTACCCATACATTTAGACTGATTTATAATTTGAGGTCGTACATGAATCCTACAACTTTAATTGAATGTACTTTGTCACTGCAAGTCAAGTTTAATGGATTAAAAAATTCATAGAAAATATTTATGCCATTTTCCAATCAGTATTTTCTTTACCCCCAGAGCATCCCCTCATTGGTATGATCGAGATGTGTAGTTGTCTCGGAGTAGCTGCAGAGAATGCCTGTACTCAAGCTTAAAATTTTCAAACACAATACGACTCCGAAGCCTGCATATTGACCAAAAGGGCGAGGGGTTTACCATGGGGAAGAATTTTATGGGAGCATAATGGAGCATCCCCTCAAAATAACGAAACCGTCCCTGTGTGGAAGCTTCTAAAATTGCTAACACCGAAACTATTTAAAACTAGTATTTTAACCCGTGCAGTGCCCTGGTGCAAATTTTGAAATATATATATATTAAAATTTGATATATTAATTTATTATTCATGTTTTATTTTATGGTATAAGTATAATAAATTAAAAAGTTTTAATAAAATATGGTTGTATGAATTAATTTTAAATATTATTTAATTAAAATTATGTAAAATAAAATATTTATACAAATAAAAAAATAGTTGTGAAAATTTTATTGAATAAATTAATTATTTTAAACAATATTTGTATACATTTATTAAATAATAACTTAACATTAAAATTTTAATATGTTTTATGCAAAACTTCTTTATTCTAATTTTTATATGAGAAGAAAAAATCAATTTCATTTAACATTCCCTCCCCCTTATTATGAAATTTATTTCATTTTTCTCTCCTACCTATTAACAATTTATTGAAACCAACCCAAAAAGAGTATATTTTAATCAAAAAATATAAACTTCTTCTAATAAATGTTCTTGCAAAAATTTAAGTAAAAATTTAATAATAAAAAATTTTTAAATAATCATTTCCTCATCTCATATTTTAAATTTAATTATATTCTATTAAAAATTTCAATCTCATGTATAATATAATTTTTTTGAACTACAATCTCATATAAAATATGATGATATTATATATTATATATAGTATTGCTTATATAAATATAATAATAATAATAATTGAAAATATAGATTATACATCATTATAAAAAAAAATTGCGGTTGGTAATAAGCCAATAATCCAATCGTTGCATACATTAATTTATCTTCAATTTAATTATTCTTAATTCAAATTAATGAATTTTGGTAAAAGTGTAGAGATCTAGAAGATAGTAAAGATAATAAGACCAATAAATAGTGAAAAATAACAATCAATTAAAATAAAATTTGTCATAAATGAAATTTTTATTTTTTTAGAGTTTTAAAGAAAGAGGCTAGAATACTTGATAAACTATTCAAGTTATATTTCTAAAATATTATATTAGTAGAAGTAGATTCAAATTATTGGATTTTGGTAAAAGTGTGAAGATTTTAAAAATAGTACAAGTAGTGGAGATAATGAAACTAATAGATAGTACAAGTAACAATCAATCAAAATAAAATTTACTATAAATAGAATTTTTTTATAAAATCTTTTGAAAATAGGCCAATAAGCTGTCATTTAACAAAATTTTTCAAGTTATGAATATTATATTGGTAGATACTAATTTAACCCCTCTCCTGAAAACCATCCTGTACCGCGCAGAGCATCCCCCAAAACCGCCTGTGTCAGTCACGTCACTCACTTGAGCCCCTGAGCAGCTTTGGTGTGAGCAGGCCGTTTTGCTTAAACCCATCTTTTTTTTTCAGCTTGCCATCTACGGGTTCCATCAATGTTAGAGTGTGTTTGATTTAATTTTTTGAGAAAATCTCTTGAAAGAAATTTTTTAAAAGAATATATTTTAGGAGAATTACTTTTAAAAAAAAATAATTTTTATTTGATTTGAATACGAAAAAAGTAAATTTAAGAGAATAAATTTTGATTGGATAGAATAAAGTAAAATTATTTTTTATTGTTGATGTAAAAGTAATAATAAAATTCTTTTTTAAAAAGTCTTTTTCTAAAATAAAAAATAATTTTAAAAATATTTCTCTTAAAAAGTCTTTTAAGATTCAAAAAAACTATCTAAAAAAAAATTTATATACCCAAATATATTAATTATTATACATTTTTATTCCCACCCCAATAAAAAAGTTTATAAGCCTCCTAGAAGTATTACAAAATGTACAGAATAAGTTAAGCTTTTTTTCTGTTTTTCCTACACCTCCGAACCCTTTTTTTTTTTGGGTAAAAGTAAAAAGAAAAAAATTGACTTAAATCAAAATCATTTTTATAAACTTATAATAATTACGTAAACGACTTAATAATCTAAAGAATTAAACTCTTAAGTTCCAATTAATATGATTTGGATTTAATTTGAATACACTGTCAATATAAAATTTTTTTACACAGATATCCAATCATATATTACCACATCAGCAATAGTCTTTGATATAACCACCCACTACTTGAATAGTCATGCAAATAAAAGATTTTGATTGGATGACAGTGTAAAAAAATTTTACACTATCAGTACATCCCAATTAAACTCATATGATTTATAAGTAAAGTATAATACATTTTTTGTTATATCAATTACTCACATAATTTCAGGTTAGGGAAGTGGTCGGTTAAACCTTACTTAAAGTAGAAATTTCAAAATTCGAACCATTGGTTATGCATGAAATTTGTTCAGGATCACAGTTTATTTTTACTGCGACCAATAACTCTAGGTAGTAAAGTATTATATTTTTATACAAAATAAATATGCTATATTAGGTTATAACTATTAAATTAAGTAAGTCGTATAAATTCTTAATTATATGTCTAAACAATATATAAATAAGCTAAGTTAATAAACTTATTAATTTTTTGAAAGATCTAAGCCATAACATTTAATAACATGCAATTTTTTAAAAAGTTAATTTTAATTTATGTTTTTAATAAATCAAATCAAAGTAAACTAAAAAGAAGTTAAGAAATAAGTTTTTGATAGACTGGATGACTTATTTTCACCTCTATCATAAAATAAAAGTCCATTTGATGCACTTGAAAGGTTAAGATCTAATAGGATAAGATTTGATAGTATAAAATTTGTTAAGATTTTAATATAATACAATGTTTAATATAACATCGTATAAGATGATACATTACATATAATATAATACTCCTCTTATTATTATAAATAATTCTAATTTTAAGTAAATATCTAGCAATATATATATATATATATATATATATATATATATATATATATATATATATATATAAAATAATTTTTGTTAATTATTTAATTATAAATTAAAAATATTATTATTTAAATATTTATTATTTATAGTTATATTTATTGTAAATATTTATTAATTTTTATTATTTAAAATTATAATTTATATTAATTGTACTTTATCATTATTTCAGTTTTTAATAGTTATTTATTATTTTAATAAAATATATTTTATATATTTGGGACTTGCCCTTTTCATTCCACTATATAAAAAAGAAAATTATATTAAATTAATATTTTTTATTGGTTATTCAAATTTAAGTTTAAAAACAAATATTATAATAAAAATATTTATTTATTAATTATATTAATTTATATTTATATTTTTATTAATATAATTCAATTTATATTAAATATTATTTATTGTTTATTTATAATTTTTAATAAATAACTATTATTTAGATATTTTTACAATGAACATTATTTTTTAAAAATATTTATTTATTATAACATATTTTTATTAAAAGTTATTTTTATTTATACAACTTTTATTTATTATTATTTATTTAACAATTATTTTTATTTTAATAAAATATAAAAAAAAATATTATAAATTAAAAGCTAATCAAACCTGATCCACCCTTCCCATACTTGATTAAGTTATTCATTATTTTGATATATAAAAAAATTATAATAAATAAATTTATATATTATATTATCTATACTAAAGAACAGATAAAAATATAATAAATAATATTAACTTATTATATCATATCTAATATAATAGGCCAAACACACCCTAATTGCTTAACTTCAGGCAAGGTTCTCTATTTTGTTATTTATTTATTTATTGTAAATTTTCTTATCTTTCTATCCCTTCGCATGTATTCCAACACTGATGAACCCCTCGCCGTAACGCACGAGATAGAATGTAAGTCCTTAAAAACGGGAAAAAGAAAAAAAAAAAAAAAAGGAAAATTATGATGCCAATTCCACTGAAGCGACCCACACATGGAAAAGATGTGGGAAAAATGTATTCCCTCTACATAAGTTTAAGTGGCCCACCTTATCACCAACCTTATCTGTAAAAGATTAAAAAATATTTAAATTCTTTGTTGACCGTATGTTCATATTAGAGGCAGGCAACAAAATGGTTTATGAATTCATTATTTATTTAATTTAATTATATTAATCCTTAATTAGTCAATGAATCACATTCATTAAATTCATTTTATATATCTAATGAATAATACATTATTCATGATCCACTATGATCTATGATTAAAAAACAAAAATATATTTTGAAAATATGTTGCAATTTTAAATGAATATATTAGATATCTATCTATAAAAACAATTAATAGATCAATTATATATTTATTTATTGAATGAGTTATAAAAAAAAATAAATTTTTATAATTTTTTATTAAATCATTTATTTTCATCCAATCTAAAATCCATCTTACTTCTTTTATTTTTCACCCCTAATGTGGACTAGTTTGATATATGTTGGACTACTGGGATTGTGAAAAATATAAAATGGGCCCAGAGACAAAATATTTATTTTACTGAAGTGATTAATACAAGCAATACAACTATTTATTTATACATATTATTTATATTTTTTCTTATACATATTTTTTTGTTATTCTTTTTCATATAAGCGATACCCTATTTTATTTATTTATGAAAAAAATTGCTGTTAATTTCATTTTCTATATGAATCCGACCATAATTTAGATTAGATCATTACCATACTGAAATAATATAAAAATACTTATAATTAAAAGGAGAAAAAACAAAGAAAGAACGGGAAAAATGACTGGTGTGATAAAGGAGTTTAAACTTTAATTTCAACGTAAGCCACTGTTAAGGATGTGTAAGAATTTATTATATCTAACTAACACAGTTCTTTAAAATTTCTCCACATGATAAGTATGCACAAAATCAGATTGAATTAGCACTGGCAATGATAGGGGAAGTATCAATCCTAAAATAAATTGCCACATGTTTTTTTCTTCTTTGTCTAAATTATTAATATTCGAAATTTATTGGACTAAAAAATTAATCTAACTTAAATTAGGGTCAATCTATTATAAAAGTAAAACTCTTACAATATTAATTTTTTTTTTTTTTTTGCATTCACAAAATTCAAATCCGAGATCTTGCTTAATGAAACTAAACATGTTTATTATAGGTCTTGAAGGAAATTTAATTTTTAAACAAATAAACATTTCAATTGCAAATGATCAAATATCCTAAATCAAGGACAAATAATTCCCCATGCTTTTACGCTTTAGGTCTATCATCAGCAGAACATAAAATCCAGCAAACAACATTGGAGTCTCGCTTTGAAAAACTAATAAATATAAATTTTTCAAGTCATCGTCATCATCTTCACTAATTTGCAATCCATAATGATTAGTGAACGGTGATTTTTGTAAGTTTTTTGTGCAAGTAATTGCTTATGCAATTTAAAATTGGTGGTGGTTAATTAAGTAACACTCTTTTTTAAAGTGGTGATAATAAGATTCAAGCTCTTAGAACTATAGTAGGTTTTACCTCTCTCTCTCTCTCTATATATATATAAAAGGAATAGAGCCAAAGTAGAAGTAGAGATATAAAAGTTAGGCGCCAACCCACAAATTGAAAGAGAAATTAGTTGAGTTGGTTTAACACTTTTTTTAATGGATTAGGATCCTCTTATATTTATTGTAATATGATTTTGTCATATTAAAAGAGAAATATATACAAATGGATTAAATTGGACCTTACAAAATTTAAAAGGGTTTTATTAATTTAAATTATTTGTATCCATCTCGAGATGATAGCTCCATGAAAAAGAGGGGGGGGGGGGGATGGGGAAGCCTCCATGCCACTCGATTTTCTCCCTGCTCCCAATTCCTGATCCCTGTCTTAATTGGTGGATCTTTGTTTTTTTTTTTTTTTAATATCCTTGGTCCCTTGTTCCATCTCCCTACAAGTCCACTGAAATTAGAAAAATAAGAAATTATAACGAAACTAAAAAATAGTAATCATATGAATTTAGTAGGATTTATATTTTTCAAAATTAATATGATAAAATAATGCAAAATACTAAAATAGACATCTTTATACATGCAATATTTATATAATATTTTAAGGATATTTTAATAAACTTAATTATATACATGGATTTTGTGGGGTAGGGAGTGTAATTCCTACTTCTAGCCTCAAATCTGCTTTGAGAAATTTTATCCGATCCCCATCCCTGGAGGGATCCCCAAACATGGGGTCTTGAATAGGGCATCCTCTGCACGAGTCCCCAAATAGTGGGAAAAATTATTATCCCTATATCTAGGCAAAAATAATTGGTTTGTCATTTAATTTTTTTTATTTTTAAATTTATCCTTTAAATAATAGATATTTTAAATTTTCTATCTAACTTTTAAAAACTAAACACATAGTCTCTTCGTAAATGGTGTTAGTTACATTAACAGAAGAATTTCATCTAACAACTAAGTTGGCAAAAATAATATAGATAACATATTATATGACAAGTTCTATTTTCAAATTTATACTTTAATGCAACAAATGATATTTGTGAATAGGATAAACATGTTTGATTTTTAAAAGTTAAATAGAAAATTCGGAATATTAGTTACTTAAAGGATGAATTTAAAACATTTATTACTTAAAAAATAAATTCGCAACTAAAAAATAAATTAAAGACGAATTAATTATTTTTGCCCTATATACATGGTTATGTTCAAAGGAGTCATGAGAAGATACTAAGCATTTTTTAATGCATGTTGACCTTTTGTAAAAACGAAAAATAGCATATTGATAGGTTGGATCAGCTGGCATATATACGAACCTAACTAACTATACATTTCAAGATGCAATTATGGATTTCGTTAAGGAATTTTTCTTGTTTAAAGTGTTTGATTTTGTGTGATTGTTCATACCACTTGTAACATATATGACAAAGAGTATATATTCTAGTTTAAAATCTTAAATTCAAAGATATTTTCTTGTTCAAAAATATTGTGGATCGATCATATAATATAAATTGGAAACAAGGAGACTTATCCATATCAAAATCATATTATTCAAGATTGGAAAGAAATATTCTAATGGAATTCGATTTCAAATTCCCAATAGCATCATGTCTTCCTTTGGTCCTTTCATTCCGAATTGGAAAGAAATCTTCTAATGGAATTGCATGACGTTAAACGGTATACGTAATAGGCTATGACACGAGAAAGAGAGGTTATCAATTATTCTTACTTTGTATCTTAATCGGTTATAGTACTAAAAGTAGGGAAGGAATCTACTTTATTTACGAGTAAGTTTTGGAATAATTAATTTATTAATAATATTTTATCGATTCAATTGTTCAATCATATAATAATATTACCTAGATTCCCATCAAATAAAAAATAATAATATTACCTAGATACTTAAACATACTAAATTTTATAAAAAGAAAATTAATAAATATATAATTTAATAGTTGACATTTATTTATATTTACTAATCTACTAATCTACTAATATTAATAATTAAGACTCAAAACAAGAAAAGGTATGCTATGTGTCAGCTTTTTGTGAATTCTAATTCTCAACCACTCTATAAAAGTTATTCAAGAAAATATTTCAAATTTTCTATTTATTGAATTTATTAAAAAAAATAAATAATTTCGTAATTTAGTCTACAATAAATATATTGCCTTGATTCTCTCCTCCAATAAATTTTCTTAAATGATATGCTATTGAAATATCTCTCCATCCTTTTATTTGAGCCATACAAAAATTTTTAAAATAAATTTAAATAAAATTCAAAATTTTTATTTAATTTATATTTAAGGCAATATCTTGACTCTCTCCTCTACTAATACTTTTTAAATTGTCCACTAATGAAATCTCTTTCACTTTGTCATTTTATTTGAGGCACACAAAAATTTATTAAATTTCTTTAACGTAATCTCTATAATTATAATATTTTTATTAAATTTCATAACTCCTTTTTTATGTAGATTCAAGAATACCATTATCCAAAATCATAAACGATATGTTAATAATTACCTTATTCACAAATTTTAAAATTTTATCTACAGTTTAAGTATTGTTTAAGATGTAACTACTTGGAGTATAAAAAAAATCAAAAGAAAAATAGTAATTATTTGGTCCCACTTCTTCAATCCCATCAAAATCATATATTATTCTTATTTATCCTCATGTTTGTATAATACTACTTTTTTTTGACAGAATCGTATAATGCTTAATGTTGACAAATATTAGTTTCTGATTTTTCATAACAAATCCAATTATTATCATAATTTACTATAGATAAATTGATATCATAATTTATTGTAGAAAAAATATGCAAGTGTTGTCAATTGATATGGTTAATATAATTATTAAAGGATTCTTATTTGAAGATAGTGAGTAACAAAGTGATTTTAATAATTTTTTTAATAATTCCTTTTATATTAGTCTAATATAATCAAAATTTTAATCAAATTATCTAAATTTTTTTACTCCTTTTACAGAATTTAGACTTTAAAATTAAATTGAAATTGAAAAACTGCCAAGTGTATTATAAAATAGCATGTTCTTAAAAATTATTTAACTATAAAATTAAAGAAAGGGAAGGGCGAGAGAAAAGAAGTTAATTTGATTTTTGGTTGTTTAGACTTTATTAAAATTATAAGAATTCTTATAAAGTAAATTATATTTTTAATAATGAACTATAAGATTAATTTCTATCTACTAATAATATAAAATAATTTTACACTATCAATTGTTACTTAAAAAATTGAAAGTAAAACGAATTATATTTTTAACAATGTGTTGCTATATCAATTTTTTTTTTAAATTACTTTACTAGAGATTGGAGAAAGGGTGGATGACAATTAAATAATTTTTTTTAGTTGTTTTATCCTTACTAAAAATGGTAAGATAATATCTTAATAAAACAAATTATATCTTCAATAATAAGTTATATGAAATACTTCCATGAAATTTCTTTTTTAAAATTATTTTACTGAAAATTTTAAGAAAAGGGACGAACAGCAAAGAGAAATTAATTTTTATTTTATTGTTTATTCCTCACTTAAAAACAATTCTTTAAATTAATTAAAAAATAAGAGATAGATTCCAATACAGAAAATTGTGATTACAAAAAAATACAAATTATATATATCATATAATTCACACCCATACATTATACAAGTCAAAAACGCTAGTTTTTAAAATAATTATACATTAAAATGAAGTGTGATGATAAAGTATTGAAATGATTATAAACTGTATAAAATCCTATAAACTTTCATTTACTTAGAGTATCTATTCAATAGTTGAATTGATAAAATTTAATATTCATAAAAAATTGCTCTTGAAGTGACTTATGTTAGTATTTACTTTGGTGTAGCTTGATCCCACTCTTAAAAATGTAATTAAAATTTTGATGTGCTGCTAATACAAAAAATTTTAAACTATTATCTAATTATATAATATTATATTACTTATTCTAGTCTAATAATTACCTAAAAAGACATATATGCGATGATATATAATTGCTTGCAAGTAAAAAACATTTTAATGTACCAAAAAAAGTATAAAATATTTTACTATCAAAATTAATCTCTTTATTAATACATGTTAAGAGAATGATTTCTAGCTTTTAAAGTGCCAAAATCTCTCCCTAGAAAATGAGCCTGTTTGTTTGTGATTCAAACGGTTAAAAAAGTCCTTCTTTTTTACTTTTTTGAAAAAAAAGGTTCTTTTTTGGTTATTTGTTTGTATTTATCAAAAAAGTAAAAGTAGAAAATAATTAATTTATTATTTTCTTTTAAGAAGCAGATATTGAGCTACTTCTTCCGGGCAAAAGCAATAGAGGAGCAAAATGGTATTTCTTGAATTTTGGAATCGACTACAATCTCACGTTATTATCATTCTGTCCTTAATTTTTTATTCAAAATATCACTCCCTATCCACTAATATTTTACTTTTCTTTGGGTGGCTAGATATTGGCTTGTCTATCCCAAACTAACTCCAACTCCTTGTGGTAAGCCTCTGATATATTGTGACTCTTAGAAGTATGGATTGTAAGTTATGTTGTGTTATAGCTATGGTGGGTGTTGTTTAGAAATTGTCTCGGTAATTGGTTTATTATCTTAATTGGATGATGAATTGAGCTTAAAAAAATTTATTAAGAAATAGATTGTTTGTTCATTGGGACTGTTGGTTAAAGTTGTTAAACATATTTTGATTTTGGGTATGAGTTGTTATCCTAATTTGAAGGTTGATGCTTCTATTCTTGGGATTATTCTTAAATCAAAATCTAGATTCCTGGTTGGCATGGTTTACTATTGTTTGACTAGTTTAAGATATGAACTTTCCTATGATTTAAATGTTGATGAGAATTGATTGGAAGCTATTTTGTTATCTTTCCTGAAATAAAATAAAATAAAATCAGAAGCGTATTTCTCTTCTAGTCTTTAAGCTAATTGTGATAGCTAGTAATTCTAACTAAGTTTAGATATATGAGGCTGTAAGAGATGTGTTAACATAAAATAAATAAGGAAGGTGCGTCTAGATGTCATCCTTAAGCTTTGGATTGATCAAAGTACTCCTAGACTTAGATACAGGGTGGAGATAACAAATATAAAGTCAAGCAAATTTTAGTAGACAATAAAAAATTTAGAATTTTATGTGAAAGATGAAATTGGTAAGGGAATCAACGAATGCAAAGTTAAGAAGTTTGATAGTGTTTGACAATTGTCTTGAGAATAATTAATCTTGTGTTGATTATAGATTCTCCTGGTGATTAACCTATGAGTTCGACGGCATCTAGGACGTAGATTTTATGTCCTCTCTTATTCTGTGAGTGGACAGTGTCTCTATAACATATGATTTTATTTTATACAATTAGTATTAGTTTGATTTTAGTATATATATTGACAATTTATTTTTATATATTTAGTTAATTATAAATATTCTGTTTAGCGATATAGTTGCCTTACAATTTGGTATATCTAGTTATTCATGGACATTTGCTTTGGTTTGAGGAAATTTTGCTAGTATGCAATAGTTAAATGTTTTGAAAGCTTTTTGGAAAAGACTACAGATTTTCTTAATGTTAGGACAAGCTCTTGAATAATTGTTTAAATTACTAAACTGGTTTGTTGAAAAATCTTGTTTGAGTTTGGAAACCTTACTCGATATTTTTGCTCTTGAAAACTATGTTTAATATTTATATTCTCAAAATGTTATGGATATTCTGTGGGAGGATCCTCAGTTTTTGGAAGCTAACAACCATGACATTAGCCTTGGTGCACCTTGATCAGAACCCAGCTAGCAGGGGTGTTGCTAGCTCGGTGTGTGTGTGTGTATGGCCAATGCACACCGCCGACTTAATTGACTTTGAATAGGACTAACCCCTGTCCGAAATTTTATTTGGAATTGGAAGCCTCTCCACTTTGGTATTTATCTTTCAGAACTATGTTTTCAGATTTATGAAATAACTTTACTCTCTATATTTATATATGCATAGTTTCTAATATGCTTCTTTATGTATATATCATTTACAATGATGAATTCTTATTTATGTTTGGTTCATATTATTAATTTTGTATTTAAGCATGATTTACCTTACTTTTGGAGCTTTCCCTCATATGTTATAGGCTCATTGTCTCTCATTGAGTCTGTTGATTCACTCTTTACTTTTCCCCTTGTTCTAGGGTTTAAATGCAAGTATGTGAGCGGTTTATTTCTATCGTGAGACGTTTAAAGCTCGACGAGCTCAACAGATGTGTCCGTGTGGCCTTAAGGTAGTCATTATATCTGATTGGTATTTACCTGAATACTAGGCTATTTGTATTCTTAGATATGCTCCATGAACCATAGGCAGGATTTGGCTTCTGTTGTGTTATATAACTATAGTAGAGTTAGTTCAAGTAGTTACATCATTGCTTGTATAGGTAAGTTTGGCATGATTTGAACTCGGAGAGCATTATGAGAATGCTCATTATTTCCAAGTTTGTGTTTTGAAATATTGTTGATCTATCTGTTCTCTAGCTAGATAGTACATCCTCATTGTAATAGTAATTGATTGTATTTTGGGGAATGTTTGATTTGTAGGGGAGATTTTGTCCGTTTTCTATAAATCTCCCAAAAAATGCTTGCTCAGGGGCAACGTCCCTATGCGCTAGTCACGACTTGGGTTGGGTCATGATACTAAATTTCTGATTCTCCAACATTTTATATAATAATGTAATGTTTAGCAAACAAAATGGATACGTTTGGTTGGGAAAGAGTATAAAACCATAATCAAGTGTGAATGCGCCACCTGTTCACACATGATGCGCTTCATTACTTGGCTGCAATTTTTGTAATCAGCTTATTGGTCCTATTCATTAAGATTTTCAGAGATTAACTTTTTTAAAAGCATAATCAAAAGAAGAAATAAAAGTAAAAGTAAAAAATTACTTTGTATTTGGATATAATTATAAAAATATTTTTTATCATAATTAAGAGCTATTAAATTATTTGAATATGATAAATATAAAAATATTTTTTTTATAAAATTACAATATTAATAAATAGACAGTGATATTTTGAATAAAAAGTTAAGAATAGAATGATAATAGGGTGAAAATATAGTGGATTCTAAAATTTGAGAAGCATCTTTCTTCTCTCTCTATTGCTTCTATTTTTAAAAGAAATAGCTCTATATTTATTTATCAAAAAAGTAAAAATTTGGTTATTTTTTTATTTATGCTTTTTTGAGGAAGCGCGAACAAATAATCCAAAAAATAACTTTTTTTCAAATTTTTTTTAAAAGAAGTACTTTTTTGACCGTTTGAATAAAAAACAAACGGGCTCATTATTTGGGGGGGGGGGGGGATTTTGGTGCTTCAAAAGCTAAAAATCATTCTTTCAACATGTATTATTAAACAGACTAATTTTGATAGTAAAATGTTTTATATTTTCTTCTGGTACATTAAAATGTTTTTTCTTGTAACCAATTATGTATCATTTTTTGAGGTAATTATTAGAATCAAATCCTTTTAATGATATAATGATATAATAATATATAATTAGATAATTATATAAATTTTTTTGTATTAACATCATATCAAAATTTTAATTAAATTTTTAAGAGTGGGATCGAGTTACTCCATAGTAAACATTGACATAAGTCACTTCAAGAGTAATTTTTCATGAACATTAAATTTTATCAATTCAACTATTAAATAGAACACAAAGTAAATTAAGTTTATAAGATTTAATACAATTCATAATCATTTCAATACTTTGCCATCACACTTTATTTTAATGTATAATTATTTTAAAAATATAAATAATATCAATTATTAGATTATATTTTTATTAATTTTTTATAAAATTTAGTAGATTTAATTATCTAGATAATATTATTATTTTTTATTTGATGGGAATCTAGGTAATATTATTATATGATTTAAAATTGAATCGATAAAATTCAATATTTATAAAATATTATTAATAAATTAATTATTCCAAAACTTATTCGTAAATAAAGTAGATTCCTTCCCTATTTTTAGTATTATAACCGATTGAGATACAAAGAAAGAATATTGATAGCCTTTCCATCTCGTGTCACAGCCTATCACGTATACCGTTTAACGTCATGCAATTCCATTAGAAGATTTCTTCCCAATTCTGAATAAAAAAGACCAAAGACACGTTGCTATTGGGAATTTGAAGTCCAATTCCATTAGACTATTTCTTTCCAATCTTGAATAATATGATTTTGAGATGGATAAGTCACCTTGTCTCCAACTTTATACTATACGATCGATCCACAATTTTTTTGAAGAAGCACATATCTTTCAATTTAAGATTTTATACTAGAATATATAACTTTTGTCATATATGTTACAAGTGGCATGAACAATCACATAAAATCAAACACTTTAAACAAGAAAAATTCCTTAACGAAATCCATAATTGCATCTTGAAATGTATAGTTAGTTAGGTTCATATATGTGCCAACTGTTCCAACCTGTCAATATGGTATTTTTTTTGTTCTTACAAAAGATCAACATGCGTTAAAAAATGGATTAGTAATATCCTCTTATGTATCTTTTGAATATGACTCTGTTATATTAAGAGATAGATAGATGCAGGACAAAATTAATTAATTCATCCTTAACTTATTTTTTATTTATAAATTCATCATCCAAATAATAAATGTTCTAAATTTATCCTCCAAGTAACTAATATTCCGAATTTTCCATTTAACTTCTACAAATCAAACATGTTTCTCCTCTTTGCAAATATCATTTGATGCATTAAAGTATAAATTTGAAAATATAACTTGCCATATAATATGTTATCTATATTATTTTTGCTAACTTAGTTGTTAAATGAAGATCTTCTGTCAATGAAACTAACACCATTTACAAAGAGGCTATACATTCAGTTTTTAAAAATTAGACAGTGAATTGAAAATGCTTATTATTTAGAGCATAAATTCAAAAATAAAAAATAAATTAAAGAACAAACCAATTATTTTTGGGTAGATATAGGGATAACAATTCTCCCCACCATTTGGGGACCCTCACAAAGGCTACCCTATTTGAAATTCCATGTTTGAGGATCCCTATGGGGATGGGGTACGAGGATGGAGATGGGATAAAAATCCTCCCAAACCAGATTTGAGGCCAAAGCGGGAATTGCCCTCCCTACCCTATCAAGTCCATGTATATAGTTAATAAATTTATTAAAATATCCTTAGTATTATAATTATTGCATATATAAAGATGTCTAGTATTTTTGTATTATTTTATCATTTTAATTTTGAAAAATATAAATTCTACTAAATTTATATGATTAGTATTTTTTATTATAATTTCTTATTTTTCTAATTTCAGTAGGGACTAGCACGGAGTCGGAAAAAGAGACCAAGGATTGGAAAAAAAAAAAAAAAAACCCCACCAAGACACGATCCAGGAATGGGAGTAGGGAGAAAATCAAGTGGCATGGATGCTTCCCCGTCTCCCCTTCATGTAGCTGCCATTCCTAGATAGATACAAATAATTTTAAATTAATAAAACTCTTTTAAAATTTATAAGATCCAATTTAAAGCATTTATATTTGTTTCTTTTTTAATATAACATACTCATATTTACAATAAACATGAGAGGATTCTAATCCGTTAAAAGTATGTTAAACCAACTCAACTGATTTTTCTCCCACTATGTCAGATGTGGGTTGGCGCCTAACCTTTATATCTCTACTTTTACTATGGCTCTATTCCTTCTTTGCACGCGCTTATAATCTTAACTTCAACATCATATAACGACACTATTAAAAAAGAGTGTTTTTGTGGCAGTTTTCCAAACTACTAAGTGGCAGTTTTAGGATGTGTTTGTTTTGATTTTTTTTTTTTGGGCAAAAAATTATTTTTTATTAAAAAATCAGTTTTCATATATTTAAATAATTTTTAAAAAATATCAGAATTTTAAAAAAATTATTTTTAGATTTTTTGGAGAAGTTAAAATGAATATTTTATAAAAAAATTAATTTTTAATTTTTTTAATTATATATAAAATTTAAATTTTAAAATTATTTTTTTAAAAAGATAAAACAAATGCACCCTTAACCTCCATTAATAAATTTTCCGAAGGATCCTAAACTTGCCGGAAATAAAAAAGACAAGAAGCATTTAGTGATGGTTTTATGAAACCGTTGGTATGACCGCCAGTAAGTTTTTTAAAATACTGGCAGTTATTTTGTGGCAGTTTTAACCGCCATAAAATGTACAATAGAGGTTTAAACCACGGCTAAGTAAAACTAAAATCTCATGCCCAATTTCTAAGTTCCTGACAGTTCCGGAAAACTAGTTCTTAGGCTTCCTTTTATACCAGCAAATTTTTATATCTCTGGAGTGTTATATCAATGGTTCCAATTTTTTAAAATAATAATAATATTATATTAATTTCTCATTGTTTAACTTCTCTAATTTATTCTAAGAGTTTACTTGGTATGTACTGACAGTGTAAAATTATTTTACACTATTAACCAATAAAAATAGGGGAGAATGAAAAATCATGATAGGTCCTTCACTATAATGGGTAGTTATTTGTGTGAGTTGGCACTTTTTATTATTTCTATTAATTGACAGTATAAAACTATTTTACACTGTCAGTATATTTAAATTAAATTCTTATTCTAATATGCAAGAATTTTATCTATTTCACAATATGTATAAAATTGCAAATGGTGCATATTTAATCTTAGACATATTTTAAAGGATTTAATTGGGATGCACTGACAGTGTAAAATAATTTTACACTGTAGTGCATACTAATTAAACTCTTAAATTAAATTCTATTTTAAATGCCTAAGATTAAATAAATTCGTATATTATTATATTTGGTATTTTATATATATATATATATATATATATATATAAGTAAACGCACATAATCAGTCTAAAAAAAATGCATATAAATCAACAAGAAATTTACACAATACACAACAGAAAGAGCAAATTCTTCAGTCTGCACATTTGATTGTTTTACTTTATTAAGTAGTAATAAATGTTTACTTCATATCAAAACAAAAAAAATTAAAAATATATATACATATACACCCAAGTACGTCTTGGCTTTAGGTTAAAAAAAGATAAAAAAAAAAAAAAGTATGTCTTGGCTTATTTACATATTGAACTTTTATCATAAACACAATGAGTATCTTGAGACTGTAAGAAGTCAGTCGGCCTTCTTCAATAAACCCAAACCAACTAAGAGATGAACCAGGAGTTAAATGACATACCGCCTCAAAAGGATTGGTCCCATGAAGTATATTAGATTACTCTAAATTCTAGCACCAGCACGTTCAAGAATATAAAAAAGTAGGTCACTACATCAGCCATTTTGTTTTATGACAAGTATTACACATGTAAAGATGTGTTATATAATTAATAGTTTGGCATCTGAAAGACTGTGGGACTATCCAAGATCACAAAGAATTAAAGTTCATGATGTCAAGGCACCTATTTTTCTAAATACCATTCCAATTACACAAACAATGAATGAAAATTGTGAAGGAGAATTGCTCATATACCTCATATACCATAAAGCCCTCTGGAACAAGCCTATCCACTTATAGATCCATTTTCTCCAGGAAGACCTTTACCTCCACCATATCCTCCTTTGAAATCAGAAATGACTAGTTTGCCTTAATTGGTTTATTTTGAAATATCTAACACTGGCATGACTAAATGCTAGGCACAGTCAATGAAAAATTAAGTGATTTTTTTCATGGTCGATAGTATGCAGTACCTGTTCTTCCATCATGGAACGAGATATAGATCTTATTGCCCAGCACAGTGTGTTCAAATTGTTCCATGTCCAATCCTCCCCACTAAGTTGTTTACTTAATTTCCTTAGCATCTGCACATTATAACATGAGTCAACTACATCGAGACGCCATACGTGTAATGTAAGCACAAAAATGCAACAATTTCACGATAGGTAGTCAGTATATCTGTCATATCACTTTAAATGAAAACATATTCATACAACAACCGTAAATCTTTAGGCTATTCAAATGGAGTTTAACTTATTAATCTTCTAAAAAACATCTAACATGAATTGATGTCCTATCTTTATGTAATATGATAAAAAGAAGCCACAGAATAACTTTTTATTTCCCTTTCAAAACAATAAAAGGAGCAACGCTTTCTGAATTCTGATTGGCATACCAGTTTTTCAGCATTATCGTGGTCAGGATGCAACAATTTAAGAGTCTCCCTCATGATCTGTAACTCTGTCATCATTACATTTTCATGAATAATATAATGCGTAAGGACAGAGAGATACCCTGTCATGTACAGGTCCAAGTTCATCTATAGTTACAGCAAAAGAAGCTAAACATTTGCCCTCCCTTGCGTTGTGAAACACTTCTTCAATGGAAAAGTTAGTTGTGCTAGAACACTTCCGTTTGTGATAAAGCACTTCACTTTAATAAATTTTATTTACACAAGTTAGTCGTGATAGAACACTTCAGTTTTGTGGATTTTTTAAAATCTTTCTTGAATATTATTTTAATCATAATTTCGTGATTTAAATTGAAAGAATAAAGTTTTTATTATGGTTGGATAGTATAAAAACTATGCCCATATTTATAGAGAACATTTATGTAATTGGAATTATATATTAATGAACGATGTATATATATCACTGGATAAATGAGTATTTTGATTCAATGTATACATTAACTAATAATGAACGCCAAGCAAACACCAAGTCCCAAATCCTGAAAGCAAAGGCTAACTAAAATAATTAGGACTATATGACAAAGAAAATTATGATATTATGGAAATCACCATTAATAAGGCTTTATTATCAAAGCAAAAGCAAAAGTACTCGTTCAAGTAGCAAAATGAATATGGACAATGACAATTACCTTTATGAACTGTCTTCTCAAAGTGTCCGCCAGAAACATGGCCAGTTCTGTCTTCTGACTCTTGACAACAATCTAGCTTTCAGAATTAGACAAAATGGAGTTCACGTTGTTTCAAACTAGCATGTTTGGGTCTTGAGTTGGCTACCTTAGATAGCAACTCATGAACTCTCCTGTATATTATGTTACTCTTAAGTTCTTCCTTTGCTAAATGACAGCGTCAACATAGAGATAGCATCAATTAAAAGGAACAAAAAGGGGAAAAATCTAAAGTATACTTAAATAGAAGATATAAGACAGCAAAATAAAACTATAGAAAAACAAAAATTATAAACGATGTACTATTTGGGGAATTCTCATATTGACAACTACAGAAGAGATAACAAAACCCAATTTTACTACTTTCATGTTTTTTTGGGTAAAGATTATTGAAAATTGGTGGAGAAAGAATCAATTAGATGTATCTCATACCTCATTGGTTGGGGTTACAAGTAGATCAGATTCCTGCATCGAATATCAAGATTACGAATACTTGTAAATAGTTACCGAAGCTTCAGTTAGTTAGATTACAAAAAAATTACTTCTCAATGCTCCTCCAAATGAAATTCTGCTGTTGATACCTTCAGGCGCAAACTTATAGTCAATGCTTATTGGACAATATAGTCACACAAGTAAAAGGAACTTAAATTGAAGGCATCGAACATTATTCAAACCAGGTAGTATGCAACAACAGAATAGCAAAAAAGTATTCTTACCTTATCAGCATAAACAAGGTCAAAAACTTGGGGAAGCCACAAAATATAGATGCAATAGTTCTCCATTATCTGATCATACATAATTGCATCCTAACCTGCATGTAGTAGATTGAAGTGAAATATATTGAAAAATGTGATCGAACTTAAAACATTCCGTTTAATATACTGCATATAGAATTTAAACAAGAGAAAAGATAATTAGTATGAAAAAAAATCATACGAATGGGTTACGAAAGCAGGTGTAGTAATATTATTAGCTCTCATTTTCCATCCCTCTCTTTCGTGTATGGTAATTCAGTCGTCTTTTGTATAGTTACACGTTTCGTCAGTTTTAATATTTTGAGTTTTCGTACTAAATAGCTGCGCTGTTTAAACAAAGGCAAAAAACAGTGTAATTGTTATCCTTCAGCTACACTCATAATTTTAAATTGCGGTTGTAGTTGCGTTGCAATGCAGAAGCGGAAAGTACCGCAATAGCAATACTGCGGCTACAATTGTGGTTGTGGACCGCAATTTAAAACCATAGCTACAGTACTTATAAAAACGAAACCACTTGCCTCATTGCCATTTGAGCCACCAAGAGTAGGCGATGTGTACCCAAAGGAACTATGTACTCAGAATCAACCATACCAGTATTTCTCATTCAACCGTCCTGATATATTGTTGACACGAGAGAATAACAACCACACCGAATGGATTCAGTATGAAATGAATATGCTATTGTTGTTACCTGTGCGCAATAACCGAGCTACCTATCTAGGCCCCCAGCATGGATTAAGTCATTCTGTGGACAAAGATGAATATATAAACATGACTATAAAAGATTAAACTAGGCGGAATGTGCAGAATTTCGAAGCCAACCCATATATAAAGCACGTTGGCCATATTCCCTAAGCACAGTGGACAGAGTATGGAACATTCTTCTATATTGATAAGCAGATTTCTCAGTCTGCAAATAGAAGTCCAAGAACTTTCTATCAAATAGACCATAATGAACAAGGATATACTCAAAATAAATTGTTCCTTCAATTAATATTAAAACTCTTAGAGAAGGTATTAATTTTATGCCATAATTTCCATTGCTAATAGATCATGCATATGATTAACAAATAACAAGTATATGATAAGCCATAATTGTCATTGCCATAATCCATTCACTTACTCAAGTACCATGTAAATTTTGGTTTTGCTAGCCAAGATCTACATAATTATAGTCATAACAATGAACACCACGGGGTTAGAGGGAAGCAGCAGTTGCACTCACGGCAAAAAATCATTTACTTTCAACAAATTCAACACAGAAACGTCAATCACAGTTAAGCCAGAAATCACATCAACAACACAACCACAAAAACAACTCACGCAACAACAGTTCAAGGAAACACATATCCATTCCAAATCAAAACCAAAATTTCCAACCAACAGAAGCTCACAAGCAATTAAAAAAAAAAAAAAAAAAGCACTAAAAATCTCTTAACAGATTGATCTAGTAGCCAATCATGTAAAAGAGCAAGAATAAGATGAAAAACCCTAAATCATAGGAGGAATGTGAAAGGTGATAATAGCTCGAATACCTAGCTGAAAATGCTATTAACGAATATGATCATACCACCTTCGACGGCGGAGGGATGGCAATCGACGGTGGTGTGATGGTGTCGCCCTCATTCTTTGGGTCCTCAAAGTCAGGAAGTGAGAAACCCGAGAGAGAAGAGATCGATAAATCAGAATGAGAGAACTGAGAAAGCTGATGGTGATAATGAGATCGATAAATCAATGATCGCACTGTGAGGAAGGGAGCGTGAGGAGCAGAGTGGCACTAGAAGCGAAAGAGATTTTGAAGGGAAAAAATAAAAAATAAAAGAAGAACCGCCGACAAATAAATGATAACGGCCAGGAAGCAAAATATTTTATGGCAATTTACAAAACCGCTGGAAATAAACTACTTACTGGCGGTTATAAAATCCGCCGATAAAAAACTGCCAATAAAATATAATTTTTTTGGTAGTGCGAACAGCAATTAGTCGCATTAGAAGTAAATTATACTTTTAAGCTTACATATATATGGGGGCAAAACTTACTTTAGTTTTAAGAGCTTGAATCTTATTATCATCACTTCAAAAAAGAGTGTTGCTTAACTAACCGGCCAACGCCAATTTAAAATTGCATAAGCAATTACTTGCACAAAAAAATTACAAAAATCACCATTCACTCATTATTTTTTATTGCAAACTAGTGAAGGTGATGGAGATTACTTGAAAATTTTATATTTATAATTAGTTTTTCAAAGCAAGACTCCAATGTTGTTCGTTGGATTTTATGTTCTGCTGATGACAGAAGTAAGCGTCAAAGCATGAGGAATTATTTGTCCTTGATTTAGGGTATTTGATTATTTGCAATTGAAATTTATTTGTTTAAAAATTAAAGTTCCATGAAGATCTATAACTAACATGTGACTACACTAATGCTTTATTGGTTCAAAATTTTTCATTTATTTTTATTAAGCAAAATCATCAATTTAAATATTGTAAATAAAAAAAAATTAATATTAATAAGATTATTTCCATAATAAACTGACTCAATTTAAGTTAAATTTATTTTTTAGTCTAATAAATTTTAAATATTTAGTAGTTTAGAAAAAAAATGAAGCTATTTATTTTAGGATTGATAGTTCCCCGATTGTTGCTAGTGGTAATTCAATATGATTATGTGCATACTTACCATGTGGAGAAATTTTAAAGAACTGTGTCAGTTAGATATAATAAATTCTTACGTATTATGTGGAAACTAAAGTTTAAACTCCTTTATCACACCAGTCATTTTTCCCGTTCTTTGTCATACGCAGACACGCAAAACAAAAAAAAAAAAAAAAAGGAATGATAAAAAATATAAATAATATGTATAAATAAATAGTTGTATTGCTTATATGAAAAACTATGATGTCCCTCAAGTGATGTATATATGAAAGGGAAGTCTAAAAAACGTCTATTAGCATATTTGGGAACCCAGCCCTATAATTGACACTGATTTCCTAGAATTGATTCTGTCAATTTTTATAATATTTGGTTGTTGATTTATAGAATTAATTCTGATTTTTAGAATTAATTTTGAAAGAAGTAAAAAATTTTTTTATTTTATGTCAGAATTAGTTTTAAAGAAATTATCAAATATAAATTACTTTACCTCAAAATCAATTTTAACTAAATCAATTTCAATAAATCAATTCTATATAAAATTAATTCTTAAAAAATAATACTAAATGCACTTGTACATAATGTCCTATTTGAGGTTCTTTTCACTGTTTATAAACAGTAACATAATAAACAGTAAATAGGACAAGCACACCCATGTCGCGCCGCGCACATTCTTTTACTCTTTTTTTTTTTTTCATTCTAATTTCAAATAACTTTCTAGCATGTTCCCAACTATATACCTAATTAATTAATTATATCTCAATCCTAATTATTACATAAAATGTGATTATCTTATTCCCAACTATATAAGCAGATACTTTTATTTTTTAATAATTATAAGAATGCCTTATTTACTGTTCATTTCATTGTTCATGAACAGTAACTAATTTTTGGTGTTATTTTTTTTTCCCAAATTTTCAGTTTATCTTTTTTTACTTTTTATAGGACTTTCAATCTATATCTTTTAATTTTTTTATATGATTCATCTTTTAATTATTATTTCTTTTGGGTTCACAGACTATATACATCATAGTATTCATTACAAGTAGATTGTAATTACTACACATATAAGAAAAAGCTAATAAGTAAAATTTTTATGACATTAAATGTAGAAATCTATATTAATATATTAACTGGCTAAAAAAGATACTAATCAAATAGTAAAAAAATTAAGATATATTATTTCAAAAACTTAGTAATGACAAATGAAAAAAATTATATAATTTATTTTACATGAAAAAATTAATGAAAAAACAAATTACTTTTGAGAACATAAAATATTACATTATTTTATATTAACAATAAATTATGTAATTTATTATGTAAATAAAATGCATAAATTTTTTTACTAAAATACATTATTTAGTTGATTATCAAAGTTTGAATATATTAAAAAAAATTGATTTATATATGACATCTGTGTATATGTATTTTTCAGTGAGTTTTGTGTAAATGTTAAAAGAATTGTTGTCAAAGTTTAAAAGTGAGTAAAAAATTATTAATCAAATGTAAAAAAAAAACTATATATTCTTTTATGTAATAAAAAACTTATACAACATGTAACAAAATTAAATTAATTTTTAGCTTAGAAAATATTGTATTATTATATATAACTATTAGATGTACAACAATTTTTAATCTATGCCGTTACATGAAAAAAACTTTGTCATTTTATTTTGTTATAAATTTGTCAACAAAAAACTTAAGGTGATGCATTTTATTTGAGAAGAAAATAATTCTTGATAAAAGTATATTATACAATGATAATAAACAGAAGTCAAGAGTAATTATTTAACTATAGTAAAATATATATATATATATATATATATATATATATATATATATATATATATATATATGTATATTATTTTAGAAACTTAGTAATGAAAGGTGAACTTAAAAATTATGTAGGTTTTTTTATGTTAAAAAAATTATGCAACAAATAAAAAATTTAAATTACTTTTGAGAACATAAACATTCTGTTGTTCTATATTAACTATTAAATGTGTAATTTCTTATGTAAATAAAATACACAAAATTATTCACTAAGATATATTATATAGTTGATTATCAAGTTTTAAATGTATTTAAGATAAAATAATTTATATATAACCTATGGTGTACATATAATTGAGTAAGATTTGTGTAAATGTAAGATAATAGATGTCAAAAAATAAAATTAAGTCAAAAAATTAGTAATCAAAATTGAAATATTATATATGTTTTATATATCACAAAAAATTAATACAATATTATAACAAAATTAAATTACTTTTGAGAATAGAAAATATTGTATTATTATATATTAAATATTAGTTAAAACTTTTAATTTATCTTATTATATTAGAAATTTTGTCATTTTATTTTGTTAGAGATTTATCAATAAAAGACTCAAAGCAATATTTTATTTTGAGAAGATAATAATTCTTAATAAAGATATATTATGCAATAATAATAAACTGAAGTCAAAACCAATCATTGAACTATATGGGATTATATTGGACATATAATTTATTATGCATGATTTATATTGCATTGACAAAAGTGACCTTACAAAAATGGTTATATGTTATTATAGCTAATAAGGATAAAAATATACACAAATTATACTAAAAATGTTTCCTACAATTAAGTATTAAATGAATTCAATACACCTTTAATCTATTTTACTGTATAGAATAATTAAAATGAATCTTGACATATTATATTATATTTAATTCTTAATTGCTATCAAAATTATTTTTATGAGTATTATAATTACAAATAATTATAAAAAATATAATCAAATCCGTATGTCTAGTTTGTTATTATTTTTATGTTCTGTACGGCACTTCCTGTGTTCCTTCTACATGCAATTTGTCATTGAGAGAAAATTTTCCCAATTTTGAATTGCATATTTTACTCCAATTGATTGATAAGACTAGTACAAAGATGATCGTCACCCGTGATATAGTGTAATTCGAATTTCCTAGATAACAAATTCATCTTTTTTCTTCTTCTTCTTTTTTAAAGAAAAATTCAATACAATTCTGCGCTCATGACATTATTATTTTTTTAAAAAAAAGGACACCAAGATGATTCAGTTGAAAATTTCGATATAAAATTTCGATATTCGTTTTTATTTTTTGGGAGAAAAAACTGTACGTTGTCGTGCTGCGATGCTGTCATTAATCCGAATTTGACATAATTAATACCCCAACGATGGCCTTTTAATCAATTTATAAAAAAGAGCCCCCGAAATTTTAATCCCTTTTAATTGATAGCAAATACATAGCACATTAACTAAAATTTCCATCATAATTCATAAATAAAAGAACTTTATCAAAGCACAAGAGAGAGCTCCTGCTCTTGTAGGGAATAATAAGCCATTAATTGTTGGAACTGTAGCAGTGCTTAAAACTTAATAATATAGTCCAATCAAAGAGGAATTTATTACAACAGAAGAGATGTTTCTTATCCTCCTGTCAAGTAACTATAGATTAATACAGTTTCACTATTAGTAGCAATACCACATAGCATATTACATCATCTTGAGCAGCATGAATGGATCAAAAGCCGTAGTTCCTTGTTGAGGCATCGAAGTTACCTCGGAAAAAGTCCCCGTTGCCGTGGTCATAGATATTACCGCTGTTATTTACAATAGCCACAGCGCCACCACCGTAGTTGTTGGAGAGGAGATGATTGTTACCATTGCCAGAGAACGCACCACTGTTGGTGTTTGGACCCGCGTAACTTTGATTCCCGTTGCCGTAGTTGCTCAATGAGTTTAAAGTACCATTGGACTTTTGGGCTGCTTCCATAGCCTCCACAACTTCGCGGAGGTTTCGCAGACAAGTTGACATTGACATATTTAATTGCTGATCTTAGTTACTCCTAAAATTGCTCTATATAGTGATTTTCTATTTAGACTACCTTAATGTGACCGGCTAACTAAGCCCGCAATTTATAGATGTAACCAAGGGAATCCTATGCTTATTGCTTTATCACGAAGATATTTCAGCCAACCAACTTGTAGCTAGCAGCATGCATGGATTAGTTTTGATAGGAAGAAATTTGTTGTGAGGATATATATATTCCTGCAAGAGTGATGTTACGTGCACACTACTGATTACCACACATGCAGAAAGGTATGGGTATGTGGAAAAATTCCTGTGCTATGCTGATTAAAGGAATAATATCTCTTACACCATTAGAAAGAATGTTGAATTTCAATGATGTTGAGACTTTATAAGAAGTGGATGGTAATAATTTTAAAGATGGAAGAGTTTAATTATTGTGCACTAATAATGTAAAAGAGTTTTATATTATTATCTAATCAAATATTTGTATTTATAAGATTTATAAAATAGTGGACGGTTAGGTTAAATATTTTTATTAATGATAATATATAATTGAATATTTATGTAAAAAAAATTTTACACTACTAATTGATATAAATTAAATCTAAGACTAAAGCCTATGAAGAGAGCTAAATCCCAGAGGATATTAGTCCATAGGGAGAGAAAGCTTTATGACTTAAAGTACCATAAGAGCTTGCTTATTTGCTTAATATAAGACTCATGATATTGCCACATGACGTTCATGACAGTTTCATTGACACTAACTCGGTGATAGCCCTTTTAATTTATTTTTGGTGGCTACACTCATCTGTTAATATTTGACATAATATGCTTATTATTGCATCTTAGTTTTGCCTGTTGGTAACCCTTTCGCTAGTCCAACTTCCAGCAAAAACGTTAATTTTTATGACTCGAATATATGTAAAGAGCTCAACCCCAAAAATTTAGCCTATTAATTAAGTGGAAGAATTTCATAACTCAAATATACATTAATACTTAGTGTGAAACTTGTAACAAACAATTTTGTGGAGGGCTCCAAGGGGAGGAAATACATGATTCGTACCTATAATTAGAAAATTAATGACAGCTTGTAAAATTGATGAAAATATTCAGTAACTATGGCCACTTATGTCATTACATAAAATTAACAACATTACCTTTGATATGCTCACGCTTTCTCTACACCTACAACTTTTTTAAGAGATCAATGGATCATATACAACTTTTTTAAGAGATCAATGGATCATAACTTTGTTTGTAAGGTCTGTGAATAATTATTTCCGTGCAAGAAATTATCCTTTCTACAATTTAGAACCATCAGCTTCCTTTCAAGTTATGTCATTGATTGCGTTATCCATAGTAAAAAATTTGGTTACGTAATATTGTAATGTGTCATCATATATACGCCAGCGAAAATGACACAACAAGATGAAAAGACAAAAGGAAACTAGTTAGCAATATTCCGAAAATAAATTCCACAGAATATGATGAGCAAACTCTATACTTAATAGCAATTTCTTTCAAAACAAAAAAAGATTAGATAATAGCAGATAATTAGCAGTAGAACAGAATAACATGACTAAACCACAGAAAACAGGTCAGTGAGTTAAGCCTACACTACAGTAGGTTTGCTATCGATATAATTAATAATGATATCTTTAGATGCATAAACCTTGATCAACGCCATGGCAATGTTTTCCAAATACCGAAAAAAGGGATAGAGATAAATGGATATGAACTTTGCTTTTTGGTACGAAACAACTTTCGTACTGTTGACGTGTTGAAATCTTAACGTATACCTGACCTTGTATTCGGTCAAAAGCGGAGTTACATTTTCCTCAACTTAGCTTTTTATCCAATTAAAAACTGCCGCATACAGTTCGTGCATATTTTCGTTAAAATGTGTTCGTACGTACTACCAGCACTGAATGGATATATAAAGCAATAGCATTGCAATCAGGGAAAAAGCAACCGACCGGTTGTGGGGGATATATCTCTTTCAAGTCATAAGCGGCAACCTAAGAAGTAAACTACTATTGCCAATCCCGGAATCCACATCATCAATAACTTGAATAAATAATCCAATTCCTTCTGGCTCCAACTTCAATCTATCGGAATCAATAGAATTTACCATTAAAAAAATTTTATTAATGCTCACAAAATAGTACAATAATAATATGAGTTTAATTTTAATATATTAATAATATAAAATTTCTTTTATACTGCTATTCAATCATATATTATCATATTAGTAAATATATTTAATTTTCATATCTACTACTTTAAAATTTATTTATACAAAAGGATATGATTGGATGATATATTGACAATGTAACAAAATTAAATCCTAATTATATATAATCAAATTCCTGTATATAACAATAATAAAAATAAAAATATAATATGCATGTAGAAATTAAAGTTAATATAGTAAGTAACCTTGACATATGATATGAAGATGCAGGTATGAATTTTATGGAAGCAACTCTTGTAAAGAGAATGCATAATTCTATCACTATAACATTGTTCGTAATTTATTATATTATTCTGAATTATTATATTATATCAAATATTATTTACTTAATATATTTATTATTAAATATTCTTATGTTGGACTATTATTTGTATTTATTTTTATATTTTATATTTACTATTATTTGTTTAAGCCTTATTTTTCTTTTCATAGAATATAAAGAAAAAGAGTATAAGAGACTTATTATATTAAAAATTAATCAGGCCAAATTATACCTCCTGAATAATATATTGCTATCATAAAACAACTAGCAATAATGTACTATACTAACTTTTCCTATTATGCTTAATACAAGATGATAGACATGTCCTTAAAAAATAGATGTTTTTAACTTTGAGTAGAAGTTGAGATGAATAACTTCCATAAAAAGTAATTTTTTTGTTAAAAAAATACTGCTTTGGAGTTAAGTTGAAAATAAATGTACCCATAATCTAATTCATTGTTGGTCTCACATTTCAACTTCATACACTGGATGTTGATGAGATAAAGGAAAAGAAAATCACCTTAAATAAAATAGATGAGAGCGGATGTTCATTTTGATTCCTGAAAATTATGTATACTTCACTTTAATCACTAAAAATAGGAAGTTAACAATTAAGTATATAAAGTTGAAAAAAGTTATTCAAGTTAATCTCTAAGGTGATGTTTGTAGGGACTAACCTGAATCATCAAAAGTTCTAATTTGAATCACTCTTTACAATTTCAAGACTAAATTATTAATTTTTTAATTTTAGAGACTAAAGTGAATCACACAAATAATTTCAAAGACTGAAATAAACATTCACTCCATATTAATTTCCATGAAGCACTACACGGTTCCACACCACTATCAAAGTTGGAGTTTTTCCTTGCTTAACAGGCATAGTAGTTCGAATGAGTGTATCCATTAGTATACAAAAAATATAAGTACAGAAAAATTAAATTAAATTAAGAATTTAATTTTAATGTATTATTAATATAAATTTTTTTTCATATAATCATTCAATTAAGTATCAAAATATTAACAAAAATATTTAATATTTATTATTATTAATTTAAAAATCACATATATAATAACATATAAATAATAACATATAATAACATTTAAAAATCACATGTGTGTGAGGTAACACACACTGTCGATTTAGTCAAATCTAAAGGGGTTAACCCTTATTTGGAAATTTCTTGGAATTGAAAGTCTCACCATTTTGGTAGTTATATTGGAGAAATATATTTTCCAGTTTATGAAATAATATTAATTCTTTATATATGTGCATAGTTTCTAATTTGATTCTTTATGTGTATATTATTTTAAATGGTGATTTCTTATTTATGCTTAATTCATGATATTAATTCTTTATTTAAGCATAGTTTACTTTATTTCTAGAGTTTGTCTTTATATGTTATAGTTTCACTACTCCTCACTAAGTTAATTGGACTTACCCACTTTTCCTTCCTATTTTAGACTCTAGCGCTGCACTTGACTTAGTTCCTCTAGTTTCGTAGAGTGCAAACTCTATATGTGATGGCCTTTAGTAATATTTTATTTTGATATTCTGAACTTATCTACCACTTTAAAGTTGCTCCACGATCCACAGATAGAATCCTACTACCAGATGATTCTTTTTGGATGGGATAAATGTATATAAACCTTTCTATTTTAGAATTATGTTCCCTTACATGTGGTATGTAAAGGATGTGTGTATGTGTATATATAAGGGGTGTTCAAGACCCAACTCGGCCCGATAATCTGTCTCGACCAGAAGATTTTTGGGCTGAGTTTGGGTTGTGAAATATGACTCGATGTACTTTTTGGGCCGGGTTCAGGTCATATTTCGAGTTGGCACGACCCGACTCGAAGTCAAATACTTCTTAAAATATTAATTTTTTAAAAAATTAGTGATCAATTATAAGATTTTTATATTTTAATTAATACATTTTATATAACATGATATTATTTTTGTATTGATATAATTTGTTTTGAAAAATATATTGAAGGACATTACTTGAATTTTGATTTTTACTTCCCAAATTTTATAACTTTACTATAGATAATGTCTAAATCTTTGCATATTTTCTAAATACCAGGTTGACCTAATTTGACTCAGTCATTAGTCGGGTTACCATCAAGTTGGGCTTGGGTTCAAAGAAATGATCCGGTCAAAAAATTGAGTTGGGTTCGGGTCTGATTTAACCTAACCTAACCCATCCCTTGCATACCCCTATCCATTAGAATATTTCTTTCCAATCTTGAATAATATGATTTTGAGATAGATAATTCTCCTTATCTCCAGCTTTATACTATAAGATCCACAATTTTTTGAACAAGCACATTTCTTTCAATTTAAGATTTTAAACTAGAATATATAATTCTTGTCATATATGTTTCAAGTGGTATGAAAAATCACATAAAATCAAACACTTTAAACAAGAAAGATTCCTTAACGAAATCCATAATTGCATCTTGAAATGTACAGTTAGTTAGGTTAGTATATATGCCAGCTGGTCCAACCTGTCAATATGGTATTTTTTTATTTTACAAAAGTTCAACATGCGTTAAAAATGGATTACTATCCTCTTATTTCTCTTTTGAACATGACCATACCATATTAGATAGACGCAGGGTTTCTATTTATGAATTTATTTTTTAAATAATAAATATTTCAAACTCATCCTCTAAATAACTAACATTCCAAATTTTCCATATAACTTTTAAAAATCAAACATGCTTATCCTCTTTGTAAATATTATTTATTGCATTAAAATGTAAACTTGAAAATAGAACTTGCCATGTAATATTAGATAATATTATTTTGCCAACTTAAATGTTAGATGAAATTCTTCTGTCTATATAACTAACACCATTTATGAAGAGGTTGTACATTCAATTTTTAAAAATTAGACAGCAGACAAATTTAAAAGTAAAAATAAGTTAATGGACGATCAATTATTTTTGCGTATAGATATAAAGATGATATGTGTCCTCATCATTTGGGGACCGTCGCAGAAGCTGCCCTATTCAAGACCCCATGTTTAGGGATCGCTATGGGGATAAGGATGGGGATAACACCCCCCCCCCCTCTCTCCAAACAAAAAAAAAAGCAAATTTAAGGCTATAAGCGAGAATTACCCTCCCTGCTCCACGAAGTCCTCGAATATAGTTAAGTTTATGAAAAGATCTTTAGTATAATAAATATTACATATATAAATATGTCTATTTTAGTATATTTATATTATTTTATTATATTAATATTCAAAAATATAAATCCTCCTAAATTTAGATGACTACTATATTTTAGTTTTGTTATAATTTCTTATTTTCCTAATTTCAGCAGGGACTTGAGAGAAATCGAAAAAAGGGGCTGAGGAAAAGAAAAAAAAATCCCCTGAGACAGGGAGCAGGAATGGGAGCAGGGAGAAAATCGAGTAGTAGGGATGCTTCCTTGCCTCCCTTTCATACAAGTGCCATCCCTAGATAGATACAAATAATTTAAATTATTAAAACCCTTTCAAAATTTATAAGGTCCAATTTAAAGCTGCTGTATCTATTTCTCTCATAATATATAAAAAAGATTATATTCAAATAATAATTTTGTTAATAATCTTAATTTAAATATAAGAATAAATGTTATAATTAAATATTTATTTAATTGTTATAACTATTTAAATTTTTTAATTTTATTATATGTAATTAAATTTCTATTAAATATCATTTATTATTAAATATTATTTACTTAATATATTTATTATTAAACATTCTTATGTTAGACTATTATTTGTATTTATTTATATGTTTTTAATTTATTTATTATTATTATTTGTTTAAGATTTATTTTTCCTTTGATAATATATAAAGAAAACGAGTAGAAGAGATTTTATATACTAAAAGTTAATTAGGCCAAATTATATCTTCTTAATAATATATTACTCGCATGAATCAACTAGCCATAATATATTATACTATCTTATCTCATTATGCTTAATACAAGATGATAAACGCGTCGTTAAAAATTTGTAATAATATAATGTAATTCGCTGTTGGTTTCATATTTCCACTTCATACACTGGATGTTGAAGAGATAAAGAAAAAGAAAAAGAAAAAGAAAATCACCTTAAATTAAATAGAGAACAGAGATTTATGTAATACTCGTTACTTTAGTTTCTTAATTTCCACGAACCGCTACGCGGCTCCACACCCTGCTATCGAAGTTGGAGCTTTTCCTCGCTTAACAGGCAAAGTAGGTCGAGTGAGTGTATCCATATACCAAAAACATAACTACATAAAAATTACATTAAATTAAAAATTTAATTTTAATATATTATTAATATAAAAAAATCTTTATATAATTCTTTAATTATGTATTAAGATATTAGTAAAATTATTTAATTTTCATTATTATTAATTTGAAAATTACATATATAATAATAAATAAATAATGTTATATATAAAATTTTTTAGACTCACAATATGTCGAAATTAATTGCTTAAATAAAATAAATATTTTGTCTCAGCGCCAACATCTTTTTTTTTTTTTTTTCAGAATCCCCTTAGTCCAACATATATCAAACTAGTCCACATTAGGGGTGAAAAATAAAAGAAGTTAGATGGATTTTAGATTGGATCCAAATAAATGATTTAATAAATAAGTATGCAAATTCATTTTTCATAACTCATTCAATAAAAGGATATATAATTCATTTATTAATTGTTTTTATAGATAGATATCTAATATATTCATTTAAACTTGCACTATATTTTCAAATTTTATTTTATTTTTTGTTTTTTAATCATACATCATAGTGGATAGTGAATAATGTATTATTCATTAAATATGTAAAACGAATTTAATTCATTAACTAATTAAGGATTAAATTACGTTATATATAATTGAATTAAATAAATGATGAATTGATAAACCATTTTGTTGCCTGCCTCTAATATGAACATCCGATCAACAAAGATTTTAAACATTTTTCAATCTTTCACAGATAAGGTTGGTGATAAGGTGGGCCATTTAAAATTGGGTAGAGGAATACATTTTTCCCACATCTTTTGCACGTACGCGTCGCTTTAGTGAAATCGGCATCATAATTTTCCTCTCTTTTTTTTTTTTTTGGTTTTTAAGGACTTATATTCTATCTCGTACGTTAATAATAATAAAAAAAAACAAACAAAAACTATCTCGAGCGTTGAGACGAGGGTTTCATTAGTGTTGGGAAACGTGCGAAGGGATAAAAAGACAAGAAAAATTACAAAACAAATAAAATAAATAAATAACAAAGTAGAGATGGTTGCCGGGGTCAAGTAATTTGGGTGTGTTTAACATGCATGTTATATTAGGCATAACAAAATAAGTTAATACTATATATTATGTTTTTATCCATTATTTGGTATAGATAATATATTGTATAAATTTATTTATTATAATTTTTTTATATATCAAAATGATGACTAATTTAATCAAGCAGATTAGGCTTGATCAACTTTTTATTTAGAAGGTTTCTTTTATTCTTTTTTTTATATATTTTATTAACATGAATATAATTTTTAAATACATAATAATAAATAAAAATTGTATAAATAAAAATAACTATTAATAAAAATATAATATAATAAATAAATAATTTTTAAAAATAATGTTTAATATAAAAATATTTAATATAGATTTAATTGTATATAGTAAAAATATAAATATAAATAAATATAATTAAGAGATAAATATCTTTATTATAATATTTATTTTTAAACCTAAATTTGAATAACTAATAAAAATTATTATTTTAATTTTATTTTATTTTTTATATTGTATGATGAAAATTGCAAGTCATAAATATTAAAAAATATTTTATTAAATTAAAAATTATTATTAAAAGCTGAAATAAATGATAACTTACATTTAATATAAATTATAATTTGAAATAAAAATTAATAAATATTTATAATAAACATAACTACAAATAATAAATATTTAAATAATAATGTTTTTAATTTATAATTAAATAATTAATAAAAAATTATTATTTCATTGTATTTTTATTTTTTGTTAAATATTTGCTTAAAATTAAAAATATTTATAATAGTGAGAGGAGTATTATATTATATAATGTATCATCTTGTACAATGTGATAACAAATACTATATTGTATTAAAATCTTAACAAGTCTTGTATTATTAGGTCTTATTTTTTCAGGTCTTAACCTATTAGGTATCCCAAATGAAGCCTTATTTTACGATAGAGGTGAAAATATGTTCTCCGGTCTATCAAAAACTTATGTCTTAACTTATTTTTAGTTTACTTTTAGATGATTTATTCAAAAAATAAATTAAATTTAACATTTTAAAAAATCGTATTTAATTAAATACGTTATGGCTTAGATCTTTCAAAAAATTACTAAGTTTATTAACTTAGCTTATTTATATATTGTCTAGGTATATAATTAAGAATTTATACTACTTACTTAATTTTTTAGTTATAAACTAATATAGCATATTTATTTTGCGTCAAATTAAGTCCTCAGCTTATTAAGCCCTTTACACAATTATTATATGTTTATAAATATGATTTTGAATTAAGTCAATTGTTTTTTTTTTATTTTTTTTTTACCTTTACCAAAAACAAAAAAATTAGGAGGTGCAAGAAAAACAGAGAAAAAAACTTATTCCGACCGGTTTCATGCTGATTATGTTAGCACAAGTGCACTACGTTCTGTCATAATTCATAAATTCATAAATAATAAAAAAAGTACTCTTAATCATAGGCACAGCCGCACAAAAGGGAGCTCGTACTCTTGCAGGGAATAATAAAGAGCCAATTAATTTTATTATGGAAGTGCTGAAACATAAATAATGGTACAACCAAAGGGAAAACTATTATATTTCGAGATCATTAGAGCAGTAGCTTCATGCATGTTTTATTATTACTAGCAGTACCCTATATTATAGAACATCATATGGCGCAGCCTTATAGATCAAAAGCGGTAGTTCCTTGTTGAGGCGTCAAAGTTACCATCGATAAAGCCCCCATTGCCATGGCCAGTGAAATTACCAGAGTTGTTTATAGCAGGGCCAGAACCATAGTTGTTGGAGGTGTGGTGGCTGTTACCATTGCCAGAGTATGCACCACTGTTGGTGTTTGGACCCGCGTAACACTGATTCCCATTGCCGCGGTTGACAAATGAGTTTCCAGCTTTGGACTTCTCGGCTGCTTCCTCAGCCTCCAATTCTGCGAGAAGTTTTCTCATACGAGCTGACATTGCCATGTTTGCTGATAGATATCTTAGTATCTTACTCTCTCGACCTTAGTTGATGTGTTTATTGCACTTGGATCGTTAACGTAACTAAGGCTTCTATTTATAGATGTAGATAAGGGAATCCATGGCCATTGCTTTTAGCTTGGTGATGAAGCTAGAATATTTTTGCCACCAGGTAAATTATACCAATTGAGCAGCACCGATTCGTTTCGATAAGAAGAAACTTTGGATATATGCTCCTCCAACTTGGAATGTTTAGCTTCCCTGCAACTTCTGTGATAAAGAATAAGTTTTTGGTCCCTATGATTTTTTTGTTTAAGACTATATATCGGTGTCTGAAATTTATTTATTAATTTTATGTAGGTCAATCTACTATAAAATAAAACTAAAATAAACTCTATTGATATTAATTTTTTTTATTTACAAAATTCAAAATTAATTTCTTATTTAACAAGAACAAATATCAAATCATTTAAATTAAACCAAGTATAGGTTATTTCTTTGGTATGATCTACTATCCATTAATCTTAGAGTCAATTTATATGTTACATTATTTTAATAAATAAATTCAGGCAAAAATTTTGTTTCTCTGAAATTTGGGGTGGGGCAACATGAGGAATTCTTTCCTTAGAACCAGCCCTCACCAGCCTTGAACTTACTTCAGTAAGAAGAATAATGCATCGAATTGATCTAGCCGAATTGATCTAGCCAATATTCCACACTTCTTTATTATTACTTTGTGTTCTTTTTTTATATAAAGATAAGAATATATTAATACATCAAATAATTTTCTTGGTATATATGCATATTTATATACTCCCAAAAACAAAACTTTAGGCAGGCATGAAAAAGATACAAGAGTATTTCACATATTTCCTCCTATTTTTTAAAAGATTAATTTTGATACATTCTCATTATAAATAATTTTATATTATCATCTGATTATATATTACTTTATATAATGACTTTTAATGTAGTAATTATAAAAATTAAATATTTAATTTTCGCTAATATAACAACACATGATCAGATAATTATATAAAATTTTTTTACATTGATAGTGTATCTAAATTAAATTATATTTTAACAAAAAGATCTCATTTGCATGATATGTTTCTTTTTTTTTTTTAACAGTTTTGTTTATTTAAATCAAATATGGTATGGACTAAATACCCATAAATTTAAACTGATTTATAATTTGTAGTTGTAAATGAATCATACAGCTTTAATTGATTGTAATTTGTTATTGCAAGTCAAAGTGAATGGATTAAATTTATAGAAAATATTTATGTCATTTTTCAATCACTATAATAATATATTATTCACTTATTGTTGATAGCAAGGTTTTGAAAATCCGATTCTGCATCGAATTGGACAAGACACTTGCTCAAAAGTTTACTCATAGTTATAAAACTCAATCCGATGCTTGAGTCAGTCAAAGCATTGGGTCAGTATGTTATTGGTTGAATCGAATATAACTAAATAAATACATAAAAATTCATAGATTATGAAATGAAAGACTTATCACTTATATTGGAAGCCAATATAGAAAACAAACTTGTATTGGAAGCCAATGTAGAACACAACCTATATGCACCTTGCTTCCCACTATTTTAGTCACATATCAAATAGTGGAGGAATTGAAAGCCAAATTGGATAGTGGATTCCCACTATTCTAGTCCCACATTGAATATTGGACAAATTAGAAGTCAAATGTTTCAACAAAGAAAAAAGTCTAAAAAACCCCCCTTTTAACTTTGGTTCATCTATATCTCGGACCTGTTACTTTAAAAACATACAAATTGATTCTAAAACTTTTTCATATGCACAAGGTACTACAAATTGGTAATGGACGTTCTTATTTTTTGGCAGAAATTATTTGTTTTAAAAAAAACACTTCAACTTTGGCCCTGATGCATTTTGGTCATGTTATTTTTCAATATTAGTAATGACAAACGGGCCAACCCGCCCCACCCTGCCCCATTGCAGGTTAGCGGGCTGGCGGGTTGGTCTATCAAAAAATAGAAAATAAAGAAAAAATATTTTTTTTATAGAAATTAATTCATCTATTTTTTTTTAAAAAAAGAAAATTTTAATTAAATACAACAAAAAAATACCCATATAAAGAAACTTATTTCATTTACTCATTAAGTATTAAACCATTTATTCAACTCTAAAATAGTTAAAAATCACAATTCTTAATAAAAATAAGATGAAACTTCTAACCAAAATAATTACAACAGAGAAGCTCACAAGCAATATTCAAATTCAAATTCAAATATATTAAAAAATTCACACTCCATAAATTAACTTTGTCCACAATAAAATATAAAATTCATAATCAACAAAATAATAACATAGTCCATAAAGCAAATATATAATCAATAATATAGTTCAAAAAAAAAATTATAGAGTCCACCAATATTACATAAATATCAACAAAAAAAACTACATATAGTGTATATTGTTTAGGGAAAAAAAGATAAAAATAAAAAAAATTTGACTCGTGCACCAAACCCGCCCCACCCCATTTCAACCCGCGGGTTAAGCGGAGTGGGTTATGTGGGTCGAAATTTTTTTGCGAATTAAAAATATCAATCCCACTTGCCAAAAATTGCGAATTATGTGGGTCAACTTGACGGATCTAACCCATTTTGCCATCTATATTCGATATATGTAGATTTCTAATGAGATTTTAGAACCTATGTGTCTTTGCGATAACTTCTCCGCCTCTCTCTTCTTTTCTTTTGAATATAAATCCCTTATTTTCTTTCTTGACCGTGATACCAAACAAAGGCCGATAGAACAAGCCCATAACAAGTCATTACCGACTGGAATGAATAACTAGGTACGCATGCCCACAAGTAGTAAGTTAATGACCCAAGCGAAAAACTCAACCTACCGGTGAGCATCAATACTTCGGTTAATTTAAATTATTTAAATAATTTAGTACTTGTTCTTCTTAAACAAAGTCTTGGATTCAGATCATATGAACTGAAAAATTAAAAAACAAAAAATCTAATATCAAAAGAGTTGTACCCTTATAACAAATCAACTCGACTCTAATGAGATTGCTTGAGGTGAAGTGAGAATACTAGTCGCCAGTTTAGACAATAATAACTAGAATTGGTCAATAAACAGAGGATCGATTAGCATCTATACAATCTTATTTATGGAAGACCATGCACAAACATGATGAAAAAAAGAAAAACTACACTTAATATGGAATCATAGAACTACGAGAGAAGCGTCATAACACAGTGTAGTAAGTTATACGCCATAAGCCCGTAACAGCTAAGTTATATCATTAAGATAAGAAAAGATGTCTTATAATTTGCCCGGTTCTTTTAAGTTACAACATAGTACAGTAGATCATGTAGAGTAGCTTAGCATATTAACAATAAATGAAGCCATCATAGCAGCTTATTGGTGTACGTGTGCAAATAATCCAATTAAAGCTCATATTTAAGAACTCCCATTGAATGACAGCAGTGAAAATGGACAACTTCTCTTAAAGAAAGGATGTATGTTCAGTCTTTGGTACCTATAGCATATGGGTCCGTGATTACTTTAACTTATTAATGAAAAATATTACAGAAGAAAGAATATATATATACATATAGAGTAAGAGTAAAACTTCAAGTTTGGTCCTCAAAAAAGTTGTGCAACATCAATTTAATTCTTAAAATATTTATGCATCAATTTGGTCATTGAAAAGAGTTGTGAGACATTAATTTAATCCTTAAAAGATAAGTAACATCAATTTGGTTTTCAAAAAATTCAATTTTATTTCAAATTAGTCCAAACTTTTTTTATTTTTTTGACTAACTTAAAATAAATTTTAATTTTTTGATAACTAAATTAATGTCATAACTCTTTTGAGGACTAAATTGATGTCACAACTTTTTCGAAGACAAAATTAATATTTAATAACTCTTTCGAAAATTAGTTTAATGTTTTACGTTATACATTAACTATGTTTATTATTAAAAATAATTGAAATAATATACGTTCAATGATATAGGAGCCTAAAAAATTAGTCCGTGACTAGAGTTGGAATTTATGATGACGTAAAGCAGCTGATGCAACCCCATATATACTTATTGGGTGAATTAGTTTTTAGTTTAATAGGGTCGCGAGGTGCAAGAGTTTTAATTCATATTCCTTTCTGGTAGTCACCGTGCTAAATCAATCAATCTGATAACTTATTTTCATGCATATTTTTATTCCATACCATTTTCTTCCAACGAACCAAAACATTTTTTATTTTATCCATAGAGTCAAATTATTCTTCATGGTGGAATCTCATGCCCCACTAACAATGGAATACATTTTATTCTCATGAGTTGTGTTATATGTAAATTTAAATTTTACATTAAATACAATATTTTTATTATATAAATATATATTATATTATATTTATTTTACTTCAATACATGCATACTTTAATATTTACTCACACTTACATAATTATTCAGTGTGGATACATATAATATTAAAAAAAAAGACATTTTATTCATTCATATATGGAGACAAAACTCCTCTTGAGCAATTATGAATGAATATAAGTATAAGTGCATCAAGCATCCTTATGCACAGTTACGAATAAAAAATGCATACAAAGATAGAAGCTAAGAAAGTATATAAATACATGAGCTTGCAAAGACGATTATGATTTTAATTTACTTGGGCTCGAGAAAGTAAATCCGATTAAGTCAGTAAATGTATGCCTAGCTTTCTTTGAATTGAATTAGGGAAATAAACCAACTAGGAATAGGTCCATGTGAGCATCGAAAAAAGTAAACCTGGCAATTATATATAGGAATAATCATGATAAGCAGCCTATTACCCAGGTGTGGAGAGGCCATCCACCCAACCAAGTATAGGTGCTCTTGTCAAGAGTTCAAAGAAAGAATAAGAACAAGAAGACAAGGTGCACTTGCATAGCTCATTACATTTGCATTTGCATACGCATCTCTTATTATATTGCTAGGTTAATTATGAATGTTATGAACTAGATCCCCTTACTTGAGTTAGAAAAAGATGTCTAACTCCTAAGATAAAGATCCCTTTACATAAGATCAGAAAAAACAAATTTGATAAGATTCCTTTGTGTGAGGTGAGGGCATGATAATATTTAAGTTTAAGGGCACGATAATATTTTAAAGCAAGGGCATGTACAAGAAAGTAAGGAGTTACTGTAACAACAGAATATAGGGACATATACTAGGAGTAATATTTCATTCACTCATTCCAACATTTTGTTCTATTTTAATTATGTACTGATGTGAACTAGGAGAATGTTACGATCTCTTGGATTAAGTGCTTGAAATAGAAGGAACCCAATTCAGAAGATCATGTTTTCAAATTGTTAAAATGAATCTTGTTTTTGGTATCCTCACCTTTTTACAATAAACCGAAGTGGCTAGGCAATGATGATGGCACTATTGCTGTTAGTTTAGTACTACCTACTGAGAATATATAATTCTCACCCCTGTGTGATCCTCTATCATCCCCAAATAGCTCAGAAGACCTAGATGGTGACCTACTTGGTAGGGTCACTGAGGCTAAGTTAGCTGCTAAAGATTACTGCCACATCAGCTATTACGCTAGCGGAGGTTCATAGTAGAGCTCTTTAGGTATTTTGAAATACAATTGAGCGAGACTAGAAATCTTGTCATATAACTTGGTGAGTGCCACTATGGCGTAAAAGTTTGTATATATAAGGAAATTTTTATTTCCCTCTACTCGTTTGTTTAGATTTGCTCAAAACTATGTAACAGATATCATGTTTTCTCGAGAATACAATAACTAATCAAGCAAGGTTTGCTAACTTATTAATAGCAACTCTTTAGTATAAAGTTATAACTTAAGTATAATATTGTACTATGGAGGGTGCTATAATTGTGACCTAAACAAATTTCACCTGTAATATCAATAGTTCAAATTCTAGAACTAGCACTTAGAAAAGGGTTTACTTACCACCCAAAACTGAAGTTGTGTGAGCAATTGATAAGACAAAAAATACATTATACTTTATAAATTATATTAATTGGAACTTAAAAGTTTAATTCCTTAGCTTATTAAGTCCTTTGTATAACTATAATAAGTCTATATATAAGGTTTTGAATTAAGTCAATTTTTTTTCTTTAAAAAAAATTAGGAGGTGTAGGAAAAACAAAAACAAAAAGTAAAAAATCTATTCCAACTAGTTTCATAATGACATATTAGCACATTGTGCCATCATAATTCTTAAATAATAAAAAAAAAAATCTTTATCATAGGTGTAAGAGGGAGTTCATATGGCCAATAAGGGTTGGAGCAATCAGCAAGGAACGAGCTTGTATTCCACAAGGATACGAGTACGATTTTTCCCTGCTGATGCGAGGACCCCGTTGATAGGCTATAACACTCGATGCAAAGACAAGGTCTCAGAGATGTAAATTTCAAGTTCGTTCAATATAGAACTTAAGAAATATATCTTTGCAAGTCAATTCGTCATTTATTTCTTTGATACTAAATTTAGAATATGATTAATAATAGTTTTTGGAACCTTGTGGAGGTGTAATTCATTGTGTGTTAAAACAGGAAATAAATGTCAACAAGACAATTCATAATTCTAACATGGATTTGGTTTTAGAAAAATTTCTTTTGGAAGACTTTCCTTTGATTGTTGGGGAGTTATTAAAATGAAAATGTGTTTAGAAATGCCTTTTGGAATTTTGGAATACATGTTACAATTGTATGATGGATTGAAAAAATTTTGGGTTTAGCGGCCACCACCCAGGCACCTAAATCTAGCGCCTAGGTGGTGGATAGGCAGAATTGGAGTGCAGGTTGCCCAGGGTGCCAAAAATCCACCACCTAGGCAGTGGTGGCAAGGATAAACATATGTCTCACGAAACTTCTTCTTCATTCGACTGTTTTTCATTCTTTTCATTTCCTTCTTTTTCTTCCTTCTTTCCCTACTCATCCACATCAATAATCTCCATTTCTCCAACATTTTGGCACCCTTACATGATGTTCCTCACGTTCATGTCCACTTAGAGAAGGAACGGCACAATTTATGGTTTGGAGAAGCTTGGGGGTGGCGGTTCTAGAGCTTTTCTGGAGACTCACTCCTTTCTTTCATTCCTTTTGGCTTCCAAAGGTAATTATTGAACTCATATGTGCTCCTATTTCAAAAGTTGGTTAAGTTTTTCCATGAATATTGGTTTTGGAGTAAAGGAGTTTGAGTTAGGGCTTTGATTTGGGGATTTTGTATTGGGAAGCTAATTTAAGGGAATCCTTGGCTCTAGAAACTAATTTGTGTTTGGTTGATGATCTTTGTGACATTAGATACCTGTGAGAATCAACTATGAGCTATGTGGTATAATCAACAGAGATCTTCTCCTCTTTGCTTGTGTTGTGAGTGATACTATATCTATGACTTGTTATAGAGTATTCCAATGTCCTTATTTTCCTTTATTTATGCTCAATATATTTGATCAGTTATAACTAAGTTCTAGAAATCGCTATTCAGTTGTTCTATTTAGTAACACGCTATAAAATTTAGTTATATTAGCTATATTATGTATAATTGAATAAGTGGGACAAGTAACTCCATATGTGTTTCTTCAAAAATCTAAACGGGCTGGTTTAAAAAGGATGTGAGTTATATTTTTATAATTTTTGTCCTTTGAATCCAATAGATTTGATCAAGCTTAGAATATTTCACAAAAAAAGGAATGTGCTCTGAATTTGGAGTTATTGTGTTTAGCAATTTATATTTGGTCATTACATGTTGATTCGAATATATATATGTATATATATACTGTAATAAAGGTGGTTGGATATCTGGATTATATAGGAATTACAAATTAAATTCTATTCTTTGACTATGCGAGACTATGATGATTAAGGACATAAAGAGAATTCAGGAATTGGTATTGTGGATTCTAAAATTTGATACACTTGAGGACTATTAGATTCTAGTATTCTAAAAGTTGAATAGTGAATTTAGAATCAGATAAACTCAATTTCTGAAATAAAGTTATTTAAGAATTCTATTAAAGCTTTGGATAAATGGTTTTCTTTATAGAAGGAATCTTTAACATAACTATACGCTAACAGTAGTGGATGTTAGCCCTTGGTGCACTTTGGTAGAACCCCAGCTAGTAGGGGGTTGCTAACCCAACATATTTAATCGACATGTATGGAATGATTTATAGATACACTAGGATCAGGTTGTCGGGGCCTTCCAAATGTAGAAATTTACACTAGAGACAGGTTTGTTGAGACCGCCTAGTTGTGAATTGGACTTGGCACTATTGGAGTTAGGTTGTCGGGACCGCTCAAACAGGAAGCTAATTTTGGATTAGAGACCTCCCTTAAGCCTTAGGATTTCTAGAATTCTCATTATCAACATTATTTGTTAAAAAATGTTTCAAGTGTTTTTAGTATTCACTAAATTTATTGGTATATGAGCTTGGAACATGATTTGATGAACTACATATATTTCAAGGATTTAAGACGTACGAGGTATGTTTTATAAAAATTGTTTTATAGAAACTTTTATGCTTCCTATGTCTAAAGTATTTTTTTTTGCTATATGCATGTGTATCCGTGTTTGAGAAAGGATTGAAATTAGGAAGTATAGAGGCACTATGGTATTATGGAGGTGCCAATTGGATGTTGTAAATTAAGTATTGTAATTAAGTTTCATTTGAATGTATTTCCTTAGTAAATATAGGTTTTAGAAAAATCTAATACTTAATATAGTATCCCTTGTTGAATCTATATAACTCACTTCTCTTCCCTCTCTATATTTTTAGATAGGTAACAGATTTGTGCCTAGGTTTCTACAGCTAGCTAGAGGCCATGTTGGATTCCTAGCAAACCCACACTCTTGTCTATGTGATTGCCAAAGTTTGTCTGTATTTGAGGATTATATTTATTTGAGTATATTTTTGTATAATCTTTAGTGATGTTCCATTAGCCCATAGATAGGGTTCTGCTTTCAATGTGTTGTAAAAAATTTTATAGCTCTAGTTGTGAATAAGTGTATTAATACTTGTATATGTGTATATCCTACTGTTATGGACTTTGAGAGCATTCTCAAAATGCACCCTTGATTCTGAGTTTGTACTTTGGAATGTTGCTGGTCTGTAGTTTTGTAGCAGGGACTAATTGTATTTTGGGAAAGCCTGCTATTAGGGGAAACTTCATCTATTATAATTCTAAAATCTTTGGCTAGGCTTGCTAGGGAATATAGTGCTTCCTAAGTGCCAGTCATGGCCCCGATTAGGTCGTGACATAAGTAATCTCGTAAATCCCTTTTAAATACTCCGAGTCAAAGAGCCATAGTTTGTCCTAAATGGGATAAATAGTGCCAAACCTACCTACACTCTTATTTTTATCAATAGAAAAGAGGGGTTTCTTTTTTGTTTGTTTTTTTTTTTTTTGGGGGGGTTCCGTGCGTACTCTTGTAGGGAACACAAACGCTGGCCACTTAATACTATTATGGAAGTGCAGAAACCTTAATAATAGTATAACCAAAGGGAAAATATTATATTTCGAGAGATTATTGATTATACATCATTAGAGCAGTAGCTCCATGCATGTTTTATTATTTAGTTACTAGCAGTGCAGTACCATAAAACATAGCACATCATATGGCGCAGGCGCGCAGCCTTATAGATCAAAAGCGGTAGTTCCTTGTTGAGGCATCAAAGTTACCATCGAAAAAGCCCCCATTGCCATGGCCAGTGAAATTACCAGAATTGTTTGTAGCAGGGCCAGAACCATAGTTGTTGGAGGTATTGGTGGCTGTTACCATTGCCAGAGTATGCACCACTGTTGGTGTTTGGACCCGCGTAACACTGATTCCCATTGCCATGGTTGACAAATGAGTTTCCAGCTTTGGACTTCTCGGCTGCTTCCTCAGCCTCCAGCTCTGCAAGGAGTTTTCTCATACGAGCTGACATTGCCATGTTTGCTGATAGACATCTTAGTATCTTACTCTCTCGACCTTAGTGAGTGTGTTTTTTGTACTTTGGATCGTTAGCGTAACTAAGGCTTCAATTTGTAGATGTAGACAAGGGAATCCAGTGCTATTTGCTTGGTGACGAAGCTAGAATATTTTGGCCGACCAGCTTCTACAATTGAGCAGCACGGATTCGTCTCGATAAGAAGAAACTTTGAGTATATGCTCCAGCTTGGAATAATTAGCTTCCTTGCAAGTTCGGTGATAAAGAAAAAGCTTTTGGTCTGAATGATTTTTCTTTTGTACATGATTTAAAAAAAAAAAGGCTAAAACTAATTTTTGGACCCCAAAATCCCTATACTAAAAAAAGTTTGATTTAGGTTCTTCTAGCGGCACTCCATTAAGGAATTAGTCCTTGTTATTAAGAAATTATTAGATAGTATTAATTTTTACTAATATAGTTAATAGGACCTGACTTATATAGATATAGCATGTTATTAATATAGCCGGGGCCTTTTTTTAAAAAATAAAAAAGTGACTGCAACATTATCAAAACTGCCTTTTTATAAGTTGAAATGACCGCAATTGAATTATGTCAACTTTTATCAACCATGTTAGCAAAAGTTAATACTGTCTAATAATTTTTTAACAATAGAGAATAACTTAATACCACTATAGGGACCTAAACCAAAAGTATTTCAGTGTATACCGACTTAAATAAAAAAAAATTAGTGTAGAGGCTAAAATCATAATCTAGAACACATATAGGGACCAAAATTTAGTTTTAACCCATTTTTTTAATTATGAGTGTCTGAAATTTATTTATTAATTACTATAAGATAAAACTAAAATAAAAATATATCAATGTTACATTTTTTCATTCACAAAACTCAAAACTAACTCCTTATTTGAGAAGAATAAATATCAGATCATTTAAATTAAACCAACAAAGCATTGGTTATTTGTGTGGTATGGTTTATTGTCCATTGGTCTAAGAGCCAATTTATATGTTATATCATTTTGACAAATAAATTTGAGTAATGATTCTGTTTTTCCACAATTTTTCTCATATACTCATGTAATCCATTAATAATATGTTTTATTTTGACAACGTTTTCAATTTTTCAATTGAAATGGCACCCATAAAATTAAAATGACATAAATTAAGAATTTTTTCTTATTCTAAAATATCTAAAAGTAGAAATCTTGTTTTCAAATTTTGATATACGTAATACCGAAACGTATCATCACATACACCATCAAAGACGACACGACCCTAATTAAAAGACAAAACGCAATAGGATTCCAACAAGAAAGTTGAGAATTCCTTATTCATGGGTTTGGTTGATAGAGTGCCATCTGGTTGGTGCCAATAATGCTATGTTGCTTGAGCAAGCCATTAGATCTGCGGAACTGACCTAAATAATAAAATTTCTTATTTCCATTATTGAGCTTAGAGTATAAATTGCTTTTTCTATTGCATTAGAAACTCTTCTAGGATAACAATAAGGCATTGGTACGAGTGAAAAGAGCTCAGATCTCTTAAATATATGATTTGGATTTAATATCAAAATTTATGAGCCTATTTTATTAAGATTTTAGGAGATATATTTTTTCAGTAGTAATAGCAAAAATAGAAATAGAAAATTATCTTATATTATAATATAATTATAGAAGTACTTTTGATAAAAGTCAAAAGTTGTTAACATGTTTAAATGTGATATATATAAAAGTATTTTTCAATGTAAAATTATATAATTTAGTATATAAGGAGTGATATTTTTAAGAAAAAATTAAGAATAAAATGGTAATAATGGAAAAAGGTAATGTGTTCAAAATTCAAGAAATACTTTTTATCTCTTCTATTGGTTCTATTTTTGAGAGAAACAATACCATATCTATTTTTTAAAAAAATAAAAAAATTGATTATTTTCTACTTCTATTTTTATATTTGTTTAGAAACACAAACAATAATATTAGAAGTATTTTTTTCAGAAGAATTTGAAACAAAAAAGAAAAGTACTTTATCCCTTGAAGAAGCATAAACAAATGGGGCCTATGTGTATAGGAAAAAAAAAAAAAAACACTCGTGGGAAGGGTCTTCATTTAGACTCCTTACAGTACTCTAAGAAATTAGCTTCTCAATCGAGTGACGAGACACTCTAGAAAACCAAAAAGAAACTTTCCTAGCATATGCATAAGAGCAATATTGCACTATGAGAAAAATATAATTAGAATTTTTGACAAAAATTATGATGGTGGTTGGATATTATAAAGTGATAGGCTCCACTTATTTATATAAGGATAAGTAATAATGTCATATTATTTTAACAATAAAATTTTGACAAAAGTTCTGATTGTCTAGTATTTTTTTTATATATAAAGTATTAAAGATTTTACATCCAAACATTTATATATATAACAAAAGACATAAAATCAACCTCTACGGTAATTTCAATATTATCAGTACTTTTTTTTTTCAATTTAGCTGTTAGCTTAAGGATATGTGTGACCAAATACAATTTTTAATCTTTATTTAACTTAATATATTTTAAAATAAAACACTTTGAACACGTTATTAATATTTTAATTTTAGTTGTCCTTAACAATTTTTTCTGCGTGGAAAATAATTTGAACCACGTATATGTTCAGTACGAAGAATAATGCATCAAACTGATCTAGCAAATATTCCACACTACTTGATTGATTACTCTTTATGCGCCTTTTATATAAAGATAATAATATATCAATACATCGAATTCTCTTGGTATATATGCATGCTCAAATACTCCCAAAAGCAAAAGGTTACGCAGGCATGCACTAGATACAACTCGTGCAAGAGCATTTCATAGGTTTCCATCTATTTTAAGAGATTATATATTAATTAAATCGTATATTATTATAATTATTATTTTTAATATAGTAATTATAAAAATCAAATACTTTTTGTTAATGTAGTTGTACATGTCCAAATAACTGTGTCATTTTTATTTTTATTTTTTACTTTAGATAATGCATTAAAATTGGATTATTTTTAACTGAAAGATCTCATTTCGATCATATTTTTATTTTTTTTAACAATTTCGTTTATTTAAGTCAAAATATGGTACAAACTGAATAACCATAAATTTAAACTGATTTATAATTTGTAGATGTAAATGAATTCTACAGCTTTTTTTTTTGGATGAAATAGGGGGGACCAAGACCCAAACACCAGAACTAAGGCATCAGCACACCCATTAGCTTCCTTATAGACGCGCTTCCAGTGATTGTCTTCAAAGCCAGCAGCTACCAAAGAAATACTCTGAACCAGGGCTGTACAAGCATGGAATGAGGAACATCCATGCGTTTGATGTTGGTTTTCAAAGGCCCAACGATTCCTTCTATACCAAAATAACATGCCGGTTTGGGTAGACCTGGTCCATACAATTGCACGATAAAAAGGCCTCGAGCCAGGCTTCCACTTCCGATATACCAACAAACATAAGCCAAACCCTATCCCGAATAATTAAGAGACCGCCAAACCATTCTCGATAATCAATATTGCCAAACCCTACAACTTTAATTAAATTTAATATGTTATTGCAAGTCAAATTGAATGAATTTAATTCACAGAAAATATTTTATGCCATTTTCCTATATCTATGATAATATATTGTTCGGTTTTTGCTGATATCGAGGTTTTCAAAATCAGATCGGAACTGGACAAAGCGCTAACTCAGTCAGTTCAATCTATTGTTCAACTATAGTGTAATGATATTGTGTAATGATATATATATTATGAAATAAATAAAAATTATTTTAAATAATATAAATGAAGAATTGGAAATTGCAATATAGAGCACTCAAGTCCCATAATACTTAGAGTAGAAAATTTTTACTCTTAAAATAACTATAAACATTCATATGTCACATTGCTTCATACTAATATGATTTTTGACCATTTTTTCAAATTGCACTTCTTAGTTTTTCTTTTAATTTTTGTGCTGAACCGCTGACTACTGAACCATTTCTGATTCAGGCAGTTCACCAATTTTTTTTGTCGATTCATTCAATTTTTGACTAGTTTTGAATTTTTCACATTTCAGCAACTAATCGGATCAAACAGTGGTTTGGTTCCCAATTCAATAGTTCGGGCCAGCTAGTTCAATTTAGTTTTCAAAACATTAGTTAATAGTTGTGCATCCAGATTTAGCAAGACTTAGGAAGAGTTGGAATTAGATCAAATACTTCTTTTGGTTTTCCACAGATATTCTCCCATCAAAAGTAATTTTATTTAAGTACAGCAATATTTAAATGTAGGCAACTCTCTTAAATAAGATTTGAACCGTGATTTGCCACATTATGGTCAACTAAATCGTTTACTATTAGACCAAATCTTAGTTAGTATATTTAAATAAAAAGAATACACCTTACTAATCTAATATAATTAATATATATTAAAAGAGGGTATATGGTACAAAATTCTGTCATGTGACAAATGGTGTTAACTGAAATATTTTAAGCTCTTAAATGTGTGTTGCAAGCATTTATATGTTTTATTTTTGAGATATGTGTCAATTTTTTAAACATTGGTAATTTATAATTTGACATATGAATAATTACTTGATTGTCCAATACTCTATAATAAGAACAAAAGGCAAGAAGCAAAAGAACAAGCATGACTTTAATTAAACCACCTGAAGGTCTTTATTCCCCTTTAGATTTATTCAAAACTTTTTCCAGCACTGCTGCGGTCTAAAGCATCTTCTAATGTATTCCCGCTTATTCCAACAAATGAAGCTTATAATTAAGAACAATTTTCTCACGACTCATCCAAGATAATGTCTCTGAAGAACGAACTCGTTCCATTATTAGAGTCTCAACAAGCCATGAGTTGGATCAATATGTGAAAGAGCAAGTATATATATTTGAATCATTTTTTATTGATACATAGTAAATATATTACATATTGATATGTTAGCATATCCATGAAGGGTTGGTTGATGTTGTAAATAGCCTTAATCTTTAGGAGAAAGAGATGAATTCAAATTTTAGGAAGATAACTCTTATGGAAAAATAATATAACTCTTGTGCTCTCTCGTTGTCAAAGAAAAATTAGTCGAGTAAATCTTATAAGCAGTTTAAATAGACTGAACTTGTACCAATACTTTGTGGCTTGCTGGAAACTAAAATATTGATATGGTAGCACAACATTCCATCATAATTTGTAAATAAAATGTTGGGAAAAACACCATTTTTCCCTTAAGAACTCTCCTAAAAATAGAGAAAAAAAATGTGCCAAAAATACAATCACAACACAAGAATTAACGTAGAAAACTCTAAAACCAGAGAAAAATCACGGTTGTTGTCCAAAGACAACCAAAGATTAACACTATGTGAAAATTTTTACAACACACAGACTTTTCTCTCACAAATCCCATGACCCCAGTACACCCACACTCTCCAAAGTAAATATCTGATCTATATCTCACAACACTCTAAGACAAGAGTACAAGAAATAAGAAAATCAGATACAAGCTTAAAGTGTTTTCGACTGGTGCGAATTGAAACAAAGGACTTGGGTCCATATATATAACCTTGGCCTCCCTCTTCCCTTGCAATCCTAGGCGATGTGGGACTTCTTCCAATATATTTTATTTCAATCAACTCCAACAATCTTCAGCTTGATTGAAATGTACACATCTTCTACTTTCATTATCTACACCGACAATCATAGTTCAAAAGAACTATTATACTCCGCCATAAAGAGTATACTCACTTGAAATTAGGCAATTCCAAGAATTTCTTCTCGGCACATGTTGTAACCATGCTGAAAAATTTATGGTGCAACTTCCATGTTGGCTTTCTCCGAAAGTTCTTCAGCCATTGACATAATCCCACCACATACCTTGCATCAATGCCAACTAAGGCCCATGTGCAATTGTGGATCCACTAGCAATAACTTTTCCACTAGCAATAACTTAATTCTTTCAACACCATGTGTATTCCTGATTGTATCAACACATCCTTGACTTGTATTTGCCATAAGCCAAAATTGATTCTTCCATCAAATTTCTCTATGTCAAACTTCACTGGAAAAATTTGGCATCGCAACCGTATGCTGAAATAGTGTATACAAACTGTAAACCGTGCACCAGGTAAGTTCCCAACAAAGAGAGGTGGGTCCTGATGTGGAAGATCAGACAATGCTACAACCACAAAGCATACCAAGAATTATATCCCACCGAACCATAAGCTCTTGATACCACTTGTTGGGAAAAACACCATTTTCCCCTTGAGAACTCTCTTAAAAATAGAGAAATAAAATGTACCAAAAATACAATCACAACACAAAAATTAACGTGAAAAATACCAAAACCGGAGAAAAACTACAGTCGTTGTCTAAAGACAACTAGAGATTAACACTATGTGAAAATTTTATAATACACAGACTTTTCTCTCACACACCCCATGACCCAGTACACCCAAACTCTCCAAAGTAAATATCTAATCTATATCTCAGAACACTCTAAGACAAGAGTACAAGAAATAAGAAAATCAAATACAAGTTTAAAGTGTTTCTGACTTATGCAAATTACAACAAAGGACTTGGGTCTATATATATAGTCTTGGCCTCCCTCTTCCCTTACAATCCTAGGCGATGTGGGACTTCTTCAAAGATGTTTTATTTCAATCAACTCCAACATAAAAACACTTGATCATAGGCACAAGAGGAAGCTGACAATCTTGCACTTGTAGAGGGTATAATAACGAGCCAATTAATACTATATGATATATATTGTGAAATTTCTGAAACCTTAATAATAGTACAACCAAAGGGAAATCTATTAATTTCCACAGATTATTGATTACACACGATCATTAGAGCTGTAGCTCCTGTTTTATGATTAGTAGCACCACATAGTATAGTATATCATATTGCGCAGCATACATAGATCAATAGCCATAGTTCCTTGTTGAGGCATCGAAGTTACCACGGAAGAAGCCCCCATTGCCATGGCCCTGGAAATTACCAGTGTTATTTATAGCAGGGCCAGAACCATAGTTGTTGTTGGTGTGGTGACTGTTACCATTGCCAGAGTATGCACCACTGTTGGTGTTTGGACCCGCGTAACACTGGTTCCCGTCGCCATGGTTGCTAAATGAGTTTCTACCTTTGGACTTTTGGGCTGCTTCCTCAGCCTCCAGCTCTGCGAGGAGTTTTCTCATACGAGCTGACGTGGCCATGTTTGCTGATCTTAGTATCTTACTCTTGAAATTGCTTTCTCGACCTTAGTGTTTTTGTAGAAGGACCGCTATCTAAGCCTTCAATTTATAGACGCGGACAAGGGAATCCAATGCTTTTTGTCTGTTGATTGTTGATGAAGCTAGAATATTTTACACTACCATCTTTCACCCGGCAGTTCTTCCGGTGTTAAAATTTCTACTGATAAGACTGATTCCAAAACTTTACTTACCAATCCAGTTAAACTAAGCAAACCCTTAAACTTTCCCTCCAAAAAAAGGGGGAAAAAAAACCTGTTAAACTAATTATATTCTACTGTAGATATGTAACTAATAATATGTTGGCTTAAATATATTTCTAATACCAATAAATATATGCGTCGATCTAAAACTTCTGCTTTGATTTTGGTTCCTCCTTATTCTCTTTTTTGGTCCTACTATTCTAAATTTTGGTCTTTATAAATATTTTAAAATATATATTTGTCCTTAAAAATTTTATAATTTTATTTTTGGTCATTATAAATATTTTTTTAATCTTCTTTTGATCCTTATAAATATTACCACTAGGTCTAAACAATAGGGATCAAAAAACTTAATAATGAGAAAAAGAGGGACCAAAACCAAAGTAAAAAATTTTCTAGAATCGAAACAAAAATAACTTATATTTATAAGAATTAAAAACATAGTTAAACCTAACATGTTTTATTTTGACAGCATTTTCAATATTCTGATTCAGATGACACACAAACAAATAGCAAAAATTAAGAATTTTTTCTTGTTCTAAAATATCTAAAAGTATTTATCAAAATAAAAAATAAAACAAAATCACGAAATTTTTTCTTTAAGATTTAGAGTCATTATTGACCTAAATAGGGTAACTTTATTAAATATACTACCTTACTTTCACAACTAAATTTTGGCAAATTTTTTAACTCTCCAACATTTTATATAAGAATGTAATGTTTTAGCAAACAAAATGGATACGTTTGGTTGGGAAAGAGTATAAAACCATAATCAAGTGTAAATGCAACACCTGTTCACACACGTGATGCGCTTCACTGCTTCACTGCAATTTCTGTAATCAACTTATTAAGCATATTTGGTTAAGATTTTGGGAGAATTATATTTTTATATAAAGTAAAATTAGAAATAAAAATAAAAGTAGAAGTAGAAATAAAAGATTAATTTGTATTTTGATGTAATTGTAAAAGTACTTTTATCATAATCAAAAGTTATTAAATTATTAGAATATGATAAATATAAAAGTATTTTTTATATAAAATTACAATATTAGTATTTGCTTGACATGATGCTGTTCGTGTGGATATTCCTAGAAGAGCATGGATGACTGCATTTGCTGCTGTTATTTGGAACATTTTGTGATGAAGAAACAACATTATTTTTTATATTATGGGGCTCAAATATGATGAGATATGGTGGTCTATAAGAAGGTGTGCAAATGATTGATATTATGGCTACTCGAAAAAAGGAATTTGACATCGGTTGGTTCTGCGATTCACATCTGCTACTGCTGTTATATGTCCTGATTTAACCAAGTGGATTAGTTTGGAGGAAACTACTGCAAGGAGTCCAAAAGCATTGTATTCTGTTGCTATTTATATTTTTTGTTGTTTTCTGCTTTTGTTTTCTGTTTTGTTGAGATGTACTCTCTGCTATCATGGCAGCTCCTCTCTTGTTGAGAGTTTAGAGTGTTGATTATCTATTGAAAAAATTACAATATTAATGGATACGAATTGGTATTTTGAATAAAAAGTTAAGAATAAAATGGTAATAGCGTAAAAAAGTAGTAGGTTGTTTTGAAATTTGATAAATATCTTTTTGTCTCTTATATTGCTTTTATATTTGGAAGAAACAAATCTCTATTTATTTACCAAAAAAATAAAGAAACCTCAAAAGTCATTTTTTTTAAATTTAAAAATAAGAATTTTTTTTACCGTTAGAATCACAAAGAAACGGACTCATTATTTGGGGAGAGATTTTGGCGCTTCAAAAGCTAGAAATTATTCTATTAATATGTATTATTAAAGAGATTAATTTTGATAGTAAAATGTTTTATACTTGTTTTTTGGTACATTAAAATGTTTTATTTTGTTAACCAATTATGTATCAACGTATGTATGATTTTTAAGGTAATTATTAGAATCAAATACTTTTAATCATAAAAATATATATAATTAGATAATTATATAAAAAAAATTTATATTAACAATGTATCAAAATTTAAATTACATTTTCAAGAGTGGAATCAAGATACACCAAAGAAAATATTGACAGAAGTCACTTTAAGAGTACTTTTTAATGAATATGAAATTTCATCGATTCATCAACTATTAATTAGAACTCACTAAGCAAATTTTTGGAAATGAAAAGTTTTGGAAAGTTTGGTATGAGTCATCTCATTAAGATCAGGGCGAGATCCGAGCTTAAAAAGTATTTATATGAGACTTATAAGATCATTTATCAATAAAGTCCTTACATTAGAAGCGGAAATCAAACTCGCATTCTTGTGAGATGAGTTCATTTTTTTACCAACTGTACCAATTTTTATTAGCAATTCACTAAGTAAATTAAGTTTATAAGATTTTATACAATTTATAATCATTTCAATATTTCGCCATCGTACTTTATTTTAATGTATAATTATTTTAAAAGTATAAATAAATGTCAACTATTAGATGATGTATTTATTAATTTATTTTTTATAAAATTTAGCATGTTTAGTTATATAGGTGATATTATTATTTTTTATTTGATGGGAATCTAGGTAATATTATTATATAATTTAACAATTAAATCGATAAAATTTAATATTCATAAAATATTATTAATAAATTCCCACCAAAATTAATTATTCCAAAACTTACTCGTAAATAAAGTCGATTCCTTCCCTACTTTTAGTATTATTATAACCGATTGAGATGCAAAGTAAGAAAAATTGAGAACCTCTCTTTCTCGTGTCACAGCCTATTACGTGTACTCTTTGACGTCATGCAATTCCATTTAGAATATTTCTTTCCAATTCTGAATAAAAAGACCAAACGACCAAAGAAACATTGCTCACTCCCTGAAAATTGAATTGAGAATTTGAAATCCAATTCCATTAGAATATTTCTATCCAATCTTGAACAATATGATTTTAAGATGGATAGTTCTCCTTGTCTCCAGCTTTATCTTTTACTCAAAAATTTTAAAATTTTTTTTTTGAACTTTTGAGAAAAAATTGAAATAAGTAATTTCTGTAAAAAATAATTTTTTTACTAGTTAAAAAATTATTTTTTTTCCAAAAAAAAATGCTGAAACAAACCTGCCCTTTAAAATCAAACACTTTAAACAAGAAAAATTCCTTAACGAAGTCCATAATTGCATCTTGAAATGTATAGTTAGTTAGGTTCGTATATATGGCAGCTGGGCCAAGCTGTCAATATGGTAATTTTTTTTGTTTTTACAAAAGCTCCACATGCATTAAAAAATGGATTAGTATCCTCTTATGTCTCTTTTAAACATGACCATGTTATATTAGATAGATATAGGGTAAAAATAATTAATTTATCTCTAATTTATTTTTATTTACAAATTTGTTCTTTAAATAATAAATATTCTAAATTCATTCTCTAAGTAATTAACATTCCAAATTTTCCATATAATTTTTAAAAATCAAACATGTATATTCACTTCTCAACTGACTTTTGTTGCTGTTAAAGTGTAAACTTGAAAATAGAACTTGCCATATAATATATTATCTATATTATTTTTGCTAACTCAATTGTTAGATAAAATTCTTCTATCTATGTATCTAACACCATTTATGAAGAGCCTATACATTCAATTTTTAAAAGTTAGACGGCAAATTAAAAAATACTTATCATTTAGAGGACAAATTTAAAAATAAAAAATAAGTTAAAGAATAAATTAATTATTTTTACATAAATATAAAGATAATAATTGTGTCCATCATTTAGGAACTCTCGCAAGGGTTGCCATATTTGGAACCTCATATTTAGGGATCTCTACGAGGATAGGGAGAGGGTTCTGACCCTCTCCCCAAAAGCAGATTCGAGGCTAAAAGCGGGAATTACACTCCTTGGTCCCACAAAGTCCCCATACATAGTTAAGTTTATTAAACTACCTTTTGTATTATAAATATTACATATATAATGATATCTATTTGGTATTTTTACATTATTTTATCATATTAAATTTAAAAAATATAAATCATACTAAACTTATATGACTATTCTTTTTTAGTTTTGTTATAATTTCTTATTTTTCTAATTTCAGCAAGGACTTGCGGGGAGTCAAAAAAAGGGACCAAGGAAAAAAAATTCCCTCTAGACAGCGATCAGGAATGGGAGCAGGGAGAAAATCGAGTGGTGGGATGCTTCCTTGTCTGCCGCTCATGCGCGTGTCATTCCTAGATAGATATAAATAATTTAAATTAATAAAATCCTCTTAAAATTTGTAAGGTCCAAATTTTAGATGTCTAATATATTCATTTAAAATTGCAATATATCTTCAAAATATATTTTTTGTTTTTTAATCATAGATCAGTGGATCATAAATAATGTATTATTCATTAAATATATAAAATGAATTTAATTCATTAACTAATTAAGGATTAAATTAATTTATATATAATTAAATTAAACAAATAATGAATTCATAAACTATTTTGTTGTTTGCCTCTAACATGAACATCCGATCAACAAAGATTTTAAATATTTTTCAATCTTTTACAGATAAGGTTGGTGATAAGGTGGGCCACTTAAAATTATGTAGATGAAAACATATTTCCCACATATTTTCCATGTATGGGTCACTTCTGTCAAATGGGCATCATAATTTTCCTTTTTCTTTTGGGTCGTTTTTAAGGACTTATATTCTATCTCGGGCATTAAGGCGAGGGGTTCATCAGTGATGGAATACGTGCGAAGGGATAAAAAGATAAGAAAATTTACAATAAATAAATAACAAATTAGAGAACCTTATCAAAGGTTAAGCAATTAGGGGGTATTTACAATAAATAAATAACAAATTAGAGAACCTTATCAAAGGTTAAGCAATTAGGGGGTATTTGCAACGTTATATTAGATATAATAGAATAAGTTAATATTATATATTATATTCTTATCTGTTATTTGGTACAGGTGACGTAATATATAAATTTATTCATCATAATTCTCTTATAAGTCAAAATAATGAATAATTAAATCAAGCATAGGAAGGATGGATTAGTCTTGACTAGTTTTTAATGTATAATATTTTTTTCATTCTTTGGTTTTTTTTATATTTTATTAAAATGACAATAATCTTTAAATAAATAATAATGAATAAAATTGTATAAATAAAAATAACTTTTAATAAGAATATGTTCTAATAAATAAATACATTTAAAAAATAATGTTTCTTATAAAAAATCTAAATAATAGTTAATTATTAAAAATTATAAGTAAATAATAAATAATATTAATTAATAAATAATATTTAATATATATTGAATTACATGAAATAAAAATAAAATATAAATATAAATATAATTAAAAATATTTATTAATAACTAAATAAATATTTTTATTATAATATTGTTTTTTAAACTTAAATTTGAATAACCAATAAAAATTATTATTTTAATATTTTTTTGGTATAGTATAATGAAAAGAGCAAGTCCCAAATATCCCAAACATTAAAATATATTTTGTTAAAATAATAAATAATTATTAAAAACTGAAATAATGATAAAGTACATTTAATATAATTAAATCATAATTTTAAATAATAAAAATTAACAAATATTTATAATAGATATAACTACAAATAATAAACATTTAAATAATAACATTTTTAATTTATAATTGAATAATTAACAAAAGTTATTATTTCATTATATTTTTGTTTCTTGTTAAATATTTATTTAAAATTAGAATTATTTATAATAGTAAGAGGAGTATTATATTATATAATATATTATCTTATATAATATTATACTAAACAGTATATTGTATTAAAATCTTAACAAGTTTTATATTATTAGGTCTACTCCTATTAGACCTTAACTTATCAGATGAATCAAACAGATCCTTATTTTTTGATAGAGGTGAAAATAAGTCCTACAGTCTATCAAAAACTTATGTCTTGACTTATTTTTAGTTTACTTTTGATTTATTTATAAAATAAACTAAATTTAACTATTTAAAAAATTGTATGTTATTAAATATATTATGGCTTAGATCTTTCAAAAAATTAATAAATTTATTAACTTAGCTTATTTATATATATTGTTTAGATATATAATTAAGAATTTGTACTAGTTAATTAATTTATTAGTTATAAAATAATATAGCATATTTATTTTGTATAATTAAAATATATAATACTTTACTACCCAGAGTTGTTGTTCGCAGTAAAAATAAACTGTGATCCTGAACAAATTTCACACATAATCAATGGTTCAAATTTTGAAATTTCTACTTTAAGTAGGGTTATATCTACCACCACCCTAACCTGAAATTATGTGAGTAATTGATATAACAAAAAAATATGTTATACTTTACTTATAAATTATGTTAATTGGAACTTAATAGTTTAATTCCTTAACTTATTAAGTCCTTTACATAATCATTATAAGTTTATAAATATGATTTTGTATCAAGACAATTGTTTTTTTTTTTTTTTAAACTTTTACCAAAAAAAAAAGTAAGGAGGTGCAGGGAAAACAGAAAAAAGTCATTCCGACTGGTTTCAAAATGGTTATGTTAGCACAAGTGCAGAACGTTCCGTCATAATTCATAAATATTAAAAAAGTACTATTAATCATGTATAGGCACACACAACAGCACAAGAGGGAGCTCATACTCTTGCAGGGAATAATAAAGAGCCAATTAATACTATTACGGAAGTGCTGAAACCTTAATAATAGTAGAACTAAAAGGGAAATCTATTATACTTCGAGAGATTATTGATTACACGTCATTAGAGCTGTAGCTCCATGCATGTTTTATTATTAGTAGCAGTACCATGCAATATAGCACATCATATGGCGCAGCCTTATAGGTCAAAAGCAGCAGTTCCTTGTTGAGGCGTCAAAGTTACCAGCGAAAAATCCCTATGTCAATATGCCAGTTATCGAGAAACCTCTTCTGGTTAGGTTCAGGAACAGGGTTTATAGCAGGGCCAGGGCCATACTTGTTGTCAGTGTGGTGACTGTTACCATTGCCGGAGTATGCACCACTGTTGGTGTTTGAACCCCCGTAACACTGATTTGCATTGCCATGGTTGACAAATGAGTTTCCACGTTTGGACTTCTCGGCTGCATCCTCAGCCTCCAATTCTGCAAGGAGGTTGCTCCTAGGAGATGACATTGCCCTGTTTGCTGATGGATATCTTAGTATCTTACTCTCTCGACTTTAGTGAGTGTGTTTTTTGTACTTTGGATTGTTAACGTAACTAGGGCTTCTATTTATAGATGTAGATAAGGGAATCCATGGCCAGTGCTTATCGCTTGGTGATGAAGCTAGAATATTTTGGCGGACCAGGTACATTATACCAATTGAGCAGCACCGATTCGTTTCGATAAGAAGAAACTTTGGGTATATGCTCCTGCAGCTTGGAATGGTTAGCTTCCCTGCAAGTTCTGTGATAAAGAATAATTTTTTGGTCTGTATTATTTTTTTTATTTTAAACTATATGTCAGAAATTTATTTATTAAAAATCTACTATAAGATAAAACTAAAATAAAACTCTATCGATATTAATTTTTTTATTCATAAAATTCAAAGTCAATTCCTTATTTGACGAGAATAAATATCAAATTATTTAAATTAAATCAATCAAGTATTGGTTATTTCTGTGGAATGGTCTAATATCCATTAATCTCAGAGTCAATTTTTATATTACATCATTTTAATAAATAAATTTGAGCAAAAATTCTACTTCTCTAAAATTCTTCTCATATACTCATGTAAGCCATTGATATGTTTTATTTTGACAGCGTTTTCAATGTTTTAACAGAAATGGCACACATAAAACTAAAATGACATAAATTAAGAATGTTCTTCTTATTTTAAAAATATCTAAAAGAAAAGAAATTTTGTTTTCAAAATCTGATATATATAATACCGAAACGTATCATCACATACGCAATCAAAGACAACACGATCCTAAATAAAAGACAAAACGCAATAAATAGGATTCCAACAAGAAATTTGGGAAGTCCTTATTTGTGGGTTTGGTTGATGGAGTGCCGTCTCGATTACGGACGTCAGCGGGCGGAGCAGGGTGGGGATAGCCTCTCGTTCCCTACCCATTAGATAAACACCTGCCCTTATTCTCCATTTCATATTCATATGGGTTCCTATTTTTGACTTTAAGCACAAATAGTAATTCAATTTCGCAATCTAAATTCTAATAACTTAAGATATTTAAAATAAAAATAAACACAAAATAAGGATAATAGTTCAATTCCACAATCTAAATTTCAATAATTTAAAATACTGAAAATAAAAATAAACACATAATAAGTACAAATAAATATAATTTTTAAATTTAAATTTTTGTCCAATCAATTTAAATAATAACAATAATATTAGCCTAATTAAATTAATAATTTAAGGATAAAATAATAATTTTATATTGGATATCCGCAGGTATAGGGATAGTGATCCCCATTCTGCTAATTTAATATGTAGGTATTTAAAATACCCGTCCTATTATCTACAAAGGCAAAATATTCCTCCTATATCTGTCTCATTAGGGGTATTATCTGCGGACATCCGCGAGCCATTTTTTTTGCCATCCCTAGTCCTGATGATGCAGCAAGCTGTTGCTTGAGCAAGCCATTGGAGCTGCCAGGCTTACCTAAATAGTAAAATTCCTTATTTCCATTATGGAGCTGAGAGAATATTTCTTTTCCTATTGCAGTGGAAACTTTCCTAGCATCTGCATAAAGCATTAAAGATTTTAGATCAAAACATTTTATATTTATAACAAAAGACATAAATGGTGTATTTGTTTCAACTTTTTGAAAAAAAGTGATTATAAAACTTAAATTTTATATATAATTAAAAAAATTAAAAACTAATTTTTTTCAGAAGCAACTTTTTTCAATTTCTACGAAAAGCTGAAAACAGTTTTTTTTTTCAGATTCTAATTATTTTTTAAAAATTATACAAATAAAAAACTAATTTTTTTTAAAAAGTGATTTTTGCCTAAAAGAATCACAACCATAGTTAATAGAATCGGACAGAACCCTAGGCTAGTCCGGTCTTCACCATTAAATCGGATGCGGTCAAAATTGAGAAAAATCGGTAAATCGATGTGAACCGAACCGGTCAAGCTGGTTGACCGGTTTGGTTTTTTTTTTATTTTTATTTTGATAAAAATGCTATTGTTTCTTTTATAAAAAAAAAAAAAAAAAAGAAGAAGCTTAGTCAGAACAAAAATTTATTTTTTTTAGAATCTTGATTTTTTTTGTATGTTTATTTGTTATATGCTCCTAAATTAATTTAAAAATAAAAAATTAAAAATAATTATTATACTATTTATGAGTACTTTTCAAAAGAAATGTAAATAAAAATTAAAATAAATGAATTTTAAATTTAAGATGTTTGATAAAGTGCCTTATAATAATTTTTTTTTACATTAGTTATGTTATGGTTAATAATTTAATATAATTTTTTACTTTTTAATTAATCATATATATATATATCTCGACTGAACCTCCGGTTGATTCGGTTAAACTTCTAAACCTTTGAATCCTTGCCTTGATAGGTTCGATACCCAATTCAATTTTTTTAACCTTGATCACAACCAAACACAGCCAAAATCAATCTCTATACTAATTTTAGTATTATCAAAACTAATAATTTTTTAAAATTTAGCTGTTAGCTTAAGGATACTTTGTGATCAAATATAATTTTTATATACCAACTGAAATTTGATACAACAATAAGGGAGTTGTCCACCACAATATGGTAAATCACGATCCAATCTCATGCGGGAGAGTCACCTATATTTAAATGTTCCACAGTACTCGAACAAGATTAATTGCCTCCAATGGGCATATATATATATATATATGGGAGCATATCAATGAGAAGAGTGGTTTATAATAAGAATGAGAGGAGTAAATTTGGGCCATATAATCATACATAGATGGTCAGGATTTAAAATTATTTAAAGATCATATGATCACTTAAAAAAATCAAATGACTTTATGTAAGATTCAATGGTTCAGATTTACTCCTCTCACTCTCATTATAAATCACTCTTCTCATGTGATACGTCCTCTATATATATATATATGAAGCGTATCACGTGAGAAGAGCTGTTTTTTATGAGAATAAGAGGAGCAAATTTGGTTTATATAATCATACAGAGATGGTTAAGATTTAAAGTTATTTAAAGGTCATATGATTATATATATATATATATATATATATATATATATATATATATATAAAACTCAAACTCAATATATTTTAAAATAAAACACTTTGAACTCGTTATTAGTATTTTAATTTTAGTTATCCTCGAACAAATAATTTGAGCCACGTGTATATGTTCAGTAAGAAGAATAATGCATCAAATTGATCTAGCCAATATTCCACACTACTTGATTGTCACTTTTTATGCTTTTTTTTTTTTATATATAAAGATAAGAATATAGTAATGCATCAAATTTTCCGGGTATATATGCATATTTATATACTCCCAAAAACAAAATTTTAGGCAGGCATGAAATAGATACAAGAACATTTCACAGATTTACTCCTATTTTTTAAAAGATTAATTTTGATATATTATCATTGTAAAGAATTTTATATTATCATCTAGTTATATATTATTATATATATGATGTTTAATATAATAATTATAAAAATCAAATACTTTTACTATTATAATAATATATGATCGAATAATTATATAAAAAAATATTTTATATAACAGTATATCAAAATTAAATTATATTTTAACAGAAAGAACTCATTTCGATCATATGTTTATTTTTTAATGGTTCCGTTTATTTAAATCAAAATATGGTACGAACTGAATACCCATACATTTAAACTAATTTATAATTTGTAGTTGTAAATGAATCCTACAGCTTTAATTAAATTTAATTTGTTATTGCAAGTCAAATTGAATAGATTAAATTCACATAAAATATTTATGCCATTTTTCAATCACTATGATAATATATTGTTCACATATTGTTGATAGCAAAGTTTGAAAAACTGATCCTGCATTGAATTGGATAAGGCATTTGTTCAAAAGTTTACTCATAGATATAAAACTCAACCCGATACTTGACTCAATCAAAAGACCAGGTCATTTGTCACTAGTTCAACTAGTGAGTAATTAAATAAATACATAAAAATACATAAATTATAAAATAAAATATGTGTCACTTGTATTGGAAGCCAATGTAGAAAATAATATGTATATAGCCTACTTCCCACCATTTTAGTCACAAACCAAATAGTAGAGGAATTAAAAGCCAAATATTTAGTTATAAAATAATTCTCATTGTTCTAGTCCTATATTGAATGGCGAAGGAATTAGAAGTCAATTGTTTAGCCAAAGGAAAAAGTTTAGAAAAATCCCTTTAACTTTGGTTCATTTGCACTTTGGTTCTATCACTTTAAAAATATACAAATTGATCCTGAAACTTTTTGATATGTGGACACACACTACAAATTGCTAATAGACTTTTTTATTTTTTGACAGGAATTTAAAAACAAAAAACATCAACTTTGGGCCGTGCACTTTGGTTCTATCACTTTTTGATATGTGAGAAACTTCTAATGAGATTTTAGAGCTTATGTGTTTCTCACATGTAACTATTCATCCTAAAATAAATGTATGTTATCGAATTGTAGTATTCTACACATATTAAAATGTTCCAAGACTAATTTGCACTTTTTTAAAGTATATGAACAATACGGCCGGCCAAGAGCGACAGTTATGTGTCTGTGATAACTTCTCCACCTCTCCCTTCTTTTCTTCCGAATATAAATCCCTTATTTTCTTTTCTTGACCGTGATACCAAACAAAGGCCGAGAGAAGAAGCCCATAACAAGTCACAAGTCACTACCAACTCGAATGAATTAATAGATATGCATTCCCATAAGTAGTAAATTAATGACCCATGTGATGAATAACTCAACCTACCGGTGAGCATCAATACTTCGGTTAATTTAATGGTTTAGTACTTGTTCTTCTTAGACTAGGTCTTGGATTCAGATCATATGAATTAAAACAAGTAATAAAACTAATATCAAAAGAGTTGTATCTCGATAATGATGAGTCAACTCGACTCTAGTGAGATTGCTTGAGGTGAAGTGAGAGTTCTAGTGGCCAGTTTAGAACGATAATAACTAGAATTGGTGAGTAAACAGAGGATCGCTTAGCATCTATACAACCATATTTATGGAACCATGCACAAACATGATGAAAAAATTAAAGAAAAACTACACTTAACAAGGAATCATAGAACTACGAGAGAAGCGGCACAGCACAGTGTAGTAAGTTATAAGCCATAACAGTTAAGTTATATTATTAAGATAAGAAAAGATGTCTTATAATTTGCTTGGTTCTTTTATTATAACAACATAGTATAGTAGATCATGTAGAGTAGCTTAGCATATTAATAATAATTCCTTGTTGAGGAATCAAAGCCACCAAAGACGATGGATCCATTGCCATTGCCGTTGAAATAACCAGTGTTGTTAATAAAACCGTGCAAGTTTTGTGTGCCGCTGTTGCTGGCAGAGTGGGAGGGCGAGTTGTGGCGAGAAGCACCAGAGGGGTTGGGTCGGGGTCGTGGTTCCACACCGAGATCCTCATCCACGAGGCGCAGCAACTGCGTCAATGAATCTGCCATGGTTGATTAGCTAAGAACTGAAAAGCTAGGCCTAAACTGAACTTGGCTGTGTTTGTGTTTGCTTTGATGCCCCGCATGGAATGCAGTACGCTTCTTTATATGGAGAGAAATTATTAATTAGTTGCTCTTAAAAGGAACAATGTTTCGTTTACATTTTGTGAGTCACGGATCTTTCTCACTTTCACTATATTTTTAATAGGGTACGCAAGGCATTAAATTGTAAATAGGTAGATCATTACCCTTTTTATTTTATTTAAAATTGAGTAGATCTTCCAAAAACTAGTTTAAAGAAGAGGATTGTTCAAGCTATTATAAGTACTATTATGACCATATTTACAAACAATACGAGACTTAACACACTCTTTTCATACTCAAGGCTAAAAATCTAAAATGTAAAGTTTGCAGAATATGCGAATGGCCTAATATCAAAGATAGAATAGGCGTTATGATACCATATTAGAATTGAGTGGGTTTAACTTAATTTTAAAAATTAGTTCATAGGGGCAGGGTTATCCAAACTATTATAAAAACTATCATGGCTATATCTCCAAGCAATATAGAAGTTAATAATATAGGATGCTTTGCTTTGGGAGTGATAGGTGGCGATGCTAAAAAAATATACAAATCTATCACCTTATATTTAGATATATTGACAATAAATTTGGCATAATCCAAAATTAAGTGAATATATTTTAAATAAAACTGTTAAGACCCACTTTTATTATGAGTGTAACTAAATATAAAATATTAGAATTATACCTATAGAAGAATCTCTTCTTTCTAGCTAGCTTACCTTGTAAGTTAATGTCTCTCTTATGACTAAAGATTGTGATAAATTTACAGGTCTAGCGAATTTTTTGCCCTTTTGGTAGATATAAACATATTTTATAACTTAAAAAAAAAAGAATGTTTTTGAGCATTACATTTATTGACATCATATCAGACCAACCACGTAGCTAGACCAAATACTTAATAGTTTACTTTATGTAAAAAATAATACATATCTTATAATTTTTACTTTCACCTAAAAGCTTAAATATTAGTCAAATTATATAAAAAAATAAATATTTTATAATCAAAATTCAAGAGGCACACAAACATGCACAACATATTCTCTATTATAGTATTTAATCATCTGACAAAGTACAAAGTTTATAAGAACTAATCTCAAATATTCGAATTGCATTTGTAATGTTCAAGTACTAGTCACTTTTTTTTACTATATTTTTGAAACTAAGGCTAAATTATTGTAACTAACCTCTTCTTTCTTTATAGTGTAATTATAAAAAAAAAAAAGAAATTAGAGGGGCCAAGTAAAAAGTCTTACAAGATATTAAAATTTTTGGTAATCTTTATCTTATTTTCCACATTTTTCTTTTCTCCATTTATATATATATATATATATATTATCCTGTCATTTTTTCTTTTTTTCTTATTATATAATATAGTCTATATTATATGATATGAAAAAATTCTAAATCTCTAAAATAAAAATAAAATAAAAATAATAAATTAAAAAATAGAATTATATATATAAAGACAGTGTAGAATAATAGAAAGGAATATTCTATTATAGAATATTATATATTCCATATATATCTATAGAATGAAATATTCTATATATCTAAATTTGAAAATGAATTATTATTATTATTATTATTATTATTATTATTATTATATATACTTTTTGAGTAATATTTTATAGAAATATATTCTATTTGATATTATTTAATATTCTTAAAATCTTTTTTTAAATTCTATTATAAATTTTTAACTCTATTAATTTTTTGTTTAATTACTCCATATATATATATATAATAGAATATGGATTTTATTCGAAACTAAAATAATAATAATAATATAAAAATAAAATCTAATAAAATAAGAAAACATAATAAAATTTAAAAAAATTTTAAAAAAATAATACATAGGCCACCGTCCCCTTTGTGGTACAAGAAGAGCCGCCCTTGTACGAGACACTACATAATTATGTGTGGATAAATATTAAGATATAGATGTACGAAATGAGATAAATATATTATATACTTATATAATTAAAATATTGTATTTAATGTCAAATTCAAATGTAGATATAACACAACTTAAGAGAATAAAATGTAATCCATTGTTAGTGGGGCATGAGATTCCACCATGAAGAATAATTCGACACTGTAAGGATAAATTAAAAAATTGTTTGGTTTGATAAAAGAAATGGAATAAAAATATTCATGAAAATAAGTTATCAGATCCATATATTGATTTAGCACGGGGATCGTTAGAAAAGAATATAAATTAATTCTTGTAACTGGGGACCCTATTAAACTACAAAAATTAAAGTCGATCAACCTATAAGTATAGGGTTGCATCAGTTGCCTTACGTCATCATAAATTCCAATTCTAGTCTTTGAGGATCATTTCGGACTAGACTTCTAGGCTCTTATATCATTGAAGGTATATCATTTCCATTATTTTTCATAATAATCATCGTTAATGCACATAAAATGAAAATATAATTGTAGTTTGCAAAGTTGATTGCTGAAGGTTCTACTGGCTAGTTATATTTAATAGATTCTATACAGTGATTATGAGAACTAGTTATAGGCGTTCGTAATTCCATCAACCCAACTTGAGTATTTTGGGCTGAAATCAGTTTCACGTAAATACTGTATCCTAACTTAACCTAAAAGTTAGACTTTGGGTGAACGTTCTATCGAAGTTGATGCGTATGCCGCTTTATATTATTCAAATGTGTTACTTCTTGACAGACCAAAAAGAAAAAAAAAATTGTGTTACTTCTTGCATAAATTTTTTTCTTTTTTTTTCTGTAATATTTTTTATAAATAAGTTAAAGTAATCACCGACCCATATGCTATAGGCACCATAGACTGAACATACATCCTTTCCTTAAGAAAAGTTCATTTTCACTGTTGTCATTCGATGGGAATTCTTAAATATGAGCTTTAATTGGATTATTTACATACGTACGTCAATATGCTTCTATGATGGCTTCATTCCTGTCATTTTATGGTTGTAGAAAATTAATTTTTTGGCCAATTTTCACTGACTAGAAACACCAATTAATAGCACATAAATTGCTTAGCAGTGTATCATTACAGTTTTCGGTTTTTTTTGCTGGCTTTTCATTTACAATTTCTTAATCTTTTTAATGAGCTTTTGAAAAATGAGTCATACCAGCCTGTTTCTTTTTCGTGTCTTTATGGATGCAAAACCTGTTTGGTCATTTGAAAAATGAATTCAGTTGTAGAGCTGGGAAGAAGGTTCTACGTACTCTAAATCCTTACAAAATAAAACAGCAAAACATTGCGATACATATTTAAATCCAAGGTTATATCTTCAAGTTTTATACGTTTATAAATTGGTCTGCTAGAACATATAAGTGTATTTAAAAGCAATAATCTTAGTTTCCAAAATACTTAGTATTTTTATTTTTTTTAAAAAATAATTTTCACTTAAATTAAGAAACATGTATTTGATTATAAATGAGTGTACTTAATGTTGTACTTCTTTAAAATTTAAGATATTGGGTTGTTGTACTTCTTCAAAATTTTACATATGCATTCTTTTTGAACTTGTTACTAATTACGGTCCATCTAAGCCTTTCTAAGTAAGCTCATAAAGTATTATCTTCAAAGCCACAATGAGCGGGTTAGTGACGTGGGAATTGAGTAGTTTGTTGGATGAAACTACAAACAAACACTTATCGATCGGACCAAAGGCATCCAATCAACACGCATCTAGCATCTATTATGAATAGACCCTATCAAACCAGCAACACCAGCAAAGGATATATGCGACCATACATGCATGATTGGGGTCAGCAGCATCAGAAACCAGCATCTTCTTCACATAGGAGAGGATAAGAATAGCAAAAGCTATGGGACTTGAATTAATGCCCCTCGCTAAATTGGGGTGGTCGCATATTGATGAACGATGGGTCATGGACCACAGACGATCTAACTTTATTGGGTTTTCCTTTAAATTTTTATTGGGCCAAATTTAATTTTAAGGAATCGTAGCTATACTTTAAAACATATGGTGGTTATTTAAAGGGACGAACACACCCCCTACCGCGAACCCCAAACGTCTCCAAGTATAACGCATCTTTTTGCTCTCAGTAGTTAGGGGCAAAATTGAAAAGGCACGTCAATTTCAATTATGAGAGCGCATAAAACGAGGCGCCAAAATTGCACAATTCTGCTAGGGGGCAAGAGACATGGCTTGTGAAAAGACGACTTGACATAAGGAGAGATGTCACACCTTTTTAGTGGTTTCATTCGAAGCTCAGCATGATGTTCAGCTTTCGAGAAAAGCCATTGGCATGGCATCCAAATTTATACCCTCGAAACCAAATTGGGGGCACTGTTCCAAATTAGAAACATGGTGGGCTAATCAACAAATCCCATATAATAGTTGGGCTAGCACGGCCCAAATCGAAGATCATACAGTTTAGGACTGAGGCCTAATTCGAAACCCACACGGCGGGAAGAATCCATCCACGTAACATAGGAACTGGAGCTTCATATGCCACCCACGAGTGAGAAAGAGCCACACGCACCCACAATGCATTGCCACGTATCTTGGACTCACCAATGTGCATAAAGCCATTGGAGGATCCCAAGGTTGCTTCCGAGAATTGTGGAGCGCCCACTCATCCTCGTCCACTTCCATCTATAAATACGTAGTTAATCTCTGAATTCAGGAATACACATTTTTCTATTTATATAATATCTCTTGACCTATATTAATTTAAGCATTGGAGTCTTTGTAGATACACCTTTTTGCCGTGGAAACCCAATTTTAGCCTTCAGCAGTAAAGCCCAAGCAGGCTTGGAATCCCAATCTCGTTTAGAGTTCTACTAGCTTCCAGAGTCCGATCACCCGCCTCCAAACAATATTAACTACCATTATTCAATTTATTACATTGGATCATAATTGCTTTTGTTTCTGATTTTGGGGATATTAAAAATTATTCGAAATATATATTATCATATAGGCTATCTACTATTAAACATCTCACTCTAGATTCTTTTGAATGATTGATACTTTCTGAATTACTGCTGATGAAAATAATTCATGATTCTAATTGATTCGGTGGTTTTATTTATTTGTGTTCTATTTGGTCAAGCAATAATAATTACCCTTTAATTCCGATTGATTCCAATATGGCAATAATTCAAAATTCTATTTAATTCTAATATTTTTATTCCTTTGTAAATATTCAGTCAAGCAATAATAATTTTCTCATATTTTCTATTTTTTTGAAAAATCAATAATCAATCAATATCAATAATCATTATTCAATCAATAATCAATAATAATACATATTAATTCAAACTTCTATCATTGATCTCATGTGTAATCAGAAATTTCACCTCAAGAAGATAACCTTTAATGATATATTATCTTTAACTGATAAATTACCTTTTTTTATTATTAATTTCGGAAATATTTTTATTTTGTTAAATCTATTAAACATATAAATTATATATCTATAAATAATTAAATAATAAATAAATAGTTAAATAATATGTTTGGTTTAATTTAATGTCCTATTTCTAAATTCTTTTTATTTTTGATATATTGACGGTAATGAGATTTAAATCTAATATTTTATGCAAACTATCCAAATCCTTTACTATTAAGCCAATCCTGGTGGCTTCCTATTTCTAAATTCTAAATGCTTTATTTATGTTTTTTTACTTTTTCAATAGGTTAGTTTTCTTTTTCTGGATTTATTTACTTTTTTCCTTATAATACATTATTTACTTACGTTATTACATTATTTACGCCATTTCTTATTTTCACTCCTAGACCATTGTAATATTATTCAGTCTGCTTACTAAATTCACTCCCCCATTATTTACGTTATTTCCAAAATTCAGTCTATATCCTAATGGATTACATTAATTTGTACTTTTTCATGCAAGGTAAAATCTGCTTTGCTTTGTTCCTGATAATCATATATGAGTTTATCAAATATCTATTACAAACCAATGGAAAAAGCTTGAAAGAATTTCGTCCAATGCCTATTATGTCAGGTGAAATTTTTACTATTTATCAAGAAAGGATCATAGCATGGGAAATGCCAAACATATACAATACACGAGTAATGGTTTAAATAACTTATCATTTTTATCTATTAATAAATTTAAATTAATAATTATATTTATATATCCATAATCTTACAATAAATGATTTTTATTAACATTAATAAGAAAATAAAAAATTGAGATTATTATTAAATAATTTTTTAAATTTTAAAACACTCTAAATATTAATCTATATCTTATAATTATATTTATTAAATTTGATACTTTAACTTTTTCTAGAATGTGGAATTTTATAATTTCTAACAACTTATACTAAAAGTTCTTATCAAAATTTTATTTAAGATAATCATGTTCACATTACGAAAGAATTAGTCATAAAATGATTTTCTTACAAGTATTAATACCGCAACTGATAATACCAAATATTCAAATTGTATGGGTTGATACTAAATATATATGATGCTAATTGATTTATTTACATGCTTATAATTATTATCAATTTGTATTAAATTGAAATTAACAAATTATATACATAGAGTTAGAATCAAGTTATACTAATGTAACTTTAAGCAATTATTACATCATTGAATAACTTTTAACTAGTGTAATTTTTTACAAAATTATCGTTGGATAAAAAGCTTATATTTTATAAATTATCTCTATAACATTTCATATTAATATAAAGTCGTTTAATATACCTTTTTACATATATCAAAATCAACGTAATATATATTTAAAATATACATGAATAAGAGTTATTTGATTGATATTGTTATTAATGTTCAATTTTTATAAAATTTGATATAAATGATCTTCATAATAGGTAATTATAATTTAACAGTTAGATCGATAAAAATTATATTTTATGGAGAGTTATTAAGTGATATAACTTTACTCTCTCTCTCTCTATATATATATATATTAAATTAATAAATTATATTTATGTATATTGTTAATCTTATAATTAATAATTTTTTTAATCTTACGGTACTATAATTATATATTTACATCTTACAACTATTTCTATTAGTGTAATAAAACTATCATGCATTTTATATTTTGAGGAAGGATCGATGGAAAATTTTAAAAGACTATTACCACTCATGCTATAAATTCTAATAAAATATTACAGATATGTCTATTAGATTTGACATTTTTAAGTATTAATAAATAATATTGTTTACTTTTTGATTAGTAAATATATGATGGATATAATGACTTGAAGAAGTGGGGTTGAACAATGTTGCTACAACTTTTTGCCCAAATCTAGTTGTAAGAATGAGTGGCATACTATTGACACTTAAATGAATAAATGGGTCCTATTTACTCATTTCATTGTAATGATTTTGACCAATTTACTTTGATTGAGAAGCATTACTTATCATTGTAACGAAATAAAATTTTTATATATAATATTAACTATATTTATATATTTTTTATTATAAAACAAATATTTTAAAATAAAACACTTTGAACACGTTATCAATATTTTAATTTTAGTTGTCCTTAACAAATTTTTCTGCGTGGAAAATAATTTGAACCACGTATATGTTCAGTAACAAGAATAATGCATCATATTATTATTTTTTTTAATGGTTTCATTTATTTAAATCAAAATGTGGTGTGAAGTGAATACTCATAAATTTAAGGACCATTCTACAATGACGGAGTTTTAAATGGTGCTTGATGCACCTTGTTGGTTATCTTTAATCTAAACTATCTAAACTGATGAATCACCTGTGAACCTAAATCTTAGTGATGTGTTTTAGTAACCACAACCTAAATCTTTAATCTCAAAGATGCCCCACTACCCCACCCATCCGCCAATCACCATGGCCCACCACCCGCTACCACCACCGTATACCACCGTGTATCGCCACCATCCTATCTCCTCCAACCTTTACCTCTATTTAACCACCAGATCCAACTGCCATGGCCCTCCACCACCCACCAACACCGCGTATCACCACATACCGCCACCATCCTATCTTCTCCAACCTTTACCTCTACTTAACCACAGATCGACAACCACCATAGCCCCTACTTGTGGAGCCTCGTCGTCATCAACCTCCTCAACATCGAGCCAGATCCATTAACAGGCGGTGGTGCCTGAAGAGGGTGGAGACGAGTTGCACCGGAGGTGGCGGCATCAAAGGGGGGAGGGGCGGGAAGTAGAGGCAGGCGAACTAAGCTTGTTGCTGACGGAGATGAGCTTGATGATGGTGGCAGTTGGTGATTGGGAGAGTGCCGTCGGAGATTGGTGGTGGTGGACGACCTTTGCCAAGCTGTGGAAGATGAGACAGAAGGAGAAGGCGTGAGGGAGAAGATGGAGGGAGGATTATGGTGGACAACAGGTAATAGGCATACCAATACACCATTAAATCTTGTGTATTGGATCATTTGGTGTGTGATGCATCATTAATAAAGTGGTGCATTTTAGATTGACCCTAAATTTAAACTGATTTATAATTTGTAGATGTAAATGAGTTCTACAGCATTTTTATTTTAAAATGAAATAAAGGGGTCGAAGATCCAAACACCAGAACTAACAATTCACAAGTCTAGAAGACAACACCAGAAACATCAAAAAACAAGTAAAAGTTCAAAAAGGCATGAGCAGTTTCAAAGACATGAAGTCCTGGGCTCAGGGAATGGCCCTGGTTAGCTAACGCATCAGCACACCCATTAGCTTCCCTATAGACGTGCTTCCAGGGAATGTCTGCAACTACCAAAGAAATACTCTGAACCAGGGATGCACAAGCATGGAATAAGGAACATCCATGCGCCACCAACCGAACAGCTGCACGGGGAATATAACATGCCAGTTTGGATAGACCTGGTCCATACAATTGGACGATAAAATGGCCTCGAGCCAGGATTCCACTTCCGATATACCAACAAACACAGGCCAAACCCTATCTGGAATAATTAAGAGACTGCCAAACCATTCTCACTATTGCCAAACCCTACAACTTTAATTAAATGTAATTTGTTATTGCAAGTCAAATTGAATGAATCAAATTCACATAAAATATTTTATGCCATTTTCCAATCACTATGATAATATATATTGTTGGCTTATTGTTGATATATAGAGCACTCAAGTTTCACATTGTTTAGAGTAGAAAATTGTTACTCTCAAAACAGCTATAAACACTCATATGTCACATTGCCCTATACTAATATGATTTTTTACTAGCTTTTCAAATTTCAGTTCTTAGTTTTTCTTTTAATTTTTTGGATGAATCGCTAACTGTTAAACAGTTTTCGATTCAGACGGTTAATTGATTTTTGACCGGTTTATGCCATTTTTGACCACTTTTGAATTTCTCACATTTTAGCAACTAATTGCATCAAACAATGGTTTGGCTCCCAATTCAATAGGTCGGACCAGCTACTCCGATTCGATTTTCAGAACGTTAGTTGATAGTTGTGCATCCTAATTTAGCAAGGCTTAGAAAAAGTTGGAATTGGATCAAATACTTTTTTTGGTTTCCCACAGGCATCCTTCCACCAAAAATAATTTTATTTGAGTACTGTGACATTTAAATATATGCGATTCTCTTAAATGAGATTTGAATTGTGATTTACCATATTGTGGTGAATTAAATTCTTTCCCGCTAAACCAAATCTTAGTTGTTATATCTAAATAGAAAGAATACACCTTACTAATCTAATATAATTAATATATCAAAAGTGGTTATATGGCATAACATTATATCATGTGACAACTGGTATCAAGAACAGAAATGTTTTATGCTTTTAAATGTCTGTCACAAGCATTTTTAGGTTCTATTTTTGAGATATGTGTCGATTATTTAAACATTGATAATTTATAATTTGACATGTGAATAATTACTTGATTGTCGAGTACTCTATAATAAGAACAAAAGACTAGAAGCAAAAGAAAAGGCATGACTTTAATTAAACCACCTGAAGTTCTTTATTCCCCTTTAGATTTCTTCAAAACTTTTTCCAGCACTCCTGCGATCTCAAGCATCTTCTAATGTATTACAGCTTATTCCAGCAAATGAAGCTTATAATTAAGAACAATTTTCTCACTACTGATCCAAGGTAATGTCCCTGAAGAACTAATTCGTTCCATTATTAGAGTCTCAACAAACCATGAGTTGGATCAATATGTGAAAGAGCAACTATATGTATTTGAATCATTTTTTATTGAGACGTAGTAAAAATATTACATATTGATATATTGATATGTTAGCATACTCACAAAGGGTTCGTTGATATGGTAAATAATCTTAACCTTATGAAGAAAGACATGAGGTTAAATTTTAGGAAGGAAACTCTTATACAAAAAATTATATAGCTCTTGTGCTCTCCTGCAGTCAAACGAAATTAATCGAATCAATCTTAGTTTAAATAGACTGAACTTGTATAAATACTTGGTGGCCTCGCAAGAAATTAAAATATTGATATGGTAAGACAACGTTCCATCATAATTCATAAATAAAAAGACTTAATCATAGGCACAAGAGGAAGCTCACACTGTTGTGCTTTAGGGTATATAACAAACCAATTAATAGTATATATTGTGAAAGTGCTGAAACCTTAATAATAGTACAACCGAAGGGAAAATCTATTAATTTCCACGGATTATTGATTACACACGATCTTTAGAGCTGTAGCTCCTGTTTTATTATTAGTAGCACCACATAACACAGTATATCATATTGCGCAACATACATAGATCAATGGCCATAATTCTAGTTCCTGCCGTAGTTCCTTGTAGAGGCATCAAAGTTACCAGTGAAAAAGCCTCCATTGCCATGGCCCTGGAAATTACCAGAGTTATTTATAGCAGGGCCAGAACCATAATTGTTGTTGGTGTGGTGACTGTTACCATTGCCAGAGTATGCACCACTGTTGGTGTTTGGACCCGCGTAACACTGATTCCCATTGCCATAGTTGCTAAATGAGTTTCCTCCTTTGGACTTCTGGGCTGCTTCCTCAGCCTCCAGCTCCTCCAGCTGTGCGAGGAGTTTTTTCATACGAGCTGACATTGCCATGTTTGCTGATAGATATCTTAGTATCTTACACCTGAAATTGCTCTCTCGACCTTAGTGTTTTTGTAGAAGGACCGCTATCTAAGCCTTCAATTTATAGATGCAGACAAGGGAACCCAATGCCTTTTGTTTGTTGATTGGTGAAGAAGCTAGAATATTTTAGCCGACCATCTTTCACCCATCGGTTTTTCCGGTGTTAAAATTTCTAGTGATAAGACTGATTCCAAAAACTTTACTTATCAATCCAGTTAAACTTTTCCTCCAAAAAAAGAAAGGAAAAAACTGTTAAACTAATTATAATATAATCCACTACATATATGTAAGTAATAATATTGACTTAAATATATTTTTAGTACCTATAAATGTATGCATCAATCTGAAATTTCTATTTCGATTTTGGTCCTTTTTATTCTTTTATTTTTTAATCCTTGTATTCTAAATTTTGATTTTTATAAATACTTTAGAATATGCGTTTGTCCTTACAAATTTTAAAATTTTATTTTTCGTCATTATAAATATTTTTTGAATCTCTTTTTGGTCTTTATAAATATCATAACTAGCTCTAATGGACAGGAGCCAAGATCATTTTTGAAACTGGTCTCATATGAAATAAAGGGTTTATAAAAACTAATCTCAAATATTCAAATTGCATTTGTAATATTCAATTACTAATCAAATTTACAAGATTATTGAAATTATGACTAAATTACTATAACTAACTTCTTCTTCTTCTTTTTTGTAGCGTAATTATAAACAAAAAGGTAGAGGGAGCCAAATAAAAATAAAATAAAAAGTTTTATAAAATATCAAAATTTTTGGGGAGCCACCGCCCCCTTTGTAGTACAAGAGCAGCTTCTATATGAGACATTATATAATTATGTGTGGATAAATATTAAGATATGTACGTACGAATTGAAATGAGATAAATATAATATATAGTTATGTAATTAAAATATTGTATTTAATGTCAAATTCAAATGTGCATATATCTCAATTCATGAGAATAAAATGTAATCCATTGTTAGTGGGGCATGAGATTCCACCTGAAGAATAATTTGACTCTGCAAGGATAAATTGAAAATTGTTTGGTTTGATAAAAGAAAATGGTATTGAATAAAAATATTCATGAAAATAAGTTATCAGATCTATATATTGATCTAGCACGGTGATCGTTAGAAAGGAATATGAGTTAATTCTTGCACCTCGGGACCCTATTAAACTAAAAAAATAAAGTCGATCATCCTATAAGTATATGGTTACATCAGCTGCTTTACGTCATCATAAATTCCAATTCTAGTCTTTGAGGATCATTCTGGACTAGATTTTTAGGCTCTTATATCATTGAAGGTATATTATTTCAATTATTTTTCATAATAATCATCATTAATGTATATAAAATGAAAATATAATTGTAGTTTGCATAGATGATTTGTCACACTTAAGATTCTACTGGCTAGTTATATTTAATAGATTCTCTAAATTGATTGTGAGAACTGGTTATAGGCGTTCATAATTTGATCAACCCAAACTTGAGTATTTTGGGTTGAAATCAGTTTCACTTAAATATTGTGTCCCGACTTAACCTAAAAATTGGATTTCGAGTGAATTTTCTATCAAAGTTGATACGTATGCTGCTTTATATTATTCAAATGTGTGACTTCTTGCATATATTTTTTTCTTCTTTTTTCTGTAATATTTTTTATAAACAAGTTAAAGTAATCACGGACCCATATGCTATAGGTACCAAAGACTTTTCATACATCGTTTCCTTAAGAGAAGTTGTCCATTTTCACTGCTGTCAATCAATGGGAGTTCTTAAATATGAGCTTTAGTTGCATTATTTACACATGTTCATCAATATACTTCTATGATGGCTTCATTCATTTTATTTTATGCTTGTAGAAAATCATTACAGTTTTCGGTTTTTATCCCTGGCTTTTTATGTACAATTTTTGAATATTTTTTAAAGAGCTTTTGAAAATGAGTCATACCAGCCTGTTTCTTTTTCCATTTCTTTCTGGATGTAAAACCTGTTTAGTCATTTGAAAAATGAATTTAGCTGTAGAGCTGGGAAGAAGTTTCTACTCTAAATCCTTACAAAATAAAATAATAAAACATTGTGCTAAATATTTAAATCCAAAATTATATTTTCAAATTTTATACATTTATATATTAGTCTGCTAGAACATGTAAGTGTATTTAAAAGCAATAATCTTAGTTTCCAAAATAACTAATATTTTTATTTTTCTTAAAGAATAATTTTCACTTAAATTAAGAAACATATATTTGATTATAAATAAGTCTACTTAATGTTGTACTTCTTTATTTAAGGTATTGGGTTGTTGTACTACTTTAAAATTTTAGGTATGTATTCCTTTTGAAGTTGCTACTAACTACAGGTGTAACATCCACCGAAATTCTTTTATCATTTTCCGTTCAATTGTTCGATTTTTATCGAATAATTAAAATTAATTAAAATTCGGTTAAATAATTATTTAGGATCAATTGATTAGCAATTAATTGAGATTAGGTGCAAGTTAATTAGGTTAGAAATATAGAAGATTTCATAAGAATTTTTCACGAAACCGATTTACCGATTTAAAGGGAATCGGTAAAATTACGGTATTTTATTTAAACCGGAGCAGGAACCGTGGAATTACAAGCTTCAAACCCTATGAGCTAGGGCTGATTACTCAGCCACAATAGCACCCAAAAGTGGCGCCACTTTGGCCACAACTCATGGGGAGGCTTGGCTGAATTTCAGCCATACAAGAAGCCACCAATCACAAGCCAAGAAGCCATCTATATATACACTCCTTCAATCAAATTTTTCTGCTCCTTCTTCACCCATCAGACTGCGCCTCTTCTTCTCTCCTTTCAGCCCTCTTCTTCTCTTCTTTACTCACATAAATCCAGCCAACCATCAAGCCTAAGCAAGCTTTGCTCATCCAAGCCTTCAAGAATCAAGCAAAATCACTTATAACAAAGGTAGAGGTTTAGTTCTTGCTTCAATTCTGTGGTCTTGGCTGGCTGAGGTTGGATTATTCTTACAATCTTTGATATGTTAAATGAATGATTATGATGATATATGATCGGTTATTGGCTATTTGTTTGGTTAAAACCGAATTAGAAGCAAGAAAGAATGAAAATAGGAAGAGATGGAGGGCTGGAGAACCAAAAACCCCTCGGCAGTCCGTACGGCGGAGTGTACGGCTCCGCCTACAGCCGATTAAATTTGGTGAAACAAATTTTAAATGAAACTAGACATCCAGGGATTTCCATACATATATCATATAAGGCTTTTAGATTAGTATTGAGAGAGATATGAATTTTTGAATTTCGACCTAGGTTTCTGACTCTGATTCTGGGCAGATTGGATTCCTCAGGGTAGAACTCGCCCTATGCTACTTGAAAATGAGTGAAACTAACTTTTTTAGAAAGCTTACACATAGGAGAATGTCCCATAAAAATTTCAGAATTAGATAACGTCCCAGTTGCTCCTAGTGATCCAAGAAAGTTACCCTATATCCCAACCGGGTCAGAACAGGGCAGTTTAGGAAGGTCAGAATTCGGGGCTAATAACTCGAGCCCTACTAAGTCAAATGGAATGGAACTTTTTGTAAATGAAACCTTGCCCTGTTAGCCTTAATATGAGACTAATTTCATATGATTTGAATCAGTTTTCGATTTTTAGTGGATTTTTACTTTTAGGTGTTTGATTCTGGCCAGCCACTAGGCAGGCCAGGATAAACTCTAAATATCTTGAGCTATAGAAATCAAAATTGGATGGGACTAAAGAGGTTAGAAACTAGACACATAACACTTTAACATATCCAAATTTGAGGTCCAAATGAGTTAAATAGAAACTATGGCTTGAATTATAAAAACCGAGTTGGTTGACTATGCTGAGGCAGAAACTTTGCCTTAATGAGTTCAATGTTATTATGAGTTCAATATTGAAGTTTATGTGAAATGTTGTGACCTTTATGATAAATTAGTGTTCTGATGTACTGGCACTATTCATGGGGAAGCGGATACATTCCGTTATGCTGCTGAAATTCCGGTAGAACCCATGTATAAGTTATGAATTACATGTTAATGCATGTATATTTTTAAGAAAGCTATGAAAGTTATGATAAGGATTATGTTACTATGAAAGTTCCATGCTACTTGGGCCAGCCCCGGATAAGAAGTTAAGGGGAATAGATCGGTGGGAAGGTCGGGGAAAGTAAATCCGGCATTCCTGTATAGGATCGAGCTCAATCTTGAAAAGCAGACTATTACCCAGGAGTCTAAATGGCTAAGAACTCCTAGGGGACCAAGAGATAGAAAAATGATGAAAAGTAATGAAAGAGTTTATGAAGGAAGGTTCAAGAATGAGTTTGCATGATTACATGAATGCATGAATACATGAAATAATTATGTCAAGAGGTTTACAGTTGTCTACTATGTTTATTTACTGCTGTTTATTTACTTATTCTGTTTATCACTCTATGTATCATTATTAGTAATCTATTTTGTTGCTTGCGCCGTCTAAAGTAAAACTGAACCTTGCCTCGGACCAGACATTTTCTTGAACTCATTAAAATGGATATTCAGTTTGAACACATGTTTTTAGAATTAAATAAAACCCGAGGCAAACTGAGAATACATGTGACGTCGGATAACCACTAAACACAACCCTACTGAGAATTTCTTGAAATTCTCACCTCGTCCTATATTTTCCGCATCATTCTCAGACGTTGGCGAAGGGCTCAACGACCACTCTTTTCATTGGGATTCCAGACCTACAGCTTCACCATGACTCCGAGTTAGACTCGTTGCACACAGCCTGCTCCTACTAGTTCTGCTTTTGCTTTTTAGCAATAGAAATTTTGCTGTTCCTTTATTTCATCTGCTGTTAATATATATATATAGACTGAAGCATTGGCTTCTAACCTACATATGTACGTATACAGTTGATAATATACCACTTATTCGTATCTTTTCTGTTATGTTATATTAAACTTTATTATGTTTTATAATGCTATTCACGTCTATTATACGACAGCGCACCATTTCGACTATTTTATAATACTAATCACGAAATTTAAGCAGAATGTTAACACGATAACACAGACTACCTAATTTCATGCTATGACTTAAGTATAACATTAAATTAGTAGGGTGTTACAACAAGTCCATGTCTTTCTCAAGAAGCTCATAAAGTAATGTCAAACCACTAGGAGTGGGTTGGTAGTAAGGAAATTAAGTAGTTTGTATAAGTTTGTAGGTTCAAATCTCATCATTGACTTTTTCTTTATTTAAGTGTGTACTTAGGTAATTTTATTTTGTTTTTAAATAGCATTTAATCATAATTTTGTTTAGAAAATATTTGAAAAAAAATGTAAATTTCCCTAAAAATAAGCAAATCCAAAGATACGCAAGTGCTTTATCTTAACTATAGTTCCAATTTATGCTTAGCGTTCCCAAGGGGTTGGGATGACTTTTCCCATTTTCACATAAACAGACTATTATCGTCATAAGGTCCGAGAATCTCTTCAGGAATATTGCCGATTGTAGAGTAAGGAGCCACAGTTCACAAAACTAGACTACAAAACAAGGCGCAACTTACTATGCTCTACCTTAAAAATGATGCACCATGCACCAAGTCATCCAAGTTCATAATTGATGGTGTAATCCTAAACTCTCAACCTAGTATCCACTCTACAATTTTCTCTATCTCCTCCACTCTCGTCTACCTTCAACTCCACCAACTCTCTACACCCCCCCGACTGGCACCACCCCACGCCACCACCCTTGCCCTGCCCCATGGCCTTGGCATCAAAGCCTAATGACCATGGTGTTCTCGTAGGCCTCTGCCCTCAGGATCTCTCTCTTCCTCCTCCTCCTTGTCGTCGCCACTTGGTTCATTCTCCCCATCAAAAAGTTGTTTAGGCACAAGAAAGCCTCTCGTTGCTGCCCATTGTTATAGTAGACATTGATGTGCTAGAGTTGGAGGTCGGAGTTGCAGCGGTACTTGCTGGTGTGGTCGATGTCGTGCTCGTCGTAGATCACCTCCAAAAACTTGGCCCCTATCTATTTGCCGCATTGCTTGCCTTGGATGTGCAGGATTTCTCTCATTTTTAAGGGAAAGTGATAGAAAATGGAGACTAAAGAGAGAGAGGGGAAGAATTAAATAATAAAAGATAATAACAGGAGGTGTTTTTGTGTTTTGACAAGGCAGTGTTGTTCGAAGAAGGTGGTGGGAAGAAGATGATGGTGCACCCATAGACTTCAGAAGAAAATACTATGGTGAAAACCAATGCATAACACACCATTGAAGTACGGAGCATAGCAAATGGCATCACAAAACAAGTCAAGAGTCCAAGGAAAACAAAGAGAAAAACTAGTAATATCAAAGGCATCTAACAAACTACAAACAAACACCTATCAGACCAAAGGCATCCAATCAACACGCATCTAGCATCTATTTTGAATAGACCATATCAAACCAGCAACACCAGCAAAGGATATATGTGACCATACATGCATGATTGGGGGCAGCAGCATCAGAAACCAGCATCTTCTTCACATAGGAAAGGATAAGAATAGCAAAAGCTCTGGGACTTGAATTAATGTCTTTTTTTTGGTCCAGGAATTAATGTCCTTCGCTAAATTGGGGTGGTTGCATATTGATGAATGATGGGTCATGGACCTCTCTTTCTTGTGTCACGGCCTATTGCGTATACCGTATAATGTCACGCAATTCCATTAGAATATTCTTTCTAATTCTGAATGAAAGGAGGACCAACGACACGTTGCTAACTTTCTGAAATTTGAATTGGGAATTTGAAATCCAATTCCATTGAAATATTTCTTTCCAATCCTGAATAATATGATTTTGAGATGGATAAGCCTCCTTTAATTGTCTCCAGCTTTAAACTACACATCCACAATTTTTTTGAACAAGCACATATCTTTCAATTTAAGATTTTAAACTAGAATATATAATTTTTTTCATTTAATTTATTTTACAAGTGGTATGAACAATCACATAAATCAGACAATCAAAACAAGAAAATTTCCTTAATGAAATCCATAATTGCATCTTGAAATGTAAAGTTGGTTAGGTTCGTATATATGGCAGCTGGTCCTGTCACAACCCAACTAGGGCTATGACCGATGCATAGAGGACCTCTACTACTAGCAAGCCTAACGAGTCTATTATAGGAAATCAGACCAGATTTCTTTGAAAATATACATCATCAGACACATTTATTGTAAGAGCATAGCTACACTATATAACTTTTTACATATTCAATCATACAACAACAATCCAACCGTGGAAGTTAGACCTGGCTGTGAACTAATGGAGCATGTTATAACTGACTTCAAATAAATTACATAACATAATTCAATTTGAAATCCAAAAGACCCACCACGAAGAGCAACTCCACCACGTCAAGTGGCAACATACTCAAGGAACCTAAAAACTGAGATAGAAGTGAGGGATGAGTCTAACCGACTCAGTGAGGGTAATAAGTCTATAACAAGTATGGGACAAGCTCATATAACAAATAGTATAAATATATAAGTTCCAAAAATTTATTATCTTTACAAATATGAGATATTTGCAAAAAACATAATCAAGATAACTACAAGTATTTATTCCAACTTCTGAATAAAACCAAAAATAGTAACTAGAAGATCCATAAGGTCAATAAAACAGATATGCCAAAACACATGGCTATATATATACACGCCAAGAGTCATCAAAATATGTGGGAAGTTATCTAATCCAGATAATCGTCAGGATCACACTTAGGTAACCCTTCATTTGTGTGACCCCGTAAACATCACTCTCCACTATGCAATGGCCATGTAAATTGTCATGCACCACTATGCAGTGGCCATGCAAATATCTAGTCAAGATACACCTAGGCTAACATCTATTGTCATTAACTACAGATCTTGTCAAAGATTTTCCCCAAAAACACTTTTCTATTTTAATAAATTAAAATATGATCATATTCAAAACCAATATCTCACAACAAAACAAGAGATATCTCCTCAAAGCCTCATGTTTCTTTTCATATTCTCAATATGCATCTAGCATCATTTCATATTCAAAGTCTCCTAGCAATTTAGGAAATATCTCGTACAAATCCCAACTTACATTAAAATCACATTTCATATCTCTTCGAAAAACAAATTCACTACTTTTATTTCATTCGAAAGAGCTTAAACATCAAATTTAGGAGTTTGACCCATGAGTTCCCAAGAAAACATAATATATAACCATAAGCTTTCATATCATACTAATTGCTTCAATCAAGGGTTTAAGTATAGACATATACATGAACATAAATATAACACAAGCTATAGATAAATAATCCACTCATAAACTAGGTTCCAAGGATCGAAGATTCAAGGCGCCACCAATCCAATGGTTAATGCCCAAAAGCTCTATAACTCTAGGGACAAGACAATAATAACATTTATGTGCTAATAATATCACCAATTAACATGTGTTAGCCCCACATAGCAAAACCCCCAAATTGAACCCTAAGTTCTCAACATCAACTACTCATACCCAACACCCATGATGAGATTTAACTAACCCAACCATAATGGAGGTTTTAGGAATTCCTTTGGGAGCTAAAAGGAGAAGAAACTCAAAGTGGGTGTTGATGGGTCACCCTAAAACATGATTTCCAAGCTTCCAAGCTCTTTCAATGGAGTTCTAGAAAGGGAAAGTGATAAGGAGGAGCAAGAAGGAGTGGGCTTATGTTGGGGGAAAAGAGGAACTTGAAACTTAGATGGTGGAGGGAAAAGAAAGTGAAGGAGGGAGACGACAAGGAAGAGGAAGGAGAAGATAAGAGAAGAAGAAGAAGAAGAAGAAGAAGAAGAAGAAGAAAAATTTGCTGTGGGGGGGTGGAGGAGGAAAAGGGGAAAAGAGAGAGAAAAATGGGTCCCAAAAAATAAATAAAGTGTTATGTTACCAAACACTTATTTATCTTTTTCATATTATGTAAAGGTTTCAAATTATTTCTATTCACTATTAATTTGAAACAAAAACATAGTTAAGAAAATTGGGGCATTACAGGTCCAGCCTATCAATTTGGTATTTTTGTTTTTACAAAAACTCAACATGTGTTAAAAAATAGATTAAGGTCCTCTCATGTCTCGTTTAAACATGATTTGTTATATTTATGAGACAAATTAATAGATATAATGACAATTCTCCCCACCATTTAAAGATCTTCGTAAAGACCAACATATTCAGGTTTCCAGGTTCGGGAAATTTTTCTTTGCAAGAATGAGGATGGGGATAAAAATTCCGCCAAAGCATATTCGGGGGTAGAGGTGAGGGATTACATTCCGCATTGAAGTCCCCTATATAGCAGAAAATGTATTGAAATACTCTTAATATTATAAATATTACATATATAAAGATGTTTATTTTAATATTTTTATATTATTTTATTAATTTTAAAATATAAATCTTATTTGATTTATATGACTATTATTATTTTAGTTTCGGGCGAAAAGGGAGTCGGAAAAGGGATCAAGAAAAAAAAAATCCCCTACAACTAGGATCAGGAATGGGAATAAAGAGAAAATGTAGTGTTGGCATATGCTTCCCTGTAGATAGATACAAACACTTTAAATAAATAAAATCCTCTTAAAATTTGCAAGGCCTAATTTAAAGTGCATCTATCTATCACATTTTTAATATGATTCATGTTCAAAACAAACATAAGAAAAAATGCTTATTCGTTGAAAAATAGGTTAAACCAACTCAACGAAAATTGTCCATGAGTGATGTTTCAATTAATTAGGTGTATCAGACGCAGCATAGTACATTAATTTGAATTTATTTCTGATATTCCTTGCTTGTATTGATTATGTATTACCAAATGAGGTTGTATATGTTCTGTTTGGCTCCTCGCTCTGTTTTCAGTGACAATGGATGCAATTATTGAAATTTAAAAAAAAAAAAAAAACTCAACTAATTTTTCTTCCAATATGTGGGTTGGCTCACCTTTATATCTCTACTTTTAGTCTTGCTCTATTCCTTCTAACATTTATAATTTTAACTTCAACATCATATAACAAACAGTAATTAGTTGCATTAGGAGTAAATTATACTCTTAGGCAAAACTTACTTATAATTTTAAGAGCTTGAATCTTATTATCATTAAAAGAGTGTTAGTTAAATAACCATCGCCAACAATTTAAAATTGCATAAGCAATTACTTGCACAAAAAACTTACAAAAATCACCATTCGCTCATCTTTTTGGATTGCAAATTAGTGAAAATGTGGTGATGAGATGGGAGCAAAAATATTAGTAGCATTAGTGGATCCAAATACAAGGTCCCTTACGTCGAAAGTTTTTTTGATAATGTGAAGATCGTGCTCCGCAACTAGTAGCAACACAAGTGAAGAGAGTTTATGTAGAAGTTTTTTCGGGTAATGTGGGGATCAGGTGGCATGTTCTGTGAATAACAATAACAGCATAAGAGTTTGTATTATGGAGGGTTTACAACTTTGTTCACAAAAGTTATATTGTGGAGAGGTTAGCAATTTTGTCCTCAAAAGTTGTCATATTGGAGGGTTTGCAATTTTCCATGTAAAAGTTGTAAAATTGGTGATTGTATTTTGTTTTTTTTTGTTTTTTTTGTTTTTGTATTCTTTTACTTTTTTTATTTGTTTAATTTGTCAGATTGGAAGAATATTTCCAAACAAGATGGGCATCATAATTTTCCTTTTCTTTTTTTAATATTCTAAGCACTAGATTCTATCTCGTGCATTAAGGCGAGAGGTTCTTTAATGTTAAAATATGAGGGAAGGGATACAAGACAAGGAAAAAAAAAAGGTAGAACATTGAGGGAGGTTAATTAACTTATTTTCAAACAGAGGTGAAAATAAGTCCTCTGGTCTATCAAAAACTTAACTTACTATTATTAGTTATTTTGACTTAATTTATTTAATAAATAAATTTAATTTAATTTCTAAATACCAAGTATGTAATTAAATATATTATGGCTTAGACCTTTCAAAAAATTAATAAGTTTATTAAATTAGCTTATTTATATATTGTTTAGATATATAATTAATAAATTGTAATACTTACTCAATTTATTATTTATAAACTAGTTAATATAGCATATTTATTTTGTATCAAACATAATATTTTACTATACAAAGTTAGTTGGTCGCTGTAGAACTGGAGTGCAACCTAAACAAATTTCGCCTGTAACATGAATGGTTCAAATTCTAAAATCACCACTTAGAAGAGGGTTTTACTTTATAAATTCTATCACCACCCTAACCTGAAGTTCTGTGAGCAAATGATAAGACAAAAAATATATTATACTTTATAAATTATATTAATTGGAACTTAAAAGTTCAGTTCCTTAGCTTATTAAGTCCTTCGTATAATTATAATAAGTCAATAAATAAGGTTTTGAATTAAGTCTATTTTTTCACTTTTAAGAATACATGTTAGAAGGTGCAGGAAAAACAAAAAGAAAAAAAACTTATTCTTACAAGTTTCATAATTACATGTTAGCACAACGTTCCATCATAATTCATAAATAGTAAAAAAGTCTTAATCCTAGGCACAAGAGGTAGCTCTTACCGCAATAAATGTTGACATAATTAGTAAGAAATGAGTTCATATTTCTAAGGATGTAAGTTTAATTTCTGCTACTAATATAAGAATTTTATTAATAGATAATCTTATAAGTCCTTATAAATACTCTTTAAACCCAAGGGTCGTAAATTGATCTTGATAAAATAAGCATTATCAAATCCACCAAAATTTTTAGGTTTAACAGGGGGGGATACGTACTTTTGTAGTGAAAAAAAGAAGAAGGGGGGGGGGGGGACAAATTAATACTATGTACAACGAAAAGGGAAACGTATTATATTTCGAGAGATTATTGACTACACATCATTAGAGCCGTAGCTGTAGCTCCATGCATGTTTTATTATTACTAGCAGTACCATACAATATATAAAGCACATCATATGGCGGAGCCTTATAGATCAAAAGCGGTAGTTCCTTGTTGAGGCATCAAAGTTACCATCGAAAAAGCCCCCATTGCCATGGCCAGTGAAATTACCAGAGTTGTTTATAGCAGGGCCAGAACCATAGTTGTTGGAGGTGTGGTGGCTGTTACCATTGCCAGAGTATGCACCACTGTTGGTGTTTGGACCCGCGTAACATTGATTCCCATTGCCATGGTTGACAAATGAGTTTCCACCTTTGGACTTCTCGGCTGCTTCCTCAGCCTCCAATTCTGCGAGAAGTTTTCTCATACGAGCTGACGTTGCCATGTTTGCTGATAGATATCTTAGTATCTTACTCTCTCGACCTTAGTTGATGTGTTTTTTGCACTTGGATTGTTAACGTAACTAAGGCTTCAATTTATAGATGTACATGAGGGAATCCAGTGCTATTTGCTTGGTGACGAAGCTAGAATATTTTGGCCGACCAGCTTATACAATTGACCAGCACGGATTCGTTTCGATAAGAAGAAACTTTTAGCATATGCTCCTGCAATTTGAAAACTTATTAATTCTAGCTGGTCCACTTACTTTGCAATAAAACTCCATTAACATTAGTTTTTTTTTTTTCCTTCATAAAACTTAAACTGGTACCTTATTTAAGAAAAACAAATATCAAATCATTTAAATTAAACCAAGCATTAGTTATTGGTGTAATATTGTCCACTTATCTTTTGATATAAGAGTTAACTTATATGTCACAACATTCTAACTAATAAATTCAATCAAAAACTTTATCTCTATAACATTTTTCTTGGATACTACTGCTATAGTTATGTAAATTATTGACATGTTTCATTTTGTTAGCATTTTCAATGTTTTAATTGAAATGACACACATAAGAATGACATTAATTAAGAAATTATTTTCTCGTTCTTGTTTTCAAAATTTGATGTACGTAATACGAAACGAATCACATACACAAGCAAAGACAACACAATCCTAAATTAAAAAAAAAAAATTGTTTATACCACTTTTTGAAGAAAAATGTTTGGGAGACGCATCTTTTGGGATGTAATACGAAATGTATACGAAAAAAGTGAGCAAAATGACAAAAAAAACTTGGATAATGGGTCCCACATAATCATTATTACTTTTGTTCAGTTTTTTTCTTTTAATCAAAAACTTACCAGCATTTGTCAACAATACACTGATAAGTTTTATATAAACGCTGGTAAGTTTTGCATTCAAATGCAAAACTTACCAGCTTATTGTTGATAAATGCTAGTAAGTTTTTTTTTTTATACAAAACTTACCAGTATTTATGCAAAACTTATCATCGTTTATACAAAATTTACCAGCATATTGTTGAAAAATGCTGATAAATTTTTTTTTTATGCAAAACTTACCAGCATTTATACAAAACTTACTAGCATTTATGCAAAACGTACCAGCATATTGTTGAAAATGTTGATAAATTTATTTATTTTTTTTTACAAAACTTACCAGCGCTTATGCAAAACTTACAGCGTATTACACAAAATTTACCAGCGTATTGTTGAAAAACACTGGTAAGTTTTTTTTTTTATGCGAAATTTATTAGCATTTATGCAAAACTTACCAACATATTATTGAAAAATATTGATAAATTTTTGTTTTTACAAAACTTACCAACGTATTACACAAAACTTACTAGTGTGTGCACTGCTCACGTTGGTAAGTTTTTTTTTTTTTTTTTTTTTACAAAACATGCTAGAAATATTTTTTTTTTATAAAACTTACTAGCGTGAATAGTGCACATGCTGGTAAGTTTTGTGTATATTACATAAAACTTACTAGCGTGTGCACTATTCAAGTTGGTAAGTTTTTGAAAAAAAAAATTTTGAACAAAAGTAGCAATGATTATATAGGACCCATCATGCAATCATTTTTATCATTTTCTCACTTTTCAGTATGTGTCGCGTATACGTTCACAATTTGTGCGTCCTCCTGTCTGTTCTCATTTTTGAAATATCTTTAGCACTCTAAGATTTTATTTAAATATTGATTGATAGTGACTCCTAACTTTGCTCTCAACTAATATTTAAGAAAGACACCTTAAGATATCCCTTTAAAAATGTCTCCAAAAATAATACAAATAACATTATTCCTAAATAAAAAGGCAAAATGCAATAAATAGTTCGGGTTCCAAAAAGAAAGTTGAGAATTCCTTAGGTGAATTTTGGTATGAAGTAATTTATGTGGATTGCAGATACTACAATTAAATTATTTGGGACCACCACATTGTCTTTTCTGGTATTACATGCTATCTGACAGTGTGAATAATCTAAATAATCTAGATTGCTTTTAAAATGATAATCAAGATGGCTCTTATAGGGGTGTCTATCTGGATTATTATCCATATGGCAATCCTTGTATTTTATAATAATAATTATTATTAAATTATTATTATAATTATTTTTAGTTTGGAGAGTACTTTAATAAATGACATATATTATTTAGTAATTTTTTTTATATACTAAATAGAGTACCAAATAATCAGAGAGATTACAGTGGCAAGTGACAATGATGTCATTTGTTGGGAATTCATGTGCAGATGAGTAATGAATTCACATACACGAATGTGGAATCGAGATGACACCATTTTCACTTATCATCGCAATTAACCCAATTTTCTATTAATCAACGTGAAATCCCCACTATTAATAGAACTAAGAATATATATATATATATATATATATATATATATATATAGCGCATATTGCATACAGATTTCAGATCAAAACATTTATATTTATGTATGACAAAAGACATAAAATCAATGTCTACGCTAATTTCAACATTATCAAGACTAACAATTTTTTTGAATATAGCCGTTAGCTTAAGGATGATTTCTTATCAATATAATTTTTATTTTTAATTGACTTAATATATCTTAAAATAAAACACTTTGAACACGTTATTAATATTTTAATTTTATTTGTCCTTAACAATTTTTTCTGGGTGGAAAAATAATTTGAACCACGTATATGTACAGAAAGAAGAATATTAATGCATCAAATTGACATAGCCAATATTTCACACTACTTCATTGATTACATTTTAATTTTTTATGCTTTTTTCATATAAAGATAAGAATATATTACTACATCAAATTTTCTTGGTATATATGCATGTTTATATACCCCCCAAAAAGAAAAAAGTTAGGAAGGCATGCAATAGATACAAGAACATTTCACAGGTTTCCTTCTATTTTTGAGAGATTATATAGTAATTAAATCATATATTATTATAAGTATGATTTTTAATATATTAATTATAAAAGTTAACGACTTTTTTTGTTTTGTTAATGTAATTGTACATGTTCAGATAACTATGTAAGAGAATAGTGTATTAAAATTAAATTATTTTTTAGCTGAAAGATTTCATTTTAAACATATTTTTATTTTTTTAACAGTTTCGTTTATTTAAATCAAAATATGGTACGGACGGAATACCCATAAATGTAAACTGATTTATAATCTATATAGTTGTAAATGAATCCTACAGCTTTAATTAAATGTAATTTGTTATTGCAAGTCAAATTGAATGGATTAAATTCAGAGAAATTATTTATGCCATTTTTCAATCACTAATATATATTGTTCGCTTATTGTTGAAAGCAAGATTTTGAAAATCAGATCCAAATCAGACAAGGAATCGGTTCAACGAGTTCAATCGTGGTTTAACTAACACACACACATAGAATTTAATTTATATTCACTAACAGTAAAAGAGTTTTATATAAATATCTAATTATATATTATTATATTAATAAAAATATTTAATTTAACTACTCACTACCTTAAAAGTCTTACAAATATCAGTAAGTGATTGAATAATAATATAAAACTTTTTTATATTATCAGTGCATATACCAATTATAATCTCATCTATCGTGAGTAATCTTGTAAAGTGAAAAAGTGAAAAAAGTGAGACATTAACCACCTTTAAATCAATAATCTTTATTGTGTGGATCCCACCATATAATTTGAGGATGATTGACCCCTCATTTTTTATTTTACAAGAATACTTACTAAAATAATTATATAGAAAAGTGACATAACAATTATATATACATAAAATCTAATTCAATATAATATATTAAAAAAATACATGACCCAAAATCCCGTCATGTGCCAATTTGTATTAAGAATTAAAATGTTTTTAAGTTTTAAAATTTGTGCCATAGCAATTATATGTCCTCTTTTTGAGATATATGATAATTGTTTTTTTTTAGGAGAGATATATGATAACTTTTTTTTTTCGGCGAGCTACATATGATAACTGTTTAAACTTTAACAATTTGTAATTTAATGTGTGAAAAATTATTTGATTGTCAATAACTTTAGATTAAATTATTATTTAATGAATAATCAATGTCATATATTTTTCTTTTTTTGAAACTTAAGAATATGTGAACCATTAGGCCGAGAATGACGGTGTATGTGTCTATTTAATGACTTTTCCACTTCTCTCTTCTTTTCTTCTCAATGTAAATCCCTGATTTTCTTTCTTGACCGTCCAAACAAAGGCCGAGAGAACAAGCCCATAACGAGTCACGGCCGACTGGAACGAATAACAAGATGTGCCTGCCCACACTGACCAAAATAGCTAAATAGATATGCATGCCCACAAGTAGTAAATTAATGACCCATGTGAAAATCTCAACCTACAGCTGAGCATCTTTGGTTAATTTATATGGTTCGATGCTTATTATTCTTAAACTAAGTTTAAGATTCAAACCATGAAAGGAAGAAAAAAAAATTACTATCAAAAGAGTTGTATCTTTATAATGAGTCGACTCAGCTCTAATCAAATTGTTTAAGAGTAAATATTGAATTGATTAGCATAATGAAAAAAAGGAAAACCTACAGTTAATAAGGAATCATAGAACTACGAGAGAAGCGGCACAACACAGTGTAGTAACTAGTAAGTTATATGCCATAACAGTTAAGTTATAATATTAAGATAAGAACAAGGTCTTATAATTTGCCCGGTTCTTTTATTGTTACAACATAGTACAGTAGATGATATAGAGTAGCTTAGCATATTAATAATAATTCCTTGTTGAGGTGTCAAAGCCACCAAAGACGATGCATCCGTTGCCATTGCCCTTGAAATGACCGGAGTTGTTGATAAGACCGTGCAAGTTTTGTGGGCCGCCGTTGCTGGCAGACGGATCACGGGGCGAGTTGTGGCGAGAGGCACCGGCGCGGTTGCGTTGGGATGGTGGTTCGGCATCAAGATCATCCACGAGGGGCAGCGGCTGCGTCAACGAATCTGCCATGGTTGATTAACTAGGAACTGAATAGCTAGGCCTGAACTGAACTGAACTGAACTTGGCTGTGTTTGATGCCCCGCATGGAATGCAGCACGCTTCTTTATATAGAGAGAAATTATTGTTTGTTCCTGGAGAAAGAAAAAAATTGATGCTATGTTTTTCTTTTATATTTGGTGAGTCATTGAGTTTTTCACTTTCATTACATTTTTAATATTGAATATGAGGTATTGAACTACAAATAAAATAGAGCTTTACATTATTGTTTATTGCTCTGACAACACCTAAGAAGTTATCTTATATAGGATGCCTTGCTTTGGGAGTGATATATAGGTGGTAATGATGAAAATTTTCTATATGGATATAAATTTAAGAATTTAATTTTTATGTATTTATAATATAAAATAATTTTATACTATCAATCAATAAAATTAAAAAAAATTAAATAACAAATCATGGGGAGTAGTTATCATAATAGATAATTATCTAACAAGATTTGATACTTTAATTTCTTATAATTTTATTAATTGATAGTATAAATTATTTTATATTATCAGTGTTTAAAAATTAATTCCTAAATTTAATGCCCTATATTTAGATACATTGACAATATAATGTTGGTGGAATAAAAAAATGAGTGAAGGTATCTTGAATAAAATTATTAGGGTGTATTTTTATTGTGAGTATATCTAAATATATATGAGATGTTTGAACAAATTATGTATATTTATATAAGAATCTCTCCTTTGTAGCTAGCTTATAGGATAAGTTAATGTGTGTTTGAATAACTTATTTTATATTATAAACAGCTTATAATTAATTTTTCGAGTAATCTTGTAGAAAATAAGTGATTCTTTTCTCCAAAATAATTAAATCCAAACATGCTATAATGACTCTCTTATGAATAAATATTGTGATAAATTTAAAGTTCTAGAAAAAATAAATTTGTAGGTATAAATATATTTTGTAAGTAAAAAGGGCCATGCCCGTGCACTTTAAGTTTTGTCTCCATATATGAATGAAGAGAATGTTTTTTTTTTAATATTATATGTATCCACACCGTATAATTATGTAAGTATGATTAAATATTAAAGTATGCATGTATTGAAGTAAAATAAATATAATATAATATATTTATATAATAAAAATATTGTAGTTAATGTAAAATTTAAATTTACAGGTAACACAACTCATGAGAATAAAATGTATTCCATAGTTTAGTGGGGCATGAGATTCCACCATGAAGAATAATTTGACTCCATGGATAAAATAAAAAATGTTTTGGTTGGTTGGGAGACAATGATATGGAATAAAAATATGCATGAAAATAAGTTATCAGATTGATCGACTTAGCACGGTGACCGCTAGAAAGGAATATGAATTAATTCTTGCCCCTCGCGACCCTATTAAAAAATAATTCACCCATAGGTGTACATAGGGTTGCATCAGCTGCTTTACGTCATCGCAAATTCCAATTCTAGTCATGGACTAATTTTTTAGGCTCTTATATCATTGAGCGTATATTATTTCAATTGTTTTTAACAATACACATAGTTAATGAATAAAGTAAAACTTTAAATTAGTGATTGAAAGTGTTATAAAATATTAATTTGGTCTTCGAAAGAGTTGTAACATCAATTTAATTTTTGAAAGACTTATAATATTAATTTAGTCATTAAAAAATTAAAATTTATTTTAAATTGGTCCAAAATATTAAAAAAAATTGGATTAACTTGAAATAAAATTAAATCTTTCGATAATTAAATTAATATCATCTATTTTTTAAGAATTAAATTGATATTTTATAATTCTTTTGAGAACTAAATTGATATCATAAATTTTTTAAAAATAAAATTAAGGATCAATTTAAAGTTTTACCCTTAATGCATATATAATGAAATATAATTGTAGTTTGCATAGTTGATTCGTCACACTTTAAGATTCTCCTGGTTAGTTATATTTAATAGATTATAAACACTAATTGTGAGAACCGGTTCTTTGTTTTTTGGTCATGTCAGAACCGGTTATAGGCTTTCATAATTCGACCAACCCAACTTGAGTATTTCGGGCTGAAATCAGTTTCACTTAAATTTTGCGTGGGACTGAACCTCTAAAATTGGACTTTTTTGAGTGAACTTTCTATCAAAGTTGTCAGTACGTTGCTTTATATTAGAATAATAATCGGTGAACTCACGTATAATGCGATACCTACATGAAGCATATGGAAAAAGTGAGAAAACGATAAAAGTGCTAGAATGATGAATCTCACATGATCATTATTATTATTTTTTAATTTTTTTTATCCAAAAATTTATCAATACAAATAGTAAAAATATTGATAAGTTTTGTGTATATATACAAAACTTACTAACAAAAGTACTATTTGTGCTGATAAGTTTTTTTTTTGGTAACAAAATTTACTAGCGTAAGCACTGGTATGTTTTGTATATATACATAAAACTTACCTGTGCAAATACTATTTATGCTAGTAAATTTTTGGACAAAAAAATTGAATAAAAATAATAATAATTATATAAGACTTATCATCCAAATATTTTTGTCATTTTCTTTACCATATGTGTCGCATATACGTCACACTATTTGTCAGTTTCCCTGTCATTACTCTTTCTATTATTCAAATGTGACTTCTGGCAAACATTTTTTTTTCTTTCTTCTGTAATACTTTTCATAAATAAGTTAAAGTAATCACGGACCCATATGCTATAGGTACCAAAGGCTGAACATACATCCTTTCCTTAAGAGAAGTTGCCCATTTTCACTGCTGTCATTCAATGGGAGTTCTTAAATATGAGCTTTCATTGGATTATTTACGCATGTACATCAATAAGCTGCTATGATGGCTTCATTCATGTTATTTTATGCCTGTAGAAATTTAATTTTTTGGCCAATTTTTACTGACTAGAAACACCAATTAATATAACAGATAAATTGGTTAGAAGTGGATCATTACAGTTTTCGGTTTTCATCCCTAGTTTTTTATTTACAATTTCTGAATCTTTTTTAATGAGCTTTTCAAAAATGAGTTACTCCAGCCTGTTTCCTCTTCTATCTTTTTGGATGCAAAACCTGTTTAGTCATTTGAAAAATTAATTCATTTGTAGAGCTGGGAAGAGAGTTCTACTCTAAAGCCTTATAAAATAAATAATAAAACATTGTGATACATATTTAAATCCAAAATTATATCTTTAAATTTAATTCATTTATATATGAGTCTGCTAGAACATATATGGGTTTGTTTTCCTTTTAATAATAATTATAGTTAATTTATATAAAATGAAATATAATTGTAGTTTGCATAGTTGATTCGTCACACATAAGATTCTCTTGGCTTGTTATATTTAATAGATTCTATACATTGATTGTGAGAACTGGTTATAGGTGTTCATAATTATATTCGATCAGCCCAACTTGAGTATTTTGGGTTGAAATAAGTTTATTTAAATTTTGTGTCAGCACTAAACCTAAAAATTGGACTGAGTTAACTTTCTATCAAAGTTGATACGTATGTTGCTTTATATTATTCAAATGTGACTTCTTGCATTTTTTCTTGTCCATCTCTCTGTAATATTTGTTTTTAGATTTAAATATATTTTTAATCTCTATAAATATAGGTCATTTTAGTTTTAGTCATTCTAAAATTTTTTTATGATTCTGGTCCTTTTTTTCTTTTTTTCTTTTTGGTTTCTCTTGTTCTAAATTTTGACCCCTATAAGTATTTTAGAATATATATTTTATCTTTGCAAATATTAAAAATTTTACATTTTAGTCTTTATAAGTATTTTAAGAATCTTCTATTAATTTTTATAAATATCATTACTTAACGCTAAATATAAACGACAGGATCAAACGAACCTCATGATGGAAAAAAGAGAAACCATAATCATGTAAAGCAAAAATTTTAAAGGGATTAAAATTAAAATAATTTATATTTATAAAGACTGAAAATATATTTAATTCTATTTTTTATAAATAAGTTAAAGTAATTATCACGATCCCATATGCTATAGGTACCAAGGGCTGAACTTACATCCACTGCTCGAGAGACGTTTTTCATTTTCACTGCTGTCTTTCAACGCGAGTTCGCCTTTCTTTTTTTTTGGATACAAAAATATGTGCTTTACTTGGTAGTTGGATTTGTTAGAATTTTCTGGATTTGAGCTTCTATTGATTGGTGGACTTTTATTTTATTAAAATAGGTTGAATGGATAGTCTAATATTTTCCTGGAAACCTATGTTATTATGTGATCTATTATGGGTTTGGGATTCACCATATATTATTGAGCTCCGACTCAATAGTGAGTGTGCTGGAGGATGTAAAGGGTCTTGGATGACCTAGGTCTTTGATGGATGGAACTAGATTACTATATATATTCACAATATGGGCAGGATCTCCACTCCACTCTTGGCACTCTTAACGGCCATTGCTCCATCAATGTGGCCCTTTGAAAGGAGAAGGAGAAGGAGTGAGTTCTCCTGTACCTGGCGTATGCATGTGCATGCATTTTTCTTTTTGGAACAGAATTCATAGACGGTGCTCGTCAACAATGTAAATCTAACAGGTACGCATTGTTATTAATCTATATTCTAATTCGATTGGTGTTCTAAATTTCTTGTATAGATCCAATATTATATACACATGTACATCAATATGCTTCTATGATGGCTTCATTCGTGTTAGTTTGATGCTTGTAGAAGTTTAATTTTAGGCCAATTTTTACTCGCTAGACACGCCAATTAATAACAGATAAATTGATTGGGAGTGAATCATTAGGAATACAGTTTTTTATTTTCATCCCTGACTTTTTATTTACGATTTCTGAATCTATTTTCAATGAGATAGTTATATCAGCCTGTTTCGTTTTCCTTTTTATTTTATGGATACAAAAGCTGTTTGAGTCATTTGAAAAATGAATTTATTTATTGAGCTGGGAAGAAGGTTTCATTCTAAAGCATTACAAAATAAAATAATAAAATATTGTGATACAAATTTAACATTAAAATTATATCTTCAAATTTTACATTTACATAAGTCTGCTAGAATGTATAACAGTATAGGCGTAGGCGTATTTTTTTTAAAAAAAAAAAGCAATAATTTTAGTTTTGAAAACAAGTAATATATATATATATATATATATATATATATATATATATATATATATATATATATATATATATATTCTTGAAAAATAGGTATTTTTCACTTGAATTAAGAAATATTTACTTGATTATAAACTAAGGTACTTAATGTTGTACTTCTTTACAATTTTAGATATGTGTTCTCTGGACTTATTACTATAATTAATGGGTCTTTCTAAACCTTTCTCATTAAGCTCATAAATAAAGTATTGCCTTCAAGATCATTGGCTTTTTCCTTATCTAAGTGTGAGTTTAGATCATTTTATTTTGTGTTTAAATAGCTTTTAATCATGATTTTGTTAAGAAAATACCTGAAAAAATGTACATTTTTCCAAAAAATAGGCAAATCAAATTATAAGCTACTTTTTCTTAACAATAGTTTCAATGCATGCTTAGTGTTTCCAGGGTTGGGATGATTTTCCTCATTTTCACATAAAACTATTATCCTAATGAGGCTTGAGACTTTCTTTTGGAATATTGCCAATTGTAGAGTAAGCTTGGGACCTGTTTCCTATATTTATGATAAAAGTAATGTTAATTGTATTTTTTTGGGACATATTTTAAGGAACACTCTAATATGTCCATTCAATATTGATTGAGAAAAAAGTTGAGGCAAACTCTTAATCAATATTTAAGTGATACCTTGAAGTATCTCTTAAAAGATGTCCTCAAAAAATGATACAAATAACATTTCTACTATGATAATGACTTGAAAAGGATCTCAAGACATAGAAGAGCTACAATTCACAAAAGCATATTACAAAACAAATCATAATTCAAGAAAAAAACAAACAAACAAACACACTTCTAAGTGCTCCCTGTAAAGTAGGAGCACCACATACTTAAATCACCTCATAATCACTCCCTCCCAAGACCAGCCATGCACTACCCACTTGAATCTTCTTGTTCCTCCCCAATAGTCTTTCATCCACACCCTATCATTCACAGCCAAGTCATTAAAGCTTCACTTCCCCTTAACTTCTCTAGCCAAACACCCACTATAATCTTTGATGCACTTCCAACGAAGTTCAACAATTTGACCAGACTCAAAACTCTATTCCTTGAAAACAACCAACTCTCGGGTCCCATCCCACAGTTGAACCTAGTCAACCTACCCAACCTAGAGCAGTTCAACATCTCCAACAACTTTCTCAATGGCTCTATCCCCATGATGAGTGCATAATATACACTTATTTAGTGCTTAATTTGGCATGATTTTTATGCTTTAATTGTTAAGAAATTAGCCACTTTTATATGAAATTTGGACTTTTGTAAGATTACTGGAACTAATGTTAAATTAGTAATTTTTAGGTAAAATATGGCTTGAAAGCTGATTTTCATTCAATTTTGCAAAAGAGGCATTTTTAAAGCTAAATAGAAAAGTTTTTGAGCTTATTTATGGTGATTTTTGAGTAGTGTAGTAGAAAATTTGTGTCTCTAAGGTGATTTGTATCTCTCTCTATAGAAATCAAAGACAAATGAAGATGTTTTGGAAAGCTTAAGAAATACTCTACAACTTTGATGTTTAGCCAAAAACCCAATTTTCAAAGTTTCTTGATGAAAATCCATTTGAAAAATTGAAGGTTGTTGTGATCCTAGGGCTTTCTAACTTGACCTCCACCTAGTATTTTTTTCAATATCTTGAGCTATAGAAGTTCGAGTAAGGCATTTCTTGTGGCATTGAAAAGCTTATTCAAAGCTCTACAACTTCTAACCTTTGAGAGCAAATTGCAAACCATTTGAGAGTTAGAAAGCCTAAAAGTCAATAGTCAAATATTAGTCTAGAACCAGAACGTGAATTGGGTTGTTCTGGCTCAACTAGGATACACCTCAGAGCTAGTTGGATTCAACCTTTACACCAAAGCTACGACTTGGTTTAGATTAGTTGGGAAAATAATTATTTTGACCCCAAACACTTATTACAAGATGATATAAATTCAAATCTTAAGGAGATAATTTAAGATCTTTTCTTTTTTTTTTTTCATCTAACAAACCCTAGAATCAAGGGAAAAAAAAAAAACTTTTCAAAAGGGGCTGAAAGGGAAGGAGTCTTGGACTCTTGGTCTTGGGTTGGCCTCTTGGCCATCTTTGGCTACCTCTTGGTAATGCTATATTCTTTTCTCATTTAATTCCCTTAGAAGACATCAAGGTGGAGCCACAATTTTGGCAGCTATGTCAAGGAGGAAGAGGCACATAATTGGGATCCATGCTTCTTCTCTTTCCTCTTGGATTTATGTTTAGCATATATACTTTGTCTATGGATTTATATTTGTTAAATATGTTAGCTGGCTAAATATCTTATGCTAGGGTGATGATGTAACTTATGTTGTAAATATGATTGTTTGAGATTTTCAATTTAATGAATTTTTTCTTATTCAATTGAGTTTCTATTATCCATTCTTAATGCTATTTGTGGATTTGCGAGCCACAGATTGACTATAGAATTGTGTAGTCTAAGAGGAATCCAAGTACATAATTGGGACAATGAAATAGAAACCTTAATTCATAATTATCTAGGAATAGGAATTAAAGACTCCATGGGGCTTTGTATCGATAATGCCTTTAGTTTTAGGATTCAAGTTGAGGAATCAATTGAGTTCTAAAATCTAGGAAGGATTGGTGCGCTAGAGGAATCAAATACCAATTAAATTACGAATCCCTCTCCATCAGTTGATTAGATGGATATTCATTAGATTAGGAGTTTAATAATCATAGGAACAACTAGGTGAAATTAGACCCCTAGTGCATTTTTATTAATTGAGATCCCTATTTTGCATTTTTATTTTATTTAATTTCCTATTATTTTTCTTAGGTTTTGCTTTGTTAATTGAGATACCTTCTTTGTTTAGGATGCTTAAATAGTTTCTAAGTTAGGGAATTAGTAGTTGATTGAATCAATCTTCATGGAAATAATACTTTACTCACACTTTATTATTTGTGTGACCTGGTATACTTGCTGGTGTTGCTATCAATTTTTTGGTGCCGTTTCCGGGCATTGATTTTCAATGAATATCATTAGTACCTAATAAGGATACTAATTTAGGCAAAAAAATTTCTTTTCTTTTATTTTAGGTTTATTTTCTTTTACTTTTGTTTTATTTTCTTGCTTTTGATCTTTTGTTATTTTCCAAGGTATTTGGAATGGATGCAATGGGGAGTAAGGAATCCTCCTCTATGGAATTGCAATTTCTATGGAGGCAGCCATCCAAATGGCTATTGTTGAGCCAACCTATCTTATGTATCAAGAGCAAGTCACTTATATGGGTAACCTTCCAAGATCCTAGAAGAATCCACACTTTGACAGTTATAATCTAGAATAGAGGAACTACCCCAGTTATTCATGGAATAACCAAGGCTCATATCAGCACAATCAAAACAACTATCAACTTGATGGAACCTCATCATTAGAGGCCACATTTGAAGAGTTTAACAAAGTCTATGAGGAGATTATATTTGACTCAAGAATGTCAACACTAGAGGCCATTCTTGAGAAGTTCATGCAACAAACTAAGGAGAGTTTAAAAATTCAATGAGCTTCTCTTCGAAACTTCAAAATTTCTGATTGAATAAGTCTCGAGGCAGATGGAAAAAGAACAACAAGGCACACTTCCAAATAACAAGATTGTCAATACAAAGGAGCAGTGCAAAACTATCACTTGGGAGGATGGTCAATCATGTGAAGACCCGAGAGAAGAGGATAAGTCTCAGGAAGATGAAAAAGCCACCCATAATACTCACCCAGCAAATAATTCATCTTTAGAGCAAGCACTTGTTAAAGCATCCACTCAAGTAGAACGATCAAAAGGAAAAAAAAAGAACAAGAGCTAGATTGGCTTATACTATTGCAACCTTCAATGTCTAATTAGGTCTCATACATTCAACTAGTCAAGAAACAAAATATGGAGAATCAAGTTATTAAAATTCTTGAGGTAGTTATCAAGTTGCTGATCACCATCCCTTCTGTAGGAGCCTCCAAGCAACCATGCTTTTATGCTAAATTGATGAAGGAGAAGGAAGGCATCAAGATATGGGATCCAGGAATCTAACAGTAAAGTCAAGATGTGGACTATAAATGAGTGCTTCTTGGGAGGCAACCCAAGTCTTCTAATGCCTTTTTCATATTTTTCTTTATTTTGCATTTGGTTTTTTTCTTTTCTTAATTAAATTGTGTCTTTGTGAATCTAATATTTCTTTTGGCAATGGACTTGTTAATTTTGATTTATGAACTTGCAGGAAGATAATGGACAGCAAGATTTCTCACAAGTTGTGACCTATTTTTTTAAAAAAAGATACAATTTTGTTTAGGAAAACAGAATACTTCACCAGCCACCCAATGAGAATTCTCACGGGCCACAACTTAATTTTCAAAGAAAATACGGTGAATTTTGGCTATCAAGAGGCTTATGCATAAATTGGCTAACTTTATTAACTGAATATGATATATCTGGTCTTGTTATGGTTGCATATTGCAATCCACCAACAATTAACCTATATAAGGTTAGATCAGCAAAATCAAAATCATCATGAGCTGATAATCTTTTAGTAGTTAATATAGGTGTAGGCATGGCCTTTGCAGTAGCCATTCCTACCTTGTTAAGTAAATCCTTCAATATTTGATCTGTGTAAGAAGGATTTGACTTGTAGATGTCCTATTAGCTCTTAGCTTCAATTCCTAAAAAGTAATGTATTTCTCCAAGGTCCCTTAGGAAAAACGCCTAATTCAGCTATTGTATCAAAGTAGAGATTTTATTTGGATTGTTTCCTACGACTAGAATGTCATCACTATACACTACACCAAAATGTAGGTTGTGGAAGTTGTAGTAAACACAGTGAACAAGGAAAGGTTACATTTGGTATTGGTAAAACCAAAATAATGAAGAGTAATGGTAAGTTTTGAAAACCAGGCTCTTGGAGTCTATTTTAGGCCATAAATAGCCTTTTGGAGCTTGCACACAAGTTGTTTATCTCTTTGAATAAATCCCTTAGGTTGAGTCATAAAGACATCTTCAATTAATTCTCCATTTGAAAAAAGCATTATTGAAGTCAAATTGCCGAATCCTCCATCCTTTTGAGAGAGCCATAGTACGTATGAGTCTAACTGTTGAAGCTTTAATCACTGGAGTAAAAACTTGATCAAAATAAAGGCCTTCTCTTTAATGGAATCTTTTTGCTACAAGTCTTGCTTTATACTTATGAATTGTGCCATCTGGATGCCTTTTAATGCTAAACGCTCATTTGCATCCTATGACCTTGGAATTGGAGGAGGAGAGACAAGGGACCAAGTTTGGTTATTCATCAGTGCCTCATTTTCCTCAATCATAACTTTTTTCCAATGAGAACACTGCAGGGCCTGCTCTACTGTCTGAGGTGAGAGATGGACTAAATCAGGCTCTGAAGTGATGGTAGTTGCATCTGTTTTAGACTTGACTATGCCTGATTTTGTTCTTGTATGCATAAGATGATTATTGTTAGGTAGTGAAGTACTAGAGGGAGGTGAGGGGTTAATTGGAAGTTGGATTTCTATTGCTGAAATAAGAATGATATGATCTACAGTGGTTTGGATAGGAGTAGAACTAGAAGAACCTACAGAGTTAGTAGTGGAGGGAGATGTAAGAGGATAGGAAATAGTACTGGCAGTTTGATGTCTTTGTGTGGGAGAAGAGTGAGATAAATTATGTAACGAGGAGGGTTTAACAAGTATAACAGGTGTAATGGGTACTAATTCAGAAGATATTGGTGGTGGACCATGTATAATATTAGTGCAAAACAATTTTTGATATGGGAATAATGATTCATCAAACACTACATTCGTAGACACCTACAATTTTCTTTATGGTGAGAGACATTTATAACCCTTCTGATTTGATAACACGTTCGGTGTGAAGGTAGCAATTGCAGTAGTGAGCATTGAAGTAGCAAGGTGCTCAAGGATGGCCATGGATCAATTGAGCTCTGACATTGTGTAAGGTATCAGACGTCAATTATCTAAGAATGCTGGAGAGAAAGCAAGAGAATTGATAAAAGAATGAAATGTTTTCATTTTCTGATACAATTCATGTTTGGATATAAAGATCTTATATACATGTGTGTAATGCATACCATGACCACCAAAGCCTATAACAAACTTAATAAACTAATCTAAATACTTGTTTGAGTGCTATTATTTTGATTTAAAAAAAATCTTTTTTAATAAAAAAAGTAGTTGTGGTGTTTTTTTTATATGTTTGGATAAAATATTTTGTAAAAAACACAAAAAGATATTTTTTAAGAAGCTATAATTTTTATCTTCTAGTTTTTATAACATAAAAAGGACGTTTAAGAATAGAAGATTTTTTAATATTACATCCAAATATAAAATTAATTTTATATTTAAACATAAAATAACTTTTGCTCTTTTAAAAAATGATAACCTTAAAAAAAGATATTTTTAGATAAACTGATCCGCCCTAAGTCTAACAACCACTAAATGAATTAATTGTAATTAGTCCCTTCTCATCATTTCGAAACTATCTGTATTTGTATTGCAATATTTAAAGCTTTTCTTCCTTGAATCAATTTTTTTTAACAAAAAAAAAGCACTTTTTTTAAGTGCATTTGGATTTGCTATTTTGAAGATTTTTTAAAAAAAAGTGCTTTTTAGGGTGTTTAGATTGGTTTTTATAAAAAAAAATACTTGAAATTAAAAAAGCTATTTTACTACTTTTTTTTTAAGTTAGTGATACTTTGCTTCTAAAAAAAATAAAAATAAAAGTAATTTTTAATAAAATCATCTTTCAAAACTATCCCTTGCTATTATTTATATTTAAATTCTATCCCATCTCAAACCCTTAAGAAAATTTCCCTCTCACTCTTACTCTCAATTGCACAAAGCGCCCACACTGCCACACCTCACAACGTTCCTTCTCATCAGAACTGCTTTGCCATCCACACCTCATAATGTTGTTGTACATTCTATTCAATGTTGGGAATGATGATTTTGTGGTGTGTTGCTTGTTGTGGGTATACCAAGTTCTCTCAATGGTGGCTTGTGACATATTGGGTGATAAACTTTTGGGTGTTTTTGGAGGCAGTGGGTATTGAATTTTCCAGGGACAATTCGGATAGCGTATAAAGAGGGATTGAGGGGTTGAGCCACTGTGGAAGTGGAGGTGATGTGGTGATTTTGGAGAAGTGTTGGTATAGTTATTGTGTTGGGGTCATATTCAAATGGTTTTAAGTGGCTCGGTGTTTGGGCTTTGGGTTCTCTGTTTGGCTTGTTTTTGCTTCAGTAAATTGAAATTGGGTTGTCTTTGAGAGGGTGTTGCCTATGTTGGTTTCTTGAAGGAATGTGTTTGGAAATGAAGATTGGCGCTTTTCTCATGTTCTTTGAAGATTGGACGGGATGTTTATTCAAAGGGAGTTGCTATGTTTAAGCTATCATTTGTGTGTGGTTGTTTGATATTGGGGTTGATGGTGTTTTGGCTGGTTTGTCTTACGAGTTTTTGTGGTTTTTGCTATGTCTACACATTTGCCTTTTATATAATTTGGCTTTAAAAAAAATGTTTTTATTCTTTTTTTGTTCGAACAAATCGATTTGTAAGTATTTTTAATAATTAAAAATACTTTTTTAAATTATTTATCCAAATATAAAATAATTTTTCTTATATATATGAAAATTCTACCAAAAAAGTGAAAAAAAACACTTTTTTTTTTAAATCCAATCCAAAAACACACATATGTATTTGTATTGCAATGTTAAAAGCTTATGTTCCTTGAATAATTTTTTTTTAAAAAAAAAAACCTATCTTCCAATCCCGGGTCCCCTCCCCCTGATCCTAAAACGAAACAGAAATTCTAACCTAATTTCAAGAGCCAAAACAGACGTTAAAACGCTAATGTTATATATAAACAAATTTCTATAAACACTAGATTTGCTCTAAGATCTGTGCATGATTAGTTCAATTTTTTCCCACTATCCAATCTGTAAGGTCGTCCTTCGTTTTAATTATTAATCTATATCTATGCTCATCCACATTGTATAAGGTGTGCTCTAATTTAAAGTGGGGGCCTATTTTATAGCAATTATTCCCTGTTTGATATGTAGGGAAGAATTCAGAAAAGCAAGACCATATTATTTAAACATATCCACTCCACCTTTGTCCATAGGGAATCAATGCAATGGCGATACGATACAGTTGTCCGTTTCATATATATTCTTTAATTATTCTTTGCGTATTGTTTATTAACCTTTTATGTATAGTAACATTAAAAACTTACTAATTTTTAGGATATGCTTTGTCATAAGTTAGATGCTATTTCATTCTTAAAGCTTCTGATTTTAAAAGTTCCAATCGGTTGATTTTTTTGTGCTATATCTTAATTATTTTACATATGGGATGAATAAGGATTAAATTTTCAAATAAAAATACGATTTAATTTGAATATACTGTCAATATAAAAAGTTTTTACACAGACATCTAATTATATATTGTTACATCAGCAAAAGTCTTTGATATAACCACCTATTTTTTGAATGGTCATGCAAATGGAAGGTTTTAATTGAATAATAGTGTAAAAAAATTTTACACTGTCAGTATATTCTAATTAAACTCATAAAAGTATTTGTTATTTTTAAAACTAAAATGTCAAGCAAATTAATATAACTGTACGCAGACATGTAACGGAAGTTTAACTTCCATTTATATTTGAAGAAATTCTTAAGTAAGCACTTCTTACTATCGTAGAGTTTAGATGTTTCATTCATATTCTTATATATGTAAAACTAGTGGCTCACGTGTCTTAATCTTCATTAATGTTATAATCTTATTAATTATTTTTTTGTTTATCATTAATATTATAATCTTATTAATTGATTTTTATTTATTATATGTATCTATTAATAATTACTAATGTAAAAATGTAATAATTATCTTTTTTAAATTACATTTTTTAAGTTACTTTCTCGGCAGTTTACTTCTTTAAAAATTATTATTATTAATTAATTTTTAAATATTTATTATTATTATTATTATTATTATTATTATTATTATTATGTTAACAAATGTGTTCAGGAAAATATACTAAATTGAATTTTTGTTTATAACAATATCATTATACAATTTTGTAGCTTTTTACAGTAAAATTATGTAGGATGGACTTTTTTTTACACTTAAAATGATGCACAAGCATAAAACTGGACGTAGCTAATATGAACCAAAGGAAAGGGGGATCTGATGGTGGGTGTCATGAGTTCAAAGGACCTAGCACCCGGTTATACTTTCTATACCACAGGAACCTAATATATCACAGTATATATACATGACAAAAAAGGTTAACGTAATCGGATAAAATATAATCAAGGCACAAATATTGAAAGTGTAAACTTCCAAAACATCTGCTTTTGAAATCCACATCACTATACATCATTCTTTGGATTGAAAATAAAAAATTACAATCGCTAAGCATTGAGAATCTCAATAATACATCAAGAACATCAACAAAAATCTTATGAGAGAAATAGTTGTAAGAAATTATAAGCACACAAGTAATTTATTGAGATAAATGCAATATAGTAAAACGATTGAGATTTTTTATTTTCAAAATTAAATAACATATTAAGATATATCTCAAATTTAATTTTATGTTTTTATATTTATCTCTAAATTTTTGAAAATTTAATTAATAACTATAATTTAAAAATAAATTGGTGAAAAATATTTAAAAATGATTTTTTTTATATTTGATATTATAATAATTATTAAATAGATATAGTATATAATATATGGATATTAATAATTAATTCAATAAATTTTCTTGAACAATTTGTTAACATAAAAATATTTAAAAATTAATTAATTAATAATTATTATTATATTATTAATTACTAATATATATAATTATTATATTAAATATTTAAAAAATAGTTAATAAATAATAATGATAATTTTTTAAAATAAAATGCTGAAAAAGTAACTAAAAAGTTATAATTTAGAAAAGAAAATTATTATACTTTGATATTAATAATTATTAATAGATACATATAATAAATGGAAAGCAATTAATAAGATTGTAGTATTAATGAAAATTGAAACACATGCATCATTATTTTTACACGTATCAAAATATAAATGAGATGCCTAAATGCTCATGTAATAGGAAGTGTTTATCCAAAATCTTCTCTTAGATTTAAACCTTTCAAATTTAAACCTTTCAAACTTCGTGCGGATAGTTTATAGCAAGCAGCAGGAATATTGGCTGCTGCCTTGTGTAGCAAACCTCATAATGTTTACTTTAGTTGACTCGTTGTTAATTCGCCATGAGATATGGATTTTTCAATTCCAAAGTCCAAATAGTAGATTTCCTCTTAGGAAAGTTGTTCACAGAAATGAAGGTATGCAATAAATACTACAATTGGAAACAAATCAAACAGCACAATTATTTATCGTATAGAAGTAAGGTTGGAAATTCCGAGTACCATGACAAAAATAGTTCTTAGCGTCTTAAAGTGTGGTCATGTTATATCTTTGGTTTGCGTGTCAATTTGGTATCGAAATGCTGTGAAGTAGGTTGCTTATATAGTTATTAACAGATATGAATTAATCTTAAAAATGTTTTAGTTTACATAACACATACTCATGTCCAAGGAATTAATGCAAAGCTATCCTTGGAAAAAAATATAGATATTCTTCCTCATATTTGTTGCGTTATATGGATATATAAGCTGTGCTTTTGCCTATATAGTATAGACCCATGATATTTAAATTCAACTCCGGGACAAGAAGCTGAGCACCTACTCTCCAAATAAGTGTTAAAATCAATATAATGCGAGACTTAATTATTAAAATAATTTTTGTTCCAAAGTATTTGATTCATTTAAAGTGTTCGATTTGAAGTTGTATTCTGATGTGCAAAAGCATTTACCACATTTATATGTTTATAATAAAAAAATATTCATGTTTATAAATGGCTGTTGAAGCCTATAGTTATAAATTGTGGTCTGTAATTGTAATTGTGGCTGTAATATTGTTACTGTAATGTCTTTTACAATTTATTACAATAATAATTACAATCACATCAGCTGCATTTTTTTTCATAATTTTTGGCAATCACAATAATCCTAATGTAAGTACAACTATAAGCACAACTGCAATTCAAAAGCATGATGATCCTTTATTTGGTAACTGACATGCTTGTATATATCCACACGCCATAGTGAAAATATTCAATATACAAATAAAATATCATTGTATATACCAAAATAAATAAAATAAAATGTCATTGATTTCCTTAAGAATTTTTAGACTATTAACCGCCGCCTCCTTTCTCGTCAACCATGTAGCCCTTGGTCACTCCCCCTTTCTTGCCTCTGTTCCGCACGATCATCGCCCTTTTTGTCTTGTAAACTATAGAACATAAATATTAATTGTTAAACAGATAATATTTAATTAGGTATCTTATCCATATTCCGTATGGAATAGGTATACTGTAGAGAAGTTATAATAAAATTCTCATACTCCCATTTTTTTTTCTGCCAACTGAAACATTTTCTTCTCCCTCTCAGCCTCTATTGCCAGTCTGTCACTTTGCCGAAGAGACCTGGCTTTAAATTGCGGTTGTAGTCGCAATTATAATTGTGTTATGATATGAAAAATTGTGGAAAATTATAGTTGTTGTGACTATAATTATCACTATGATGCGGTTGCGGAAGGTATTGTAATAACAATATTGTGGCCGTAATTACATGTTATTGTATTATATCATTATGCGTATATCATTTTTTTTTTAACGAGCTGTAAACTTTTAGGCTCTTGTATTATATCATTATGCGTATATTTATTTCTATTATTTTTAATGTTAATTAATCATGGTTAGCTTACATATATAAAAATGAAATATAACTACGTAGCTGATTTTTCATACTTGAGATTCTCTTGGCTAGTTATACTTAATAGAATCTAAACATCGATGGTGAGAACTGATTAGATTTATTCAGCATCGAATCAACCCAACTTAGAGTCACTACAGCATAATCAAAATTTTAAAAATTTAGTAACATTTGAAAAATATTACTAAATTATAAAAAAAGTATTATTTAGTAACATAAGTACTTATATACAATATTTATTAAAAAAAATTGTTACCGAAGAGTTTTAATAATATTTTTTATATTTTTTATAACATTTTGTAATTGTCAAAGTTTTAATAAATATTGTTAAAAACTAAATATGTAGTGGTGAATCTATTTGTTTTAACGTTTAAGAAAAAAAAAAAATTGAAACCATGGTTTATAAAGGGTGGTAAATTGAGTTTCAATTGATTTCAATATGTTTTACAAAATAACGTCAAATTACATTACAAACGTAATTTTTAGTCCCAAATCATACTTTGTGAGAGAGAGAGAGAGAGAGAGAAATTACTTTTCTGTTGAAAAGAAAAATTACTTTTCTGTTGAGGTTTACAAAATATAAAACAAGCACATCGTGTATGGATTGGCATCAATAGATGTTTCACTTACAACTTAAAAATTGGGCTCAAAAGTTTATTTAATTTAGATTTGAGTGTCTCTAGGTAAACCATTTTCAATAACTCTCCTCCTCGAGCGCCATTAATCTCCAACCATTTTGATGGATAGGGATGTTCACCGGTCGAGTTGGATTAAGTCAATTTTTGAAATTTTTTTGCTCAACCCCAAACCAATCCAACCTGATTTAAATCGGGTTGGGTAACCAGGTTGCTCTTTTATGGGGAAAAAAACAATAAAAAAGATATTACCATCGACCCAAAAATAATCAAATAACCAAATCAAGCCCTAATCCCAAACATACATAAAAATGCATCAAAATAACCCTAACCTCAAATCAGTCCATGCCCAAAAACAATATCATTCAACTCTCTTTTGATTTCTACCAGAAAGTACAACAATACAACAATGGGAAGAATGAAATAGACAAGGGCCAAAAAATAAAAAAGAAATCAAATCACAGAAGCTTATGAGAAAATTAAGGCTTTCCCATCACCTTCCCCCATATGCCCATCCAAGCACTCTATACAGGAGCTGTCAAGCCATAGTGCCATGTCATGCCCAAGAACTCGTGACCTGTACTCTTCGTAGACCGATGACGAGCCAGATCTCAAACCAGTGCACCACCCATGATGTGAAGGAAAGCTGCATCACCAAGGGTGCACAAACTAGGCCGTGGAGGAACTGGATCTCCCAGCAACTAGCAGCACTAAACTTGTTGCAGGGCCGACTCTATATGGAAGAGGAAGGATGGAGGAGAGATAAAGGAGTAAGAAAGAACAAGGGGAAGGAAAAGTGTCTGATATGTTAAAGCAAGGAGGTGATGGTGGTTGGTGGTGGCTAGCGGTAGGAAGTGGGTGAAAATGTAAGGGGTTGAAGGTGTAGGAGGTGGGGCCTGTTCATGAGATGAGATGGGTAAGAAAACAATGAAAGGTGAGAGAGAATATTAGGGTTTACTTTTAATATATATATTTATATTGGATAGTTAGGTAGGTGGGTATTATTTCTTGACCCGCCACCCAAACCTTCAATAAGTCGAGTTGGTCAATTTTTATTTGAACTGACGCGATTATCTAACTATACCCAGAATTTTGTTTTTGGGTTGGGTCAGTTTGGTTGGATAGAGAGGTCTATCTGGATCCATGAACACCTTTATTGACGGAGAAGTTGGCCCCATAGAGGTGCTTAATCCCCACCATGTTAGTTTTTAGTGACCCGTCCTTGTAGGATTTAGGGTTTAGGTGCTCTTGTAGCAAGAGATTTCTCTTGTTCTAATCTATTCTCTATATACCACATCAACAATTACTGGTGGATAAGGAAACAATGATGGCCCACATTTACTAATATAGCAAACAATATATGGGTCAGAGTTAGGGAATCTCTTGCTCTAAGAGTACCATAGATTTTCTCATCCTATCAGATAGTATTTTATTTATTTATTTTTTAAACCTTTTCTTACAACATGGTAGTATATATGATATCCTATCGAATGAATTTCTCTTGATGATAGAAGCATCTAGATCGTAGGAGATAATGTGAGGTTAGCTCATGCATTTGTAGTTTCTGTAGTTTTTGCAGTTACCGACGCTCAAGTAGTATTGGAGGATTTGTGCTAGTGTTAGGTTATATATCGGTAGTCTCTGCTAGTAGTCGATTTGGTTGGAGTTTTATTCGTTAGTTTGTTTTTGTTTCTTTGATTGTGGTGTCTGTCCAACATGTACACTTCACTTGTGGAGGTATTAGCAAGGTGGTAGCCTGGTAGGCTTCGATCTCTTTGATGGTTCAAATTATGTTCTATCATTAGCTTGCTAATGCGTACCACGATGTGAGTCTGGTGCTGTCGTGTTTGGTGCTTTGGTTTTGTAGGGTGTGTGGCTGCGATACTTTAGTTTGTTGATTAAGGTTTGTACCATGAACCATTTCTCTCTCTTGCTAGCTGCACAACCGGTGCCTTGTCACATCCTCATTCTTATGATCAATTTGTGCAGCAGTGTTAACGTTACGAGTGGCTTGGGCTTGTGTTGGGCGAGGTCGAGGCTCACCTGCCCCAACAGCATGTAACGAGTCCAATGGGCCAGACGGCCCAATTTAGGTGTGGAAGAGATCAAAAAGAAGAGGGAATAACAGAAGGAAGCATTTTGACCCAAAAAAAAAAAAGCAGAATGAAGCATGAGTGTGGAATGACTCTAGTCCTTCTTCCCCTCTGATTCTCTTCTGATATTCTTCCCCTAAATTCTTTCTGGTGACTCTTTCTTTCTAATCAACATTAATATTTCATTCCTTTAGGCGTGACTTATGCCAATGGAATAGTATTCATGAAGTTGGGAAGCATCATTAGATTGAGAGTTATCCACTAGACTCTCAGTTTCTGCAATTTCTATTTCTCTGCAATTGTTAGTTGTTATTTCATTTCTCATAGACATTACTTGTTACCGGGGGATTGCTGTGGGTTATTTCTCTTTTCTTATTATATTAGTAAATTTAGAAGTGTTCCCCTTACACAGCAAGGCTCAGTGCCTTCGAGTACTTTAATTGTGTGTAGAAGGAAAGTAAAATCAAGCTAGCTAGCTTGCTACTGTAACAAGATTAAGATATTTTGCAATGCCTTCAAAGCAATAGGCCTTCCTTTTATAGACGCAGAGAAAACATAGAATGAGTGCGGATGGGAGAGGAAAATGAATTTTCTAAGCCAATCTGCATAGTCATGCAAGCCCTTTGTTTTAATTATTAGAGAAATTCTTAGCTGCTCATGGAGCAGGAAAAAAAAAAATAATCTGGCTTTTTATTCGTTTATTGTTTTACACATAAGTAAATGTAAGTTATTCTTATCTCCTAAATTATCAACATTCATTAATATATTAAATAATAAATAAATCAGAGCAAGAGTTTTTTTTTCCCCCCTCAAAAACGACTAAGAATTTCTCTAATTATTAACATGTGTCTATGATTATAAATACCCACATTATATAAAGTGTGTTCTAATTTAAAGTTGGGGCATATTTATAGCAATAATTCCCTGTTTGGTAACTATATATGGATGAACTCAGAAAAGCAAGACCATTTTTCAATCTTCTCCTCTCCAGCTTTGTTGATGGGGAATCGGTGCAATGGTGATGCGAAATACATAGTTGTCCGTTTCATTTATATTATTTAATTATGTGATGAGTAAAAGAAGCCCAAATGACAATGCAACCAGCATAGTGCCGAATAATGCTATTGATGGTATTTAGCTCCAAGAGTAACCTGAGGAAGGCAGGCTCAATGTGGTATCCAACACTCCTCTCTGATAATTTCGCTCTTCCCTCTGTCTACATATTCGTTCTTGAGTGAACCTAATTACTCTTCTCTCGCTCAGGTGTTGAAGCTCGTTGTGGTGGAGGCTCCTACTCAGTTACCTTTCCCTCATTCTGATACATACCTCTGTAAATATAATTCACACTTGTCCATTTTATTTTTGCCCATTGAACTTGCTACTGTTCCATTAGTTCCAATACTTAGTACACGACACTGCTGCATAATTTCCATCGAATTCCATTTGTTGTTTCTGTATTGTTACAAATTATTCCTCGCGTATTGTTAATTAATTAACCTTTATGTTTGGTAACATTGAAAGCTTAACTTTTTTAGGTTATGCTTTATGCTAATTGCTGTAGAAGCCAGCATGGAGAATGAGATGGATAAAAATGACACGGAGGCGGGAAAGTCTGTTATGGCTAAGGGACAGGTGTCAATTGATCCGAATGCTAAGGGGAATGAGGAGGAGCAGTACATATCCCTGTCATTTGGTTGTTAATTTCATCTTGGGACTCAGACTCAGGTGTTCTTGGTTCTTCAGATTCTTATTTGCGTTGTCGGTTGTTCTAGTTTACATATTACATATTCTACTGCTACTGATACAATAGATACTGGTTGATATATTGTTCACTGTTCTGTTTCTTGAGATTAATATCATTTGCTGAGGTTTATCCATTACGACCATTACACTAATTCATTCTTAAAGTATGATTTTGAAAGTTCCAATTGGTTGATTTTTTTTTTTTTGTGCTTTATCCTAGTAGCATGTTTAGATTTTTATTTAAAACTCCAATACTATGGTTTGAACAAAAGTTCCAAGAAAAAAGTTTTTGGCCAAACCATAATTAGCAAAAATGTTATGGAAGTGTAACTTCCATTTTGGATTTGGACTTCTTAAACTTCGCGTGGATACTTGTAGAAGCAGCAGGAATATTTTTTGTAATTGAACCGTGGCTAATCCACTGAAATATGGATTACAATTCCTATGTCCAAATGTTGGATAGCCATAGGCAAGATAGAAATGAAGTTATATTACATAATATGATTGGAAACAAATCAAACAGCATAATCTTTTAGCATATATCAGGTTGGAAATTTTGAGCATCATTACGAAAATAATTCTTAGTATCTTGGAATGTGGTCATCTATTTTATCTCAAGTTTGCGTGTCAATATGGTATCAAAGTGCAATGAAGAAGGTTGCTCATTTACATAATCATTGGCAGATAAGAATGAATCTTCGAATGGTTTAGTTTACATACCACGTACATACTCATGCCCGAGGAATTAAAGCAAAGCTATCCATGAGGAAAATGATATATATAGATTATCGTCCTCATATTTATCGCGTTATTCGGGTATGTATGCTGTCCCTTTAGCTATATATTTATATGTCTATAAATTATTCCTGATGCGTTTGTTAGGTATTGTATCCACTCGCCGCAGAGAAAATTAGAAAAATCTTCAATATACAAATCGAATATAATACTTTCCTTAACTATTTCGTGACTATACATCAACCTCCTGCGAGGATTGCTGATACACCGACATCTAGCCAAGAGGTTTGAAACTTAAATTATATCGTTTTTTCTTTTTTTTTCTTTTGAGTGAGGAAAGAGAAAAACGAAATTTACTATTGTAAAGATCTTTACATTATTAGTACATCGATCAGAATATTAATTTTAAAAAAATATAAAAAATTACAGAACATTTGTTAGTTATTATATTTCAATATTATTCGGAAATATTTATGAAATATTTAACTTTAAATAACATAGTTCAATTACTTGCAAAATAAAATCTACAAGTTATAATGCTCAATATAATGTTCAATAACTGATTAAGCTTTCTAAATGCAACCAAACCATGTAATAAGTATTACAAATTACTTAAGCTATCAAGCGAAAAATTTAATTTAAAAATACTTCATGTCTATACATAAATTCTTTTATGCTTGTATTTTAATCTTGCAAATGGTACAAACTTCGATCACTAGCTACATGAATCTATTCTATAAAGCTTTGTGGAGGAGAAGGAAATACGCCAAGTGGGTCGGTGGATTCCACATATATATGCACCATCGTTATACGAATGCGATCGATGAACCGTGAACATTGTGGTACATGATAAATAGAAATGCATTGATCATTTTAAATACAAGGAAAGAGTTCTCTATTGAGACTTAATTAAGAAGAATTAAGGGAAATTCACAGGATGAAACCCGCATCATACAAGCAAAGGAGGTGGCATACTCTTAGAGGACAAACTATTAGAATTGGGAATAAATTTAGGTTTAACTTAACTCCAAAAGTTAAGTTATGAAGGGGGATTGTTCAATTATAAAATATACTTTGGCCATATATCTAGTTGATATGAAGTTTTACACACACTCATCAAATATAAGATAGGACCATGTTAGAAATAAAATTAGACTTAAATCTAACTCAATATTAAAAACTAGCTTACGGGATAATATATTCTTGGCAGGGTAACTCTTGGGGATGCAAATTATTAGAATTGAGAATAAATTAATTAGGTCTAACTCAATTCCAAATTAAAAACTAAAAAGAGGATTGCTCAAGTTGTTGTTGTTGTTGTTGTTGTTGTTGTTGTTGTTATCTTTTTTTGATAAGTAACCGGATAACCTCCCACAAGCATAAAGAAGGCATCCAAGTACAGCTTTCAGAATCAAATACAAACTGAAACAAAAAAACCCATTTGATCTACTCCTAATATAAAAATAACACCAAGACACACCCAGAAAAACATAAACAAAAACACATTGACCATATGTCAAGCCAATATGAAACTTAATACATTCCATCAAGTATGAGATAGACTTTGAAATGATATTGAAATTGAGATTAGGCTTAAAAACTAACTCACGAAAAAGAATTGCTTACGTTATTATAAACAGTACTTTGGCAATTAGTCTAACTGATGTGAGACCTACACTGTGATCGCAAAGCCAATCCCTAGAATAACAACAACAAAGTCCTTATTCTAAAATCTCTTTATAGTTATAATCCATATATATGCGTCTCACAGCCAAAGCAGGAAAAACACATATGCGTCATCTATAATAAAACAGCTGAAGATATTCAAGCCTCGAAAAGCTCTTATTCTTAGACTATATAACCCCACCAACACATACACTAATATACAACATACAATACAACGAACAGAGATTATTTATGCATTTGACATCATATAAAACACGCACCCTAAAGTCATCAGAGTCATACTGATCAGTTAGTATTGCCGGCAGTGTGGCCCGTTTGATTATCCGGGCCTTTCATCCTTTGCCTTCCAAAGTAGCTGTAATGTGATGCCTGGCGATTCCTTCCAGGCATAGGAATTGGGAAGGAACTAGGTGGCATTCTTGGAGGAACCTTTTGAGCTTCACCATCATCAATGCCTTTTAGCATACCACCAACATCCTTGAATGCATCCCTTTGTTGAACTTCGGCCATGGTGTATGATGATTTCTATGTATATGTGAGAGTGGTTACTTTGCGTCGTTCTCGCTCAAGTGATCGATCGATGCTATTTAGAAGGCACATCATGATAAATATCTCCTTTTATATAGATGCTGTGGGAGAATAATATCTTTACACATAATGCATGCTTAAGAGTGAAGCATAGACTATCTACACAACTGGAAAATATTCTGTTGGAGAAGTTATCCTCTGCAGATTTTTTATAAGAGAAACATTAGGTGAATATATTTTATATTAAATATTATATTAATTTATATTTTATTTATTATTAAAAAAATATAAATAGAATTTAAATAAAAATTATATCTCATCTAATAATAAATAAAATTTATAATATAAAATATATTTATCTACTATAACTCTATATAAAATCATTGTCAATTTGTTAAAAGTCATTTTGGCTTGGCTTAAAGCTTTGATCGAAAGCTTTCTCACATGATCGATATTGCGCCAACGCATCTGGTGGTTATCGATAGCCTGAAACTGTTAAGAATAAACACTTGGACAATTGAACACGCCAGAGACTTCAATTTGGACTAGAATCCAAACATCACATAACTATTTCATATTATTCATGTGCATCTTTTGTTAAAAAAATTATCAGTGAGCATTTTACTTTTTGCGGCGATTATGTCGTTAACCCACGTGGCCGTTGTAGTTTTCCCTTCCCTGTTCTATGGCTTCCTTTTCTTCTTTAGCTTCTTTGATATTTACCACCAAGACAATATCACTTCGAATATTATATATATAAAAGAAAAACGCTTATTCCTCTTAATTTATATGCTTAAAAAAAATTTTAATTCAAAATTTTATTCACATATATTAAATAATATTTAAATATTATACAAATTATAGCTCATATCACTACAAGAAATTTTAAATATATATATAAAGCATCATGTTAATTATTTGGGACGAAACTCTTGCGATTCAAATAAGTATGAATCTAGTTAGCGACAGAAAATCACAGCGGGTAAAAGGTAAGAGGTAGAAAAGTCAAAGAATTTGACCAATAGAATAGTTTCGTACAAAATTGACAAAAAGCTTTTACCATCAAACATCATTTCTAAAAACAAAATGTGTTAATATTGTCAAAATTGGATTCAATAAAATAGTTACATCAACTAACGGGATTTGATATATCAAAAAAAAAAAAAAGTACAAAAGATTCAACTGACCGGACATGTAGTTAATTGATTCAATTTTATAATTAAATTGACAATCAGACTACTCTAAACCAACAAAAATGAGTTAAAATCAATGAGAATCTAATTGAAATGATCAATTCATTCAGTTTAATCAATCAATAGATGTTTCTATATATTCGATACCATTATATGCAGATTAATTTTAGAGGTATATTATTTAAACATGTCTATTAGACGTCACTCATAAACGTCATATGAAATATATGCTAAAAAACATTTATACTTTTTATGTTTTGAATTTTTTAATTATATCTATTTCTCACCAAACCTTTAAAATGTTTAAATTGTCTAAAGATGATATACAAAAATTATTTCCCTTATCTTATGACATCATCCAATTGGATCGTTCAACTAAACTTGACCAAGATCTCACAAAATTCATTGTTTAATCCAGTTTAACAACATTGAAATGTACATACATATGCTTGGCTCAAAGCATGAAAGAAGGGTCCTTTTATCGTCGTCAGTCGTCACTCTTGAATGAAGGGAGTTCAATATATATCACTGAAACAAAACAATTGTTCACAAAGACTGTCAACTTAAATTTAAATTAAACAAAAACTATGTGGCTGCTGGGATTCGAGCCCAGGTCTCCACGGCCACAACGTGGAATTCTTACCACTAAACTACAGCCACTTCGTTGGTAGGGGCAGCCTGAAATATTAGATATCAATATAAAAATACTAAGTTTCATCTAATCTATTGCAGCGGAGTGTCGTAAAAAAAACAAATTGTTCTGAATAATTTATGTAATATATTTTAACTTCTTAATTCTGTTAATTTATTCCAGAAATTTAAAGTATACATGAAAGCCGTAGTTTTGGCAGCTATGGCTAGTAACAGACAGGCTTGGAAAGTCATGAAGAAATTGAATTCAATTTCTTAGTTTGAAATTAATTATATAGAATTAAAATCTGAATAGAATTTAGTTTTTTAAAAAGATTTAAAAATAAATCAGACCAAAATATATCTGATTTATAATTCCTAACCTAATGAATTTGATATTAAAAAATAATATGTTAAAAATACTCTCAACTCTAATAATAATTCTCTTTTTCTCTTTAAAAGGTGATGTTAATAAACAGTAAAATAGTTAAAATAAAGAATTCAATTCATTTTTATATACATTCCAAATAATATAAATGAATTCAATTATATAATTTACTGATTTATTCCAAACATGAGAATTCAAATCATAACACAATTAAATTCAATTCCGTCCCATTTTATCATTCCAAACAAGGCGAGAAGTTTTCACTTAAAAAGCAAATAAAGTAAAATAAAATTGAAGTAAATTCTTATCATAAATGGTCAGTATAAGTAAAATTTTATATGTAATGAGCCTATCAAATGGTGTCTTAAATATAATTGGCTTGAGTGATACTTTGCCTGTTGTGACGACATGACAAATTTTAACTCATAGGTGAATAGAAAGTGAATAAGCATCAAAGTACATTATTATCTTAATACATACTTCTTTTCCAAAAGAAAATGAAAAGTTATGAAAGAAACTAATGAATCAAGTGAAAATCAATCAGTATAATGAGATCAAACAACAAAGTTAAGCAGAAATCATAGGCATTGTTATTCATACAGCAAAACACCCCAGAAAACTACTTTGATACTTGGAATTAAACATAGGCCAACACTATTAATTAGCCAAATTGGGTTGTTACTTGAACTGAGTTCAAGCAGAGGCAGAGTGCCAAGACATATATGCCTGCCTAAAATAGTAATAAGAGCTGAAATGATAGGGGGATGCATTTCTGCGACTTACTTTGCGATGCATACGCCTGCTTATGTGAGTGGACCGGAGAAATAAAACGCAAAAGGACAAAAACTGTATAAACATAACATATATGAGGTAAAATTTTGAGATGATAAATAAATGAAAAGTAAAAAATTTGAAAATCTAAGAAAGGAACTCAAATGGTTGCAACAAACCTCACTTCGAACCCTCAACATCCACAGCAAACTCCCCCACTCCTTCTTCCGCGCCCCACGTTTGTCTACCTCAAGCACCCAACCACCAGTGTCTCAAGAATTACTTCCCCTTCTACAAGGAGAGAATTTCTTCATCATATAGTGGCTACTCAGCCCACGCCAACACTATTCTTGTCTCATCACCCATTCATCTGTGTCAGGTACAATCACAAAATCCACTATCATTCTCTTAATATATAACTCATTGTTTGTGTTGAACTCTAAATTGTCTTTTTGAATCTGAAGTTTATTTTGCTGGGGCATTTGTAAAAGAAGGCCTTGAAACTATGATGAGTAGTAAGATTGAGTTTTGCTTTAGTGTTTTAGTGTTATAGTGTAGGTTTGTGGTGTAGGGGTTTGCAGTTATGCTCGTATGAGTTTAGGCTTGCAATGTTAAGCAGGAAAAAAAACTATTAAAGAGTAGTAAAATCATATCTTAAAGAGTTCATGGGCGCTGGTAAATTGTGAGAAAACGCTAATAAGTTTGCATCATAATGCTGATAAATACTTTTAAAATGCTAGTAAGTTCCTGTGTTTATCGTGTATTATCAAACTAGAGAAAAGAAATTTACCAGCGTATTGGCATATACTTACTAGCATTTGTAAAGAATTTACTAGCATCTAAGAAACTCTTTAAAATCTAATTTTGTTAAGAATAAGATTATATTCTAAATTTTTATTCATTTAGGTGCCCATAATTTATAATTTTTGCAAAATTTGACAAGAAGAGAAAAAAAAAATAGAAATAGTAAAGTAGAGAAACTTACCAACGTTTTACTAAAACTTACCAGCGCCTTATTGAAACTTACCAGTATTTTACTAAAACTTACCAGTGCCCTATTGAAATTTAGTAGCGTTTTGCTAAAACTTACTAGCGCCCTATTGAAACTTACTAGCGCCCTGGTGAAACTTACCAGCGTTTGTAAAAAATTTATCAGCGTCTTATAACTCTTTAAAATGTGATTTTGCAAAGAATAATAATGTGATATTCTAAATTTATTCATTTATGCCCCCATAGTCAATAATTGTTGCAAAATTTGATAAGGAGTATATACATACATACATACATAATATATATATATATATATATATATATATATATATATATATATATATATATATATATATATATATATATATATATATATGCATGTATGTATGTATGTATGTATGTATAATTACAAACTAAAGATACTTACCAGCATTCTGTTAAAATTTACCATTATTTATAAGGAATTTATCAGTGTCTTAGAACTCTTTAAAATCTAATTTTATGAGAGTTAGAGAATGCTTTAGGCTTAGGCAGCTTGAAGGTTTGCTAGAATAAAAAGGAGATTAGCCATTACAATATAGGGTATGCTTTGATGAACTAAGAATAATGTTCTTCTAAAAGATATATATTTTATTTTTTCTTTTCCTTAATTAATGTATTAACAACAAAGACCTTGTATTCTTTCTAGTTTCTCACTTTCATGGAAAATGGCTTTATGGGATGAGGATACTTTTCACTCCTTAGAAAATGTGGACTCTAGTTAAAAAAATGTTTTATTTCTGCATAGGTTAAGAGATATATGAATATTTCATAGTATCTTGGGGAGATATTGATTATCTTTAAACTACTTTACTCTCTAATGGTACTAGAATTGAGTGATGAATGTATATACTATGCCTGTTATTTTATTTTTTGTGCTAGCCTTTAACATAAAGAATCTGATCTATTTAAAGATGTTAGTAAGATCTGGGATGAGGTTTTTTTAGGTCCATAATAAGTGTGTTGTTGAATGAGTAGATTAAAACCCCAAAACATAAATATTCATCTTTTGTGTACAGAAGTCCTTTGTTGAAATTGTGATGGGCATAAGCACAGATACATGTTATAGTTCAAATATTCAATTAAATTTCGTTTGAGGGTGCACCTTTTTTGTACATTTAAAAACTGAGAAAGAGATGAAATATGATCTCATTTGTGGTATACTTTGTAGGTACTACAACCCAAATTTGATGTGATAAAGTATTATAAATCAAAATGCCACAGAGGAAAGCTACAAAATGTAGTCGAGAACAAGGTATGTCATGCTATGATAACCAATTTTTTTCTTTTGTATAGTAAATGTTGGTAAGCGAGGTTGTTGATGCTGACCTATTTTCGTCACTATATATTGTTCATCATTTATTCAAAACTTCGATATTTTTGCAATTTATAGAATCGTCTGGCAAAGAACTCATTTCAGATTTTGAAATAGAGAAGGAAGTTGATGTTCCTGAAGTTGAGGACGGTGAGAATGGCTTATTTATGTAACAGTTGAATTTTATTAATCATGTTGCCCTTTTTCTTTTGGTTGTTTAATTCTATGTGTAATTCTACTGATCTTGGTAGTTCTTTGGTTGATAATTTTTTAGAACACAAGAACAAGCAGCCTATGAAGAAACTAGGGAAGAAGGTATGTGTCTGAGTAATAACTAATTTAAATGTGACTAATACATTGGAAATGAATCACTAAGTTAGCTATGTGCTTCTATTTCGGTGTGAATAAAAGGTCCTGAAAGCAAATTTGCATTTTAATTCACTATTCATTATTGATCAGACTTTTGTTATTCTCTTTCATCCATAGTAATATTTGAAGATTGATATATTGTTTGTAATGTTTGTGAAATGCAGGTTGTGCTCCTTACTCGATGCTTGCCCAGTCGATTGCATGGGTTGCATGGAAAGTTGACAGAAGAGCAAGCCAGCACAGTCATCAATATAGGTTTCGAAGGATTGTTGCACCTTAGATGCCATTCCCTCAACCATGTTTTATGCTCGGAGCTGGTGAAGTCTTTTGACTTGCGGCAGCACGTGATATTTGTTAAAGGGCGCGCTATTCCCATAACCTTCCATGATGTAGGTATGGCCCTAGGGCTACTAGATAAGGGTAATTTTTTTCCTATCAATTAAGCCTCTATGCCTTTTTTTTTTTCCTTTTGGGTATTTATGGTGAAGGTATTGCTATATGGATGAAATAATTGTTTTATTTTACTTGTCAATAGTTAAAATTTATGCATGTGTCAATTCTAATACTTTAGATGTAATAGGGTTGCCTGTTCCAAAGTCTGTCAATGATGATCAAAAATCGCTATTGACGAGATTCAAAGGCATCAAATATAGTCAGCTAGAAGAGATGATTGCTGACAGGAAAGCTGATGACCAGTTTAGACAAGTATATCTGCTATATGCTTTGTCATGTCTCCTGCTCCCAACATCAGAGATGGCACCCAGTTCAAAGTGTTTGAGGGCCATTGTTGATGTGCAAAATTCGCGCAAATATAACTGGAGCGAATTCGTCTTTTCTTGGCTTGTAAGGCACATCAAAGCATACAAGATGAAGAAAGGGAAGACAAAGAGCATTGGAGGCTGTGTTTTCTGCCTGATAGTATGTTGATCAAAGGCTTTTTTTGATGAATTGAGTATGGCTTGTTCATGTAGATATCTTAATAATGATTTGGCATTGCACAGATCGTGTATTTCCATGCTCGACCACTGGACATGGTCCCACCGAATATGGATCTTCTATTGGTTAAACACTAGGATGGCAAGAGGGTGGATTCGTGGGTTCAAGTGGAAAAGGATAGTGCACAGGTATAGTGGGGTTAGAACCATTTAAATTAAGTCTAGCATTGATGTTTATATATGAAATTAAATATTAAAATAATAATTGGCGAGAGCATGTAGGTCGGAGTTATGACTATTAAACCCGATTACCCAAACACCCAACCCGATCATCTGATCCACTAATTTATTTATTTATTTATTTTAGATTTGTAAGATTTCAGTGTTGTGCAGTTAAGTTTCTAGTAATATAGTCATTTTTTATCTTCTTTGTTAGTATGTGTTTAGGAAATTTATCTATTTACACCATTACCAAGTATACTTGAATCAAGCTTTATATTATTGTTATTTGATAGGGTTTACTAAACCACGCCGATAATGAAGATGACATTTTTGGGGAGCTTCAATTGCATATCGTGTACCAGAGTCAGGTATAGAACAAAGTACTTGGATCACATGGATTAGTGGATTCATTTATCTATTTGCAACTAATTAACTTTGTTTTAAATAAATCGGCATATGTAGTTTGTGCAATAGAAGATTCGGGAAATGCTTAATATTTGGAGGTCAGTAGATGATCGTATCATGGCTGGTGAGTCTAATGCAGAGTGAAGCATGCCTGAACATCCATTTTCCAAAACTCCAAGTGTCAGAGAATCAGATAGCATCATGGATGCCAACGATGATGAGGTATATAATGAGCATACCACCATGGATGAGAAAGAAGATAGATCAGATGAGGATATAAATGGCATTATCCATGACTAGCCTATTTTGATCGGTAACCGAGGTGACAGAGAGAACTTAATACAAAAATTATATGACAATTGTATTGGGGCGCAAAGTCAGTCCAATCACATTGGTCCTCTAAGCTAGTAAGGATATATCTTTAACTTTTTGTTAAAAAATCCACTCATTTGCAGCCACTTAACTGTAAAGTTCAATATTTGACTATATACTTTTGGTTCTTTTCAAGGTCTTGTTTCATATCAAAGACATATTTTTATCTCGTTATGAAACAACGACATTGCACCTAGAGAGTGGATCAACAATCTTGTACTAATCTCAACAATGCTAACATTTTCCTATTAATTGTATAATTGCCCCAAACTGAACCTCATGACCTTATATTCTCTTGTCATGCCCAGCTTGTTTCTTTTGCAAGTTCTGTCTTTAATGAGGATAATGTGCGAAGTACGAGGTCTCAATTTTGTCTGTCTTCAAATTTCGTGGTGAGTTCAACTTACATAAGTTCAATGAAGGAATTAAAATTGTTGCCCAGAGTAGTGTTGCTAATTGTTGCCCAGAATTAATATTTTTTTTTAAATCGTAGGATGGACTTGTAAAAAAGCTGGACGACTTCAAGAAAGGGGAACTATAGCTGCCATTGGATATATCGAATCATTTTCCTCTAATTGAGTCTAACATCGGCTCTTGCAATGAGGTATTGAAATTCAATCATTGTCACATGTTAAACTTGGTAGGGTGTGGGGGGAGGAAAGGGAAGACATAAAAGAGGAAGGAGGGGGACTAGAAGGAAGGGGTTTAAAGTGTTTGGAGAAAATGCTTTTGCCTTTCTCGACTTATAATCCCCAAACCTAGAGTAAACTCTCAAAGCCATTCCTTTTCCTCTATTTCCCTTTAATCTAGATCTCCCATATATATTCTTAATGGTGGCATTGTCATAAGCTTACACAAAACTTTTATTATTGTTGCAGATCTTTGCGCTAGTCATATTTAGTGATCATTGGTAGTGTTATGCCTTTAAGAGAGATAAAAGGATATTGTATATGCTTGACTCTCTGCCATGGTCTCGTAGGGGTGATAAGACTAAGCTTAACCAGCTGGTGATATCACAAATTCAATTTATTGCTTAGTAATCGGTTTCTGTTGTCTATTGAGATGTACGTTAAGTGTTACTACTATCTCAAACTTGCAGGCTTACTAATTTAAGCTTGTCATGTTGGATCTGACATTCAAATCCCCTGGCGATGAGATACAAATTGAGAATGTCAAGGTGCCATTACAACATAATGGGTAAGTGGTGATTGAGTTTGTGAATTTCCTCTTATATTCGTTCATGCCAATGGTGGGTTTTGTGTATTTCTTATGAAGGAATGATTGTGGTGTCTACACCATTAAATATATAGAGATATGAGATGGTGTTACAACATATGAAGAAGGCCTTACTATGCCTTCTTGGACTGAGGTCAGTTTTCTATTCTCTCATCAGTATTTTGTGATTATATTAAATTACTATAACCTTGTGTAAGTACACATTTATTATGTCCACAGATTGATGTTGATCACATTCGACATGAGCTATTAATTAGTTGGGTCCTCGATGATAGAAATGAGGGAAGGGCAGGAGTGTAACAGGTTGCAAAAGTTGATGTACTGCTTTCAACTCCTGCTCGGTCCATTCAAGCTCCGAATATAGAGAATCTTGACACCGGCAAAGACAATCTAGAGACTGATGAACTTAATGTAGCATGTTTGTGCTTAAATTTATGAGCAAAGGCTGTTTATGTGGATAATTACGAATTAATATACTATAATATGAATTTTATGACATCACTGGTACAAAAGTTGGAGATCAAGGTCACACAGCTGATACTCAACACAAGGTAAGGTCAAATGTTGCAACTAGGGTTAAGACCTTTACAAAAAAGCGGAAAACTAGGCCACATGGAAGAACACTATACACGCCAAGGCATATAAGGGGAAAGAAAAAATAGGTGCACATGGATCTCATCCTTTTTTGGAGGGTGCTTTTGAAGATGGATGGTTTTGCTGTCAATGTTGGATGGCCCTCACCTGATGCTCCTGATCTTACCTTGAAGAGTGCTAATATATCTTGATGGTTTGAAAGCTAAGTGCTTGAATTTCATCCCAAGCAGATTCAAAAAATCTGCAAAAACTTTTGCTCAAGAATCAGAGATAGTGGAGTCTATGTAGAAGAGTTGGGTACTTGGTGAGTTTTTGGAAATTCCTCCTTTCAAAATATAAATTACTGGATTTGAAAACCAAATTTTCATTTAGCTTATTAAGATCTATTAGGCTATTGATATGTTATGCAACTCAAAATGTTATGTGATTTTGGTCTTGGGAAAAATATTTTTTGGAACACATGTAGAAGCCATTTTGACAATGGTGGCTATCCCTGAATTTGCATTGACAGTTGTTGCTTGTGTCCAGGTTCTCCATCTCCTTCGCAAGATTATGTGGCCATTTGGGAGTGTCTTATGCTCTTGGCTGAGCTAAAGGGTTCTACAAGCATACTATGCAAGCTTTGAGGCTCTGAATACTGGTCATGATCTCTATTGGCACTTCACCATCTTCAATTTGGTGGAAAATGATAACAAAGCTTCTCTTGTCATGCTGGAGATCACCTTGCTTCTTGAAAGTGTCATACCTAGGAATCCGCTCTGGCTCCCAATATTCGATCATTTCGATTATAATCCTTTAGACATTATCGACTTGTGTTACGAGAATGTTTTTGCTTTGTTATGTTTGTGTTGCATTTTGTTTCCTCCATGGATTAGAACTCCTATGAAAACATAAAATCTGATGCTTCTTTTTTTTTATTAATAAGATTTAGACATGCGTTAAATTTATTCATTTTGTTGCCCTTATTCAATTATTGTTACAAATATTCTCCAAGAAAATAAGCCTTCATAGTGTTTTTTGGATGCTGGTAAATTCTTTGGAAACACTGGTAAATTTTGGCCAAACGCTGGTAAATTTAACCAAGGCGCTAGTAAGTTTCTATTTGTTGACATTTTCAGCAGTTTATTTTCATTTTTCTTTCCATTAATTTTTCAACCAATATTGCCCAAGGGATAGCTAAATGAATAGCTAATATATCACTAAATATTATTCTCCAAGAAAATCAAATTTTATAGTGTTTTTTTGGATGCTGGTAAAATTCTTTGGAAATGCTGGTAAATTTTAGCCAAACACTGGTAAAATTAAGCAAAGCACTAGTAAGTTTCTGTTTGTTGATATTTTCAACACTTTATTTTCTATTCTCTTTCCATTAATTTTTCAACCAATATTGCCCAAGGGATAGCTAAATGAATAGCTAACATATTACTAAATATTATTCTTCAAGAAAATTAGATTTCATAGTGTATTTTTAGACGCTGGTAAAATTCTTTGCAAATGCTGGTAAGTTTTGGCCAAACGTTGGTAAGTTTAAGCAATGCGCTAGTCAATTTCTAATTGTTGACAGTTTTCAGCACCTTAATTTTTTCTCTTTCCATTAACTTTTTAACCAATATACACCAAGGGGCAACTAAATGAATAGCTAACATATCACTAAATATTATTCTCCACGAAAATTAGATTTCATAGTTTTTTTTGGATGCTGGTAAAATCCTTTGGAAATGCTGGTAAGTTTTGGCCAAACGCTAGTAAATTTAAGCAAGACGTTGGTAAGTTTTTGATTGTTGATAGTTTTCAGCACCTTAATTTTTTTTCTTTCCATTAACTTTTTAACCAATATATACCAAGGGGCAGCTAAATGAATAACTAACATATCACTAAATATTATTCTCCAAGAAAATCATATTTCATAGTGTTTTTTTGGACGTTGGTAAAATCCTTTGGAAACGCTAGTAAGTTTTGACCAAACACTGATAAATTTAAGCAAGGCGCTGGTAAATTTTTTATTGTTGACAGTTTTCAGCACTTTAAATTTTTTTTCTTTCCATTAATTTTTTAACCAATATACACCAAGGGGCAGCTAAATAAATAACTAACATATCACTAAATATTATTCTCCGCGAAAATCAGATTTCATAATATTTTTTTGGATGCTGGTATAAATCTTTGGAAGCGTTGGTAAGTTTTGGCCGAACGCTGGTAAATTTAAGCAAGGCGCTGGTAAGTTCTGATTGTTGACAGTTTTTAGCACTTCAATTTTTTTTTCTTTCCATTAACTTTTTAACCAATATACACCAAGGGGCAGCTAAATAAATAGCTAACATATCACTAAATATTATTCTCCGCGAAAATCAGATTTCATAATTTTTTTTGGACGCTGGTATAAATCTTTGGAAGCGTTGGTAAGTTTTGGCATTTAACTGTAAATTTAAGCAAGTACTGTAAGTTCTCGATTGTTGATGCTTTTAGCACTTCAATTTTTTTTTCTTTCCATTAACTTTTTAACCAATATATACCAGGGGGCAGCTAAATGAATAGCTAACATATCACTAAATATTATTCTTCAAAAAAATCAGATTTCCTAGTATTTTTTTGGATGTTGGTAAAATCCTCTGGAAAAGCTGGTAAGTTTTGGCCAAAAGCTGGTAAATTTAAGCAAAACGCTGGTAAGTTTCTAATTGTTGATAGTTTTCAGCACTTTAATTTTTTTTTCTTTCCATTAACTTTTTAAACAATATATACCAAGCGGCAACTAAATGAATAGCTAACATATCACTAAATATTATTCTCCAAAAAAATCAGATTTCATAATATTTTTTTGGATGCTGGTAAAATCCTTTGGAAATGCTGGTAAGTTTTGGCCAAATACTGGTAAATTTAAGCAAGGCGCTGGTAAGCTTCTATCTGTTTATATTTTCAGCGCTTCTTTCCATTTTTTGTTTCTTTTACCAATATTGACCAAGGGGCACCTCCATAAAATTAGATTTTAAAGAATTCTTATGCCGCCGATAAATACTTAGAAAACACTGGTAATTATTGGCAAAACACTAGTAAGTTTTAAGAAGACAATGGTAACTTTCTCTAGCTGTTGTGTCTTTGTGCCTTTTTTTTTTCGTTTAGAATTTCTGTATAAAATATTTGACCAAAGGTGCACCTTAAAGGATAGATCTAACATATCACTAAATCTTACTCTTCACAAAATCAGATTTTACGGAATTCATAAACCGCTAGTAAATACTTCAAAAATACTGGTAACTTTTGGAAAAACACTGGTAAATTGTGGGAAAATGCTGGTAACTTTCTCTTGTTTGCTATTTTTGGGGTTTTCTTTTTTCTTTTCAAATTTTATAACAAATTTTGACTATGGGGGCACCTAAATGGATAAATCTAACATATCACTAAGTATGCAACTATCATCTTGTATAACCAAAACTTGAAAAAAGAAAAGGGCTCGGTGTGAAATCAATTATGCGCCTCCAAATCCAACACAACTGACAAATGTGTATCTAATAATCATTATACCTGTATACAAAGTAGTAGTTTCATTCTCCCAATCTAGCAATCACAATAGTAAGCTATGAACATGTGTGAGACCTAAATTGTTGGCATGGATCCCTAGTTGTTTGATTGGGTCCTTTGAAGTCTATTGGGACTGTCATTGTGTTCCTATTAATCAGTAGACCTGTGTACAAAGAGTCTTGTGCTACCTAGATAAAATGGTATAATCAATAAAAGTAGCAAACAAAATTGATAAATTTTATCATTGTTTACATGCCTGTACACATGAGTTAACATCCTAATTAAAGGTTTCAGGTAGTGAGACTAATCCACCCGACTGTAGGTTGCCCAAATTTGCATACAAACAGTTATCTTCTAAATTGGGCAATGTATCATTTTGATTCAGATGTACACCCCTTGACTGTTGCTCAACAACAAAGAACAATAAAAGTTAGTAATTGTTTTTAAGCCCCACAGATTACATTATATGAGTTTATAACAACTTTCAAAACCTACAAGGTTTTTGTAATAGATAATAATTTTAGTTATAACATAAAAATTTCCAGTATCAAATTATCAGCATGTTTTGTAATTCAGATTAACCCTCAAAAACTCTAAATCAAACCTTAAAACCCAACAATTGCAACAAAACTGTGCCTAACACAACTATAGCCATGGCATGTAACTTACACCATGCCTAAATTAGAACAATTGTACAAATTTAACATTAAGCTCAGTGTGTAAGCACACCAGTAAACTTTCATTATTTAACTCTTCAGTACATTGAATCTCGACTGATGACTCAACGCAAAAGTTATCTCCACCATGCTGACCAATATCCAAATCAATGGATTCCTGCATGTTTAGACAACAATAATGAGATCACTTCTTGTCTTCGTTCATCAAATGGCAAATTCTCGTACCCTCCCACACCTCCGGCAAGAGATTGAAATGTTTTGTTAATCCTCACACCTGCATCATCATTCACTTAGATTGTCCTCTTCACATACAAGTTAATGCTCTTGTTTATGTTGAAAAATCTTGACTTTGTAGGACTGAGATCATGACTGTGATCAAGAATAACATTCTTGATGCACCAAACTCCACTTTCTCCTTTGCTTACTGTAATTTTTGCATCACATTGTGCACCACTAATTAGGAATATCTTTATTGTTAATGATATTTTTGGCGCACAACTCCCTACCTGTGTGCAAGCTAGAACCAAATAACGCAGTTGCCCATCAAGTCCAGTTTTCGAATTTCTTATCTTCCACTGAAAACCCTTTATAACAGCATACGACTTGTAAAATGATTTAACTTCTTCTAATGAATCAAATACCATCCCTACAGTTGGCTATAGTATAGAGTTTACATTTGACCCATCAACATCACAGTTGGGATCAACATCACAGTTGGGATCAGCATCAATAAGCATTCCTTGATTGCTTGATTCCTCCATCAACCTCAACAATTAAAGGTTACCACACCTACCAAAAAGAGGGACAAAAAAAAACACTAATAGATTGGTAGAAGCATAAGCACATTAAGAGAATAATAGATTGGCAGAAGATTGCATCCTATGCTATACAGAATAAACTGATTCAGGGCTAAGAAATAAGGGAAAAAAAAAATAAAGGTTCATCAAAGCTAAACCATGAAATCTCATACTAGTTTTGTTCAAATTTTCTAGTTTTTAATTTTAATCAGTACTATAGATGAATATGCACATAACTTAACGTCTTTAAACATATTGGAATTGATAATAGTGACACTTGACCAATGGATTGATTTAAACTAAATTTGATGAACAGATATTGCGAAACATTAAATTTAAATTTAGGTGCTATTCAATAACTATTAAAAAATTAAAAAAGGAAGAAATATTCTTATGAATAGCAAACTAAAAAAACTTACCAGCATGTTCGAAATATATTAACCACCATTTGCAAAGAATTTACTAGAGTCATATGATATCTTTAAAATCTAATTTTATGAATGAAAAAGATTCAATAATATGTTAAACTTATTGACTAAGGTACCTAAATGAATAAGTTTATCAAATCACTAAATATTATTCTTCATAAAATTAGATTTTAAAGATATCATATGACGTTGGTACATTCTTAGGAAACGCTGGTAAGTTTTAGCAAAATGCTGGTAAGTATATCTAACACGCTGGTAACTTTCTCTATTTTGCTATTCCATGAATTTTTCTTTTGGTCAAATTTTGTAACAATTATTGACTGTGGGCTCCCAGATGAATAAGCTTAGTATATCATTAAATTTTATTCTTTATAAAATCAGATTTTCAAGATTGCATAAGACACTGGTAAATTCTTAGAAAATGTTGGTAAGTTTGTGCAAAAACACTGGTAAGTATATTGCATATGCTGGTAACTTTCTTTTTTTTGATATTTTTTTAAATTAGAAAAAGTTACCAGCGTATTGCACATACTTACCTGCGTTTTGCTAGAACTTACCAGCGTTTCCTAGCAATTTACCTACGTGTTATGCAACCTTCAAAATCTAATTTGGTCTAAAGGTCATAAGTTGTAGAGATGGAGTCCATATTAACCATAGTTCAAGGTTGCTTTTCACAAAGAATAACGACTTTCCTAATTCAAGCATTATACTACTCTTTAATGATTTCTTTTCCCGGTTAACATTGCAAGCCCAAACTTATATGAACATAATTGCAAACACTTACACTACAATACTAAAACAAAACTCAAAAAATCATTGAAGACAAAGAGAAGACAATGAGTTCCAACACTTTCCTTTACAAAACCCCCCACAAAAAATAAAATTCAAATTCAAAAGCCAATATCAAGTTCAGCATAGACAATAAGTTAAAGACAAAGACAGAGGGTATTCTTATCATACCTAAGATTGAGGAGTGGAGACTCCCTCTAGGGCTACCAGCTGACAGGAAATCGAGTAGCTACTGGTAGAAGATGATGAAGAAGTAAGAAAGGGTAGAAGGGGGACAAAGGGCGGAGGTAAGTAAGAAATCGCTACTATGGCTGATTTTGGAGAGGATGTTGGGGGAGCTGGACATGGGGGGGAGTTTTGGCGCGGGTTTGGGTTTCTATTTTGGTTTTTCAACTTTTTTTACTTCCTTTTTCATTTATCAAACCTTACTAAATTTACCCTCGTATGTATATACGGTTTTTGTTTGCTTGTGCATTCCACTCACTGTTTAGCCGTATGCATCGCGTATGTGTTGCAGAGAAATGCGTCCCCCAATCATTTCTCCAAGAACTTTACTTGGGATGATTACATTGACATTGATAAGGGACGGATTTCAGGAGGACTAGGATTAGACAATATGAAACAAAAATCTTGCAATCAAAGGAATTTCCAGATAGAAATAGAGTTAATTGGTGTTCCCTTCCACCCAAGGAGAAGGCAATTCCCTTTCTTATCAAATGTACAACTTCTTTTAGCCACCAGTTCAGCCTGGAATAAAGACAACATGCTCAACTCTGTCTCCACCATTCCAAACCGGGAGAAAAAAGCCCCCCACACATCAATCTCCACATTCCTACACTTTCTTTCTGCTCCATCTGCAGCCACAATATTCTTGATTCCCTGACCAAAGTATTGCGATTCGAAAATCATCCGGTTCGGCTCATCGCAGTTCATACAAGTCTCCAAACAATCAAAGAATGCACTGAAGTAGAAAAGGACTTCTGTGAAACGGTTTACAAATGATTTAGAATTGTGGTTTACCTCGAGTTCAGCCACCATCATTACACTAGGCCTTACGGCTCTAACCACTCTCATGATAGTTTCAAGCTGGTCTGGTTGTTGAATCTTCCTGCTAAGTGCATACTGAGAGTAAACTGCAATTATTTCCTCAGGATCTATTTGGAAAAGATCTTCTCTGAGCTGTAGCATGTCTGGTACCATAAATATGTTGAAGCAGAAAGGTATGTTCAAGCTCATTGCAAAATCCTTCAATCTCTTACCAGTGTCCTCAATGATATGCTTTGAAGTGGTTCCACTTCCAACAGCTGTTATCTTTAGAAGCTCAAGTGGACATTCATGTCTTGACACAAGGGCTTTCATCGGGGTTGTCCGCTGTCCCCCCTCCTAGATTTCGAGATCAATAATGTGAACCCTCCTGGCCTCAGTTACATTTTCTATTATAGCTTGGACTAAAGTGAATGTTGAAACCTGACAAAAAGGAACCTCTTCATAAAATGCCAAAAGAGTGGGGTTAAGATCTGTGGCTTCTGCCACTACAGGATCAAATGATGACAGCATCTTCTTCAAGTCCTTGGATGAAACTCTTCCCGTTTCTAGCTCTATCCTCAGGCGAAGAGCTTCAGCAAAATAATGAACAACACGCTTGACTGGGTTCCAGTCTTGGAAGACAATGACTCGCAGTGACTTAGCAACTTGCTCGTACGTTCAAACTGCTTATACCCCACTTTCTCAGCACAAGCCAAGAGAGATTCAGCAAATTCCACATCCTGTTTCTCCTCATCAGAGAGTCCAGAGAAAGAAAAGCCGAAAGAGCGGATAACCAAGGAGCTCAAACCTGATGATTCTGAAGATGATGATGATGATGACTGGATGAACTTTGCTCCTGCTATCCTCATAACATCTTCAATTGACAGCTTCCTCCCAACTTCACTTGTGGCTGCTGCCGCCAAATCATCAACCAGCTGCGTGATCTTTCCATCATCACATAACCTTTTGAAGGCCTTATTGTCATAGCTCTTGAATATTGATTCTTCTTTGTGGGTTCACAGAGTGGAACCGTGGTTGTATGTTTTTCATCAAACATGAGAATATCACCAAGCCATGTTTGGAGTGGTGGAGAGACTATGTCAAACCGTAGGTTATCCAATGGTCCATAATCCAGATAGTTGCTGGTGGTGATCCTTTGGTTGATTACTGAATAGAGGGCACCCTTCTTCTGATGATGGATCACCCGAAAAGAACCCAAAACTAGAGCAAGAGGAGCCAATTTTCCCCGACTTACCCCAATCTTCTGTTCCAGAAAATTGAACCTTGTTCACTTCATTCAGTCCCCTGGTAGCCCAGGAAATATCATTCGATGAACTATGTTTGTCCTCAATTGCACTGAAACTGAACTCACTGAAAAGGCTCAAGCCATCCATCACAAATTGTAACAAACTAACCTTCAGGAAAACCTGATTCAAGCTAAGTTCTTTATGTAATTAACACTATATAACATGAACAATAGGATTATTAGTCATTGCCACACTTCATTTTCTATTACTATGAACCTGTGTTGATCAAGTTTAGGAGTATAGCTTCAGATTATTTTAATGTAAAATTGACTAGATCTCACACTAAGATCCGTCTATTACAGTTAATATTGATTTTGTCATGATGATGTGTCGATGTGACCAAGGTGGCCTGCATATAGAAAATTAGAAAGCCGGTTGTTTATGAAGACAAAGCTAAAATTGATTAAATTTCAATAGGTTGGATAACTGTTTTCACTTAAATTCCAAAGTTCAGCCAAGAAGCAAGAAGCCAGCAAAGTTCAAACAAAGATGGATAAGTAATGACTGAAAAAATAAAGACAGCGTTAAGTATGTCAAATAAAAATCTAGCACTGTCGGAAACTGTCGGAAAATTTGATTTTTATAATAACATGAATTTTTATAAAGTATTTAAACAAGACATTATTCTATTACAACAAACATACAAAACAAAAACAAATGGGGGAAAAACAGCAGAATATGCAGAATATGCTTCAGGACCAGGTAGCCAACCAAGCAGCAGCTCGCAAAATTTTGTACTGACTGTCAATTGTTTTTTCTATTCAACCATGGCAACTCTCTGCAAAAAATATGATTGAAAATTTATAAATTAATTACCTATTTTAATAGTAGGATCCATCGATGAACCATGAACATTGTTGGACATGATAAATACAAATGCTTTTTCTTTTTAAGTACAAGGAAAGAGCCCTCCATTGGGACCTAGTTAAGGAGAAATTAAGGGAAACCCACAGGATGAAACCCGCCTCACACAAGCAAGGGGGTATACTCTTGGGGACAAACTACTGGAATTTAGAAAAAATTTACGACTAGGATTAGATAATATGAAAGAAAAATCTTTACTTGCATTATTTGCTATCAAGGGAATTTCCAGACAGAAATAGAGTTAATTGGTGTTCCCTTCCACCCAAGGAGAAGGCAATTCCCATTCTTATCAAATGTACAACAACTTCCACGAGGAAATCTTTTAGCCACCAGTTCAGCTTGGAATAAAGATAACATGCTCAGCTCTATCTCCACCATTCCAAACCGGGAGAAAAAGGCCCTCCACACATCAATCTTTACATTTCTAGACTTTCTTTCTGCTCCATCTGCAGCCACAATATTCTTGATTCCACGACCAAAGTATTGTGATTCGAAAATCATCCGGTTCGGCCCATCCTGTTTCATACAAGTCTCCAAACAATCAAAGAATGCACTGAAGTAGAAAAGGGCTTCAGTGAAACGGTTTACAAATGACTTAGAATTGTGATTTGCCTCAAGTTCAGCCACCACCATTACACTAGGCCTTAAGGTTTTAACCACTCTCATGATTGTTTCAAGCTGGTCTGGTCGTTGAATCATGCTGCTCAGTGCATAGTGAGAGTAAACTGCAATTGTTTCTTGAGGATCTATTTGGAAAAGGTCTTCTCTGAGCTGTAGCATGTCTGGTACCAAAACTGTATTGAAGCAGAAGGGTATGTTCAAGCTCAGTGCAAAATCCTTCAATCTCTTACCAGTGTCCTCTATGATATGCTTTGTAGTGGTTTCACTTCCAACAGCTGTTATCTTTAGAAGCTCAAGTGGACAATCATGTCTTGACTCAAGAGCTTGCATCAGGATTGTCCATTGTCCCCCCTTCCTGATTTCAAGATCAATAATGTGAATCTTCTTTGCCTCAGTAACATTTTCTATTATAGCTTGGACTGCAGTGAACATTGTAACCTTACTGAAAGGAACCTCTTCATAAAATGCCAAAAGAGTGGGATTAAGATCCTTGGTTGCCACTTCAGGATCAAATGATGACTGCATCTTCTTCAAGTCCTTGGATGAAACTCTTCCTGTTTCTAGATCTATCCTCAGGCGAAGAGCTTCAGCAAAATAATGAACAACACGCTTAACTGGGTTCCCAGTCTTGGAACACAATGACTCACAGTGACGTAGCAACTTGCTAGCATGTTCAAACTGTTTATATCCCACTTTCTCAGCACAAGCCAAGAGGGATTCAGCAAGTTGCACATCCTCTTTCTCCTCATCAGAGAGTCCAGAGAAAGAAAGACCAAAAGGGTGGCTAACCAAGGACTTCAGACCTGATGATTCTGAAGATGATGATGATGATGATGATGACTGGATAAACCTTGTTCCTGCTATCCTCATTACATCTTCAGTTGACAGCTTCCTCCCAACTTCACTTGTGGCTGCTGCTGCTGCCAAATCATCAACCGGCTGCATGGTTTTTCCTTCATCACATAACCTCTTGAAGGAATGATTGCCATAGCTCCTCAAGAGCTCAAGTGAGGCAAAAGGAGTTGAGTATTGATTCTCCTTTGTGGGTTTACCAAGTGGAACGATGGTTGGATGATGTTCATCAAACATGAGATTATCACCAAGGCATGTTTGGAGTGGAGGAGAGACCATGTCAAACTGTAGGTTATCCAATAGTCCATAATCCAGATATGACAGTTGCTGGTGGTGATCCTTTTGCTGATTAGTGAATAAAGGGTGCCGTCCTTCTTCTGATGGATGGCCTGGAAAGAACCCAAAGCTAGAGCAAAAGGAGTCAATCCCCCCTGAATCACCCCTATCTTCTGCTCCAGAAATCTGAACCTTGTTCACTTCGCTTAGTCCGTCGGTGGACCACAAAATGTCATTTGATGAACTATATTTGTCCTCAATTGCACTGAAACTGTACTCACTGAAAGGGCTCAAGTTTTCCATCACAAATTGTAACAAACTTACCTTCAGTAATACGCGATTCAAACTAAGTTTTTTATGTAATTAACACTATATAACAAGAACAACAGGATTATTAGTAATTGTCGCACTTCATTTTCTGTTACTATGAACCCGGGTTGATCAAGTTTGGGAGTATAGTTTCTGATTATTTTAATGTAAAATTGACTAGTTCTCACACTAAGATCCGTCTAGTACAGTTAACGATGATTTTGTCATGATGATGTGACGATGTGACCAAGGCGGCCTGTGTATACAAAGACAGTTGTTTATAAAGACAAAGCTAAAATTGATTAAATTTCTGTAAGTTGCATAATTTTTTTCACATAAATTCCAAAGAACTTCACCCAAGAAGCTAGAAGCCAACAAATGGATGAGTAATGACTGAAAAACTAAAGACAATATTACATATGGCAAACAAAAGTCTAGCACTGTCGGAAAATTTGATTTTTATAACAATATGAACTTTTGTTAATTAAGAATAAAATTTTTGCATATTCAATTTAGTAGATAAAGTATTTAAACAAGAAATTATTCTGTTACAAAAAAAAAAAAAAAAAAAAAATACAAAGCTTACAAGGAAAAAAGAAGTAGAATATGCTTCAGGACCAGGGACCCAACCAAGCAGCAGCTCACACAATTTTGTGCTGATTGTCAATTGCTTTTTTCCATTCAACCATGGCAACTCTGTCTAAAAATATTTGATTGAAAAGTTATAAATTAATTACCTATTTTAATAGTAGGATCGCGTCCTTGTTAACCTGGCAGCGTGAGGCTTCCACTAGTAGAGTTTGGAAAAAATAGATGTATACAATCTTACCTGCAAGCCAAGAGACAAATGGCTCAATAGAAAAATACAAATGCATATTTTAGCAAAAATGGCATTAAAAATGAGTTCTCTATATTTCCTCGTCAATGAGTTGAAGAACACTGGCTTAATCAATCTCTGCGCAATTTTTGAATCCTAAGCTTCGGCCCATTAGCAGGCCCCAAAACATACCCCAGAGCTCAGCAGCTATAATTGAGCAAGTGCCAATATTTACACTCCAAGCAACCACAAATCTTCCTGTATGATTCCCTGCAACCCCTCCACAAGCTATCGTAGCCATGTCTCCCAGCAAAAGAGCCATTTGTATTGACTTTAACCCAATATTGTGGCAGGGGACACCACTTCACATGTATGATTAGTCCCAGCAAAGAGCATAGGTACTAAATGTTACTTCGTAAATTCATGACCAAAAGAAAAAAAAAATGTTACTCTGTAAATATTGATCTTAAGTTACCCTATCATAGGTCAATAATGGCTCCTCGGACATTAAAAATGATACAAAAGGTGCACTTCTAGAGTTGCAGAATACAAACTATACAATAGAATAATAAAATTAAGGAAAATATCAATATAAACTCAAATTTACCGTGAATCTTATATGTGATAATATGCCAATCAATAGTTTTATAATATCTATTTATTTATAATTTTAAATTTTGCCTTAAATGGTATAGATGTTACCATATATAAGATTCACTGTAAATTCAAGTCTATATTAACATGACTCTAAATTTAATACCAGCCAGCTTGTAGTTCAATTGACCCAGGTCAAGTCTTTAAGTTATTAATGGTGGAGGTTCGATTGTTCACTAGGCTACGCTTTTTTGTCTCTTTCCTACATTTCGTATCTAGTGTTAAAAAAATGATGAAATATATGCCATCCATTTTACACTGTTGCTATAACAAAATAAATTAGTTAATATAGGCCATTATATTTGTGACAAAGTAACTTGCAAATGCATATTCATATTATAAAGCTGATCTATAGAGAATTACCCGACAAATATAGTCCAAATTTATGTTAATTAAAGAGTGTACACATGTATACCCCAAAAAAAAAAATAGAGTGTACACGACACAACTCACTACTCACAGGTGGCAATTACAGTCACTACACTGAGCACTAATTAACGAAGGAGCCGTTTAGAGACACAATGTCGACATACTAGACTCATAAAATCAATGAGTATGGAACCTTTGAGGCATTGCTCTTGTTGGATATTTATTTTTGTATGCTTTTCATAATGATGCTTTTTTTACTTCCTTTTATTTAAAGGTGTTCTCATTCATGACTATTTTGTTAGTTTAATGCAAATGGTTTTCTGGGGTTTAGCAGAAACTCCACGGCAGGTAAATGAGAAACAAGTTTGATAAATTACGCACATTCTTTGGGTACCGTATTTTTGTTTCAAAATGGCTTAATTGCTGTAAAATTCTTACACAATTTGTCAGTTGGCCATCAACACAAATGAGTTTTGGCTTTGCAAGACGCTATATATAATTCCAATCACAGGTAACAGAATTTTCTGAGTTTGTTATGAACATTGCTACAATATTTCAATTCTACAGTGTCGATACCCTTTTATCCCTGTTTTATCCCCTCAATTTCTTTTGGAATTCTACTTGCTTACAATATTTATATCTTATGCAGAATACCAGTGGAAAATGTTGCAGAATGATGCCATATATCTCCTATCTCTAAGTTCTCTATCCTGATATTTTACACTATTAGTAATGGAGCTGATATAAGAATGCATGTGAGGGTCATAATGCACAACTTGGAAAGCATCACATGTCTATGAACAGTGTTTTGTGCCAGTATCCTGACATGAATCCTCCAAAGCAAAGCCCCATTCTCAATTCCTATTTTTTTATTATTTTAACTTTCCATTATCAATTCCTTATTTATTTCTTCACGGTAAGTAATCTTTCACGTAGGACAGTTATAACACCTTGTCCTATAGCTTAATTTCTTAGGTGATAATGTCTTGTAGTGCCGCACTACAACATGCACTTGATCATTATTTTAAAAGAGATAAACCTGCAAATGGGGCTTTTACATCACCAACTTCAAAGTGGCCATCACATGGTAGTAACGTTTAAACAGAATAGTCCTGCACTTATAAATTAGCATGAAAGGGTGCTGTGAAACTTAGTTGCAAAGTCCATATGAGCCTCCCTTTGTGAATTGTACGAAAATGGACAACCAGCAGGAGCAAGAGCTTATAGTGAGAAAAGTATGTGAAATCTATGAAAAAATCTCTATGTTACAAGACCTCAACCCCTCCAATCATGTCAATGCACTCTTTACCCAACTAGTAACAACTTGCACCACCCCATGTCCTATAGATGTCACTAAGCTGTGCAAAGAGGTTAGAGAAACCATATCTAAGCTAATTAGACTTTGTGGGAAAGCTGAGGGACTTCTTGAAAGCCATTACTCTACTCTCATAGGGTCTCATGAGAACCCCTTGAGCCACATCAAACTCTTCCCTTACTACTCTAATTACCTCAAACTTAGCCACTTGGAATTCACCATGCTCTCCAGACACTGCACTCAAGTTCCTCCCCAGCTTGCCTTTATTGGCTCTGGCCCCCTCCCTCTTACCTCAATCGTGTTGGCCACCTATTACCTAAGGCACACATGCTTCCACAACTATGACATGGATCCAAAAGCAAATTCAAAAGCTTATGATTTGATCTCATCAGACCCTGACTTGTCCAAAAGAATGTTCTTCCACACCACTGATATTTTAGATGTGTCAAGTGGCCTTAAGGAGTATAATGTGGTATTCTTGGCAGCACTGGTAGGAATGGACCAGAAGGAGAAAGCAAAAGTAATCAATCACTTATCTAAACAGATGGCTCCTGGTGCTATTCTGTTGCTAAGGAGTGCACATGGAGCTAGAGTATTCCTCTACCCAGTTGTTGATCCTTCTGACCTCAAAGGCTTTGAGGTTCTATCAGTTTTTCACCCAACTGATGAGGTTATAAATTCAGTTATTGTTGCAAGGAAGCATTCAGTGAATCAAGGGCTTTACTCACCAATATTGTCTGGCAAATGTTCTGAAGTTGAAGGCATTGTTAATCCCTTAAACTATGGGAACATTATTGATGAGTTGGCTATTGATGAGGAGGCTTGATTCTTATGCATGCTGTGGTTCTGAACATATATAGCCAGGGAACTATATGACTCATCTTGCTGTGGCATCTTTAGGTCTTTTGGAGACTAGCGTTATTGAATAATGTGAAAATATCCTTTCGTGGCTTTTTACAAAACATGGTAACGGTGGTTGTTTCTGTTTTTTATGTGCTCATTTAAAAAGGGTTTATTCAGGCTTAGAGTCTCCTTGGTTCATGTAAAGAATCCAGGACCAATTGTATAGATTTTCAGTCTCTGTTCATATATTGGATAAGAGGTTGGAAAATCAAGACACCCTTCAATGCTAATTTGGAAGTGCAGGACTATCCTCTTGACAAGTTACCAATATGTCAGACAATTTATGTAAAAGCCCCATTTGCCTTTGTTACCATTATGTCAGACAATTTATGCAGAATAGTAAAACTGAAAGAATATGATCTTTCAGAAAAGGGGGCAAAAAATGTGATTGGTGATGGTAGCAAAATAGTTGAAGAGTTATCCTTGCTTGTTATTATTTTCAGCAAAGGAGAGCTGTAAATTTGTGCCAACCATCGCTTACCGTCATTCTTAATGAAGGAGAAAATCTTAACAACGTAACTTTTATAACGTTAACTAGTTATATACTGATATATCAGTAAAACTATTATTATCTACAAAATTATATATAATAATAACAATAATAATAATATTAATAATAATAATAATTTTATTTTGTTATTTTTAGTTAAGTAAAAACAGTTCTTATCAGTTGATTTATATGCTCATTGATATAATAATAATAATAATAAAATATTATTAAATAATAATATAAAATTCTTTATCAAATTAAATGTCTTTAAAATTAAATAGAATAAATATAAAGAATTTGAAGTCTTGATCCTGTGTGGTGTTTATATTTGTAAGAATGAAGCTTTTTTGTTTTTAATTATTTAAATTACTAGTTGACTGTAATTAATCTAATAAGTCGAGTAAATAGTCAACTATAAAAAAAAAATCTTATTAACATTAATTTCTTTTTATTGACAATTGTTTGAATTCAAATCAATTAAATCAACTAAACCTGGATAGGCCCATATAGGGTCGATCAAAGTGGTTAGATATTCCGATCTTTTAGTCAAATATTTTGGATTTAAATTCTAAAAATGAAAAAAATTCTCCTCTATGACTTCCATATATGGAGCCAGAGTAGTCAGACTGTTGATAGCAGGGCTCGGTGATGCAGTGGGCTTTGGCTAAAGGTGAATGCTATGGTACTATAGTAAAAGTGTGTATTTTATGTATTTTTATGATAAATGATGAGGATCATATCATATTTTATGGTAAGATTGTGAGGTGCATCATAGGTTATATCAATACACCAATCACCTATAATATATTATAATAATATCTAATTTTAAGAAAATTTAAAAATATAATTAAATATATTTTAAAAATTAATTATCATATATTGATAATATAAAATTATATTGATAGTATAAAATAATTTTACACTGTCAGTATAATCAAAAAATTTTATCAGTATAATTTTAATTATCATACATTGACAGTATAAAATTATACTGGCAGTATAAAATAATTTTATACTGTCAGTGTAATCAAAAAATTTTATCAGTATAATTTTAATTATCATACATTGACAGTGTAAAAAAATTTTATCAGTGTAATTTTACAGTATTGCCAGTATAATTTTACACTGTCAGTGTATGATAATTAAAATTATACTAATAAAATTTTTTGATTACACTGACAGTATAAAATTATTTTATACTGCCAGTATAATTTTACACTACCAATGTATGATAATTAAAATTACTGATAAAATTTTTTGATTATATATTGATAAAATTTTTTTATTACACTGACAGTATAAAATTATTTTATACTACTAGTACAATTTTATACTGTCAATCTATAATAATTAAAATTACACTGATAAATTTTTTTGATTATATTGATAATATAAAATTATTTTATATTATCAGTATAATTTTACACTGTCAATATATAATAATTAAAATTACACTAATAAAATATTTTGATTATTTTTATTTTATACTATCAATATAATTTTATACTATTAATATATGATAATTAATTTTTAAAATATATTTAATTATATTTTTAAATTTTTTTAAAATTAAATATTATTATAATATATCATAAATGATTGATATATTGATATACCTCATAATCTCATCATAAAATATGACACAATTCTCACTATTCATCATAAAAATACACAAAATACACATTTTTACTATAGTAGCGTAGAATTCACCTTCCCTAAAAGCTATATAGTAAACTAGTGATGAAGTTGGATGTAAGCATCGTCAACGTATAGCCGGCCAAAAAGCAAAAAAGCATCGTCAACTCAACGTCAACGTTAACGTTGTGCGATAAAAGACAGAGAGACGCGTAAGATAACACGTGTCGATGACGGAGAGGGCCACATCCATCCTCGGTTGGTTCCGCTCTGACTCCTCTTGCCAATTTCCCATCCCATTCCATTCCCCGCTCTCAAGATTCATTCAACCACCCACAATCACAAACAAAACCAACCAAACAACGAACCTTCACTGTGAAAATCCCATCTGATCATTTGATCCGCCCACCACCGGCAGAGGCGGCGTCCGCCGTGGCCTTAGAAACAGATGGCGGAGAAGTACAACCTGAAGAACCCAGCCGTGAAGCGCATTCTCCAGGAGGTCAAGGAGATGCAATCCAACCCTTCCGATGATTTCATGAGCCTCCCTCTCGAGGTCCCAATCCTTCCTTTCCCTTTTTTCTTTTTTTTTTTCCCGTTTCGTTCGGTTTTCTTCTTTTTTAAAAAAATTAGGGTTTATTTGTTGCCTGATCTATGAATTTTGCTCAGTTTTTGATGCGTCTTTTTGTGGTGGTTGTCGAGCAAGTGTGTTGGATTCAGCTCCAGAGAGACCAGATCGATTTTTGTTGTTTGTTTTGATTCGATCAAATTTTGTTATGGGGCATAGCTTAAAAAGAAGAAAAGAAAAGGAATTGTTTTGAGTATTAAACATGTCATTCTTGGAATTTTGGTGTTTGGAATTGTTTGATTGAGCTTGCGGTTGTTTTGAGAAATTCCTTTTACGGGACTGTGATTGCTTGTGGGAATTGTGCTGTTTATGAATTGAAATCTAGTGGATCCTAGTTGGTGAGTGAGAAGTGGCTGAGCAGATTTGCTTCTGAACTCCCTATAGTTAAAGAAAGAAGAGGTGTCACTATTTTTATTTTTTGCAATAGTCTTTGGGTGTGGTTGTGAACTTGTGATTATGGTAGTCATTGAGGAACGTGAAACAGTAAAAATGATCATGATCGTCATTCCTGCGTTTGAATAGTTTACCTAGGGTGTCTTTGTGAGTTTTGATTTTGGAGAGGAAGAGAGCAGGGAGGAAGGTGGAAGTACCTCTTCCCTTTGTTTGGTAGTAGTTATATCAAAAGAGGGAAAGGAAATATGAATTGTTTATAAACCCTTCTATTATTATATTTTAGAGTTCTCCTAAAATGAGGTTTTTAATGAGTGAAAATATTTAATTTACCTATCTACCCCTTCCTTTTAAATTTTAAAACATATTGATTATGTTTAGTTATTTTAATAGAGTAAAATTGTAAAAATACATCTTAAACTCCCTATTTTGTTCCTTTTATCTATTTTAAACTTCCAAAATAGTTAAGGTTACACACTTAAACTCTCTGTTATCCTTCCTTCCTCTACCCTTCCTTCTTCCTAGATACCTTTCCTTAGTAACTCCCAAGCACACCCTTTGTGAAAGGAGAAGGATTTGCATATGTAGGTATAGGAACACATTGGAATGAACGGTAAAGGGGAGAACTTTTATGCTTAAAAATTATTTTTTTAAAAAATCTCCCTTCCTTTTACAGCTGTGCTTAAATTAAAATTGGAAGTTCAGAAATTCTATATAATAAACTTTCCACTCCCTTTACTTTCTACCCACTTTTGGAGGGAGCAAGATGTTAAGGAAAACAAAAATGTTTTTTATACTCAACTGGGACTCATTTTAACGGACACACTAAGGTGTCCTTTCATTATTGGTTGGGGAAAAAAATGAGACCCACTCACAACTAGTGATTAAAAGACACCTTAGTGTGTCCCCTCAAAATTGAATACAAATGACAGTATGCGTGTTTACTGGGTGCTGCTTGTACCAAGATTTTTTACTTCCTTTATCATTGTTTATTTCATCTGAGGGGTTTACCCAACTTGATAAGTTTCTATTTCTAAGACTGTTGTGTTACATGAACTGTTCTTTCCTCGTTTTCATTTTTTTTTTTTTTTTCGGTTCTTTATTTTTAGGGAGCTTGTCTGCATCATCTATAAGACTATAACTTGTTGCCCATTTGAAATGGGGCATTTGATTATTCAGTATCATGTTGTTTTTGCTGTCTTATAAGTCTTTGCTGAGCAACATCTGTATCATGTTTGTTTTCAGGAAAATATATTTGAATGGCAATTTGCAGTTAGAGGCCCTTGTGATACTGAATTTGAGGGTGGTATCTATCATGGACGGATCCAGTTGCCTTCAGAGTATCCATTCAAACCTCCTTCATTTATGCTGTTGACGGTAAGATGTTGATTGAGTATATTCTTATGTTAAATCTCTGCATGCTTACAAAAGTTCAATCCCTGAATGCTTATAAATTTCGCTGTTATGCTGTCAGCCTAATGGTCGTTTCGAGACCCAAACCAAGATTTGCTTGAGCATATCAAATCATCACCCTGAGCATTGGCAACCATCATGGAGTGGTAAACAACATTCTTTTTTACTTGACTCACTGCATTTGAGTAGCTATTTTACAAGTTATGTCTGGGGCACATGGATCAATTTGCTGTTTGTACATGTTATAGATGTCATGCTTTGCCCACTTTGATATCATATGCATACATACAAGACTATAATTGTTTTAAGTTCTTAATATTTGTTGCTTTGCAGTTATGGAACTGCCTGAAATATTTGACTGGGGCCTTTATATTTTCAATTATTATTGTTTTCTAAGTAGGATTGCACCATGCATGAGGGCATAACATAACTTTCTCTTGATAGAAGAAGTTGTCATTGTATTGATTCTCGTGTCTTCAGTTCATCAGCTTGGGCTGAAATATCTCATACTTAGTAGAAGATAGGGAATATTTTAAGCAGAAAATACTGATCAAGCGTAGTTGTATCTAAGTATGTTCATAAAACTATAATGTATGTATCTCTGGTATTTTTCATCATTCTGATTTAATACGTTACCTCCTTTTTTTGGGTAGATCTTATATACATTACCTTTATGACTATACAGTCAAAGCCCTATATATGTCTCATGAGTGAGCCTTGTCAGTTAAAATAATTAATCATAATCATTGAAGCTTTATACTTGGCCTTTGATAGCTAAAGGTTCTTATTTAATTGATGTAAATTTCTTTGGCAGTAAGGACTGCTTTAGTTGCACTGATTGCATTCATGCCTACCAACCCAAACGGTGCTTTGGGCTCGTTGGACTACAAGAAAGAAGAGAGACGTACCTTGGCCATTAAATCTCGTGAAGCACCTCCAAAATTTGGGACTCCTGAACGTCAAAAGCTGATTGATGAGGTAAAATATTGCTTATTGTTCACCCCAAAACATGTTTTCTGTAACATATTGTGCTGATTGTGCTTTGTTATCCCAGATACACGAGTATATGCTAAGCAAGGCACCCCCTGTTCCTCAACCTAGCACCACACAACCTCCCAAAGAAGAGCATCCCAGAAATGAGGAGGCTGAGGCCCAGGTTAATTCACATAATCTCGAGGCTTTACCGGCAGAAGAGGGGATTCCAGATCAAGCAGGTGACAGAATTGTTCAAGAGGAAGTAGTTTCTAATGCTAATCTTGCAGGAGTTGAAGCTTCAAGCGAGATTCAATCAAGTGTTTCAAGGAATCAGTTGCCCCATAATTCTGGTACAAGGGTTCAAAATCCGAGGACAGAGACGAGGGTACAAAAACCTGATGATCGGTTGTTCACATTGGCAGCTATTGGACTTACTATTGCAATTGTGGTCCTTTTGCTGAAGAAGTTCATTAAATCTTCCGAACATGGACCAGTTTTCTTGGATGGATCATAGATGTGCTTATTGCTCATGTTTGCTTCAGAGATTAAAATTCTTAGCCTTGTGCTTTGAAGGATTAGGTTCTTTTCATGTCATTTTCACATGATCATGTCCTGAAGAGAAAGATAAGTACAAACACTTCAAATAAGTGGAACTCTTAAAAATTTGTAGGGTTCAATTTAAGTACTTGTGTTTATCTTCTCTCATCATATGACCTAGTTATGTGGATAAGAAAAATGAAAAGATGTATTCCCTGGGATAAATAGAAATATCAAACTCTTCTAAACTGAAAGAAGTGTAATTCTATTGTCCTTTATTATACTCGCTTTGTAATTATGGTGTGATATAAATGTGCTCCAGCGGTGCATTGGTGTGCGTGGTCCTTAATTTCTCCTGTATCATGTGGTGTGTGTCAGCTATCCCGATTTATGTATTGACTATAGTTCTCATCACCTTTTTATTATTTTTTTTTCACCTTCTTGTGCTAAAGTTCTTATCTATAAAAAGCCTAGACCATGCTTTTTAAGGCATGTCGTGGACTTGAAATATCTTTCATGAGATCGAGGCTACGTGAGTTTCTCTTGTTTTGATAAAACCGACAGTTCTATCATCAAAGTCAATACTTTTTAATCTTTGCGTAAGATATTTTTATAAATATTATTGTGAGATTTACGATTAAGGTTCTCTTAACAATAATCTTTTTAACCCTCTATTTAGGCGTGTAATTTGCTAATTACTTTATCTAATTTAAAGTCAATATTAGCTCAGGATTCAAACTATCACAATTTAACCATCAGAGCATTCTTAGTGGAGAATTTTACTTTGGATCTCACTTTTGGTTTTATCACTTGTCACATGAGCAATGCTTCATAAAAAGTAACAATAGGATAGCATTGGAACTTTTTTTTTTTTTAATGGAAGATCCCAACTTTGCTTGTATATGTTTTACAAATTAAAAAATATATATATCAAAAAAATAAAGACATGGGGTGGTGCTGCAATGGTTATCTAGAAAAAAAATAAATAAATAAATAGCTGCAGCAAAAGTTGCCTCTGCTATGTGTTCCTCAAATATTGATGACCTCAAAATTGGTCCCAGTCGCTCTAATATGGGATGAGTCCCAATTTTTACTTCCACTCCAACGGTGCAATTGTGGCATTTGTTCCACTGTGACCCAGATCATGAAATGGGATGGCAAATGGCTCACACTGGAGTTGCTCTAAACTATAGTTTAAAGTTAGCATACATGATTATGCTAACCCAAAAAGCCCGACATGTTTTGGTCGAGCTTATCTTTTTCTCCAAAAGTAAAAAGTTGTTCGATCATTTTTTTTTTTTTGACACATAGGTTGACATCTGCTACAAGCAATGATAAGAGGTGTAGACAGAGATAAATGGGAAGAAGACATATGGTAGGCTCCACTATTTTATCTCATGATGTCGATATATGTGTTGTTATTGGTGTGTTCAAATAACAAGTCTCTTTTTAAAGGAGCCTTATAAAAGTGCTTCTATATAAGAAAAGATATTTATAACTCAATTTTCAACATACTTACTTAGACACCGTAAATATCTAGAACTGATCAAATGTATAATCATGATGACAAAATAGTGTGGACCTATCTTTTATTTGTGTGTCCAGATATCAAAACCCTTCTTTATAATACCAAAACTTTCAATGTGATTTAAAAGTTAAGAACTATTAGATAACCACCAAGTTACTATATAACAATATTGGAGAGAAAGAATAAAAATCAACCACAAATATAAGAGCAGTGAAGGGTAGTTTTACATAACTTCCTGATCAAAATTTTTTGTACTCTTTAGCATTTTTCATTCTCTCCCTTTCCTTTTTACCTAAATAAGTATTAGTGTAACCAATGCGTGCAGAAAAACAGGTGTAAGACAAACAAATTCCAAAAGAAAAACTTCCGATCCCTATTATTGGATCATTCACACACTGCACAAACCTTGTGTGTTGCAGAGAGCAATAAGTTTTTGTTAGCGAGACTATTATTTTTCTTTATCAATAGAGCATCTGAGAACAAATTGCTAATAGTCTAGCTATTTTGAGGGTTCAAAAAATAGGTGTTAATTTTAGCCTCTAGTAAATTATTGTCTCCCCTTTTAACCCCCCCGTGAAACAATGCTGCAACAGCTAGCACAAAAGCAATGGTCGCTATTCCTGGACGACATCCTAAATTCAAGGTCAATTCTCCAAACCAAAACCCCAAACTCCCATGTTAAAAATCCCCTTCCCCACGAGCACAAAAATTCATATCCCTCTTGTCTTGCATATCCCAATTGTCTCTCCCAGAACTTTCAAACAACAAAATGAAACACAACAACAACAACAACAACAAAACCCCATTCACCAACCTCTCACTCTTGTCCACAATAATCCTCGTATGTTTTTCATTATTAGGCCAATGCAACGCCATATTCCCACGCTTTCATCATCACCGCTATGCTTACACCCCAGAAGCAAGTCACCAAGCGTACTCAGACACTCCCATCCATAATGAAGCCTTTAGTCCAACACCATCCCAACATCATGGCCATGGTAAAGCTCATGGCCCATCATCGTCATTATCATCATCATCATTCTCTTCTTCATTCTCAGACATACTCAAAGGAACCCTACGTGGCCATACCTTAACAATGCCCGAACACATCATCAACTCACAAAATCAACACAACCATGCACTCAAACAAATATGTGGCCACACAAATTACCCTGACGTGTGCCTCTCCACCATCACACCCCATCTCAACGACCACAACTTCGACCTCACCAACGTGCTCCAAGCCTCCATAAAGGCATGCTCACAACAAATAAAATTGACCGTGGAGAAAGTCTCCAAGCACTCATCGAGCATGTGGCCAGAAAACATGCATGCATCCTTGTTTGCTAACTGTAGGGAGCAGTATAGTAACGCTCTCGAGAACCTTCAGAGAGCGAGCGATGCTATTCCATCACGTGATCTTGGAACTGTTACCATCATGCTCAGTGCTGTCATGGCTGATGTGTCGACATGTGAGAGTGGGTTTGAGGATCTGAAGTCGTCTTCATTCAAGGTTGATTCCGATGGTTTGGTTGGGATTACGGCCAGCAATTGCCTTGCCATTGCTCATTTGATTCCCCATTAGTTGGTGTATGTGTGTAAATATGCTTTAATTTATATATATTTATAGCAAAGTTCTCTATGTATAGGGAGCGTTAAGATTTGATATGTAGATTGGAAAAGATTAGTTGGGTTAGGGTAATATTTGTGCAATGTATGTATGTATTCTTTTTCCTTTTCCCCCCCTTTTTAACCTTTGTTTTTGAGCAATGTATTAATCTATTCATGGTAGCAAATAAATGAATGATTTAATATGAAAAACTTTGTTTTTGAGTAATGTATTCATCTCTCCATGATAACTTATTACCATGAATTTATTGATTTATGCCGCTTTTGTTGTTGTTGCTAATTATAAAGCAAACCATTTAAGAAAAAATTATAATAAAGTATTTTAAAAAAATTATACCTCGGCCACTTCTAACCGATAAGAATTGCATGATATACAATTTTTTTTAATTTATTATAACTACAATCCATCCAAATACCAAATTAACCACACATCCTATTGGATCTTTTATAAGGCTAATATGGTTATATGGTATGAAAAATTGCAATACAAAAAGTGACGAATATGATTACTATATAACAACTGGAGCAAATATTAGAATGACACATCATTTTGTATCACTTTTGAACGGTACTTTTCATACCTATTGGCATTTTTTTCATCGGGAAATACTTTATGTACATACCACATGAGACATCACATAGACACCCCTTTGATATGTTTCAAATAAACACATTAAAAAATGTTTAAAAAAATAAGTACAAGTACTTTTTACCTTTTCTTTTCTTTATGTTCATCAAGCATGTTAAAAAAAAAAAATTTACAAATATCACATCTCTTTTTCATCATAAAAAAGGTGTGAGAATATGATTGTTGTTTTCTTTTTGGCAAGTGGGTTGTAGCCACTACTCATTTATGAAATGAGTTTGCTGTATTATTATCTTTTTACTTGTATTGTATTACTAATTACTTGCAACAATAGTCATATTTCTCTCTTTGTAACAGAATAAGAGTAAAGTTAGTAATCACAAGTTGTAAAGGCTACTATCACTCTCTGTACATATATTGCAAGTTAAGTTAAGTGATTCAATGCAAGCTCAGTCATTCTTCCGCTCAATATGGTATCAATGAAAATTTTCGCTTTTGCATTCTCACTCTGAGCTCATATTCTTTGAGTTCTTGGGACTTTTCATAGCCCTATTGGTATACGTTGATGATATCATTGTGGAAGGACCAAATTCAACACCATCATTAAATCATATCTACACTTCTGATTAAACTAAAAGGTCTAAGGAAGCTGCAATATTTCTTAGGCTTTGAGATTATGAGATTTAGGAAGGGTATTTCATTTCTCTAAGTAAATATACTCTTTCTTTACTTGAAGACACTGATTACTTAGCTTGTAAGTTTGCTAGCATAACCATGGATCCTAATCTAAAACTCTCAGAATTTAATGTTGCCTTGTTGCATGACTTATCTCTATATAGGAGACTCATTGAAAGATTACTCTACTTAACTATCTCTACATTAGTTTCACAGTCCACAAACTAAGTCAATTCTTTTCTAAGTCAAGAGTCCTTCATCTTTGTGATGCTTGTCAACTCCTTCATTTTTGTGCAACATCTTTTGCCTATGTTGATGCAAATTGGACACATGTAAATAGTTGACAATTCACTTCTAGCTTTTGTGTGTTCCTTGGTCACTCTTTGCTCTCATGGAAATCTAAGAAGCAGGCCACTATTTCTAGCTCTTCAGCTAAAGCTCAATAGTAGTGTGGTTACCAATGATCAGTTAGTATGGCTGCATCAATTATGTAAGGAATTTGCCATTCTTGTTCCCTTTGCCCTTGTCTTTTATTATGACAATCAATCAGCAATATATATTACGTCCAACCCCACCAGCCATGAGAGAACAAAGCACATTAAAATAAATTGCGACTTTGTGAGGGGAATAGTGAATGAAAGGGCAATCAAATTGGTTAATATCACCAAAAGGTGAATAAAGGGGTGATCAGATTGGTTCATGTCAGCAGCCAGCATCAATTAGCATATTTGATGACCAAGACTTTGTCCTTCCCTCAGTTTTGCCATTTATTGTCCAAGATGAGACTTTGCGTGTGTTTGGTTTTACGGTGGCAACAATCACAATCAATTCCCCAACCTTAGAATCAATTATGGCTTTTTTGCTACATGTTTGATTGGGTACTTCTAAAATTAATTCTTGTCTCTAGAATTGATTCTAGGAAAAGTAAAAAATTTTTACTTTCTGTCAGAATCACTTTTAGAGGAATTACCAAATATATATCACTTTACTTCAAAATCAATTTTAACCAAATCAATTCCAACAAAATCAATTCTATCTAGAATCAGTTTTACAAAAGCAGAACGAAACACGCACTTTGCAATCCATACCTCCCATCTTGAGGGGATTATTACAAAGTTTGTCATAACAACAATAGTTAGTTATCAAATTAGTTACCACAAGTTGCAAAGACTACTATCACTCTATATATATATATATATATATATATATATACACACACACTGTATGTAAAGTGATTCAATGCAAGTCATTCTCATGCTTTCACTTAATAAAAACCTGTATGATCTTCTTTATGCTTATGTGCCAAAACTTAACACTCATGCTGTGAATATTAAAAATTAATTATTAGAAAAGAAAAAAAAGTGCCATGTTGTAAGATGATTTGTCCAGGTTTTTCATCGACCTTGGCCCAGATTCCTGCCTTTCTCGAGTAGCTTGGGTTGACTAGATGCCATACCCACCGGTTTGAAACTTAGGGGCTTGTAATCAAGGTTATCATCCGCCTCACAAGGGGACCCTCACCAATTCCTACCTAGGTGACCACCCTTTCCCTTCTTTCTTAGCTCAATCGTCTGGCCTTATCACCTAACTGTATCGGTCGCTCGATTTTATTGGATTATTAAGTTTTTGAGGCAAATATTTATATACTATTAATTATTTATCTCTAATCATGGTCTATTTTCATATAACTATCCATCATAATTTCGATTGGATGACAATGTAAAATTGTTTTACACTATCAATTACATGAAAATTAATTTCATCTTTTCTTACATTAAAAATAAATAATTAGGCCTAAACCTTAATCCACAACATAAATTAATGCCCAGATTCAAATCTTAAGATGCTTGATCTAGAATTAATGTTAGCCACCTATATAGCATTTTACAAGTCTTGCTTCCTTGAGTGATTATGTTATTAAAGAATCCAAAGCTTTTAATCATTTTCATTCTTTAATTCTCTGCAATTCAAGTTACAGTAAAACAAAGATATATATATATATATACAATTGGTATGCCAAATGCAGATTAAACAAACTAAAGTCTGATGGCAGAATTTGTTACATTTGTATTAGAAGTTACAAAAAAAAAAAAAAAGAACATGCAAGACATTCCTGACAAATTTTATTCTTCCTCACTCATCAGCCCTGGGAACATCGTGAGCATAATTTCCAGCATGGGCAAAGTAGTCAATCAGCCCAGATACATGCTAACATACAAACTTATACACTCCAAATTCAATCATTATTAAAGTCAGTCAGAATATAACTATACATGCAATCCGCCAAAGACATCAAAACTTAATCAGATACAACCTTATTCCTAGTCCTACATCAAATTAGGAAAATAATTAATTTGGATGGTTAGTCTTCACCACAGTGACTGGACAGGAGGCGTGATTCACAACGTAGTTGCTGACACTGCCCATTATGACCCTACAAAAAGAAAATAAAATGCAAATTCATTCAACACGTGATGAAATTCATTTAATCCCCCGGTAACTCAAGAACCAAAAATAATCACAATGCAATGCATGCTACCCAAATGCTATTTCTGGGGACTTAATAGTAGGTTTGATTTTTCATTTGGAAGTCTTCAAAGTTCATGCAAACCATGATTTCAATAAGGTGATTTTTATTATACCCTTTCTAAATAAAAGGATTTAAAACCCTTCTTACATGATCCAATAAGATTTAACCATGTGAATAAATTGTCATTACTTATAAATTTATATTTAAACTTAATTAATATTTTTTTGTTACAAATTTACCACAAGGCTTATTTTTATTCCCAGCCATCAAATCAACTTGCCTATATTTATTTCTAAATATTTAAAGAAACTTTTTACTCCCAAATCAACAAGAACCCTAAAAAGATAATCTCTAAATGCAAGTAACATTGTTCCAAGACCACTTCATGCACACAATACAGTTTTTGATATCTCAATCATTCAAATTAAATGTTTTTTCAAAAAAAATTAGAAGTCAGATTTGAAGCCCTTTTGGTAAGCCATTGTGGAAGACTTTAGTAACACCATTACCTTGTACTTTTTGGCAAATGGCGTTGGAGTACTTGCTGAGTTTTCAATTTGAAGCTTAAGCATCGAACTACAATTTTGCATCACAGCCAACTAACCTGGGTAAATCAAACTAGTGGCATACTACTCACCACGTTCAAAGAAATACCAACATACCTCAAAGACCTTTCTTTCGGTATTTTGACTGGATCTAAGCACACAGTATTGGGGCGAACATATAATGAACAATAAAAATTTATTTATTAATAAGAATACAAATTTATATTTAGGGAATTTTTTTTTTAGGGTTTTTCTAGATTTGATGATAAAATATTTCTTTAGGTGTTCAGAAATTTAGGTAAATCGATTTGATGTTTGGGAATAAAATAAGCCTTGAGATAAATTTGTAACAAAAGAAATATTAAGTGGATGTAAATATAAATTTATGACTAATGACAATTTATTATTAAGTGGACAAAAATTTAACAATGGTTAAATTTTATTGAACCATATAAGAAGAGTTCCAAATCCTTTTATTTATGCAAGGTATCATAGAAATCACCTTTAGGTAAAAGCTTTTGCCTAAGAAAAACACTATAGTATCAAGAGTAGTTTCATACTGGCTTTATGAATAACCGTGATTTGCCATTCTCCCATGAATTCCGCCAAACTCTTGTTTTCTCTTTTCTTTTTTTTCTTTTTTTTTTTTTTCATTTTCACCTTGCTTTTGGTTGGTTAATAAAACAAGCCTCTAGTACCATTTCTCAGGAAATCACTTCGTACTAAATAGCATAACTATTTGTATAAACCATGATTTCAAGGTTCGAAACGGGAACGAAACTTGCTATTAGCAGAATGTTAGCTACCTTCTGAGGGGGCCAAGGCCTCTGTTCCCTATGATAAGGCTGTCTAGGGGTATCTGATCAATTGCTTCGCATATCTTCTCACGAGCGTCACCCCAATAGACCTTCATGAGTACCTCAACCTGCCAAAAATCTCAAAGTTACTCAAATAAAATGTACAATATGAACAATCATCGAAAAGTGTAACTCTCATGAGCAAAATTAAAATCATATATAACACATTTTTCTCCTGTGTGGCTTTTTTGGCAATATCAATTGCTTCGGGCACGGGCTTCAGTCCATATTTCTTCATGACCTCAGCATCAGAGAAGTCCGCCAGAGGTATGAAAGCTGCGTTTAGATAAATAGACATGAACCTTTTAATGATTAAGGAATTGAAAGATACATAAATAACAAAACTGTTATTAAAAGTAAATTCTGTCTTTGACAAACACATGCATAGGCAAGCGATGTATATGATATAAATAAACCACCACTAGAAACTCAATACTTTTATATATCTACCCACAAATTTCAAGTGCCAGTGAAACTTAGGAACAGCAACATGAACATGGCTCTACTGCAGGATGCCTATGTGTTTGTTTAATTCAAAAAATTTGCACCCATAATTTGTCGAGCACTATATTTCGGAAAGTTGACTGAATATTCGTTCTATTAATTTCACTTTACACAAACGAACAGTTTGAATTGCTACACATATAAAAGCAAGGGAACAGATATTATCCAGCACAATTCCATATATGGCACGTCAAATCGTCTAAACTATGCAAAGGAAACCCGAAATTCAAATAAAATTAATCCAAATAAATGGTCAATTTCAATTTAAAGATAAACTACTCTTCGACTTCTGTTATTTCTGGTATCTTCACTTAAGAAATCGTACCTCTTATAAATTATTTATTAATAACATACATTGATTAGTTAACATATATTTTTTTTTGACGGGTACATTGATTGGTTAACATAGATATTCTTTTCTTAAAAAAAAAAATGGCTATCAATCTATTTTTTTTTTAAGTTATATACATTATTAACTAATAATTCACTTATCATCAAGGAATGAGAGATGAGATTCGAACAAGAAACATTCAACTTAACAAGCACATACACTTACCCACACATTCTCGTATTTACATAATCTTTATCATTGTCTGATTAAAACTGAACTTATCTCATTTCCCACACAATTATACTTTGATATTGCCATTTCATATAGATTTGAGATAATATGAATTATGATTCCAAAAGATGTGCATCAACCATTATCCTTCTTCCATGCGCATGAAATTTTCTTGAGAAACAGACCGATAACACATTAAAAGGGAAGGATAAGTAAAAGCAAAGAATTATCATATTTTAAAACTCGTTATAGTTAAAGGAAAAAAAAAAAATCACTTACGTGCTCCAGTGAGTTCCCAGAGCTGCATCTCGCCGTGCTCGTAGTACTCTGGGGGCCGAATGATAACAAGAATGATGTGGTCCCCATCTTTCGCAACGTTATCCACCGTCCATTTCAGTGCGTTGACGCTGCATGGTGAGAAATCAACGGCCACGCCCAGTCTCCTATTACTACTATGTGCCATTTCTCTTGTGACAATTAACGCTCACCGTTCCTCAGACCTCTTTGGTTTTCTTCTTCACTTCGTGTTTATTTATTTTTGGGTTATTTTATGTGAATGTTTCAGGGAACATAAAGTTCGATGAAGAATAACGCAACTCGTGAGGCTAACGAGAAAAGACAGCGACAATTGCGTTCACCATTGGTGGCTGAGAACTGTCGGGCGCATTTGACTTTGAACTTGAGTTTTGCGAGTCTGTGAGGACGGATTCTATTTCTAATCGTCTCACACCGTTGGATGGAAATGATCACAAGTCGAACGGTGGATATGAAGAGTGTTGTTAACTGTTATGGTGAATATAGATCGGATCAAAGCAGTTTCTGTGGATCTGAATAATTTTTTCTCTTCGCTCTGTTTAAAAATATCTATAGCGTAAGGTAGTGGTACAAAAATTAAGAAATTTATTAAATATTTTAAGAGTTTAATTCGTTTATATTGATAGAGTAAAACTCTTTTGTATTGTTATCTAATTATATGTTAAAATTTATAAAATTTTTAAAATAGTGGGTGATTATATAAAAATATAATTAAATATTTATATAAAAAAATTTTATACTAACAATATATGCTAATTAAATCCATATTTTAAAACCTTAAAAAATATAACTACATTTTACGTAATTAGCTCTAATTATAGAAAAAAAACCAAAAGATTTTCTTAGTACCTTTGTTTTTATAAAAGTACCATTATCCTTTTCTATTCAACAACTGTGACTTAATTATAAATCTCATAGATCTTAAATGTAATTAAAAAATAATTTTAAAAATATAGAAGTTTGAAATAGTGCAACACATAGCTAATTTTTAACCATATATAACAAAAAAATATTGATACTTTTAAATTTTATAAGGGTACTAAAAAAAATTCCTCTTAAATAAAGGCTAAATATACGTATCCTAAAATATTTAGATCAAATAAAATTTGGTTATTATACAATATAAATATACAAAATGAAATAAATTCAATTTATTATCTACGTACCATGATATAAATTAAAAAATTTAATGCTATGAGTACTTTATTTTTATAATAGGTTAACTTAATTTAAATTAAATTAATTAAAGTTATATAAATTTTAAATACTGATAATTCAGAAAAACATTAAAAATATTTATGATAATACAATTTAATTATATATTTATGGTAATACAATTTAATTTAAGACAATAAAAGAATGAGTATTTGAATTTTACTTAAGAAGAGGCGTCAGAGGGTGTCACCGCGAGAGGGGTCGTCGGTGGTGGAGGAGAGGAGGTCAGAGAAGCAGTCAGCGACGCGCCTCTGGAAGAGCTCGAGGTGGTAGTAGCTGTTATTGAGAAAAGGGCAAGATAAGGTTTAAGTTTTTTTTAAAAAAGAAAAAATTACGAAGGATAACTTAGGATTATTAAAAATTATTCGGAGGCGAGGAAAATAAATATAATTTTAAAATTTATGAGGGGCAAGTGTATTTTTAATAAATTTTTATTTTATATATATATATATATATATAAAACAACTTATGAGAGGGGAAAAAAAGACATGTAACAAAGGTGACACTCAATTCAGCTCTGCTCAGTAGAGCAAGTATAAAGCGACCGAACTTGAAATACGCATGGAATCTGATTATGTTTGCCTTTTTTCTTATTTAGCAACCGGTCCAATCAGTGTATAAATTGCAATTGCAATTCCAGCCTCTTTTGTGCTGCTGCTTTTCTTTATTCTCAGTTTTGCAGTTTCCTTCTTCTGCCTTTACCCACTCCCATCGTATCAAAATAGTTACAGGTCTACGTAATCATCGCCTCAAAAAGCATTGCGCAGTTTCCTTCACCTTCTTCGATCAGATCACTCTCTTCTTCTAGAAGCTTCCACGGAACCCTACCGCTCTGAATCTGCGAAGGTCCTCCAATGGCGTTCTGGTGGCCCTTGCTCGTTCTCGCATTCGCTTACGGCATCTGCAAGTTCCTTCTGTGGCTCATTCCTCCCAAGGTTCCTTCCATCGATGTTGACGCTTCCGATGGTACTCTACTCTCTCTCTCTCGCACTTGAATTTTTTGCGATGGTGAAAATGTGATGTGAATTTTGGTAATGGCAGTGTTGGACGATGGAAACCAATCGCAGGAGAACAGCTTCATATATGTGAGTGACGTGTTGTAATTTGCATTTGCGATTTGAAATTTTGCAAATCGTTGTATAGCGAGTTAGGAACTTGTTTTCTCTTTACTCTGCGTTTGCGTTTTGCATGATCGGTGTGATTTGCTTTGCCTATTTGAAATTCGAGCTCAGTTTAATTGGAAATGTGTGTGTTGCCGGATTGATGCGTTTTAGGAATTTACTTCCTCTCGGTGAAGCTCGTTGAGGTTTGTTTGTTAAAGATGCTGTCTATATACAAAAAGAAGCGGAAAATGGCTGATCTGGTTTCGTTGATGACTGATTCGTGTTCAGGTACCTCCGAGGGGAGCGGCGCAGCAATCTGGCACGAAAGTTCAGTGCTATGAGCCTGCTACCATGAAGTATTTGGGATTTGTTCCTGCATTGACCCCGGATGAGGTCTGTGAGCCTATTCTTCTGACAGGATTAACGGTTATGAATTATGATGCATAGTTCTAGTATCGATTTCCCTAAGCTTGCAAGTAATAGTTAAAGATGCACACTGTGTATTTGAATAAACATTTATTTGTTTTTGGTAATTAGTGTTTACAAAAGGGTGATATTCAAATAAGAAACTTAGAAATTTTCACAGATGAAGAGAGGAAAAAAAATGAAAAAGAAAAGAAAAGGAGTGAGAGACTTATGAGAACATCATTGTTGATAAACTAGTCATATCAGAAATATCCCAGTTGCACTTAAGAAAAGCTGACATGTCATTAGCTTCTAGTGAAAACTGTATCCTTAATTGTCATTTGGGCAATCTTTGTACTTGTCTGTCTTGAAATGCGAATTCAGTGAATTTCCATTGTTCTTCAAAATGGAAGTCCCATTTCCTGATGTTTTGACCTTTTGGTTTTCATCCATATATTATTTTTCTTGCTTATATATATATATATATATATATATATATATATATATATATATATATATATATATAATTTTAGGGATTAATTAATAGTCATCATGGTCCTCTAATTGATTCATATACATCCTACCATCGAGAAACATTAATGACAATGTTCACAAAGCCAAAAAGGAGAATATTGAGGCACAAGAGCAAGTTATTGCAGAGTGTTCAGAAAATGTTGGTTGATAGTTTGACTGGATTCGTAAGTAAAAGCATTGCAGGAATTAACTAGAACTACTTTGCATGTAGGATAGGTCAAGGAGCAAGTGGAAAAAGTACGGAAGGCACAAAAAATGTGGGCAAAGACCAGCTTCAAGCAAAGACGCCAGTTTTTGCGTATACTTTTGAAGTATATAATCAAACATCAAGCACTTATATGCGAGTAAGTGCACTTCTCCATGGTCGTAGGATGAAAATTTAAGTGTAAATAATTTTTTTAACTTATTCTGGAAACATGCTACTGTTTCTGTTTTTAGTTATCATATTGTTTTATTCCTTAGTCCGAAAAATAGATGTCAATTGCGCTTATTGCATAAGAATTTTTATAACAATCTCGAATATATTCTAATTCATGTGCTCTTATTAGAATATCTTCACGTGATACTGGAAAGACAATGGTAGATGCCTCTTTAGGAGAAATAATGACAACATGTGAGAAGATCAATTGGCTACTGTCAGAGGGTGAGAAGTGGCTAAAGCCTGAATACCGGTACCTGGTTCAATCCATTTTTGTACTTAATAGCATATTTCCACATCTTCATTTAGACCATGAAACAGTGGTAGTTCTGTACATATATTTCTTTATCTTAAGTAGGTACACCATCCCCCCCCCCCCAACCTTCCCCCAAATTCCCAGTATACATAAATAATAATTTTATGGTAAATTGCACTAAGACCACTTTTTTGTTTGTGATAAATTAAACAACTTACAGATCCACTGGAAGATCAATGCTTCATAAGAGAGCCAGAGTAGAATTTCACCCACTTGGTGTTATTGGTGCCATTGTGTCATGGAACTATCCTTTCCACAATATCTTCAACCCTATGTTGGCAGCACTTTTTTCTGGAAATGGCATTGTGATTAAGGTATTAAACGAGATAATATCTACTATACCTATCAACAATTGTTCATCCCATGGATTTATCATGTCTTTTGTAGAATAGACATTGTTGGCTGTTATGCTGTCAAGGGGATTATATCATATTCTATGGAAAACTGGGATTAAAATTGAGACTATGCAAGTTGGAATACCTACTCTTACTAGCTACTATAAAGTTTATGTTGCTTTTCCGTTTGACAGAAACCCATGTGATTCTGATTGTAGATATCGGAACATGCAAGTTGGTCTGGATGCTTTTACTTCCGAATCATTCAATCAGCCCTTGCTGCCATAGGTGCTCCAGAGGACCTTGTTGAGGTGATAGCAGGGTAGAATCCTCTTTTGTAACCTTCCTTTTCCTTTTTTTCTATAGTCATGTCTGCATCCATAGCCTTAACCGGACCTTCTTATCAGGTTTGCTGAAACAGGAGAAGCACTGGTGTCTTCTGCTGATAAAGTAATTTTTGTTGGATCACCTGGTGTTGGTAAGATGGTATGATTCCTTTGGCCAATCGAATTGGTTCATCCTTTCCTCTCATCTCTGGATAGTACTCCATTGTTCCATTTCTGATTCCAGAGAAATATTTCTGATATGTTATGCATGTTGGATATTTAATAAAGGAATTCCAAAGAGTACTAGGTCAATGTTCAACTGAGTAGTATCAGAGAGAGAGAGAGAGAGAGAGAGAGGAAGGAGAGAGGGGGGGGGGGAAGAGTAACCTGAGCTCTGGTTTAGAGTGGTCTCATAACCGGAATGAGCGTAGGGGACAGTTCAGAGTTATCTTATACTTTTTCACATATTCTTCCATTCTTTCTAAGATGGGATCCACTTTTCATGCAATAAGATGTCTATGCTCTCTGTCGATATGCTGCTTTCTGTTATGCAGATAATGAGAAATGCTGCCGACATGCTTATACCTGTTACACTAGAGCTTGGTGGAAAAGATGCATTTATTGTTTGTGAAGATGTAGATGTGGACCACGTATGAATCCCTTCCACATTTTCTGATTTCCAAAGGCTTGGGTGTTAATGTTGACCATTTGGTCGGCAAATGTTAACCTTACACCTTAATTAAATATTGAGTGCCATAGTTATAACAGGCATTGATCTGCTTGAAAATAGGTTGCTCAAATTGCTGTCAGGGCTGTTCTTCAGTCAAGCGGCCAGAACTGTGCTGGAGCTGAACGATTTTATGTCCACAGGAGCATTTATTCATCATTCGTCAGTAAAGTTACCAAAATCATAAAATCTGTTACAGTTGTAAGTATTTTCTTACAACATTTTATTGTTAAAATATGCCTTACTCTCATGCAACTTTGTTTTAACATCAACATGGGCTTCTTAATCACTTGTACTTGCACTTAATTGTTACAGGAGTGCTATTGCAGCAATCTATCAGCTTTCCTTTACATTTGTTCTAGTTTATTACGATATCATGTGGAACATCATATGATTCATGATATTTCCTCCAATTTTGTTGAATTTCTGCAAACATCTACCCCCCTGCCCCCCTTCTCCTCTTTCCTCTTCTTTTTTTCTTTATCAGCCCCGAGGAAGCATTAGCTATGAAGCGTTTAAGTCTTAAATTATTTGCATCAATTAAGAACTGGCTTTATACTCTGATCTGTGTCTTGACATATACACATATATGCGTTTCTATATATTTATAACCTTTGAAATTGATTGGTAACTTCCTGCTGTTGAAATATGGCAAATTGATAGAATTTCCTCAATTTAGGGATGAACAAATTATTTGTGGCATGCGCCAATTTTCTTCTGAAATGATAGTTTTTCTTCAAGGGGAAAAACAAGGCACTGGGATCTGGATTAATGATTAGTTATAGATGGGGGGAAGGGGCAAAAGGGTCAGAAATTTGTATAAATTCAACACATTGCATTAACATTGAGGACTGAGGACTGCTGTACTAACAAGAACTCATTTTTCATCTGTTATCCGAGAATAGTCTTCCTCTGAGCTATTTTGTATTAAGAAGTTCAATTTTTAAGCCTTTCAGTTAATGATTTCTTCCAGGGTCCACCACTTGCTGGAAAGTATGATATGGGAGCTTTATGCATGCATGAGCATTCTGAAAAGCTTGAAGGCCTTGTGAATGATGCTTTAGACAAAGGTGCTGAAATTGTTGCAAGAGGAATTGTTGGGCATATTGGAGAAGGTGCAGTTTATCAGTATTTTCCCCCAACTGTGATTGTGAATGTGAATCACTCGATGAGATTGATGCAAGAAGAGGTAGCAGAACTTGCTGTTGTCTCTGCTTTATGACATTGCCCCTATTTTTTTTTTTTTCCATTTTCATTATTTTTGTTGTTTTTAAATTAAGTGTTTCAATAACAATCCGAAATGTCCATACCTATGTAAACCATTAACCCAAAAAAAAGAAAAAAATCGTGCATATCTTGACTAAAAGCATTGGAGATTTTGAAATTTGGATAACTGTATCTCATGTCACATATGTATTCGAGAATATCTTTCTATATTTAATGCTTCAGCAACTGCTTACTAAATTCATCTTTGTACTTTAATTACATGTAGGCATTTGGACCAATCATGCCAATAATGAAGTTTAGCTCTGATGAAGAGGTTGTCAAGCTTGCAAATGACTCAAGATATGGGCTTGGCTGTGCTGTTTTCTCAGGCAGTCAGAGCCGTGCCAGAGAGATAGCTTCGCAGATACATTGTGGGGTTGTTGCAGTTAATGATTTTGCAGCAACATATATGTGTCAGGTAATTTTATTTTAATTTTTTTATCCTCATCTCTCTCTCTCGTACAAAAGGGTTCAACCAAAAGGGACCTACACCAAGTAGTAATGATACGATTGTATGCATTGTTGATCACATCCAACTGCTAGAGAGATACTACCAAAATGATATGATATGATGCATGCAATGGAGTAATAACTTCTGATTAGAAAGTTGGTCGACAGAAGGTTTGAAATGGTGGACTCTGCCAATTTGGCTATGGAACCAAGCACTGGTTTATTCTTGAGAAAACACAATTTCTTTGCCGTTTCTAGTTTACTACATCTCCCTTGCCAAAAAATGCTTATTTTGGAAAGAATTTCTTCTTTACGAGGCATATCTAATTGCCAATCAGAAATAGATATAAATGTTATAAGAGAAAGAGTTGTTTCTTTATTCAGTTTGCCTATTATAATTATGCAGTTCTTTTAGCAAAGTTGCCAGGATATGTTCCTATATCAACCTAGGTTACCTCTTTTAATTTCCACTGAAGTAAAGATTCATTCTGATTTTTCAGTCCCTTCCATTTGGGGGTGTGAAACACAGTGGTTTTGGACGATTTGGTGGTGTAGAAGGTTTGCGAGCATGCTGCCTTGTAAAATCTGTTGTTGAAGATAGATGGTGGCCATTCATCAAAACCATGATACCTAAGCCTATTCAGGTCAGTCTTGGAAACCTTTGGTAAATATATATTAGTACACTTCACTATATACTGAGATGAGCTTTTTCTCTGCCCTAGTATCCTGTAGCGGAAAATGGATTCGAATTTCAGGAGTCACTAGTTGAAGCACTATATGGGCTCAGCATATGGGACCGTTTGCAAGCATTGGTAAACGTTTTAAAAATGCTTACTGAGCAGAATTCTACCAGCAGCATTAAGAAGGAGAAATGACTTATCATGTCCTGGCGGCTAAGATGCCAAATGGTTGATATCTTCATATTCAAATAACTGGGGCTTTTGATGTGTCATTTATCTCCAACTGCAATATTTGGTAGCCATTTTCTGTGCCCTATGTCTCCCCTATGCCCTGCTGTTTTGGCTGTGCTTATTCGATGATGATCCGGGGATAGTTCACTGATGAACGCACGAATTTTCTTGTATCATTAAGTTGATGACGTTAGGGATGATGAGAACTTGTGGATCCACCGTTAGGGCTAGTTTATATCTGCTAACAATTACGGTTGAAAACTTGTCCCACAACCTTTTACATCTTATGTTCATCACGGTTGCATTCTTCTTGTTGAATGAAAGGCACCAAATATAATTGTGTTTCACTTTCATATTCAAGAAGAGATTCCTCACTTGTTTCAATAACACTCTACAAAGCTTGTGGTATATGTTCTGTCGTGTGTAAGAGTGCTTTCCACTATCTAAACCCCCAAAAGAAAAAGGATTATAGGCACAAAAAAGTACTCAGCTTCAGTAGTCCGATACAGTGCAAGAATAAACCGGAGAATATTGGCTAGGCCAGTCTGTTCACCCTACAAGAGAAACTTTAATGTGACACTATGACCATCAACAAGAGTGATAATCTCTTCCCTCTGTAAACTAATTTTTCCTTGAAGTTTCGCACATCCAACGATTTCGAATTCAATTTCATGTTGGTGTATATGTTGTAGAGGAATATTATGACATGTATGCCCAAATGATTTAAACGTCATAGTAGCTGTTATTTACATGAATAAAGAGTAAAACAGCATATTGATGCATGAATTTTTCATACTCACTCTGCTCAATGAATTCACAGTATACTCACTATAACGAAATCAAGTGCTAAATTATAACTCAGAATTGACAGTAGTACACCTGGCATAAAGTGAATGAGAAACCCCTTTGTTCACTCCAGCAAGAGAAATCGAAAATAAGTCCTTACAAAAGTGAAGTCCTAGTAGCATTGCATCATTATCTGATTCTATATTTTTTAACAAAACAAACGTTTTTGTCATTTTGAAAACTTTCTGTGAAATACCTTTTATAGATGCAGTACAAGAGATCAAAATGCAGCAATGGTCTTCAGAAGTAGAGGCAAGTAACAACTCATTCAAAACTTGAATTACTTTCATATGAAACTCCGTCGATCAAAACTAAAGAAATTTATAGAAGAAACTTTGACAAGTACCTCGTCCAGTAGAATCTCAAGATACTCTGCTGGCAAAAGACATGGATAATCAGAACCTTCAGTAGCAGTTCCAAGATAGCAACCAGTGAGGAAACCAAACTCTTCAGAAATCAATTCTGCATGTGCAGGCCTAACAAGTCAGAATCTGCTGCAAAGAATATGACAAGTTTAATTTCCAGATAAATTGTAATCTAAGAGTATACCAAGTTTTGAGAAACAGAAATAATTCACACACAAGAAGCTTTGATGCAAACATGAATTAAAAATAAGGCTACATGAATGATTCAATACAAGCATTTTGTGAAAATATGAAAGCACTTATTGGTAAACTAAAAGGTAATATATACTCCTGCCAAGGTAATTAATTACCAATGGCAATCATAAACTGACCAAGGGAGCATACCATTTATAGATCTAAACTTTTCTGATTTTATCACCAAACAACCACAACCATTAGATTGTCTCCCGAGCATCGTGGATAAAGAATGCATTCACATACTAACAGGAATTGGATCTAGGCCGAAGAGGTTAGTTCCCTATACGTGATGAACCACGATTTGAATCCTGATAGAGAGAGGTGCCTATATTTAATGTCCGATCGTACCTCAAACAGGATTGCCTCCGGTGGATATACTTATAGGAAACTGAAAAAAAAAAAAAATTCATCCACATAAAAAAAGAGTCTTTAAAAATTTCTTAGTTGCAATATCTTTAACAGCAATAGAAGCAACCCACAGGTAATGAATGAAATTACCAACCAGTTGGCAGTGCCAGCACAAACAAACTCTTATTCCCTTTATCATTAAATTTCAAAATTGAGTTTTGATCTTGATGGGTTCAAGATGGTGTACTGGATTTACCCTCTTCAGGAATTCCCCAGGAAACAAATCAGTTGACAATGATAAGCGGCAACTACAACAAGACAAACGGAAATTATCTGTAAGAGATACTGATTGCGAAATTCATTTTGAATGCACTTAACATGGGGCAAAATATAAAAACAGATAAGAACCAATCTTCTTCAGTAGGCTGGTCTAAGATAGAGTTGTTTTCTATCCTTTTAGTCATTTCTTTCTCTTTTTTGGTTTCCCACAAATATTCTCTGTTGAAAGCAATCTTTTTTGAGGTACAGTCAAGTATTGAATATGAATACCTCTCCCAACTAGGATTCCAACCTTGATTTGCCACATACGGGAGACTAACCCTTTCCATTAGATCCAATCTCCATTGGTTGTCCTTCCTTTCTCTAATCTCTACTCTAGTGGACAACAAGAGATGAGAACAAGAGACAAGTTTGGCTACAAGTTGGACATATAATTTTTCTTTTTCCTTTTTTTTTTTTTGGCATCACAAAGATATTCTGAAAGTAATTTTTACTTCAATTGAGATTAATGTAAGATAAACTGCATATTCAAATAACCCCTAAATTAAAATACTTAATAAAAGAAGTAGTGCGTATTGCTCGAAAACATCTTTTATGTATGACAAGTTCACTTCAAGGAACATAGAAAATGTATATATACATGCAAGTGTGCATGTCAAGCAGAGGATGTTCTTATCCTTTCTCCCTCTTTGTCAATCAACGAGGGAAGTAACAATGATTATAAGACATAACTCATCTTCATCATGATAATTCTTGTGCTATGAAGTAAGATATATTTATAGAGTGAGAAAAACGGGAACTCAAACTTCCATAAAGAGATGTCTTGATTTTATTCATTGTAAATTCAAAATATATAATGGTTGTTGCTCATCATATTGACCCCAGATATGATCCAAGTATATTAACATTTGAGTTTAAAACTAGGGAACATGATTTTCTAATTTATTTTATTATAATACATTAATATGGATTTCAGAACATCATCAAATTATTATTTGACCAGCTTTAGAAAAAAAATCAATAAACAAAAAATTTGACGATTATGCCACTTATTAGACTATTTTATGATAATGAGATTAACAATAGGCTGCTTTCAGCAAATCTGTTTGAATTATACTCACGGTGCATTTTAAGTTTTTAACCATGCCAACTAAAATATTGTGCATGTACTTAATAAATGCTGAGTACACTAATACGAGTTATACTCTAAAAGAAAGGATTAAAGTTTTCTAATTTTGATAATGTTACGGACATCCAAGAATTAATTTTAGAAGGCCAAAATCAATTTTGATCCTTTTTTATTCATATTTAGTTTTTTTATCTCAAAATCAATTATGATCTCAAAATTGATTTTAGATAGAAGTAAAAAATTTTCATTTCTCAATTTCACCAGAATTGATTTTGAGCATTTTTTTTTTATAAATTATACATCTAAAAATGATTTTGATCAATATTATTTAAATATAAATTATTTCTTAAATCAAATTATTAAATATAAATCACTTTATTTTAGAATCAATTTCAATAAAATTAATTTTATAAAAATAGAACCAAATATACTATATCACTGTATATATAAAAAAAAAAGTTATTCATGTACCAAAAGGAGGAAAAAAAACACACTAAAAAAATTTCATTTGTGTCCACATTTTTATGCCAACGTAGCTGCTCCTTCCCTTTGCACAACAGTCCCCTATCGGACCCCGTGTTACGCACCCAAAAGAAAAACAAAAAATTACAATCGTATTGAGGTGACATTTATTATCGTTGCAAAATTAACTCGCTTGAAGTCATGGTGTTCTCCGTCTCTGTGAGAATGTCTTCTATTATTATTCTTATCATCCGTTGCTTCTTCAAAGAACACCAGCGCAGTTGGCAGATTCTGCATCTCTTTTCCAACCCTTTGCCAGCAAGTCCGCATCACCGTTTCTGAATGTCATTTCACAAAATTTAACTTGCGAGTTCCAACCACATCAACCGACGCTGTATGTTACGCAGGAATCGCTACGGTGTTACGTACAGATAAGTTATGAATGAAAATTTTACAAAAATTAGGATATGAGTAGGAGCGTATATTATACAAAGATATAAAATTACAAATAATAAAGTAATTAAATTATAAGATAAACATAATTTTTATGATGTTTCGGTTTTAAATTTTTGTCAAAGCACTACAAAATATATAAATAAATAAAAAGACACAAGATTGAAAGGAATAAAAGTAATAATTTATTTTATTTAAAAACAAAGAATTTAATTTAAATATATTTATACTGTCAGCTAGTAGAAATAGGAAAAAATGCCAATTCATACAAATAATCACTCATTATAATAAGGGACTCATCATGATTTCTCACTTTCTCTTTTTTCTATCAATTGACAGTGTAAAACTATTTTACACTATTAGTGCATACCAATTAAACTCAAAAACAAATTACATAGTTTAGTTATACAATTTAATATTTTATAAGGATTAATTTATATTTAAGTAATATCTATTTTTTTACAATATTTAACCAATAAATACTTATAAATATTGGAAAATTTTATGTGTACAGCCTATTTTCTGAGACATCATCTGACACTCATTCACCCACCATTAGATGAGATATGAGTTTAATTTAAATAGGATCCATACTTCATCCCATAGCAGATGCATGAATGTCGGCACAGTATCTCAAAAAATGGGTGTACACATAATATAACTGATAAATATCTAATAAATATTAACAACATATCAACTGCAGATAACACAACAGTCATTTAGGAAATCCCAAATTTCATAGCCGACACTTTAATAGATGCATTTGTTTGGGATTTTTTAGTCAAAAAATTACTTTTTTCTTTGAAAAATGTCACTTTTCATGTATTTAGATAATTTTAAAAAGAAATTAGAATCTCAAAAAAAATTATTTTTTACATTTTTGTAGAAACTAAAAAAAACTTATAAAAAATAAATTAATTTTTAATTTTTTTTACTATAAATAAAATTTATATTTATAATATTTTTTTAAAAAAATTGAAACAACTCACCTAATATTTCGTGCACCTTGCTAATGATTTCGTGCCACATTCAATCCCATACTTTATTTTCTCGAAGCCTATATTGCAGCCGCAGGTGTCAACAACCACAGTTTATCATTTGACCATCATATGATACTTCAGTACCATGCAGTGATTCATTCACATAAACATAATATATATAATTTTTAATGTAGTTATTGTACGAATTCGTTGAAAAAAGTTAAAAATAAAATGTTTTTATAATGTGTCAATGTTTGATTGAATAAAGTTGTGAAAAACTTATACCAAAAAGAAAAAGTAAGAAAAATTGTGAAAAACTTTTATACTAATATTAGGTGAAAATTAAATCTATTTAAATATTTTCACTTTGCATTTTCTTATAATGTATATAATCCAATCTCCATATTTCTCTGCAATATCACTTTTGTTTTGTTTTTTTTTTTTTTAATCTCCAAGAAAAAAGAAAAAAAAAAACTAGAAACTAGGTTCTGAAAAGCTCATGTTTCTAGTTCCTATCCAGTGGCAACCTGCATGATCTCGTTTGTGTAGGAACAACAGCTAGAAATAGCCTACTCATTGCCACGCTGAAACATCCCAGAGATCATAATAAAGGCAGCTGATTCGGAAAACAGAATTTCCTACAAGATCTTCACTGGAATGCACAATAGTCAAATTCCCTCTCAGAAATGATAAGCACTTTCCCCCTTCTTTAAACCATAAGTCCACAACATAAATTTTGAGACATACATTACTTCCTAGAAAAAAAAAAAAAAAAATTGGAAAAAGTAGGAACAAAAAAGGAATCTGACATTGCCATAATTCCATGTTTCACAGTATTTTGTGTCATTTGGATTTTTACATGTCTAAAGTTGCCTTTGATGGTGATCTATCTCTGCAGCAGAAGCTGAAGGACAAAGCAATTATAAGTTCAATGACTAAGTAAAAAGAACAGCCAGAAGTGACAAAAAACAAGATAAAACACAGAGTAGACCACTGGTATTGAACCATATTCCTTGATTGGCACTGGCACCGCCTTCACATAATCACGTGGTCTCTTCAATAGAGCATCCCTTGTTTCAGTTTTTGCCTCCTCAATCAAGTGATTAATAGGAGTGACACCCTAACATAATCCAAGCATGACAAGAAAACTAAAACTATATAATAAATGAATGAAATTGAATTGTTTTTCCTTTTATTGATGAATAATTGAATATGCTTGTAAAAGATTATTAATTAATACGCTGAACTTATTGGATCAAGCGTTTAATGTTAAACTAAAAGCTATAATTAATGACAAGAATGTAATTTACTCTTTTAAAACATGAAGCTGCATCCATCATAAACGTTATAAATCAAAATATTAAACCCTTCGAATCTTAAATGATCACTCTGGTTGAATAAAATCAATAGAAATCTGCTCTTCTCCTATTCTTGAAGACTTGTTGCACGTTACTTGTGTGCATATCTCTCACATCTAGGAGTATATGGCAAAATCCGAATATAGATATGCGCAAAATCAGATGTTCGATCGGTGGGGTGGGTGTAAGTGTGTGTAGCATTATTCTTCCTAAAAATTAGAAAATGCAATAATTGTCCAAGCTGGGATTCAGCCGAAAAATTAATGGTTGGTTTGTACTACGATAACAATTTCATTTTTCATCAATAAAAAATGTACTTTATAAAGCGCAAAAGCCTTGTTATGCAAATAAAGTCATAACCAATATGCTAATTCTGCATGATATTATCTACAAACAGATGAGGTGAGCACCACCATTTTCTTTCACAAACTAGTTATCGTAATTGGTTACATGGAAAGAAACTACAGCAACTGTTTCTGGTTCATGAAAACAAGAAAATAATCAAAGATGATGTCTATCTTGCCACGTTGTATATATGATAAAAATCATGCAGCTATGCATGTAAGGTATATGGGACACACTGTATATTAATCTCTTAAAGGCATATTCACACACCATAATTTTTCTAAACGATGGAATAATCAATCAAACGCATTGACAAAAGGAAATATATCATTCAGGGGCAGTGAAATTATGAAATATCTTCAGTATCTGTGAAAACACAAGTATATTCATGGGTTCAATTTCAATGAACTTGAGAATGGGAATATATTAAATCAAATGATTTCGTATAGGAGTATCATATAAAGGACATTTGCCATGTTATTTTTCAGCAGCTGCGTACTTACTTTTGAAGTGACAAAAAGTTGAACAAGTGAAAATCATTTCAAAGATCACCGGATCGGTTTGTAAGGCTATTGCTTCAACTTTGTGGTCCAACGCGTATAGATATTATACTTGTAAATATCCTAATGAAAACGACTGTTACAAGCAATGCCAGCTTTTATTCTGTAAATAAAATGCTACTTTCAACGGATGCATCAAGTTACGTGCTGTAAAACATTTTGTGGTATTGAAAGAAGTCACAACAAGAAAAAATAAATAAATAACAACTAATAATTGTTCGCCATGTATGAGGATGCAATATGAATTGGTTGGAGAAATGTTTTTTTGTATCTAGAGAAATTTTCAAATACTCTCACAGCAAGAAAAAAAAAAAACAAATGTTTAATTCCATTTATAATTTGATACTATAAATTTGTAGATCATTGTTGTTGTTCACTTCTAATATATTTTTAATAAATAGTTGAGATGTCAAATTATGAATGGAACAAATTAAGTGAAAAAATTTTCTTGCTCTGAATATATCTAAGAATTTCTCTTCTATTAGTTTGTTAGACATCACTAAGGCATTGATATATACATGGTTATAAAACACAAATCGAAGCAACCAGTTCGTTCTATGAACCGGCCAAATAACTAATTCGAGTTGCACAAAAAATTGTACTTATTCAAGAACTAATGCAAACCAGTCTAACTTGGCTAATTTTTGAAAAAATCGGTGACCCGGCCAAATTTAATCAAATCGGATGGTCATGCATATTTAGAAAGAAAAGCTCATTTGATTTTTTTTTAATAAAAATATATTACTTTATAAAATTTTAACTTTTTTTAAAAAAAATAGATAATGACTTCCCCAAGTCATTATTCTACCACTTGGTATAAAATGAGAGTTATATCAAGGCTGAAAATCCTTTTATTTTATAACTAAATATTTGGTTTCCAATTTCCCTATTGTTCGATATAGGACTTAAATAATGAAAAGTATCCTACATATAGATTGTTTTCCAGGGAGGTTTCCAATGCCAATAACACACTACACACCTTTTATTTTATAATATATGTATTTTTATATATTTATTAATTACATTCGATTCAAATAATGATCATTAATTAAATCCAGCGACCTAGTGACTTGGTGTTGTCGATCATCGACTCGAGTTTTATAACTATAGGTTGGTGTCTCATTTTGATGTACTTATTTTACAATCAAATAATGAGACTTATATTGGTTAGGAGAGATCCAAATCAAGAGAGATCTAACCTCATAATAGAAAGTTTACCTTTCCCTTATATATAGTACACCGATTTTGCTTCATTTAGTCAATAGAAGAAATGGTTGACAGTATTGAGAGCAAGGTTCTTATAAGGGAATTTGATGAAGATAGAGATATTAAAGTGGTGGAGAAGCTTGAGAGGAACTGTGAGATTGGGACTAAAAAGGGGGTCTCCATTTTCACCAACATGATGGGCGACCCCTTATCTAGGATTAGGTTCTACCCCCTCCATGTTATGTTGGTAGGTGACTAATATCTTCCTTTTTTCCAACTTTTTGCATGATTATCTCTTCAAATCCACTACTTAGCGGTGTTGAACTTACAATTAAATGTTTCTTCTATATCCATTAAGCATCTTCACATTGTCCATAAACTTTGTTAATCCACTTTATAGGAAACCCATATATATTTCCAAAACATTTATATCACATGATTAAACATATAGATACTAGACTACTAATTATAATATTTGCTTCATATACAGGTAGCTGAGCTGCTTGAAAGCAAGGAGGTTGTAGGAGTGGTTAGGGGATGCATTAAGAGTGTGGGGACTCCTTCTGGTTCACTCTTGAAGATGGGTTGCATCCTTGGCCTTAGAGTCTCTCCTACTTACAGGTACCAACTTTCTTTCATTTAATGGGTTGTGAATTTGGAACTTGATTTTAAGCAAGAGATTCTAGGTCAGTGCATGTCATTCGGAAATTTTACTCATGCAGGAGAAAGGGGGTTGCACTAAAACTTGTTACCTCAGTTGAAGAATGGATGGTGAGAAATGGAGCTGAGAACTCATTCCTAGCCACTGAAAAGAACAATGATGCCTCAAAAACCCTATTTGCCATCAAATGCAACTATGTGAGTCTCAGCTCACTTGTCATATTTGTCCATCCAACTAGCTTCCCTACAAAGCATATTTCTAGGGATATAAAAATAAAGAAGGTGAACATAGATCTAGCAATTTCCTTGTATAGAAGAACCTTAAGGGCCAAAGAATTGTATCCATTAGACATGGACATCATCTTAAAGGAAAAACTCAGTCTAGGCACATGGGTGAGTTATTACAAAGATGAAGGATGCATCAACTTGCAGAGAGTGGTAGACAATGATGATATTACCAATGAAACCCCAAGCTCATCATGGGTCATATTTAGCATATGGAATACTTGTGAAGCTTATAAGCTTCAACTTAAAAAGTCTCAGCCACTAAGGTTTCTTCATACAACACTAAATCATGCAAGAGAGAAGATTTTCCCTTGTCTTAGAATGTCAGTGAGTGACTCACTAAGTAGACCCTTTGGTTTTCTCTTCCTATATGGACTCCATGGAGAGGGAGAAAAACTTGGGGAGCTCATGGAATCCGTATGGAGGTTCACATCAAGATTGGGAGAAAGCATGAAGGATTGCCGAGTGGTTATAACTGAGTTAGGGTTGGGTGATCCACTTGCAAACCATGTTCCTCACACAGACTCTATGTCATGTATTGATGATCTCTGGTACACAAAAAGGCTTTCAATTAGCCACAACGATGGAAAGGATGAACTGCTGATGAAGGGACAAGTAGGGAATGTTTTTGTCGACCCTAGAGATTTTTAGGTAATGTTACCTTGACCTAATGAATTGGCTTCTAGCTTCATGATCTCAACATAAATTAATGTTTATGTATATCGTTGACTTGAAGCTATCTAAGTAGCTAGCTTAACTCACTGCATTAATTATTAACATCTTTATTGTCTTTTTCTTGTTTTTCTTATTACTTCAACTCCATATTGAATCATCCTGCCCTATATATATAATGGCAAAGCCCCATTTCAAGAAGGGGCTACTTTAGTTATCTAATATTTTATGGCTGAACACAAACTAAAAGAGAAACAGTATTGTAAATATCTGATTTAAGACATTTAGATACATATAGTAATGTGAAAATATGAAAGCATGAAGATATACATGTATTACTATAGATAAATGTACGGTATATTTATGGAAAAAATGTTGTATGTAATATCCAATCATAATGTAGAAATAACATAACTGAAGCAGAATGTGCCAATAGCATAATATACACGGTATCTATCCTATTGGTATACAGCCATGAAGCTGTTTCAAATCAATTGAATCAATCACCTCAATGTAGACACAAAAAAAGCTGTTATAGTGATGTCAAAGTTTTCGTCTCAGGTTATCATAACTTAAGGACAAATTCCGTATTCCACATTATCACAATGGTATCCTACGTATCTCGGCATCAAACACCACAACTCAGATCCATTGTTGTATGACAATTGTTGAAAGTCATTCACTTATATATATTTTATTAATAAAATATAGAAATATTGAATTCTTAACAAAATACCGACACATGTTAGCAGAAATCATCCAACATGCATGTAGTCTCCATACATAGTTAATCACTATTAATTAACCCATATAACCGTTTAGTAGGAAAATTTTAAACATGCAAAATTACTTATGAATACAAATATCAAAATATATTACTTTTGACGAAATTATTACTCTCATTGTTGCTATTTTTTTTTTTTTTTTTTGGTCTTATAACTAGGTGGTTTTTTAAATTGAACAAGCACATATCAGAATTAATTTTCTTGATGCAACTTTTTTGTCTAATCATAAGCATCTTCAGATCTTTGAATATGGGACTAATTTTGTTCGACTTATAATTAGGCCTATACGAGTAGAGATCTTTTAATATATAATATATTTTTTCATAAATATGAAACTCAAGATATTATGAATGTTAATTAAGGGATGCAAACCTCTTCTACTCGCTCGAATCAATACACATTGTGAAATACAATTTTAAAGTCATTTGAAGTATTTAATTAGCTCACTTGAAAATGTGCAATACCCCGAAAGGGGGAAAAAATCTAACCAACATCAGCATTGTTTAAAACATGTAATTAAAAGTGTAAAATAATTTAAATAAAAATATTTGTATAAGGGCCTTGAAAAGAAACAATTATTTCATAAAAAGTAATTAAAAACAAGCAAGAAATTTTTTCTAATCCTGTCATTTTAAAAAAAAAAATTAATTTTCAAATAATTTTTCAAAGGAGAAAATATGTTTTTCTTTTCTTTTAACTGAGTTATACTTTAATTATCGTTGTGAGACTAATGTAGCTAGGGGCATTCTAACAGAAGTGTCAACTCCAAATTAAGTTCAAACTTTGTCCTTGCCAACAAGTCTCACTTGTTAGTTATAACCAGGAGAATATATACTGTTGACGTCGAAGAATCATGGATTTATTTTCAGAAAAATTGAAAAATTTAAAGAAAATCACCAAGCTGAACTGATGTGACTTTCTCATATTTACAAGAATTCCCGGAAATCACATGAAAGCTCGGTTTGAAAACTGTAGAATTTATGTTTTGAAAGAATTAACTATAGATAGATTCCACACAAGCCTATGTTCAAAAGATAATTTAATTTAATTGATGTTACTTTCAGGAAAACTAGCAGTTCCATAATTATTTTGTCACAATTCTAGGAAAGAACTCTTTTTATACAAAGAACATTCGGATTCTCGAACGGCCCCTATAGCTCAGTGGTAGAGCGTCAGTCTTGTAAACTGAAGGTCTGTAGTTCGATCCTGCATGGGGGCATTCAGCAATTTTATGTTTTTTTAAATTTTTGTTTGTTATGCCAATTCAAATAAGGTTATCTACCAATTTTAATAAGGTTTGCATCAGCATCCCATCAACATAGAAAAAGCTTGCGCTTTGCCAAGAAATGAGATTCATTTTAACCAACAGAAACCAAAAATTTCAGAGCTGCAGAAGTTTTTTTTTTTCAAAAAAAAATAAACCTGCGCTTGGGCGTATACAATTAACTCTCTCTTTCTCTTGCTAATTTTTTTCTCATTGTTAGTAGCTTCTCACCAAAATAGGGAACTGAAGCTGAATGCAAATCAGTAATACTGGAACTACTTTACTCTCACTACATTCCATTTCAAAACAGAAATATCTTGAAGACAAAAAGCAGTGGTGTCAATTATTTGTATACTGTGTCTTCAAAAGTCGGTTCTAGTAATGTTTTGTCTTCATGTAGGGTGTCAACATCTAGATACAACTACCACAGTACATAGAATTCGAACCTTTTACGAGTCACCAATCTGTACTACTCAAAGCCCAACCCTACTCTCCATAATATCATAGCATGTAGCCAGAATAATATAACATTGGAAAATCTGGGGACTTGATTGCATTATGAATGTCACGGTTATTTACAATCCTCATAATACAGAGCTCAAAAACAAATCACCAAAACTATTAGGCAAATCAGGCTTTATTCCAAGTCAAAGACAGACAATAACATTTGTCAAATTTTAATCTCACTTATGTCAGAGGGGGGGGGGTGCAAAATTGACTTAAAACTTCTGTGAATTAACCAAGTACCCTCATAGTAGCTGTCTCACCTTTATCAAATGTGAAGGACACTCAAGCCCTCAAACAAATGTAAAAATTAACTACCAACCCAGCTCCTCTTTCGAGCTGGCCTATGTTGCTTCATTTCACCTGTATCTATTACTGAGTCATTGTTGAGCTTCAAACTCTCCTCCGCTTCCTTTTTGGTTGTGATTGGATGCTTAAAGCGCTCCCTACGTTTCTCCATCTTAGCTAATGAATCAAGAATCCTTTGGCTGTCATAACCACCTATTAACTGCTCAGACTTATTTTCATTTTGTGACGATCTCTTCTTCACACTTTCAGTCAGTTCTGCATCTTCAGAAACATCTCTGGATGCAGAAGCCTCTGTGCATGGTTCTTCTGTTACAATCTGACCTTCCTCAATATCTGAGCTTTCTTTATGCCCTTTATCTGCAAGGTTCTGAAGCAATTTCTTATTTTCATGGTTGTTCTCACATTTTGAGGTGCCAGATTTGAAGGCCTTCTCACGAGATTCATCAAAACCCACCAAAGCTCTCCGCTTATTAGCCATCCCCTGGTCCACAAAATCAAGCTTACCATTGCACAAGACTCTGGAACTTGTGTGAGACTGCAGAATCAATCATGAGTACACATCACAAATTTATGATCAAACCAAACACCCAGAAAACATCAACATTTTGAAAAAAAAAACACTAATGTTCTATAATGCATCAAATAAATACGGTGTGAAAAATGTGTGTTGCAAAGTGTCAAGCATAGAAACTAACAATCCCCACAGTAAGAAAACATTAAAGTTACAGCATGGTAGGTAAAGGTATTAGCCATCTTTCAAGCTTTTGATCATAGGTCAATATAAAAACAATGTACAAGCTAATAAGCTATAAAAGTGGCACTTCCCCTAATCCTTATGACAAGGGGGTTGTTGGATTTGGGATAGGGTTTGATCCGAATTTGTTCATCCCTTTTTCCATTTTCCTCTAGTTCCACTAGAAGCTTTTTGGAATAATTTAAAAAAAGAGGTACAATACAATACCACTGGAGTTACCCCTCTGCTAACTCATCTTTTCAATACAATACTGTGTACACTGTCTTCAATTTAAGCAAAATGCTCTTAGACCAAACTCATTATGAGAAATACAAGAACTTAAAAGTATGACCATCAAGTTTATATCACACCAAGTAAATTGAATTCCACATACAGTGGCCAATTACTTTTCAGCAAAAACTCAACAAACTATGATACACCTTCAGGCTGCAAATCATCTACGAAAATCATTTTAAAGAACTAAAACGTCATTTAAAACATACACACTCTCTCTACAAAAGCCAGAAATTAGTCACTACAACATACATGTCTTCAACAAACCACATGCAGACAAGCACCACTAGGAGAAAGGCAAATGCATGAGAGTATAACATCATTATTGCTCATAACACCAGTTTAGAACAATTAATCAAAAACTGGAGAGCATGTGTAAGTCCACTTTCTATAGCGAAAAACATTTCTACTTGAAATCAATGCAGACTTTTGAAAGTGATCAAATATTGCAACTCTTCAGCAGATCCACGCACTACCAGAATTATGTACATAATGCAAATTTGACAAGTTAGGAAGAAGAGAGATATTCTCATCCAAATCTCTCTCCAGACTGCAAGGATATAGGTAAACAAGAGCATAAACTACATACCAAGCTCTAAGGATAAATCATTGTACATTAGTTAGAAACAAAATAGTGACACATGTTCTATCAGCTAGAGCTCATGCTTGATGTCTGTTAGTATACATCTTCAAGACTATTATTTTATTCCTGGGACATTTTTCCATTTGAGTAGCAGATGACAAAATTCCCAAGTAAGCTTAGTTGCAAGATAATATATATAACTGACCGAAAATTTCAAAAATAAATGAAAAATGTGTAAGAAATATACGATGTCCAATGTGGAAGTTTCAATAAATTAAAATCTAGATATAAAACAGAAAACATAAACCATAAGCCCAATAATTATCTCAAGCCTAAAGATCTATGGATGTGCCACCAGATGAGACATGCTAACTAAATATGTTGATGACTGCTAGCTTAATCACCACAATCCAGTACCATATTATGCCACATTCCCAGCACAGCTCATATACTAATTTTGTGGGCTGGTTTAGCAAAGGGGAAACTAGGGGAGAGAGAGAGATCTTAATCTATGATCAACAACAACCAAGCATTGTCCTACTAGGTGGGGCTGGCAAATTGACACAACAATATTACAGTATAACAATATGACAAACAGGCTAACATATTTGAAGTAACCTAAGCATTTTCAAGCCATAAAATATCTCCTTTTAGTTGCATGAAGCTGGAGAGTATGTTATAACATTTTTGATAAAGGAGATTGATATTATAATGACTTCTAGGAAATTAAGAGATTTGCTTCATGTGGTTAGCTCAGTAGTGATGCGGAAACTCAAGCACATCACTATGATATGGAATTAGTTCAAAACCATGAAAAAACAAATAATAGTAGAGAAGGAAAATATAAAACACAGTAAATAATCGGGAGAGTGAGGGCAGTGGTACAGTAGGCATTGAACAAATAACATCTGCAAAAAGAAATAAAGCCCAACAGATGTTGAGTAGCACTAAGTACAGCAGTACATGTCCTTGACCATACTTTCCCCAACTTTACCTTTCCTTCCCCATTTACCAAGTCAACTGATTTCCTGCATCTGGGCACTGCTTGCCAACGCTTACCCCTGCCCATAATCTTAGAGCTACCTTTTAAACAGTTCTCACCACTTCCCCTTGGCATATCCAATTGATGCTGCTGCAATTTTATATCATCAATTTGCACCTTAGCATGCAGAGATGTTGCATGAGTTTCACGGTGCCTACAAATAATTTCATCTTCAGTCCAGCTCAGGACCTCAGATGGGTACCTGTAAAACTGATACTCTTCTGCTGGGTCAATCATGAAATCTTCATCTTCAGCAGCATCAGCATAACCATAAGTCCAGTCACTGCCTCTGTTGTCTCTAGCATGTTTAGGTCTTCCACAAACCCCAAATTTTTCATTTACTCTACAGCCATATGCATAGTTCCTCGCTGAATCAGTATATGATTGTCTAGGATGCCTAAAATTTGAAGTCTGGTGATGTGTGTATTTCTGACAGTTATCTTCCCTTTTCCCAGACCACAAGTTATCCAAAACTAAAGGGGACCTGTCACAGTGTCTATCCCTTCGGGCAGATCTTTTCCAATCTCTATCAATATACAGAAATTGCTCTTCATGTTTATCATCTAAAGATTCCATTTCTCTCTCAGCAGAAGTAGACATTCTATAGCTTTTGTTTAGAAACTCAAACTCACATTCATCCAAATCATCATTGCAGTATCTGTCTCTAAAATGGTACTTGTCATTTATTCTTCTCCTATGAGTATCCCTCTCAGGAAAAGATGAATGTTTTGGAAGAAATTGCCTTGACTCCCAACGAGAGCGGGGACTCAAGTCATCAGCATAGTACCGCCAATCAGCATGACACCAATCTCTCTCTCTTTCTTCATTATCTTCCATAGGAGAGCTTGGTTCAAAAAAATAATCCCTCTCATTCCCATGTTTTCTGTCATATCGGTTTGTATTCTCCCGGAAGATTTCTCGTTCTTCGTGATATGAATATTTAGTGTGCAGTGTTTGAAACTGGCTATCATTAACCTTTTCAATGCCATAGGAGCAGGATTGTTTTGTTTCCCTGTCGTATGAAATATCTCTTCTTTTACGACTAGCAAAACTTCGCAGTCGTTCTTTACAAATGTCATAATCAATAAATTGATGACCCAACAGAGACAGATCCCTTGCACTAGACATGGGGATAGAGGAAGCATCATTATCATTTTCAATGTGCTTATTCAGATTAGATCCACGCTCATGTCTACCACTTTGATGCATCCATTCCTTTCGAAATGGGACTCTATTTCTTGAAGAGTAAGCTACATTTACTGGTTTTCTGCTGAAACTGTTTCTCTTTGAGTTCTTACGATTGAGTGGCGAAGACTCCTTTAAGCTAGTGACAGAATTCACTGATTGCCTTCTCAAAGGGCTATGATTTTTCTCATTATCAACATGCACGCTGTTTTCTGTCGCCTCAGAATCACTATCAGTATAGGAAGTCAGACTAAGCTCTTGATCACCAAGTGACAATTCTGTTTCAATCCAGCATGGATCAGCATTGCATGTGTCTATTGCAATGCCTTCCTCTGTTTTTATTTCTCCCCCTGGCACTTCTGCAGCATCTTCTGAAAGTTGGTCTACGTTATCCTGATGCTCATGTTCATCTACACCAGGAATCAGCCCAGTCCTGTGAAAATCAGAGTCCCCATAAGTTAAGTGAAGCTGATACCACCAAGTCCAATCACCAAACAAATTTGTGACTTAAAGAAATCATAAAGAATTTTAACAAGGAACTTATGAGCCAATAGGAGGGGACATATCGGAAGCCATTTACAGCCAAGAATCAATTTGTAACAAGCAATGCTGACAACCATGTATAAGAAATGATTATCCACAGAATGGAAACCAACATGTTTTTAGATCAAAATTAGCTGAAATAAAGTACTATTGTCAAGTAATACGCGTTTCACCCACTAAGGCTTTACAAATAATCCAGACAAAAAAAATTATATATTATATGTCCAAAACAGATTTGTGTCCAAGAATCCTCACAAGAAAATATATTATATAGAAACGAATCACTCAGGTCCAATATCTGACAAATAGCAGACCTTTCCTGAACAGAAGAGTCAACTGATTTTTTCACAACTTCCAAATGATCTTCACACACTACATCATCATGTTCACCGGAAGAAGTGAGAATGTCTCTGTTATTGCCTACAATAGGTTCCCCTTCTAATGATGCATCCATTACAATGCTATTGCCAGAACCAGAACAATCATCAGAGGACTCATGCACCTTGATCTGCTCCAAACCAAACATAATTACTACAAAGACATAACGCAGTTACAGCACAAGAATTGTAGTAAACTTAAAGTGAGAGCACACCTGTATAATGACATCAGAATCCCAACTGCGTGGGCATCTTACATCTATGGATGGTTGGCGTTCAATTATGCTGTCCTCAACCTGAATTGCTCTGCCTTTTGGCTGAATTATCAAATATCAGTCAGGATTTGCGTCCAAGCTCATATTTGCATGCAACATTAAGAACAAAGCTTGAAACTTACAAAATATCAAAAGCGGAAAAATAAAAGCAGGTATTGAAATCATAGGGAAAAGGAGGGAAAGAAGCTCTGAATATTATTCTGAATGGTGAGATGCATTACAAACCATTAGCTTAATGCTCCTCTTGATGCTAATAACCTACGTCATGCACTAGTGTAGTACAACTTGTACAAGCCCATCACAATAAGGCTCCTAATAAAACATGGCTCCTAACACAAGAATAACCTTAATATTCTATCAAAGGCCAATAATTAACATCAGCATACCAATTCAAATTCTGATGAAGGGGAAAGTAAACTCCCTGACACAGTTTGATCAATATGCTTCCTCATGGCTTCCTGAAATACTTGTTGCGGTCAGGAAGATTGTACAAGAGAACTCGCCATAATAGCACAACTTATAATATAATCTTTTAATTGTTCTTTACAAATATTATGTTACACTTACAAACCTGATTCAATTTCAAAGATTCACCAACAGGAATACCAGTTTCCCTAGATGTTTGCCAAAGTTGCTCCTGCATGCAGTTTAAGTTTAGGTTCTCATCAGTTAAGTTGCACAAGAGTCTCTGATTCAAATGTCAATGATATCACCAATAAAACATTAAACAGATAACCCACAGGGTAATGCTGAAAATGGCAGCTTCCAGTACTGCTAGCAAGAGAAATGGATAAATTATGCTAGAAGCTAACCAGAAAGACAAAAACCAAGAGGCAAGCATCACATAAAAACTATGAGTTGAGATATTTTGGGCACAATAGTGTACCCACCAGTGAAGCACAGTATAGCTTCCATGTGTTCTCATTAAAACCAAAGTTGAAATAATCTGTTATGTCAGCTCCAGGAACCCTCCACGGTTTCTCTGGAAATGTCTCAATGTTTACATCAAATATACTCCTGCAAGGGACGAGGGGAAATCAGGATAGAAGATAATATATATGAATGCCCGCTACATCCAACATACCACAATCATTGTAGATTTTAGTATTAGCATTTGTGCTAGCAGAGTCACATATGTCTGTGACGATATACAGCTTACTCAGTCCAAGTTTAGTTTACCAAAGAATTTTGAAATGCCATGAAAATTCGCAACAAAATAAATTGAGGCACCCATGAACTATATATCAAAATGCATACACTGACCAGTACCAAGGAAGAAACGATCCATATCCACATTGAACCCCCAAAGGATTCGCTGCAGCACACATGCGATTAACATGAGAGGAGCTCGATGCCAGGCTCTGCGTACACGCATCACCATTCCGCCAGCCTTTATTCAAGGTTGAAGCCATCCAAATGGAGGCATTGACCTTCATATTATTTGCAAACATCAATCCTCGAGTCCTCATATACTACAGACACAAATCACAATTCACAACAAGCAACCAACAACCAAATTTAATAATTTAGAACATTAAATAAAACACTTATCAGTTGCATAAACACTGCCACAATACCAAAAAATACAAAACAACAAAAAAAAAAGAAAAATGGAAAAGAATGAAAATATCATTCCATTTATTAACCGAATCTATATGCTTATTCATTACCGTATCCACCACAGAATAAATGAAACTAACAGCAAACCAATTTCCAAGCTTAGAACACATGACAACCAAAATTAAAAAAAATTAACAACTTCAAAAATCAGGATTCAGGAACAAACCTTGCGATTGAAAAACCTGGGGCCGTATCCACCTTTCACACCATTCTTACTCACCAATTCGGAACCATCATCCAATCGATCACCACAGCCACCATTGGCATCATCGTCCACGTCATCACAACCGATGACACGGACAGGAGGGGGAAGACCTTTGCAACCGCCATCGCCGTTCAAGACAATGTCCAAGCCATCGTCGTCACTGTCACTCCCAGCACAAACGCCGTCGTTCTCATCGCCGTTAACCATGGAAGGTTCACCACCGTCACCGTCATCGTTACCGTTAGGATCGGGTTGTTGTCGTTTCTGTTGTTGTTGTTGTTGTTGTTCAATGCAGAGGTCGAAGGTGGCAGTGGGAGCTGGAACTTCCACGTCAGCGTAGATTTCTCCGAAATCGTCATCGTCCTCGAAAGCTTCCATTGTTGTTGTCTGAAAGTGAAGAAGCTCTCTCTTTCAGCAGCTATAGCTACGAAGCTGTTTTTTGTTCCATTTTCTTGAAGAGAAGAGAAGAGAAGAGCGGAGCGTGTTGTGGTTTGGGTGGCTAAAACCCAGTGACCAAAATATCTTCTTGTTGCCCAAAAACCCTCACAATCTTAAACCCTAGCTTTACTTTAAAGTAATGACCAAGCACCGATATTTATGTTACTTTTTGTATTAAACTCATATTAAATTAAATATGTGCTTTTTTTTTTTTTAACTGTCAGTAAAAATAAAGTGACGGTTTTATAATTGAATACATATTAAAAATATGAAACGAACGAACCAAACTAATCAGGTTCTTCAGCCAAAAAAAAAGGTTCTTAACTTGGGATTTTATTTTTTATATGACATTTGAGAATACGATATACCATAATATAGAAATTGGGAGGATTTTACTTGAATATAGTCAAGTTGAATTTAAAAATTTTGAATTTATTAAAAAATATTTTATCTTTTATATGCATAAATTCAAAAATTCTGAATTTATTAAAAAAATATTTTATTTTTTATCTATTATGAATTCAAAAATTTCAAATTTACTACAAACAAAAAATATAATTTTTTAATGAATTCAAAATTTTCGAATCCAATAAAACCAAATTCGAAATTTCTGAATTTATGTTGATACCATGTCCATATAAAATCCTCCCAATTTTCGTATTTTGATACATTATAAACTCAAATGCTATATACAAAAAAACAATGCACTCTCTTAACTTTTATACTTTCCATTTTTTTTATGAAAATGTGTATAAATGTTATTTAAATTTTATTTCTTATAAACCAAATATTATATTTGCACATTCAGGGAAATTAAATATCAAACATAAAAATTTATTTTTTAATAATAGTAAATATTATTAAAATTTAATTTTGAAATATTATTAATATAAAAATTATATTATTTAAATATTTATATGTTAAATGAATAAATGTATTGTTACAATTGTTTAATTCTAATAATAAATTATCTTAAAAATTACATATAATTGATTAACACTCTAAAAAAAAAACCAATAATTTGATAAAATTAAATTAATATTATCAAATTATAAAATTTATCAATTTTGTCTAGCTATTTACATCAAATGTTGAGCTTCTAATTATCCTCCCACTTAGTAGGAAAACTCTTATTTTATGCTGCCTTTGCCTTAGTTAAGTATCACCAACTATATTAAAATGTAAAGTATGTCTGTTTAATGTATATATGTTTTAGACGTCAATATTTCATGTCTATTTCAAGTAATTTATAAAAGATTCATTTTAGTATATTGTTAGTGTTAAAATTATTACATTATCATTTAATTATATATTATTGTATAAATGTAAATTCTAAGATAATAATTATAAGAGTAAAATATAATAATATATAATTGAATAATTATGTAAAAAAATTTATACTAAAAATATATTAAATTTAAATTCATAAATAAATCTCTAATAAAAAATATGTCCTGGGTCTTACTCTTATAGTACAAAGTAACTTTCTCTTATTAATAAAAAAAAAAGTAACTTTCTATTATTATTATTATTAATCTATTTTAGTTTTTTGGTCGTGTGGTGCAAAGCAAGATTCGACAGTGGATCCATACAAATGTCTTTGAAATCCTTCGAGAACGACCCAATTAAGCAATTTAAGGCCATCTGTCCATGTCCATGAAATCTTGGCCCTTAACATATCCCATTTTAATGAAGGTAACATTACCTTAGCCCACCATTTTGTTTTGCATACTCCATGAACTGTCATCCTAGATGGTTACTCGATTTTCTCTGGAGAGAGAGAGAGAGAGAGAGAGAGCCTTTATTTATTAATTAACTATATGATAGGAGGCCTGATGGTGTTTTAAATTTGATTCTCCATTTTTAGTGGAAGACAAGCTACCACTGAACTACTCCTCAAGTAGCTCTGAATATCCATCAGCGGAGTTTATATATGATGTGGGTTAGTGGGTAAGATGATGGTGGAAAGATGGGCCAGCTGGGTCCTTACACGGTTGATATGAATGCAGCATTTCAATTTTCTCAAGTTAATTGGAAAGGTAGAAACAATGAGAGAATAAGCTGCGTTTGTTTCAGTTTTTTTTTTTTTAAAATAAAATGTGATTTTTTAACTATTAAAAATTTCATTTTTACTGAATTTATTTATTTTAATTTTTATTTAAAAATTAAAAAATTTTCTTTTAACTCTTGAATAGAATCTAAAATAAATAGTTTTTATAAAATGATTTTTTTAATTAAAATATTATTTTTTCTGACAAAATAAGATGAACCAAACATCATAAGAAAATAGAAAACGGCAATAATCTTTTTTTACTTTTATATTTGATATTAATAAAGTAATAATAATAATATTTTAAATATCTAAATAAAGCATAAATTAATTAAATTATGCAATTATTTTTACTGATAATTTCAATTATTCAATAACGATCTTATTCTTGAAATAATTATTACATAAAACGACAAATAATAAAACAAATGGAGGGAATAGTACTGCTGTAATGGATTGTTAACCGATAAATTATACATGATTCATAACTCACTATAAATTTAGTACGCTTAAAGTGGGTTCCTTCAAATTTCAATTCATTAATGGCACGCTTATGTTATATTATGCCAGTCACGGCAAAAACATCAACAGTTACGGTCAAATAATTAATGGGTCATTCATCATTCGTCCAATGTTTTACAGCTAATAATTCTCTCATGTTTATTTATTTATTTTTTTACATATATATCATAAAAAACGCAAGGCTGAGCAAAGTTTATGCCAATCATCAACTATATATTCAGCATTGATGTTCAAGGTTTCATCACGTGTGCTGCCTTTTTTTTTTCTATATTCTTTTATGGAAAATACATTTACTAAGGATTTCTATTATAAGCGACATGGTTTCGAGACAATTTTTTAAAATATACTGTGCATCGCATGCAAGTACCTCTAATTAATGCATGTCATTCATGTTCAAAATGGATGAAAAGTAAAGAAGTGTAGTATAATATATTTTTCGATGACATTACAAATGATATGGCTAAAGTGACCAAATCCAAAACGCACGCTGATACATTAGAATCGGATCAAATACAAGGTCGGAAACTGAACTTTAACTCATAGAATAAATATGTTAGGCATAAATGGGAAAAAAAAATACCAGCAAGTGTGCGACAATAATTTAGTTTATTCAACTGTGGAGTTATTTTCGTGATCATGAATATAAAGCTGTGAAATTTCCAAGTGGCTGCAGCTATTAAAACGCATCACATGGCCATACATATGCATGAACAGGTGGCCTGGCTCTCTTCCAAAACCTTAGGTTGCTATATATTGCACAGCAATAAATTCATGTTCACAGTGATTCTTCCTTCTATCTGAACTTGAAAGTAAAGAAGCTGAATCCAAACGGTATGTGAACCCCCAACACGTGCCTCTGAAAAAGCATCATTAGAAAGAAAGAAAGATCTTACCCCTTCTCGACTTTATTTCATAAATATATAATATATATTGGCAACCGAACAGTGACTGCTAACTGTTGAATATGAACGAATACTGAATTAAAAAAGGCTTTGATTTTAGAGGCAGTTTTCAATCTCACTTTGTTACCACTTACAAGGAAATTGCTTCTCCCTTATAGGCCCTCTCTCTTCTACTATATATAGCTACAAACCGTGTTTTAGAGAAGTAGCAGAAACTGGGGTTAATTTGAATGTATCCTCTTTTCTCGTGTTTATGATCTTAACTTTTATGTAACCGAAATTTGTAGCAAAATTTGCTGAGGATTGATACACACACACACACACACACACACACATATAAAAGAAAATTGCATGGATATATGAATTTGATAATTATTATGTTGAGGCAATGCAGCAGTGTTATGTACATAGTCACAGACAAAGGTTGATAAATGACATGAGATATGCATGCAACCGTGTCTGCATATTATGCATGCATGTCATTCATGAATAGTTTCATTCACTTGAGGGTCAACTTCCCTTTTGTCAAAGTTGTAATAGGTCTATAATATGTAGGAGAAGCAAAAATGGAAATTTATCATTCAATTAGAAGAATAACAAGCTATTGATCCTATAAGTTCCTGTAACACTGAGTTTTTCTCCTGACATAGGGGACTGCCATTGCTTCCCTTCAACTTTCTTCTAACAGCTCAGAAGCTGTGGTGCTTTGTCCTATCTCTAGATGCTAGATCCATCTGAATGTAACAGAAGAAGGTTAATCAGAGAAAGAGAAGGGGTAAAATGGAATATAGGAATTTGAATAAAAGCAAGAACCGAGGGTGTGTGAACACAGAAAAAGGTAATTTACTTTTTGACCACACCAAAAGGATTTCTTTTCAATCAGCCTTTTTGGGTTAAATTTAAACCAAACAAAAGGTCAGTCAAAAATTTTAACCAACAAAAAGGGTTTTACTTCCTTGGATATTAACTGCATAGAAAGGATACATAATGAAATATATACCCCAAGAAGCTGACCACTTATTATATTAATTTTTTTTTTTTATAGTTTTATTAACATGTTCAATAATCTCTTAATGACAAGGGATAAACAAAAAATGAGTTTTTAGGTGGCACCGATTTATCTTTGGTATGGCAGTTTTCTGCAGACTCCTTCAATTATAGTGTTTCTCTGCCTTTCCTTCAATTATTGATTATTACTAGTAAAAATTAAAGAATGCAAACTTCCTTGACGAGTAGAAGTATGTGTGATTTAGTACGTGAGGGGAAAAATACTTTGAATCAAACAGCTTATTTTAAGTTCTTCGTAGTTGGCAGAAAGGGTTTTTCTGCATTGAATGGCTGTTGTCTTAATTTTCTGCAGGTAAGAATTATAAATCTTGGCTGTATAATTAAATTCTCTCATTTATTAATTATTACATTTGATCCATGCAGTTTCAGCTATGTATTATGCATGATTTATAACATAATACTATATTATTGTTTGATCCATGTAGTCGTCGACAATATCTAGTGGAACAAAGTTTAATAGTTGTCGTATTAATTATTACATTTATTTATAAATTTGTCTGCTGTCATGTTAAATTTTCATGTAAATAATAAACCTCTATGTTTGTATGTTATTACCCCAAGAATAAAACGTGGACCTAAGCCTGTCTCAGCATACTTAATAACATCTGCAACCCCATCATACCATTCTTGTGCATGTGTAGCACTAGGTGTCACCAACCCTACAAATACTCCTCCCCCTCTTAAATATTTAAATTTATTCCCTCATTTTATTGCATTCCAAACACACCCTCAAAGTTTTGAGTTGGACTACTTGCTTGTCAAGCATATAAGCAAAGAAAGAAAGGTAGCCATAGCATTCAACAATTAACATGACCATCACAAACTCTTGTTCTCTGATCTTCTTCTGCTTCATAATGTCCCTTCTTGCATTTTGTGGTGTGGGAATGCATGCAGGTATACAAAAACAAAGAGAAACTCTTACCTATTCTCTCTCATCGTTCTTCTAGTGCTTAAGTTTTTCATATTGTTAGCAGGTTCTTCAACCCAGATTCTGCATTCTTTCCATGAAGACAGAAATGGATCCATACCACTGTCAGTGAAAGCAAGACATGCACACTTCACCTCTAGAAAATTTATGTTCCATGGTATATATGCACTTTCTCCATTTGTAATCTTTCTGTTCCAACCTGTGATGAAAATTTTCTTTTGTGTACCCTTTTGGCTATGCTTTTGATCATCATTCCTCAATCATCATCAGGTTCTTGCACAAAGAAAGACATAAGCATCTCACAAAGTAGAGGCTCTACCTCTGGAATCCCACAATACATTGTACAAATTGTCAACACTTGTGTTTCTGGGTGTGCTCCTCATGACATCCACCTCCACTGTGGCTGGTTTGCTTCTGCAAGAATAATCAACCCCAGATTGTTCAAGAGGCTCTCCTATGATGATTGCTTGGTGAATTGAGGGAACCCTTTGGCCTCTAGTCAAATCATCAGATTCACTTATTCCAACTCCTTCATGTATCCTCTAGCATTCAAGTCTGCCAGATTTTGCTGAGTCCAAAATATAAGACCGGAAGAAGAATAAGAAGAAAGCTTACCAATATAATCCTATTATTATATGATAGCCCCAGTTGTCTTAAACATATCCACAACCTTGTTGATATTAACCAGTGAAAAATGTGTCAATCTATAGGCACTATGCTTTAGCTTTAGCTTCGTATCACTTTGATTAGTAAATGTACAATGATCATACTCCCCACCCCCATCCCCTCTTATAAAAAAAATAAAAAAAAATTCTACGGTTTTGCTACTATTGTAATATGCCTCGGACTCTCCAATCCCTACAAAGGAAATTTCCATTAGCTTGGGGATTTTGGACTATTTGGAAAGTTCACAAAATTGCTTTTGGGGTTGTAGCTGCATGTTGCATGGAACACATGCTTGATTCTGCAGCACATATAATCTTGGTGCAGTGTGCCTGCCTCTCTTATGTTTCACAAGGGAGCAAGCAAGCATACATAGGGAAGGGTGAGAGAGTTGTCTCCGTCTCTTTTCTTTTCTCTCACTGTTCTTTAAGCTTAGTGTGATTATAGCGGTACCAAGAGTCAGAAGAGGGAAGACTCAAACATGGAGGAGAAAATGACAAGACCCTGCAAGCACTAAAAAAGTGCCACGTCTTCCCCCTCCCTTTTCCTTAGCTCACTGATCTTTGATGGGAAAGGTGGTTGTGTGTCAGCTATGAGAGCTCACAGCTCTCTCAAGAATCAAGCAACTATGTAAAACATCATTGGCTTAAGTAATTTCTTTGCTCCTGAATTTTTGCTTTTTGAATGGAATGAATAGATAAAAATTCTGTGTCTTTTTTTTTTTTTCATTTGTATTCTCATTCAAAAGTTAACACTTTCATATTTATATGAAATTATTTATGTTTCTTCTCAAATAAACTTTTTCAAGTTATATATGATTTAAGATATTACAACTTTTGATTCAGGAACCAGAATGAATAGCCAAGATGGTAAAAGTAATCTTAATGTTTGTTTTAACTTGTATTGTAAACAGGAAAAGAGAACAAAAATAATGGCCTTTGTTTATTGTTCTTTTAAAGGCTAAGGTAAAAAGACACTACATCTACATGTACGTTTTTATTGCATCTCTAGGTCTTACTTATCGAGGCTTTCTTGACACTGCAATTACTCATCAAATTTGGCAATTACTAAATCGGTTGGAGTGTAAAGAAAAAAGATTCCATACCCTCTTCTCTGTGTTCCTGTGCTATGATTCATGAGCCATCGTAAGTTGATAATGACGATACCTGTTGGAGAAGCATTGGATCAAAGGAAGTACAAGATTAAGAAAATAGTCTCGTTTTCTGAAAGAAGTATTAGCATAATTGTATAAAATAATCCTGATTTTCTTCCATATGAAACATTTCTCCCTTAATCTAATAGAGCAAGTGTATTTGTATCCTTATATCTTGGACAATGTGCAACACACACATTGGATTTGTTAAAAAAGATGAAAAGAAAAATTAAAGACAATAATATGTACTTTTAATGATTGAAGTTAAAAGAAATAAATCTCCAAATTAGTCCCCGACAATATTCTCCATGGATAGATTGGTCCCTGACAAAAAATAAATTGGTCTCAAGGCTCAATACATCAACCCCTATCAATAAGGCTTAACACTAAACCTTTTCTCCTCTTCAATTGCAATAACTCATGGTTGGCTATCAACAACAAAAAATCGAACCTCATTTAAACCCAATCTCCTTTCAAATTGTGATAACTCATTACTATTTTAGTCGTGATATTCGAGAGGAGATAGAGAACTCAATGGCAAAATTGTAAATTTTTTTTTTGCATGTTTGGGAGTGTTGGTGTCACATGGGATAGTGTTAAGATGTCCTAGTCAACATGCAAGCTATACATCGCACTTTTTAATCAGTTGCAAGTAAGTCAAAGACTAAAGTGTCTAATTGTTGCAATTGTTAGTGATCTTGAGACCAATTAATTTTTGTTATGGACCAATCTGTCCATTGATGATATTGTCAGAGACTAATTTGAGGGTTTACTCAAGTTAAAAGTGTTGAAAGTTGTGTCTGACCTTTAAGTACAAATAACACAACTCAATCCAATGATTTGGATCTTGTAAAGAAATGACTCACTTAATTGACCTTGAGCTTATATATTATTATGATTTGGATTTTATTCCTAGACTCTTTTGTTGGTGGATAATGTGTAAACAACTCTTCAAGCACTCAACGAGTTGTGAGCTAATTTTTTCTCAACCTATATTCTTTTATTAAAAAAAACTAAAAAAGTGCTCCTAAGTGAAATTAACATGCAAAAACAGCATTAATGTTCCTCATCTTCCTCTTGGTTCACAATTTGTGAAAAGATTGCAGTTGAATTGTAGTCTTCAAGCTCGCAGTTTGTCATCCCCTCCTCCATGTTCAACATAGAGTTGTGCAAAGCAAAACATCATTTGCCTTCTCTTTTGCTCACCCTTAAGTTGGACCCACATAGTAGGAAGAAAAATTCTTTCTGTTTTTCCTCCATGGTAAATAAAAATTTTCCCCTAAAAATTAAGGCAAGTTTTGCTGTGTTCCAGTTTAAATATAGTGTGTGGTACACCTATTTAGAATTTGGTGGTGTATCCTGGATCTTGACTTCATCCAAACTGTTTATTGGGTCACATCAATATCCAACGGTGGGGATTAAAAACCAACTACTATACCATAGAAACTCCCTTCATACTCTGCTTGGTTATTGCTTGCCTTGAACTTGAACCTGAGGGGCTGCTCAATCATTATTTCATCCGAGCCTTCCAATATGATTCTTGCCCCACTTCTTAGATTTGAGGAGCCATCAACGAATAGGATCTAGAACTTCTCCCTTTCTTGCTCTGTGACGCACTACTCCAGGATGAAGTCTGCTAAGAACTATGACTTGATCGACCCTTTTGCTTAATAGCTGATGCTATATTCGGAAAGCTCTATTGACTATGCTATCATTGGGTTTGGAAAGCCTGATAGGTTAATCAGTTTTAAGTATTGTTTGGTGACCCTAATAATATGGCCTGAGTTTTCTAGCTGTGGTAACTACTACTAGGGCAAACTTCTCTATTTTCTAGTATCAAGTCTTAGCTCCCTGAAGGATCTTGTTGACAAAATATATTGACCTCTTCTCATGCCCTTTTTCCTTTACCAATATCGAGCTCATAGCTCAATCAGAGACAAAGAGGTAAAGGAGTAGATCTTCCCCAGGCTCTAGCTTAGTGAGGATTGGCAAGTTTGCAAGTATCTTCTTGACCTCCTGGAACACCTTTTCACATTCTAATGTCCACTGAAAATTATTCACTTTTTTTATGCAATTGAATAAGGGAACAATCTTGTCTGTGACTTTTGACATGAATCGAGATAAGGTCTTGATATTTCCGACCAGACTCTGGACCTTTTTCACCATGTTGGAGCTTCTCATTTCTAGAATAGCTCAGCATTTATCTCGATTTGCTTATATTCCTCTTCTGGTAATCATGAACCCAAGGAATTTCCCCGCTTCGACCTTGAAGGCACACTTGTCGGGGTTCAACCACATATTGTTCTTCCTCAGCTGCATAAATATCTCCTCTAGGTTCGCACAGTGATTTCCCGAGCTTGGGGTCTTTGCTATCATATCATCCACATAAACCTCAACATTTCGACCGCTCTACTCTTGCAAGACCTTATCCATCAACCTCTAATACATAGCCCTAGCATTCTTCAGGCCAAAGGGCATTACCCGATAACAGTATCTAGGACTATTGGTCATGAACGTTGTTTTTTCTTCACCATTAGGGTTCATCTAAATTTGGTTGTACCTTGAGTATACATCCATAAAAGCTCAAATACTTGTAACCCAATGTTGCTTCCACTAGTTTGTTAATGTTCGGCAAGGGATAGGAATCTTTTGGGCAAGCCTTATTATGATCAGTAAAGTCGACACACAAGCACTATGGTCCACTGGACTTCTTCTCTACTAGGACTACATTAGAAAGCCATGTAGTGTACTTAATTTCCCATATGAACTCTATCGCCAAAAGTTTCTTTATTTCTTCTTTTACTACCCTCCTCTTACCTTCAATTAACTTCCTTTTCCTCTGGGCAACTGGTCTAGCTGTTAGCTCTATGGCCAGCCGATGACACATGAAACCAGGATTGATTCCCAGCATGTCTGTGAGTACCTAAGCAAATAAATCTACATTCTCTTTAAGCAATCCAGTCTACCCTCTTTTCACCTCATCGAGCAACTGAGTTCCGATCTTCACAAAGCCATCTTCCCTCGAGTTCACCTTAATCCCAATTAACTCACCCTCGGGCAGAGGTCTTTCCGCCCAAAAGTCTTCCCACAGATCAAGTTTGACCAAGTTTATATTGGCCGGTTAGAGCATCACCTTTTCATCCTTGCTAGGGATTAACTTCACCAATTTAGCATCTCTGATTCTTAAGCAATCCACATAACACTGCCTAGCCTTTTTCTGATCTGCATGAATTACTACTAGCTGACCGTTGGGGAGAGGAAACTTCATTTCCAGGTGAGGTGTGGACACAATGGCTCCGATCTTGTTAAGCAATAGCCTACTAACAATGGCGTTGTGCGAGCTTTCCCGTTCCAAGATCAAGAACTTCACTGGGATGGAACTTACCCCTACAAATATTGTTAGCAAATCAACATGCCTTTCACCTAAACCTGTTCTTCTACAAATCCCACCAAGGCACTGGTCCTCAGATAGACTGAGCTTATTGGATGCATCAACAAACAGGATATCGGCCAAGCAACCCTAATCAACCAGCACCCTTGGAACTTGAAGATTTGCAAGTATCACCCTTACCATCTTGATTATCATCTACTCCTTTATAGTCCTTCTCGATAAAGATGATAAGGATGATTGGTGCCGGGCAATGTGGTAGGACATGGCCAATGCTCATAACTGCCTAAACGACTCAGAGGTGTCTTCTTCCTGCCGACTCTATTTGACCGCTGCCTGCAAATCCTCTGGCTATTGTGTTGATTATCCCCCAAATGGGGGGATTCTACTCTAGAATTACGTGGGTCGGATTGTTTGGCGAGTCAGTTTGACTTGTGTTTTGCCTTAGGTTATGTTGTTGTGAGGTAAGGGAGGCAAGAGATGTCATCGAGGACTCCTTTGTATGTAGCTTTCAAGTCTGCCATTTCTCGCCAAACTCTTGAGCAAGTCTCGAAATCCTACACATTCTTTCGTGGTGTGGCCAAACATCTTATGGTATTCACTTCTCTTTCTTTTATCCACTCGCAGACTTTGGAACATTGGTGCTGGTGGAAGATTTATCAAACCTATGCTTAGATCTCCCGAAAGATGGTTGACTTGGATGTATTTAAAGGAGTATAAATGTGGTACACCGGGAGTGGCAAGGGAGCCTGGTTATCATAGTAAACTCCTCGCTCATGCCTCCTTGGGTTCGGACCCCTTAACCTTGGGTTCCAACCTCCCAGAACTCTCTATTTTTTGGGTGGATTCCTGACTAGTGGTCTCTGGTCTTCTGTCGCCCTTTTCTAATTTTTTGGTTTTTTTTTAACTCTGATATACCCAACCGTTTAGGTTCTCAATTCATTTAGTGTGTCTAGGGTTGAGATGTCTAAGGACTCCGCGAATGAACTGGGCTTCAGTGCCCTACTAAGTGCGTACAGTGCTACCTCCTGGTTAAGGTTCCTTATCTGAGCCGTTTTGCGATTGAATCTACCAACAAAATCCTTGAAGGACTCCGATTCTCCTTGGGTGAAGCCATAGAGACTTTCAACCATCTTCATATGGGCTCGACTAGCAGTAAAGTGGTTGAAGAACTTGTCAGTTAGATCTGCAAAACTTCCTACTGAGGGAAGAAGTAGGGAAGAGAACCATTATTGTGCTACTTCAGACAATGTGGATAGGAAAGCCTTGCAACACATGCCATCGGAGTCTCTCTAGACAAGCTTTGCATTCTTAAACACATCAATATGGCTCTAAAGGTCTGTCATATTGTCATATAGCTTGAGATAGGCTGGAGGTCGGTATGTTTGAGAGACTGGCTTGGTCATGATGAACTCGGTAAATGGGTGGCTTAGGAGATAGTCAGGTGGCATTTCTAAATAGGACGATTGGTATGAGTGGTGATGGTGAAAGTGTGTATAAGAAAGGGGATAGGGTGGTGGTTGTGGTCATGGTTGAGATTGTTCATGGTCTTCTATGGTAAGCTAGTTGTTATAGTGCAGACGATCAATCTGCTCTTGCATATTCTGCAGGGTTATAAGGATGGTATCAACAACCGGGTTAAGGATGTTGGTGTTGGGTTTAGGTTTAGTGTTTAGGTCGATATTCATGGTGCTATCTTGCTCTGGGTGGTGTTAGGGACGATGGTGTTTCAAGGCTTACAGTTGGCGGTGATGTTTCATCGGGAGAGGGGTATAAAGGTTGGGGTTTTGAGAATACTGCGTGTTGTGTGTATCTACTATGAAAATGGCAGCTCATGCACGCTTGCAGCATTGAGGGTAAAGTAAGAGAAGTTTTACCTTTCCCTACAGATAATGCCAAAATGTTGCTATCTTAGCTCTAAGGTAGGGCAAACTGGTGTTTAGGCTTGTAATGTCCTAACCTTCCTAGGTTACGGGAGGGGGTATATATGAGGCTCGCCATAAATGCTAGGGGATCTCGTTACAACGCTAATTCGATGGGTAACATATCATTGTTGAGCGAGGATTTCGGGATAGGTGATGATCCTAGGTCGACAAAGGGTAGGCCTCCGGTGTTGGGATCACCAATGATTGGAGGGGTCAAAGGTCGGAGGTGGTTCTCAAGGCTAGGCCGGGCTAAACTTTGGAGGCTTAGTCGGGATTGAGCTTCTGGGGTAGGTCGATTAGGTTGACCGATCTGACCACCTATGAACGCAAAGGTAAGCACGTCAGATCTCAGATCTATCTTAAGCATTATAAAACCATCTCACCCTAGCTAGATAGAAACAAAACATAACAGTTACTACTTCACAGAGTTAAGGAGCCGAGCTTATACCCAAAAAAAAAAGGAGCCAAGCACAACGGCATCTAGTTTATTAAACATGGTAGTAGCCAAGTATGTATATCAGTAGCTCGCTCTGTGGTATATATCGGATCACCAAAACCTTCGAAGACAATTCTATGTTCTAGAAATAGACCCACTACCCCAGAAAAGCCCCCAATCAACATCTATTAGTAGAGGTTGTTAATCCATCATTGCCATAAGCACAATTGTCCGATCCAAGAGGTAATTGCAATCATAAGGCTCCAATGCATGAGTTCACAATCTAGACATCCTGCCAATAAAACAACTTACTAGACATAAAAATCAAGCACACCTTCAACTAGAGCGGAGGTGGGCAACAAAAAGTGGAAAAAAGAAGGGGGGAAGACTAAACCTAAAAAGGAGCGGGTGATCGACCATTAGGGAGGGGATGAGCCACCTCCATAGGATGGCTCCCCTTTGATCAAAAAATAAGAGGGAGAGCTCTTAAAGAGAGGGGGATTTATGCAACACTAGGATGAGGGAAAGTGTGTTCAGCGCTCAACCAATCACGTTAAACTTCTACTTATGCTATTTCTATTTTTTATCCAATAGAGAAGGAGGCATATTTGGACCAAAAAAAAAGAGAGGTAGATTTTTTTTATTAAAAATAAAAAATAGCTCCTCCAAGTACTTGAAGCTCAATTGATTTTTGATGGGCTAAATTTTTTACCATTCTGTCCCACATTTAATTATCTCATATTATTCGAATAAAATTGCTTCCGTTGGGAGAATATATGTGAGGAAATAAAAAAAGAAAAACTATATTAAAATGGTATGCAATAAATGGAATGAACACAGTCCTACCTGCAATTAGTTCTTTGGGACAATTAGTCATATTCTTTGACCAATGTGCGCTTTACCCATTCATACTTAATAATTAGTAATAGCCACATTTTAAAAATTGATTTTAAATTGTCATTTTCAATTTATAATGACATAATTATTCTCTGATATATAAAATAACATAATTATAATAAAATAATGGTTTTTATAACAAAATAATAGCATTGTTATAATTTTATTTTAAATTTTTTTGGGCCAATACAACAATTGATTTGGAGAAATATTTGGTGAATATATTATATATAAGACATTGTATTGACTCATACTCTATCTATTATTAGATAAGATATGGATCTTACTTCAACTGAAATCATGTTAGTCTAATATATAATATATTTATCTAACGTAACTCATTAATTTGATGCTTATTTATAAGTTTATAACACTTAGCACGTCTTATATATATATACACTATCATTTCAATTATTTTTCATAAATTTACATTAGCTAATTGATTTACATAGTTATTGTATATTTTAATTTACATCTTAATATTTAAATTTACAATATAATTATTAACACTTTGAGTTAATTTAAATAATTTGTGTGTAATTAGAAAATATGCTCAATCTCAACCAGGCAGAAGTTATAAAAAAAAAAAAAAGAAAAGGTAAATTCTTCCTAACAAAAATATTATTAGACAAATTTGTTGTTAAAAAAATGAAATCCTTAGAGAGCGTTGGTATGGGATAATCTATCTGAATTATTGGAAATATTTAATTAAATTATCTAGACCCATAATATTACCTTGTTTGATTGGATGATATTACTGATAATCCAAATTTCCAAGATAATATGGATTACTACCAATGTAACAATATGATTGACCCCTTGAAAAGTGATAATATAGATTATTACCAATGTAGCAATCCTCCTATTATTATTATTATTATTATTATTATTATTATTTAAAATAATATTAATTATTATTAATAGTAATTATAATTATTTTGATGATTAAATATTAATTATATTAATGATTAATAATATTTTTAGTTATTATTATCTAATACTTATTTTTAATAATAATTATTAATAAAATCAACTATTATAATCATAATTAATAATTAAATTTTCTCATTCTTATTAACTAATTAATAATAATAATAATAATTTATTTATTATTATTAACTATTTATTATTGTTATTATTATTATAATATTAATTTAATACATATATTCCATAGTAATTTTTTTAATATATTAAATAGAATAATGTGAATTATCCCTTAGATTACCTATATATACCAAATATAGTATCTAATATTATCAATAATTTAAAATGTGACTATCTTTGTAATTAATAATCTATATTACTGGTAATCTTAATAGGTAATGTATCAAATGCTACCTTAGTATAATTCTTGAGACAAATTAATCCTTTTTTAAAGATAATTTTTTTTCCTGATAGAAACCATTTTTAAAGGATATATTAATCCTTACAAAAATAAATTTAGCTGACATTTTTAATTATAAAGCAGTGTAATGGAGATTTTCATTTCCGCGACGAGTTTGTGCGGTGATGTGGACCACAAAAAAATCTACGTACTTATCCGTTCCCAGCAGCAACTTTGACCTGCTTGTTTTGTTTGCTAGGAATGGCACTGAGATTTTTCTGCACTACAAGGATTCCAACACGACAAGATCACGGTCTTGCGAGCACTCGCTTATGTTTTACTCATCTCTATCTTGCCCTCTCTCTCTTTCTCTCTCTCTCTATCTCTTTGATTCTCTCTACTAACATGCTTGTTATGATTGTGCAATTCCAGCGAAAGTAGTGGAGTTGAGAAACAGCAAGAAGAGGTGTGTTGAGGATGTGAAGAGCCTCGTGAACAACACTGTCAAGCTTCCTTCCATATCATCATCTACTCCACTTGAATCTCTCCACGGAGGCAACTGGGTCAAGCTTATTTGTGGTGCAAGCTTTGAGGTACGCAAAGTACAAACCCAAAAACACTCTCTTACTTTTGAGTTTCTCATACTTAAAACATATAACACTTTCTATCTATCTTTCTATGTATAGGATGTTGTTGATATCAGAAATCTCAGCCTGGTTTACACTCTTGCTGGAGGTAATGAATTATATAATTATAATTTGCTTCAAGATGCATGCATGGTAAGCTGCTCTCTGGTTCTAGCTTTTAAAAAATGCTATGGAGCCAGGATTTTTGTCAGAATTTATTTGTCAACGAGTTTTTTGACTTTTGAATGGGCAAGTGGGGTGTACTATTTTGTTCTATCTAACAACTATCCTTGTTTTCTGTCGAAAATCCGGGCAATTTTCTCTGTCTGTGCAGCATTACTCTCTTTTTTTTTTTTTTTGGAGTTTAAGAATCTTTGTGCACTACTTTTGCCTGAGTGTAAATCATTGAGTTTCAGCCAAAATGATGGTTACTGAGATTTCATTTTTCAGTTATGCAAATTAACTTGACCTTATAAGGAACTCAGTAATGGATATCATGTGACTTATGAGTGAAATTGGATTATATGGTTGCAGTTGACTGCATTGACTGTGCTGCTGATGCATCAGTGGTTAGTGCTGTGAATGAAGGAATTGAAGCTGCAAGAGAAATTTTAGGACTTCGGAGGCCGTGGGTTATGATCAGTGTCAATGATGATAGAGACCTTCACTTTCGTAAGGCCGGTAAGAGAGTTCTTGTACAGCTTAATTGTTGAATACATTATAAGTCAGCATCAGCATAGGTCAGAAATCTTATGTAATTAGATATCCATGTATGCTCTAATTTTTCATGCCTCATATGAAGGATATTACAATTCGCAGCATTTAAGTATCATGATAAAATTCTTACTTTAATATAGTTTTACATCTATAACTTTTGCAGTGGGATCACACTCATTCTGTTATTGCAAAGAATCTTCTTTAGTAAACCAACTATACATATTTGTTTTACACATTTGAATTTGAGAAGTCCTGATGTCTGATTTGAATAATTGGTGGTAACTTCAACTTAAATTATGTAAATATCTCCGATATTATCCTCCTACTATGGAATAGATCCGGATCTGTAGATATGAATCAAACAATTCCCAAGCTGAAGATGTTTGTTAACTAAATATTTGGCAAGAGGCTATCGTTTATGTTAATATTGACCAAGTGGCAGTTTAATCACAAAAATATGACCTGGAACTCCCTTTTTAAATCTATAATAAGTCATGACAATAGGGCAATGAGCACACAAGAGTTATACTGAAAACAGAAGATGAACTAAAGACATGGTTTCTCTTATGCCAGGAGTTTCCTTTTACATATTTGTATTGCCATATTACTCCATGGAAACAAGGCCTTTCATAGGTGGAATACCATGCCACTATGATGGCACGACTGTCTTTTATGATCATCATATTTAAAGCTTCTCTCAAATGACAAAAGTGCCACATGATGGATCTGGTTTATGTTCAAATTTCAATAAATATAAAGCTTAATCTGTATTACTGGCGATCAATGGATGTTAGTAATGCCTGCTGAGCAGAATTTGATCCAGAGGACTGCCCAGCAGACTGTTCACGGCCTTGTGAAATTGTTTGCCCTGCTAATGCCATATCATTCCAAGGGAAAGCAACATTAGGAATTTCATCCATTGCCGAAGCACCAAGGGTGCCAAAGGTTTTTAACTTGATTTTACTTAAAAGAGGTGTTTTTTAACATACAAGCTACATTTTTGAAAAATAAAACTTAGAAAGTGTTCAATTGGCTTGAAAATGCAGGATGGAGTCATAACAGAGCGCTGCTATGGCTGTGGCCGCTGCCTTCCAGTTTGCCCCTATGATAAAATAAGTGTGATATTTTCCTGTTCCTTTTGATATTATAACTTTTAAGTTCTTAAGTTTTTCTATACTATTTATTTAAAATGTTCTTGGTTACTATCTCGATGATATTATTAGATGTTTAATGATACTAACTTGCCATATTGATCTAGGAGATGTAACATATGTAAGAGATGCCATTGCAACTGCTGATCTCATCAAGAGAAATGACGTTGATGCCATGGAGATACATACAAGTGGGAGGTAATATTAAATACCAAAATAATTATATCAAATAATACTAGGGGATAGCTAATCAAAATGGAAATATGATTCATGATTGTTATGTCCAGAATTTTATCAATCAAGAGGTGAAGGGATGATTCTCAACTCTCATATACATGTAATATGTCCACTAAGCTTTCTGTGCTTGAGGCACAACCATGACCTCATAGATGGCTTTTCTCTTTTCAGTTTCATTTTTCAGAGGGAACAATTCAGCAGATATTATGTATAGAATAGACCTCAGTTTTCGATAATTTGAGATATGTTATTTTTATGATGGCTGATCAATATCTTTAAATCTATGTCCTTATGTGATGCATGATCCTTCTACAGGCAGACTACACAGTTCAAAGAACTCTGGTGTGCTCTAGGAGATTCAGTAGAAAATTTGAGGCTAATAGCAGTAAGTGGTGCCTCCAAACTCTTCTCATATTTAAAGGGCATAAGAAATACCTTTCAATAAATGCTTAGTCTCTAGGTTATTTCCATTTGATTCAAGGGTTTAACATCAAAACCATCCAGGTTAGCTTACCTAATTGTGGGGATTCAACAATATCCTTTATGAACAAAATGTTCTCCATTATGAAACCCAATCTTCGAAGCTTCAACTTATGGCAGGTGTGTCCTTTCTCTGTGTTCAACAGTTTGAACAATTTCAATTTTTTTTTAGCCAAATTTGGTTCCATATTTCTTTTAACAAGCCCATCTTTGCTATATACAAATCAAGTTGGATGGGCGTCCCATGAGTGGAGATATTGGGAGAGGAGCAACTAAGGAAACAATTGCCTTTGCTGTTCAATTGGCTAAAGCAAAAGACCGACCTCCCGGTTTGTATTCATGATTCAATACATGGTCCTTGAAAACCTTCAGGTTTATATATTATCCTGAGTATGCTAATGTTTCACTCCTGTAACACGGTAGGTTTCCTTCAACTTGCTGGTGGAACTAATGCTCACACAATTGATGGGTTGAAGAAAGAGGGACTATTTCAAACAACATCTATTGCTGGTAATGTTGACACCTTGCATATTCTCTTGTTAATCTTTTTCTCCATTGCCTTATGAGCCTTCTTGTTGGTTAACTATTCCTGTGAGTGCTCAGATGATGAATCGTCAACAGTCAGCTCATCTAATTCATCACACACTTTGATCAGCGGAATAGCTTATGGTGGCTATGCAAGGAAGGTAACACATAATTTTTGCAAGATTATCTACTTTCCATTCTCTGTTTCCATCCTTACTATTTCTGGTTTGTTAGAAGTGTTGATATGACTTTGGCATGCCCATTTATCAAATAATGCTATGTACATCTCTGCTCAGATTGTTGGTAGAGTATTGAGATCCATGCAATCCCAACATGGTGGAGCTGCTCCAATTGAGGATCATCCTGAGCATCTCTTGCTGGCTCTTAGGGAAGCACTTGCTTTGGTTGGACCTGTCAAACGTTTATGATCCATGACTACTTCATAAAACCATCAGTACTTAGTAGCTATACTTGGAACTATAGCATATAGAAAGGAAGAATAGAAATTTGTTAAAAGATAATAACAATACCACAAGAGCATAATAATAAGTATTATGTCCTTGCAGCAAGAATGAAAAACTATGGTTTAATGGAGCACCAGCAACAAGCTACAACGGCTCATGTATGAGGTATTAAACCAGGGAATAGTATCATCTCAGGTGCAAATTGCGCATAACTTGGTCATGTGTATATCCTCATCGTTGATTTTTCGCTTTTTTAACATGACTTGATCAATGGTAAAGATATGCACATAACTAGGTCATATGCAATTTACATGACCAAGCGATGAATTATGCACCATCTGTGCTGAGGATATACACATGAGGATAATTAGGATATGCTCATAACTAGGTCATATGCAATTTACTTTGCATTTTACATAACTAGGTCATGCACCTATAGCAAAAGCATGGTGTATGACCATCTGTCCTGGCCTTGCAGTGCAGTTTTGTTAAGCACATGTATATGCCTCTGTTCTAGGCCTGTTGAATTATGGACAATATATAATGTCATTGAGACAAAGTTAAAAAAAAAAAAAATAGTAAATATTCATTTTGGACCTTAAAGTTGTGTGTATATTTCACTTTAATATCTAAAGTTGTAAAATGTAATTCAAGTCAATTTCTAGAATCCTTTTTCCATTTCTTAGGGACTAATTTGAATTAAAAATATATATATTATTTTTTAAATTTATATATATTGATAGTGTAAAATATTTTTATATTATTATTCAATCATATACTATCATATAAATAAATATACATAATTTTTATCCTCACTCCTTCAAAAGTCATATAAATGCGAGAATATGATTGGATAATAGTATAAACATTGATTACAAATTACTATTAAGCATTGATTTTTCCCATAAAAATGGTGTAGCTTTGCCATTGAATATAAGTAATCAATAATATTTTGGTTACGTATATTTTATAATTAATGCGATAAAAATTAATACTATTATTTAATTATAATGCAGATAATTAAAATTTTATACATAAATAGTTAAATATAAAAAATAATGTGAAAAGATCAATATCAAAACAAATCAAAACTCAAAATGGGCTATAAGTTTGTGCAAAATGAACCTAATTCTTCTATGGGATTCAGTTATTGTAGTTAACAAACTGGACGGGGTTTTAAATTGTAGCCGAATTCATAGTTGTATCAGAATTGCTATCTAATACCAAGATTCAGTACCAAACAGATAACGAAGTATATCATACAAACATGATGCATTTTTTGCCAGTAAAATTCGACAATCAAGATAAGGTAGAGGAGAAAAAAAAAAAAACTCTTCATACGAGTTCTTTTTTGGTATTAAAAGTCCATTTTGGGTCTGTTTGGCTTAACTTTTGGGAGAAGATATTTTAAAAAAAGATTTTTTAAAAGAAGACTTTTTAGAAGAATTATTTTTAAAAGAATAATTTTTATTTAGTTTGAATATGTCAAAAGTAAGTTTAGGAGAATGAGTTTTATTTAAATAGGATAAAATAAAATTACTTTTGGCTGTTGATGTGAGAGTAATAATAAAATTCCTTTTCAAAAAATCTTTTCTAAAATGAAAAGTAACCTCAAAGATACTTCTTCCAAAAGGCCTTTTAAAATTTCATAAGACCTTCTAAAATGTAAAAAATTAAATCAAATACTACCATTTATTATACAAAATCATTTTATTTCTCCTAGAAGGCTTTTTGATGAATGCAAACTGGAATCCAAACAGCCCCTTCGTAGTTGTATTGCAGCCGTTGTGGCAAGATGCAGTCTAATAAAATAAAGACTGATGCAGTAATGCAGACAACAATCGTAATGTGACGCTACCACGGCATCATGCGACTCTACATTTAAAACATTGATCCCTGGCCCTCTCTTCAAATTCAATGTTTTCTTTTTCTTTTTTTTTTGGTTATTATTTTTTTTTTAAGCACTAAACTTGTCTCGTGTATGGCGTATGGACATTTTAGTGAGGTTTTAAGAATTTTTTTAATAGATTAATTTTTATGCATTATTAATATAAAAAAATTTTATTCTAATATCTAATCATGTGCAGTCATATAGGCAAAAGTAGTTTTTTTCAGAGATCATGATATAAAAATCAACTTCTTTTGTATATGTGGTAGCAAATTCTTTTATATTGACATTGTATAGATATTAAATTCTTTTTTAGATGGGAAAAGGAGGTATGAGGGAGAGGAAAAAAATAAAATAAAATAAAGAGCGCAGGTAGATATTGAATTCGACTATTGTCTTTAAATCTCCTTAACTCTTAGCAACTTATATATATTGTGAGATAAATTATATTGTTTGAACTCAAAATTTTTTGGCCTTCATGTTGGCTCACTCTTATCAATTATTGGATAGAGTATAGAATCCAGATCAAATAAGATCTATACCCCATTTAATAGTGATGGGAATGAAGACCAAAAAATTTTAAATTCAAATAATATTTCTGATGTGAGATATATATTTTGTGTGTTGTTTTAATATTATTCCCACGAAGGTGAGGTTAAGGGACAAGGGATTTGATCCTATTGGGGGTTAAATCCTGTTAAAAAAAATTACTTTTAGGGTTAAACTCTTAAGATAAAAATTACTTTTATGAAGAATTCTTTTTGCATAGTTTTCTCTTAAAATATAATATGCAAGTATCATAATCCAATCATAAGGAGTTTAATTTGGATGAAAAGATTTTACATAATCAATTAATCATATTCTTCCATTTACATGATCATTCAAATAGTAGGTATAATACTTAATCATATTTGCTGATATAATAAAATATGATTAGATGATAATATAAAAAAAATTTACACTATCAATAAATCCAAATTAAATTCATAAAAACACTGTATACAATAACATTTATCTCATTTTAATAAAAAAGCATACAAGGTGACACAAATTGCTAAGGGTTTTTTATTATTTCTTGATCAGTTATATAATTAGATCGTTATGATGTTATTTGTGACTGTTAAACTATTTATTATATCAGCTAATAATTGTGTCATATGAATGAACTTTTACCTACATTGCAGGGAGGGAAATATTATCACGAAAAGAATAAGATAACATCAAATTAACGCTACACTACTATATATGGTTTTCGTATTTGAGTAGCACTTGTGTCAACGTGAAGCAAAAGCCGAGGGTCGCTTGAGGAAATCGACCACACATGTGTCTCGTCTTTTAAAAGCTAAGATTAAGATAAGAAACATAGAGCAAATTATCACTTGTTTATGTTTTTCAGAAGAGATTAAGGATTTCACCGAACACGAAAGAGGTCCCTCGTTTCCCATGCTCTGCATAATTTACTCAAAAAATCAGTCACCGTCTGGTTACTGACATTGACAGCGCGTGCTGTTAATCAGTTTTTCCTCACAAATCACCTCGCTACTCGCGAAATTTTGGGGTCACGTTCATGGTACATATCAATTCCAATCATTGGAGATGCTACCGAAAGAAATGTATACATGGTGTATCATATTTGAGTATTTGACATTTATATTTTAGTATTATATTATTGTGTTATGTTTAGCTTGAGTTGCACGAGGCCATGCTAGTCAATTACAGGACAAGTCGCATACAGTTAATTTTGTGCTAAAGTTCTACAAAAAATAATAGGGGATCTGGATTTTTGTTATAAATCATCAATATGTAGAATTTATTCGACTCTGACAAAGCTCATTCAAATTGACTTAGCTTATTTTAAAAGTAAAATTTTTTTAATATTATTTTTTATTTATAAAATTTAAATTCAAAATTTTATTAATCAAATATTAATAGATTTGTATCATTTTAAAGTGTATTAGATACATTCTGAGAATGAGATGTATAAATTTAATTTTTTTTAATATGTACATAAATTGATGTAAAATGATAAATATCAAGTTAACCTTATACAACAGTATTTTTTAAGTAAAAATTACGTATTACGAATATTTAAATCAATAGTTAACATGCATAATACATTAATAATCAAAGAGATGTACTTGATGTGTTTGGGTGAAAAATAAATTAATTAATTATAAGTAAAAAGTATAACTTTAGTGTAAAATTTGCTTATAAGTTTAAGCAAAATTTTGAACATTATTTAATTATAATTTTTTTATTAATTAATCCTATATTATTTTTCTATTTTACCCCAAAAACATATCATGTTAAGTTATTATATCTTTATTTCATACATTTTTAGTAATTTATTATATAAAAATAATTTTTTATAAAATTCAAATAAAATAAAATATTTTAAATCACTTTTCAATAACATATCTAAATATAAAATTAATGTTATCATAATTGATTATAAAAAATACTTATACAAATAATTAATTATTAAATAATTTTTACAATCAATCCAATCATATTGATTATTCGGATATCATTTGAAGAGTACGTCATTGATATTGCTTGAAAGTGATGGCTTCATTTGATTTACACGTGAAGGCAGACCTGACGATGTCAGCAAAAATTTACTTTTTTTGGTAAAAATATTTACATAATTTTTTTTTAAAATAATTAGATTCTTAAAAATTTCTGTTTTAATTTTTTTTAGAAAATGAAAAAAATTAATTTTAATTTTTAATTATATATAAAAATTTAAATTTTAAAATTATTTTTTTAAAAAATTGAAATAAATGCATCCATAATGCACATTGAGCTTACATGTTGAACTAATAAAAACAAATAATTAGTTCGGCCACGGAAAGATATTAAATTAGTTTGACATGCATATTTCTTTTCTTTTTTGTTTTTTTGTCTAAAGGTATTTTGGAAACAATTTCTGCTTAAAGGATAGTTGAGTATTAAATATAAACACACCTTTCAACTAGGATTCAAATTATAGTTCTTCACATAGTGGGAGATTAATCATTTTCACTAAACTCAATCTTTGTTAATTAATAAATTTCATTCAATAAAACTTACATCTCATAATGTTAAAATAATTACTAATTTTATTTGTCAAATACATAAAGAAAAATGCTAAACAATATTTTTGTGTCAAAAGAATCAAATAACTGTTATTATTATATTTCATTTAATAACTATTTTAAAATTTGAGATCAATATTTTATATATAATGTTAATATAAAATATTTTATACTGTCAATTAATTATAATTTATTTTTTATATAATTTTTGAAATAATTATGGCACAAGATAAATGATTTAATGATATGGCTATTTATAATTAAATAACTATATAAAAAATTTACACCACCAGTGTCAAAATTAAATTCAACATTTAATCAAATTTTGTCAAATTCCTAATGTTTTTGATTGTGTAACATTTGTTGGATATAAGAGTCTTAATGTGTTTCAAACTTAGATTGCTCCATATGTATATCTTAGCTAAGGCGAAAGTCCTATATTGTTTAGAAAGAGCTTCCAAGAAACCTTTATATATAAAGACATTTAATAAGTAGATATCTTATAGTATTAAAATAGCATTATGGACTTAGGTCTTCGTTAAATATACACATGGGTGCCCGCCATGCCCATGTGTGGGTTTGCCTAACTTTTACTACCCGTGCAAATTTATTTTATCTTTAGGATTTAGGATTTAGGGTTTAGGGCCAATTTCTTTTTAGTTGGAGATATTTTAATTGGTTCACCATTCTTATTTTTTTACCATTTGAGACTGGTCTATAAAATCCATTTTTCACAACCCAAATAACATACACAGGAAAACCTAATTCCTTCCTCCTCCTCTTGAGCACTAATAGCTTCTATTGTTATCACTGTTTATAGTTCCTCTTCCTTATGCAATTTTTCTTCAGCACACGAGAGGTCAACCCCACAGACTGTGTCACACATTCTATCTTCTGGAACAAGATAGTTGTTGCTCAATGTATCAGGATCATCGTGCGGATGAGTTCGTGTAAAGATCCACATCTAATCCTAGAGGACTTCTCGTCAATGCTATTTCACAGAGCATAACTTCGGGCAGGACGAAGATAAACCCTTATGAACAGTGCTTAGCATGATTCATGGTAACTTATTCCATCTCCTTCCTGTTTCAATTTTCGCTGCTTGTATTACTTTGTTTGTTACTAACAATTGCTATAATATTATTATCTAAAGCTAAATTTCCAACAACATTATCCATACATAAATTACATGCTATGTCATGTACCCAAAAAGAATTTACTTGCAATGTCATGTTTATATAAAAACTTTCGGACAACATGTGATGCCATTCAAAAAAGAAAAAGGTAGTTTGATTGGTTATGTAAACTACCTTAAAGATTGAGCACTTTCTTAGAATTTATGCTAGTTGTCGTAACTTTTCTAACACTAACTTGAAGCCTAAAGTTAAACCAATATAATTACAGCAGAACCATAATAGGTTGATTTAAGATTGGTGTAAAGTTAACTAAACAGTGGGGGGAAAAACCATTTTGTCTGTTTCATTCAGGGTATGTTTGGTTGGAAGGAAATAGGGTGGAAGGAAAGGCAAGGGAAGGAAATAGGGTGGAAGAAGGTTAATTTCTATTGTTTGGTTGAGATGAAAATATGAGAGTGAGAAGTTGAATAGTGTTATTTTGTTTGTGGGGCTCACATGAACAATAGACCTTTTTTTTTTTCCTGAAACGGACGGAAAAACGGAGGGGAAAGAGTGATTTTTTGACTTTTCCATTTCTGCCCTTCTGCATGTATGAGAGAGACGTGAGATGAGTGATTAAGATAGAGAGAGGACTAGAGTGTGCAATACCATTGAAGATGTTGCGTAGTCTCTCCTATCCTTTTTTTTTATTAATAAATCAACACTTCTAAAAATTTTATCTAAATAATTTTAATTCCTCTATTACAATATTATTAAAAATAAATATAAACATATCCAAAGTACAAACTATGTAAAATTTTAAAACTTTTCGGTTATCAATATTTTATTTTAAATAAAGTATTAAATAATAATTGAATAGTATTTTTGATATTATTTAATTGATCAAATATATTTTTAAGTAACATTTTTGAAATATTATATTACTAAAAATATTAATTTTATTTTATATAATTTTGAACAATTTATTTTTATTAATATTAGTTTAATTTAATAGGTTGATATTATTTAAACTGTTAAATTAAAAATAGTGAAAAAAAATTTTTGATATTAATTAATATAGTTGAATACCTTTTCTAATATTACAAGGGTAAAATTTAGCAGTATTAACTTTTTCTTTCCTTCACTTTTCTACATAAATAAACAAGGGAAAATTATTTTCCTTTTCTCTTATTTTTCTTTCATCCAAACATATATATGAAAAATATAAATTCATTCTATTTCTTTCCACTCAACTTCTTTCCTCTTAACTTCCTTCCTTCCAATTTCTTTCCTCCATCCAAACACCCCCTTAAGGAATCGATATGTATTTAGAAATGTAAACTTACAATCACTTCCATCGAGCTGCAGATAAAATTCAAAATCAAACTTTCAGATAATATACACTTTAATCCATAAAAAAATTAAGATTTAATAAACTAGTTTGTCAAAAAAGTTTTGCTAATATTTTGATCTCTAAAGTTAAAATATATTGTAAGAATTTAGTCCTTTTATTAACTTTCATCTACTACATGTCATGCTATATCTAACCTGAAATTAATTTAAACACTGCATTTCAATAATATATATACAATGAAATCCAAAAGTACCATATAGAAGGACTAATTATATATATTTGGTTTTTTAAGAACTAAAGTGTTAAGATAAGAATCTTTTAAGGATCAAAATATAAATTCACTCTTAAACTTTTAGGATGAAACATGCCATTTACCGCAACCAACTTTGAACCATCAATCTGATAAGGAAAAAAATTTTGATATAGTAAATATAGTCGATTAATAATATAAAATATTTATATTAATATTATATCAAAAATAATCTAAAAATATGGTGAGAAATCATAATTTTTTTTATCTACTAGGCATTATAATCATAATTCTTACTTAGGGCTTGACTTTCTGGCGTTAGCCCCTTTCAACCGGGGAAAAAAAAGGCTTGATTTTTGGAGTAGCTAATATTTCGTTGTTAAATAGTAGCTACGCGCCTTGGTTAAACGTTTTTTCACACTCTTAATTTTGTTTCGATTCTTTCTATTTGACACGTAAAGACAACCACAAATAAGCTGAAAGACAACGGACTACGAATCAACGGTTCAGTTGGTTTATATTTCAATGACTTTATATTAAAAGAATTACTTTTAAAATAATTAATTATTGTTCAAAATTGATATTTTAAAGTGACATTGATACAATTACTTTTATTTGAATGATAAAATAATATTACTTTTTAGATATAAAATTCTTTTTTGTGATAATTTTATTATAAGTCTCACATTGATCAAATACACAAACTTAGTGTAGTACTTAAGTTATGAAATTCTTTTACTCAATAAACTAGTATTTTGATTAAGTTCTCCCCATAGATTTGAATCATAATAATTAATGCTTTCAAAATTTGGCTATAGAATGGACTATCTATAGATTGACTTAAAAGTATAATAGTGAAAGTTCTATGCTGAATAGTGAAAGATGAATGAAGCCGCCAAGAAGGAAAATACCACCACCATATCAATGTAAATAGAGTGAAGTCATGATTTAGATATAAAACTATTAAAAATGACATAATGTGCATAGTATTATCTAACAGCGTTACACCAATGGGCAGTTAAGCCGTAATTCAGAACAATCGGGCACTTATTTGTATTTTCATATACCAATAATTTATGAATATAATTTAAATGTACTGACAGTATAAAATAATTTTATACTATCAGCCAATAGAAATAGTGGAAAGTGCCAACTCATACAAACAATTACCCATTGTAATGAGAGATTCCTCATACTTTCTCCTATTTTTATTATTTTACACTGTCAACGCATATCAATTAAACTCATCATTTATTATTGGAGGAAAAGTAATTAGAGTTTTTAAGTCTCTTGAAAACTCACACAACCTTTTTATGCCCTTATGGGTACAATAACATTATAACAAGCCATCATAATTTGACTTTAAGTTGAAGCCAGCTACAACATTTTAGGGGGCCATACCTGAACTAGCTTGATTTTTACGGCTCAACATACTTTCATTCCCCACAATTGAAGTCAAGCACAGTTCTCTAATTAGCAGCCAGCCAACATCTTCTTCCCTTTCAAGCATACTAACATAAAAAAACTAAATTAGGTTTGATGTTAGACTTTTTAGTAGAAGACTATAAGCTATATAATCAGTTTGCAACAAAAAAGAAATGTTATTTGTGTGTATATTTTTTCAGTCTCCGTGTTGACACACTTCTAACTACTATTGGATAGGGTGTGGATGTTCGATGGATGCAAGTATGTTAGCATGGAAATCGAAAAAATATGCATACAAATAACATAACTCAATCAAAAAAGGTGATCAACTTTGATCTAGATCAGCCATTAATATCGGTAAAAACAGGTTGAAATTCACTTAGGCTTGTTATGTAAATTACTGATATGAGCCATAAACCTCTTCTTGTCGATTTTTTATAAGGACCAACCTAACATTTTTGTGAAAAATGGAAAAATCTAACCTTAACAAAAAAGACTATTTAGAGACACATATTCGAAGATTTACATGTATATAGATAAAGAAAATTAAAATATTTAATTAGATTTCAAATTGGTATGACCTTAAATAAAAATATTAAATTCTATACAAAATCATTATATTTTATTCATTATAAATAATAAATTATGTAGGTAATATAAATTATTAAGTATATATTTATATAATATAAATATATATTTATGAGAGATTTAATAATTTTATAAAGGAAAAAATCTATTATTAAATAAGGATCGTTTTATTTCAATATTAAAAAAAATACTCTATTAAAAAATATTTTTCAATTTAAAATACATTTAAAAATTTAATATAATTAAATACTTTTAAAAAATAAAACTTAAAAATTATTTTAGTTCTTTTAAATAAATTTTAAGAAGTAACTTATAATTTTTTTTATAGAAAGCTATATTATAAAAGATTTCATTTTTAAAATTTTTAAAATATGTACCCTACTTTTTTATGGAAAAAAAATAAACCTGTCTTATTTGTTATATAAGCTAAATCTATGCAAGTTTAAAATAAATCAAGCCTTAGAGTCCTAATAATTGCCGTGGCCCATTCCAATCTTTACGGTACCTTCGTAACTAGCTAGTTGTGCCTAATAGGAGTAGAAAAATTCCACTTCGTAATTGAGAATTGTGAAATGTTAGGTAAAGTTAAACTTCCTATTTTGCATAAGAGAGGGATGAACACCAAAAAAAAAAGAAGATGGACTTATTAAGGTTAACCTGTTGCATTAGGCTAGTGAGTTGTACATAATAATATAATAATAATGAATATTTTAATTACTATATAGTATTTATATTTTGCTACTTGCCCTACTACACATAGTTACAAGTTTAAATTTTGAGGACAGATAAGATAAAGTAGAATTAATTCACAAAAGTATATCTTAAATAAAAAAAAATTTGTCAACTAAGTTCAAAAAAAAAAAAATTGTCAACTAATTTGCAGTTTATTCAGCACTAGTCTAAATGCAATTAGAAAAAATGGAATAAATTTCAAAATGTGATTATCAAGTTTTAAAATAAGGTTTATAAATAAGGACTAAATTGATGCGAGGACTAAAATAATAGTACCCTGATTTCATTATAACTTTTTCGTGATAGTTAAAATCATGCGTACAACTTATATAATTTGTATAATTACCCCTTTTAATCATAAATAATAGATCATAAAGAGAAATGACTGCACACATCCTTTTTTTTTTTATGAAGATATATACATTTTATTATGTCGCATACTGCAATGAAATTTAATGCGAGTCACAGATTTTGAGGAAATAATGAAAAAGGAGAAAATAATAAATAAATTAGATGATAGTATGCGACACTTTTGCCAAAGTAAAGTTTGTACAACTAAAACATTAAAAGAAAAAAATTCAGAATAAATTCTTTATATTAATTTAATTTAATTCTTAAATTAAACAATAGTATATAGATTTTTTTTTTTAAAAAAATAAGTATACACTTTAAATTTTCAATTTACTCATTTCCAAATTTGGAAAATAAATAAAATATATACGTCGAACTTAGTACAAGTCAAGTTCAAAACATAAATTGCAAATTGAAAAGGTTTAGTTCTGTAGATTTGACCCCCAAAAAAAATAAAAAAGAATGTTTTAATTTCAAAGAAAGGAAAAAATGGGTACTACTAACCTTAGATTTACGATAAAAATATTCAGATCCATACGCATCTAACAAAAAAATAATTTGGGTGAAACTCGTGCGACCTTTTTTTAATATAAAAAATCATTCAGGTATAATTTTTTTAATAAAAATTAAAAAAAAAGAAGAAAAAAGAAGAAGAAGAATAATTACCAAGAATTGGGGTCAGATAGCCACCTACCAACTTCCAGCGCCAACCAGCCAACCAAGCCACTTTCTTCTTCTAACACACACACACACACACATATAAACAAAGGAAGGAAGTAAGTAAAATTTTGTACAGCCACCTACGCTCACTTTCCCCAGCTAACCAACTACTCGTCACGTGACACACACCCTCCCCCTTCCTCTCTCTCATTCTCACTATATATACCCCCTCTCTGCCCCGACTTGCATTTCCAGCATTTCCTTTCTCGACTCAGCTCCTGTCCGATTCTCAGAGCCGAATTAATCAGGTAGGTCCTCGCTCGCTCTAACTAACTCCAACCACCAAACTCTGCATCTTTTCCTTCTTCTTCTTCCATCTTCGCCATCTCCTAGATCTCGTTTTCTCTATGCTCTTGGTTTCAATTTCAATCTAATCTTCGTGTGAATTTTGCGTTTTTTTTTTTTTTTTTGGGTGATGTGATTGAGTGAATGAATTCTTCTTCATTGTTGTTGTTTTTCTTTTCTCTCTTGTTTTCGTTGTTTGTTTGATGAGTTTGAAATCTGCGGCGTTATCTTCTGTTTTCGTGTCGGAATCGGGAATTTGCGGTTTCTGTTTGATTGTTTGGAGTTCAAGTTTCGTGGATCTTACGTGCATTCGGTGGTAGATTCGGATTCTGGCAGGTTGCGTTTTTTTTTTTTTGGTGGTGGCGATGATGAGCGTTGGGTTTTTGGTTGGTTTGAATGGAATGGTGTAATGTTACGCCTGTTTGGTTGGAGTTTGTTGTTTGGTTGCTGGAATGGAAACTTGGTCTGGTTACGGATCTGCTTCGTTGAAGTTTCCTTTTTTTGTTTTTTCTTTTCACATTTTATTTTTAAAATTTAATGATGTAATTCTGCGTTTCCTTTCTTGTGGTGAATTGTTGAGTGCAGATGTTGTCGTTGATACCCAAAACTGGTTAGTTATAGTGTAAGTGGATTGTGATCCCGGACGAAATTAAACTGCAATGTGAGGGGTTTGAATGTTAGAGTCACCGCTTTGGGGAGAGGTTTATCTAACCATCCATGCGGACTCGAAATTTCGTGAGCGATTCCTCTTACCAGAAAAAATGTTGTCTTTTAGTGAATGGAATTGTGAACTTTGGTTTCCATGGATCCGTTTGTTGTTGTGTTCCTTTCTAAGTTGCACAGATTTCAAATTCCGGATTTGTTCTCATTGAGAGCATTTTGTTATCTTTTTTCTTTTTTCTTTTTTCTTTTTTTTTTGTGGTTGGGTAACCGTTGCTGATTGTATTCGAACAGGGTAACTTGATGCCCTTCAAACTTTTGGCTTGTTCCCGCATTACCAATGTGGTTGATGTACTCTGTTTTGTTGCATCGCTAGTCTACATCTCTTTCTGATTGTTTTTTTATTCACCCTTTGATCTTGGGATAGTTTTCTATTAGGCTAATGGGGCTATGGGCCTTAATTTCTTGTTTACTGGTTTTCCCCTTATTTGATTATGAAGATTTAGAGTTCACGTGGTTATTATTGTGACATACAAAAATTGATGATCTTCTTTAATCAGTAGTCGCCTAAAATGGTTTAATGTTTGATCTCGAATAGGGATATTATTCTCTATATGTGATTTCAACTGATATGGAGAATATATTATTTTTTTATATTTTTTTTATTATATATATTTTTTTCCATTTGTTCCTTTATATTACATTTTAAATATGACTTCCGGTATGGGAATGTACCGAAAGTTATGTTATTTGAACATATGGGATATAGGACATCGTGCCGGCTTATATCCATGTGTTCAAATAACATTTTTCATGTACCAGACATTCCTTTTATACTGTTTCTAAGCAATATAGATTGTAACGTCCTAGTTTGTCATCAGATCTCTCTATTTATTTGGCATGGCGACTGGACAACTATTCTCCCGTACTACACAAGCTTTGTTTTACAACTACAAGCAACTTCCCATCCAGCGGATGCTTGATTTTGACTTCCTTTGTGGTTTGTACCAGCTTTGTCATCTTAATACTCTTCCAGACAGGCTAGAGCAAATCACAGAGTGACATTAATATTTGTTTCATTATTAATGGAAGCTCCGATTTTGTATTCATAGGTAGGGAAACACCATCAGTTGCTGGAATAATTAATCCTGGTTCTGAGGGATTCCAGAAGCTCTTTTTTGGTCAGGAGGAAATTGCCATTCCAGTTCATGCTACGTATGTGACTGTGCTGCTCATCCATCTCTATACACAAACTGTCCTTTTCCTGCTTTTAGATTTTGTTACTTGTCATTGAGGGGCAAAGTAATCAACCTGGAGTGAGTGACGTTCTAGTTTGTCTAAATGTAATGTGTTCTCAGGCTCATGTTGACTTATTTTGCAGCATTGAAGCAGCTTCTGCTGCACATCCTACTGCTGATGTCTTCATCAATTTTGCATCATTTAGAAGGTTAATAAATCTTTACTACTTGCTTTGAGTCTATGGTACCTCATCTCACAATACATGAGTACAATGAAAATAGTTTGATTTACATGCAGTGCTGCTGCATCATCCATGGCTGCTTTGAGGCAACCAACAATTAGAGTTGTTGCTATAATTGCTGAAGGAGTACCTGAGTCAGACACTAAGCAATTGATTGCATATGCCAGGGCAAACAATAAGGTGAGAGTTGAAATGGAAATAATCAAATCAACTCAATTGCTGAACAAAATAACCTGGAAAAATTTATGTTAGTGTTCATGATGTTGCAGGTTGTTATTGGCCCAGCCACTGTTGGAGGCATTCAAGCTGGTGCTTTTAAGATTGGTGACACAGCTGGAACAATTGACAATATAATTCAGTGCAAGCTATACAGGCCTGGATCTGTTGGATTTGTTTCTAAATCTGTATGTATGATGTTGCTGTCATCTTTCTCACGGAGGATAAACCTTTTTATCTAGTATCAGTATGAGTCTTTCGATAAACTTATCCTGCCTTTGTGGTTAGGAGCTGTTGGATTGTGTTCAAGATGTTTTTAAATGCATATTTTTACATCTAGATGTGAATATGTGATACTTTGTTTATTTATACCTGCCTTGTACCCAGAGTAAGATTAGACCATTTGGAGCTAACTCAAGTTCTAAATAGCTAGCTGCTACAAGAAATTTCATAATAATCCTATTATAGATGACTACAAATTGTGTCTTTTGCTTGCTTATACTTGTCTATCATGGCTTAGGTAATCTAAAATCTTTAGTATAGTTTCTAGACAATCTCTTTAATTCTTAATCTTTTTTTTCATGCTTTTGAGTAGGTTCAGTTTGTATAGACAGTAAAGTGAATATACATGCAAGTGCAAAAGGGCAAATGGGGATGGTTATTTATATTGCAATTTTGTGGAACCTCACACCCTCATCTTCGAATTTACTTTTTTATCATTTTAGTTTCCCCTTTCTGAAAGAACCCAAGAAATTTTCTTTAAATATTCTGGTAAGCAATGAACTCAATCTGAATTTAGATTTCAGAGAGGAAATGACGACATTGTGATTATAACCTTGATGAAAGATAGATGTATCTATTTATCACTTGCATAATAGGATTGTGTAACATTAATAGCACAGTCCCCTCTCCTTTGATTGATAAATAATGCATATGGTAATAGCTTCTTTAGCTAAGATGACATTTATACACAAAATTGCTTTTGTTTTATGTTAAGAGTGCCAAATGGTGGTTTCTAGAAATTCAGTGGGGTATTTCTTTTGGCATGTCTAATGTACTATATACTGATGATTCTGAGAGAAGACAACCTTCTAAAATGCAGGGTGGGATGTCCAATGAATTATACAGCACTGTTGCTCGTGTAACTGATGGAATTTATGAAGGTATCACCAGGTTTATATGTTGATCATATCTTTCTGAATTGGTTGATCCTAGTGTTGAGTTATTTTTTGTTTTTCTATAGGCATTGCCATTGGAGGAGATGTTTTCCCAGGTTCCACACTTTCTGACCATGTTTTGCGTTTTAACAACATTCCACAGGTAAATTTTTGCTTTCATCTTGGGGAATTACAAAAAATATCTACAAAACATAAATAACTGACAAGAATAAGTATGAGTTTCTTGTCAATGAATGGTGTGGAATTACATTGAACCTCAGGTTAAAATGATGGTAGTACTTGGTGAACTTGGTGGGCGTGATGAGTATTCCCTAGTTGAAGCCCTAAAACAAGGGAAAGTGACAAAACCGGTTGTTGCCTGGGTTAGTGGAACCTGTGCAACACTGTTCAAATCTGAAGTACAATTTGGTCATGCTGTATGTCACTGCTCCTTTTTCTTTTACTAATTTCTAAATTAAACCATTCATCATAAGGTGGACAGCATTCTTAATGTCCATCGGCACTTATATAAATCAGGGAGCCAAGAGTGGTGGTGAGATGGAATCTGCTCAAGCGAAGAATCAGGCACTGAGGGAAGCTGGAGCTGTCGTTCCCACTTCATACGAAGCTTTTGAAGCTGCAATTAAAGAAACATTTGACAAATTGGTTAGTGTGCATGTATCCTGAAATCTATCTTTAATTGAGTTTTTACTCTCTTCCCATTCCCTGAAGAGCAATGTTTTGAGGAAGTGGTTTTCGTTTCCTTTATAAGCTATAATATCATGGCTGACTTATCATTTGTTAGGTTGAAGAAGGGAAGATCACACCAGTGAAGGAATTTACTCCTCCACCAATCCCTGAGGACCTTAACTCTGCAATTAAGAGTGGAAAAGTCCGTGCTCCAACTCATATTATTTCCACCATTTCTGATGACAGAGGTATGTTAGGATACACTAACGTTTGAATGTAAAAATGGGTGTCTTTCTTTGTGGCTTAGACACTAAAATTTGATAGTAAAGTTAATCTTTTCTTTCAATATTTTCTGAAGGCGAGGAGCCATGCTATGGTGGTGTACCCATGTCTTCCATCATTGAAAGGGGTTATGGTGTGGGTGACGTTATCTCTCTTTTGTGGTTTAAACGCAGCCTTCCCCGTTACTGCACTCAATTTATTGAGGTAGGCTATTCAATACTGCAGAGCTTTTCTTGAATTCTTGCTCTCCCTTTCTTTCTCTGCGCGTGTGTGTCTCTTGAGTGTGTGAAATTGGCCTATGTTCTCTAAGCCTTTTTTTTCAGATAGTTCTTCATGTTGTCAGTTTTCTACTAAGATATTTGTTTCCAAAGAAGACTATTGATATCAGTTTCTAGCTTCTGTCTTGCTGATGCGTTACATTGGTCAGATCTGCATCATGCTGTGTGCTGACCATGGTCCTTGTGTCTCTGGTGCTCACAACACTATTGTGACAGCAAGAGCTGGGAAGGACCTAGTTTCCAGTCTTGTATCAGGTATGCCTTTAGTCTGTCTACTTCTGAAGCAGGCTTGGCAGGGTGACCATAACTTTGTATGTTAGTAATGCCATAAAATGGTGTAATTTATTAGCTTCTGAAACAGGTTTGCTTACAATTGGTCCTCGATTTGGGGGTGCCATTGATGACGCTGCCCGCTACTTCAAGGATGCTTATGACAGGGTATGATTAATAGACTCCAGTGAATGTAGGAGGGAGGGGGAATCATCATATTTCACAAAAAAAAGAAAAGGGGGGGGGGGTTAATTATATGTTTACAAAAATAAACTTAAAAACTAAGAGGAAATTTTTAAAATTTTGAACTGCTTACCCCACCCTCCTAATAAACCATGTACTCCATCCTTTCTCATACTACAACCTTCGGTACAAGTTTAACATGCAGCACTATACTTTTTCTTGTTACAGGGTCTTACACCTTATGAGTTTGTCGAAAATATGAAGAAGAAGGGCATTCGTGTGCCAGGAATAGGGCACAGGTACTGTATATTGCGTTCATTTACTAAGCAAAATTTATTCAATTTTTGTAGTTGTAGCTATATAACCTATATATTTGCCAACAAGAGTTGGTTCAACTGGTAAGATCAAAATGCATAACTAAAAGGTCTTGGGTTCAATTTTTGCCGTGGTCCTTTATTAGTAGGTCATTTGTAAGTACCACTATAAGCACTTGTTGAGGCTTACAGCATACACTGACCTTCCCCATAAAGTCTTATGTTCTTTTAAAAAAATCTGAATATCATAATTTTGGTTTTGCTTTGTGTTAAAGGATCAAGAATAGGGACAACAAGGACAAAAGAGTTGAACTGCTGCAGCGGTTTGCACGCACGCATTTTCCTTCAGTTAAATACATGGAATATGCTGTTCAAGTTGAAGCCTACACCCTCACAAAGGCAAATAATCTAGTTCTTAATGTTGATGGTGCAATTGGGTCCCTTTTCTTGGATCTTCTTGCTGGTAGTGGAATGTTCACCAAGCAAGAGATTGACGAAATTGTGGAGATTGGATATCTGAATGGTCTCTTTGTGCTGGCACGCTCCATTGGTCTGATTGGGTGAGTTTATTTTATTTTATTTTTTCCGTCAGAGGGTGAGTTTAATTTCAATATACATATCTCTCGTGAAGAGCACTTTGTGACATTATTGTAGTTTTGGACCTTTATTGCCTTTTTATCCACAATTCGCTTATGGTCCAATGGGTTCCACTTCAGTTAGGTGGTCCTCAGTCACACTGATACTGACTGTGCTTGATTGCATGGTCTTGTGTGAATCAATTGATCTCAGAATCTCCATCCACCTCCAAAAATGCACAAAAGAAAAGCACACACTATATGGCTTGGTCTCATTCGTTGTTCCTTATTTAAAATTTCAGGCATACCTTTGACCAAAAGAGATTGAAGCAACCACTGTACCGCCACCCATGGGAGGATGTTCTCTACACAAAGTGAGAGGGTTTTGTACGGCTGGAAGGATTTTGCCATTCTTCAAATCAGCAATCTTTTGAGGAATCTTGCGTCTGGAATATGCTGGATTGATCTCTTATTTTAGCTGTTAGACTAGTGTTGTACGATCTATTGGTTGCAATCCGTCTTCCATTCTTAAACCTGTATTACAATTCGTAAAGAAAGAACTCATAGTCAATTTTAAAATTATTTCTCTTGAAGATTCTGATCCCTATTCTTCCGTGGCTTCAAAAGGGTGTGATCACTAAGTTCTGCAATTTTGAGAAGTTGTGCTCGTGATAAACTCGTTTGATATTTGTTTATGGTAGCAACAATTTTAATGTCCAATTCATGGAAGGTCGTATACTCCACAGGCAGATTTGAACAAGTTCTTGGCCAATTTACTCATGCACACAGCACAGCCCTTGTTCCCCTACCTCTATTCCCCAGAAAGGGTAATGTACTAATAATATGTACAATTCCAAGTGTATTAATATAAATATGGTTTTCCTGAACAACATAATATATGCATATTTGATCTATTTTTATTTATTGATAAAAATACATTAATTGAAAATAAAATGAAGAAACACTAAGCATTCCATCTTTTTCTAAGCTTTGTATTTTTTAAGTAACGAACTAACGATATTATTTTCCATTTTGACTGAAAGCTCAGGATATTAATTCTCTGTGAGTTCACTCTACGTTACTTATTTCTTTCAAACTGCTTCACTTTTTTTGCGTACTGCATTATGAGAAATGATGAGCAGTACGAATCCATTATTCGTCATGCAAATTTTATACAAACCGCCACTGGTATTCCACTTTTCTGGCTAATATCGGGTGGCTGTTACTTGTCATTCTTAGCCGTCATTCTGATGGTAATATTTCAACCTCTACCAAAGGCCAACCATCCCATCACTGAAATAAAACAAATAGTGTCTTTAATTTAACTTTATGGAGAAGGATTTAAAAATAAAAAAATCTTTTTAAAGGAAATTTTTATAGAGAAATTATTTTAAAAATATAATTTTTATTTTATTTAAATATATTAAAAATAAGTTTTGAAGAATGATTTTTATTTGTATACTATAAAAGAAAATTATTTTTAATTATTAATGTGATAATAATAATAATATTTTTTTAAAAGATTTTTTTAAATAAAAAATAATCTCAAAAATATTTTTTAAAAAAATTTTTTAGAAAATTTTTTTTTATATATAAATATATTAATTATTATATATTTTCATTCTCATTTCAATAAAAAAATTTTTAAATTCTCCAAAAATATAAACAAACGGAGCCTTAATTATCGGAGAAACCATCTTTTTTTATTATTAGAATACTAAAAGCTGAAATATTATTGCAATGTTTCCTAACATTTAAAGATAGAGAAATAATATCTGTGCCAGTTTCGAAGGGCAAGAGGAAATTTTATTTCACAGTAACACCAAAAAATTTAATTTGTGCCCTCTCAACGATTGATATTTTGATGTTTGAACTTTAATTTCTGGTAGTAATTTCATCCAAATCTACCCCGTAAAAACAAAGAGAATTAATTCCTAAGTCAAAGAGGGTAAATGAGACACCACAAATTATCTTATCATGCCTTCGGTGCTAAGCCCTAATTCCTACCAACATTTCTAGCAGTATAAGGAGAGATTTCTTTTTATAATTGGATCTGATTACCTTAACTTCTGTAGATATGGTCATTCAGCGGGATTATGAATTGTTCATGATAAATCTTGATAACAATTGACATTGACTAGAGTTATCTTTTAATAAAGGCATAACCCTTATGAAAACGGAGGTCGTTGTCTTTGTAGATGTTGAGCTGATATAATGCACCCAATTATTCAGCCCCTAATATCAGCACTAAAGAGGTATTGATAACTAAATTCACGCAAGAGCCCCATCACGTGTCATATTTGCTGGGTTATTTTTAGAAGCCCCATCACAATTCGGCTTCCGGCATCTATTGGTTGTGACGTGATGCTTTTGAAAACTTTGAAGGTTTTATGGCTCGGGAAATCAAAATTCCTTTATTAATTTAATTCAATATCAAAAACTTATGAAAGGACTGAAGAGTTATCTCTAGCTAAGACCACCTCCTGAGTATCATTCTTATCATGTCTCATCATGATTGTTACGTGTTTTTAATATTTTGGAGACAATGGCCGGTAAATCTCTGACGCTCACATAGAAAACAAAATTCCTTGGCAATATTATCAAGTGTTCAAATGTTTCTATAATTGTAGTTGCTTCTTTCAAGTTTCAACCCCCATCATCGTGTCTATATTTTTATATATTTTTATGGCTGTTGATAGAATTATTCCTACTACTACTGTTGTTGTTGTTGCTTGTAGAATCTTCACTAGAACTGGAACTACTTTTAGATTCAAAAGCTTTCAAAATTGTCAGTTCCATTGCAGTACCTCGACTACTACTTTTTATCGCATAATTTATCTTCAATGCTCCACACAATCACCTTTCACATGGCATTATTCGGATCGGATTTGGCTCCTGGGAGCCCTTCACCGTCCTCACAAAAGAGGTGGGAGCATACCAACCATATGTTAAAATTTGTGAAATTTAGTTTAATTATTGAGGAACTAAAATATTCCCAAAAAAAAAACCATTCTTATTTTTTAAAAATGTTAAATTCTGATTTTTTTTTTTCCAAAATTTTCAATTATTTAACTAAAATTATTAGAGTTTAACACATAAGATCCGGTGAAGAAATGCACAGAATATAACTTTTGTGAGCACCGATACTTAAAATTCTCTACTGATTTAACTATTCTCTACTGATTTAACTTTCTCATATTTTAACATATATAGGGCTTCGAGGTGGAGCTTGTTTGTGAGCATGGGATGATCCCCCTCTCCTTTGTGAGTATGTTAAAAGTTTCCTTTAGCTGGTATCCATTAATGTCATCTTCCTGTAACTTCATCTTACCCGAAGTTGTCATTTCTTGAATATATTATTATGAACTAACTCTTCTGAAAATTCAAGCTATTAAGTTATATAAATCTCTAATACAATTCTTTACAGAGCAATTTCTGGGCTCAAATTATAGGCAATGTACAAATTTATTTAACTTGGGCTTAGATTCAACCTATTTATTTTACAAGATAAAAACAACAAAGATATAACTCTAAATTACTTAGTCGTAGAAATTTCAGTATTATATATTATAAAAAATATTTTTTTTTTCGAAAACTTAGCAGTTATGTGAAAATACATGAATAACTTATTTCTCAGTATGTAAATGTTACTTTGACATGAGTAGTGCAGTGAACAAAATAAGAAGCAGTCTCAAGAAAAAGCATCTTTCAATTCACGAGATTGTTTTTTTTTCTTGTCCTAATATACTTCCTTTTATTATTATTGAATCTACGTAATATATTAAATGGATAATTTTGTGAAAGGTAATTAAATTTCTGCATGGATTATTGATTTAACATTACAATTATTGGTACCATATCAAATTATCAAGAAAAGAGACTAATTTTCTTCAGACATATTTAGACTTACGAATTGAATCGAAATTTTTTTTTTGAGTCGTATTGTGCCTCTATAACTACATTAGCACCCTTATTGGTGAAAGATCATATATTAATAAAAGTAATTTTGATTTGTTGCATTAATGGTGAATTTCTCTGTTAAAAAACATAAAAAAAAATTCTGTGTTAATATTAATATTATTATACTAATGAGTTTAGTGAAAGAATTTTGTATTATTTGTTATTAGTTATTTTATCATATTTATTTCATTCACCATTAATATAATTAATTTCTAATTATTAATCTGGGTGTGTTTTTAAAATAATTAATATATCCAAACATAAATTAATTTTTACATATAATCAATTATAAAAAAAATAATTATACTTATAATTGATTATTAAAATAATTTTAATCTTATAATTTTTTCAAACACATAATAAATCTTTAAATGTTCCAATGATGTCTAAATGTATTGATTAATTTAAAACAAAAATTCTCTTGATTAAATATATTTGTTATAGAACTAATACCCGGCGTTCAAACGTTGCACTTTTATCACCGTCCATGTGAGGGATTGGTTAGTATTCTCTCCCAGTCATAATATTTGTCACGTTAAATAACTTTTTTAAGTTTAATTTATATATTATTCTCATATTTTTATAAAAAAATTTATTATAAAGTTATCAATTATACTCTCTACACCATTCTAAGCATAATAAATAATAAAATATTAATACAATAAATTAATTATTAAATAAAGGTATTTTGATAAACATCTTTACAATCAACATTTGATTGATTTTAGATTCCTTAATATCTGTACACATGGCCAAATTGATTAAGAATGGAACTAGGCCAAATAGCTCATCAGAAACTTTCAGCCTAACCCACATTTGATATATTTAAAAAGTTTTTGACTTACTTAAGAGTAAATTTTTTAATTTATTTAAAAATTTTATAATCAAGTAAATTTTTAAATAAATTTTTGGATTAATCAGACTTTTAAAAAAGCTAAGTTAAGACCAAAAAAAAATTCGCATGAGATAATAGTCCCAAATTTGAAATGTATATTTGTAATATAAACAAATCCATTTAAGTTAAAATCTAAGTTAACCTAATTCCACTTCCATCCCTAGAAATAAGAGATATTACATGAGCCGGAAAGAATACTAACCTTCCATAATTTTTTATATAAAACCTCAATCGACTGGTATTCGCCGGCATATGGTCGCGGTCTAATCAAGTGAGTTACGAACAGACACTGAAAATGATAGTTATCATATCAAATAAAAATTAATTAGTTAAATAAATTCTAAATATATTATGTGAAATGCATACGTAATTATTATTGGAGAAATGTTAGTTGCGCATATGAATTCTTTTCGACACATCTCACGCATGTTGATATAAAAAAAATTTATTAGTAAGACAGTGAGATTAAAAATAATTGTATGTGTATCTAGCATATATTTTATGATTGTAAATTAGGTTGCGCAGCATGATTCACAATAAAATAATTGTTTCATAACTCAAATTTACATATGAAAATTAGTTCATGATGATCAACTCTTAAATGTATTTATTAATCTCCCAAAAACTATTTTGGCAAGAGCTGTCAATGGAAAAAAAAAAAAAAAACTTACGTGGCATGTGTAAGCGACTTTTAAATTCGGGCAGCAAGAATGAGATCAAGGTTTAAAGAACATTTTATTTATAGGATCAAATAAAAAAATTTATTAAAAAGTTATTAAGAACATTTCACTCTATAAAGTATTTTTAGTATTCAAAATAATATTTGATTCAATTTAAAAATTACGTGATCTAAATTTATTACAGAATAGCTTTGACATACGTAATAGTTGATCAATTAAAAACTCCTCAAAAAGTAAAACAACTATGTGACTGTTTGAATTTTGGGTTTTTTTTTTACAAAAAAAAAACAATTTTAGTTTTTAAAAATGAAAAAAAAACGATCCTTTTAGATAACTATTTTCTTGATATTGGTTTTAAAATTAAAAAAATATAATTTGTATTTTGTGAATAAAAGATAAAAAACAATTTAAACATATTTTTAAAATTTAGATTTGACACGCCTCTTTCTTTCTCTCTCTCTCTCTCTCTCTCTCTCTAGTTTTTCTCTTTCTTATGGGTCATTAATATTCTTGTCTTTTATCAACATTGGGGGTGTTCTTGTCTCCTTTCCTCTTTATGTTGAGAGAAGTACTTACATGGTCCGGAAATGCTATTTGATTATGCTCCCGATCAATCATATAAGTGTATTTTATATGAGATTGTATGTTAGTGGTGGGTCCCATATAAAATACACTTACATGATTGGTTGGGGCTTGATCAATAGTCTTTCAGGGATCATGCAAATATTTCTCTTGTGTTGGTGGCTGAGGTTCTTAATAAGCTCCTATCTAAAGCTTTAAATATGGGCTTTATTGAAAGCATCAAGTGGGGAGGGAGGGTGTAGAGTTGTTTCATTTACAGTTCGCTGATGATACCATTCTATTTTGCCTTGCTAAGATAGAAGTGTTGTTGAATTATAGAAGAATCCTAGCTTGTTTTGGTGTTATGTCGAGCCTTAAAATTAATTATGAGAAATCGGCATTTATTCCAATTCATTGTGAAGATTCTTGGGTTGAAGAGACCAATCTCACTCTCCATTGTGATGTCAAATCATTGCCTGTTACTTATCTTAGAATTCCTTTGGGGGCCAATCCTAAGAGAGTAGAGACTTGGAGACTTGTTATTGAAAAAATTAAAAAGAAATTGAGTAGGTGGAAAAGCAACATATTATCTACAGGAAGTCGGCTTACTCTCATAAGATCAATTATAAATAACTTACGAATGTATTTCTTGGGCTTATTTAGAATGCCTAAGCAAGTGGCTAAAAAGATAATTGCAGCGCAAAGAAAGTTTTTCTAGCGTGGCAAGGATGGTGGCTGATTTATTCCTCTGGTTAAATAGGAAGTAATCCAAATGCCCAAGAGATTGGGTGGGCTGGGTGTGGGGGACGTTGTAATGAAGAATGCAACTCTTTTGTTCAAATGGTGGTGGAGGTATTCAGTGGATAAATCTATGTTGTGGAAGCGAATTGTAAGTTCCAGTAATAATATGGCTATGGGTAGGCTGATTAATGACCAAAATCTGGCTAAAGGTTTTGGTCCATAGTCTACTGTCTATGATTTGGCCAATAAAAACCCTACTCTGAGGAACATTGTCTATAATGGCAATGGTCTCCAAATTCATTTTTGGGAGGATCTTTGGCTTGGTGATCATAGGCTAATGTCTAAATTTCCTAGCCTGAATAGGATTTCTTTGTTACAGAATTCTCTAACTTTTGATTATGGTTTCTAGGATGGCATGCTGTGGAATTGGAGTCTTATATGGCGCAGGGATTTCTTTGCTTGGGAATTGGATACAGTTCAGGAGCTGCAACTAATGTTGAACATGGTTTAGCTAGAAAGGGATAGAGAAAATCAAACTATCTGGATTCACCATAATTCAGGTACTTTCTCTGTCAAGTCATTGATTCATAGATGACCTTTTTCTGAATCTGTTGATGCTAATTTATATAAATTCACAAACAAAGTTTGGAAGGGAGTAGCTCCTTCTAAAGCTGAGTTACTTGTTTGGTTTGTTCTAATTGGGAGACTTAACACTAAGGACCGACTAATTAGGTTGAACATCATTGATGGTTCAAATGATAAATGTGTTTCGTGTCATAAGTTCTCAAAGAGTATTAGTCACTCGTTTTTCTCATGCAAATTTTCTTGGAGGATTTGGAGTACCTACTGTGAGAAGTAGGGTATATCCTGGGTGCTACCTAATGATCCGAGAATGGTTTTTGAGTCAAGGATGGGTGCTGTTAGTGGGAAATCTAGAAATGGCTGTCTCGATTTTATGTGATCATTTGGTCTCTTTGGGAGCATAGAAACAAGGTGATTTTTCAACATGGCAATCTTTTATGGGACGCTTTCAAAGTGTTAGTTTTTGATCGTGCGAGTCTATGGTTTGAGGTGTTATTATAACTTTTAGCTTAGGGATATTGTTGCATTCCATGGACATAAGGCTGTGGATTTCTTCTTTGGCAAATTTGAGATGGCTTTATTATTGGTGGTTTCTTTCTACATGATGAGAATATTCTGCAAGTTGTTTGAGGAACTGGTGGTTGCTTGAATACAGATCTAGTGGCAATTTTATCATTGATGGATGGGTGGCTTAAAATATAAGGGGTTCGGTTACTTTGTATTTGATTGTTCTTTGTTTCTTCTAGTTTTGGTGCCCTTTGCTAATAGTGCTCCACTCCTCCTGTTGAGTGTTTGAGCCTTGTATTGATCTTTTTATATCAAAAAACAAAAAAAAAAATGAAGATTCGGGATGTATATCTTTTCTTTCTCATCTCCTCCTAATCTTCTATCCAGTTTCTACTTATTGACAACAATTAGTAGCATATAAAGTATTGATCAAAACAATATGGAATGCTTACATCAATGATATTGTGATTTTGTATTATTATATAAGGTTGGTTCTTCTAGTGTTGTTTTTCCATTGGATTTGATTAGAACAATTTGGCAAGGTGATTTTTGTTTGAATCATTCATTGATTTAATGGGTTAGCTTTGGATTTAGTGGGTTGGCTTTGTTCGTGTAGGGCCTTGATTTGATTCTTAGAGAAAATGTCAATTGAGAGGACAAGCCTAATTACATCTGAAGAGGATTAGTATCCTTTTTTGATAATAGAGTGGGGGGATACTCTTGGAAAACCTAAAAAAAAAAAAACTTCTGCAAATTGTTTTGATTTTTTATGTGAATTTTTTATTGGCAAATGTGATATTTAAAGAAGTGCTTATAGAGTATTTGGTGAAATACTCAAATGATATAATTGAATACAATCTCTTTCCTTTAGTGATTTTTTTTTTTCAAAAACAATCTAAAGCATTGGAAGCTTGTATATGTCAAGTTCATCCACTTGTATATGGTAAAATATTTTCAATTGTGTTAGTTAAAACCTATGGCTTTCTATGTTATTTAGTTATTGATAAAATTGTTAGATATGCTATCACCATTGTAGATGAAAAATAAGAGGAAAGAGACTTTACTTTGACCCATGTCATTGGTTAAAGTTTATACAAATATTATGGTTGAAGAGGCTAATAAGGAGAATATGAGAAATAATGTATTTTCATCTAATGTGTGGCAAACCCTATGTTGCATACACTTAATAGAAGAACTAGGCATGAATTTAATATGAACAAATTAAGCAAAATTTTAATATGTTAAGGCAACAACATGGAACCTTTGCTCACTTGTTACAACAAGTTGGATTTGGAAAAGACGCAGAAACTAATATTGTTATTACTATTGAAAAGGTTTGGTTAACCATCCTTTGGGTACATAAAAATAGAACTTAGCATGCTTTTTATATTTACACATTTTAGATTTAGCATATACGATTGATTTATTTTTTCTTATAGGTATACTCTAATGTTGCACCATTTAAGAATAAAGATTTGAAATATTACAAACTTTTGGGAATGATTTTTACTGCAACTAGAGTGCTTCATCATTCATCCACCCAAGATCCACATAACATAGATGATGAAAATGAACTTGACAAGGAATATTTGCATCGTGGAGTTCATGTAAATCTAGTTTATGATGAGAAGGAGGGGGAGGATAGCCTAAGAATTGAGAGGGTCACTTGCAGTGGTAAGCACATCAGCAAAGCTAACACAAGTTAAAGAAAGAAGGTAACAAGGACCTTTCAAGTATGAGATGCACTTCAATCATGAACAAAGTCATCCAAGTTGAAAGCGAAAGCTTTTATTGACGCGTCTAAGATGAAAGTAGAAGTTTCATTGGCTAGAGCACAGAGGTGTAGGGCAAAGAGTGTGGAGACCACTGGTTTTATAGTTATATCATATGAGTACACTATGGCTAGCCAATGAACTAGCCATACTGTACTCAAATGACATGATTGTAGACTGTGGCCCTCCACATTCTTTGCCCTATACCTCTGAGTTCTAGCTAATGAAGCTTTTACTTTTATTTTAGATGCCTCAACAAAAGCTTCTATTTTCAGCTTAGATGACTCAATCCATGCTTCATGTGCATTTCCTACTTGAAAGGTCATACACTTTTTCTTTGAATTGAGGTCTTGAACTTTAATGGTTTGCTTACCACTGCCAATGACTCTATCAACTCTCAAGCTATCTTCCTCTTTCTTATCATCATCATTTTCATCTTCATCATCTAGATTTATAGGAACCTTGCCATGCAAGTATTAATTATCAATCTCATTTTCATCATCTATGATAAGTGGGTCTTGGATGGATGAATGATGAAGCACTCCAATTGCAATTTTTTTTATTGAAAATCACTCCGAAAAGTTTATAATCTTCCAAAACATTTTCTTAAATGGTGCAACATTAGAGTGTTGGTATAAGGAAAATAAATAAATTATGTATGGCAAATCTAAGGATGTGTAAATATAAAAGGCAAGCTAAGTCCTATTTGTCATGTACTCAAAGGTAGGCTCATTAAACTTCTTTGATAGCCTGCGTCCTATCTTAATCAAGTTTGTCGTAGCAAGTGAAAAAAGGTTCCATGTTGTTTCCTCAATATATTAAATTTTTGCTTAATTTGTTTCATTTCAAATTTACACCCAATTCTTCTATTAAGTCTATGCAACATGACTTGCCACACATTAGGTGAAGATACATTTTTTTTTCTCATATTTCCCTCATTAATCTCTTCAATCATAATATCTATATAAACTTTGACCAATGATGAGGCTAAAGTGCAGTCCCTTTCTTCTCATTTTCCATCTACATCGGTGATAACATAGCATAGTTGGTGCTATGCCAACGCCTCTCACACACCCCTGCTAGCTGGGTTTGGATCATGGTAATAATATACCCAACAATTTTATTAGCGAAATATATAACCAAATAACACAAAAAGCCACAACTTTTGACTAAAACAACAAAAAACATTTTACCATATACAATGAACTTGACATATACAAACTTCCAATGCTTTAGATGCTTAAGAAATTAAACATCACTGACGCCCCATTTGGCATATGAAATTGGGTATGAAATTAGAGTTTAGAATTGGAATTGGGCTCCTCAATTCCAATTTTCATGTTTGGAGTAACTTTTTGAATTGGAATTACAATTCCACATTCCAATTCCATGTATTGAATCGAAAAATAACTAAGATAAGCTCTTCCTAATTTCTAACTCATACCATATAAATTATCAATTCCAAGACTTATTAAATGTCTTTCTTCTTGTTAAAGTTTATATAATTTTCTCTTTTTTTTTTTATATATATATATATATGCTATCTATCATAGTTATTAAAATATAATATTTTTATAAAAAACAATAATAATATAAAGAATTTCCTAAATTTCAACTTATTATTTTACATATCCAAATCCAAAAAAATTATTGTTTTATATATAAATAATTTTCATTAAAAATTACCATAAAACAAAATTGTTGTTTATTAATTTTAAATTTTGAATAATATATCTAAATAATAAAACTAAAATCAAAACTTAGAATTACGATTCATGTTCTAATTCTTTAGCAACCCTAAATATAAAATTTAAAATTTTAAGATTGAAACTAAAATTCTATGTTACAATTCCAATTCTAATTCTAATGTCTAAACCAACTGTAAAGGAAAGAGCTTCAACTTCAACTATATCATTTGGGCATTTCACTAAGCACTTTATATGCACTTATTTAAATACCACATTTGCAAATCATAACTTCATACAAAACAACCAGAATTAAAAATACACATAAAAAAGTAAAACAATTTGCACAAGCTGTTTTTGCTATATATTTTAGCATCTTGCCAAATTATTGTCCAAATAGATTTTGATATCACAATATCAAAGTCAACCGAAGAGACAACTTTATACAATAATACAATATCAAAATTTTGTTATGAAAATAATTTGAACACTAGTATTTTAGCTTTTAAATAATAAGAATAAAATGACAGCAACAATGAGATATAGTAGAACAAGGGATTCTGAATCGTCTGTCCCAGGGTTTAATTCCGCCCTACCCAAAGCTTTGCTTGGTGGAATGGCGTTGATGGTTAACCCTCCAGGATTAGACGTGGGTCTCCACAGGAACTCGTCCACACGATAATCCCGGTACGTTGAGCAGCAGATCTTACAAGAGGCAGAAAACGCAATAGAAATAGTAGGGCAACTTCTATTGCGCAGAAGAGTGAGAATGAAGAGATGTGTGTTGTGTTGTCTTAGTATAGCGAGGGTTTATATAGGGAAAAGAAATAGCTGTTGCAAAAAGAGTTGTTGGAAAATAACCGTTGGATAACGGTCAGAAAAAGAGCCGTTGGAGTACTAAAGAGCTGCAACGGTAAAAAATAAAATTTGCAGACGGGGCGGGGCGCGCGTGTGTATTTAACTAAGGCCCAAGTCCACAATTGTACCTCAATACCATAAGGTATTTACCGATTAAATACCATCATATATAAATGATTATTAAAACATTTTCATGAGCAATGTGGGACTTCTTCCATAGTTAAATACGTATAGACAAACTAAGTTTGAAACACACTAAGACCCATATATATATATATATATATATACAACAAATTTTACTTATGCAAACATTTGAGATTGTTTTGATCTATACTTTATACACTACTGATTGTTGTCAATAAGTAGAAGCTACACTAGATAGAAGATTAAGGGGAAATGAGAAAAGAAAAGATATACATTCCCAAGGTCGATAAAATAAGGAATTGAATGACCTAACGAAAGAAGAAAACTGTGGTAGCTCATACCTGTGATTGTTACACACACTAGTAGAGATATGGGGGAGAGTGGCAAGAGACATTGCAAAGAGAAGAAGTCAGCAAGAGATGGATGGAATTGTGCACAAAAATCTTCTGCGCTGAGAAGCAATGCTAGGTCGCATATAAAAAATAAAAATAAAAATAAAAAGAAAGAAGAAAAGAGAGTCATGTGTATTATGTGAGACTGCGTGAAACTAACAAAACAACATATTTACAGGTACGTCATCATATTTTCTAACTTATCCCAAAACAAAAATCCCGAAACATGTTTAAATTGTTTTCTATCATTTGTTTTTAAAATACAACATCTGTTTTTCTAATCCCAAAATCAATGTCAAGAAAATAGTTATCCAAACGGAATTTTTATTTTTATTTTATTTTTAAAATAAAAATTACTTTCGTAAACAATATTCAAATAGCTCCCATAGCTCTTGTATTTTTTTTTAATTTTCTAATAATAATTATCTGCAAGATGGGTGCTTCTCAAAATTTGACGAATAATGGATATTATACATATTAAAGTTAAATCAAGGAGCACATGTTACCTTTTATAATTTAAAAATTATAATTATTAAATAAAGAATGAACATTCATTTTGTTTCATGAAAGATATATCTAACATCATTTTAGTCTCTGAAAGTTTTTTAATATCAAATAAGTTCCTAAAATTTAAAATATGACATCACATTAAAGTTAATAGGCCATTGAAAGTTAAAATATAACATCATTTTAGTTTCTAAAAGATGCATTTGACGTCTATTTAATCCCTTTGTCAATAAACTATGAATTTTTAGGGATCTATTTGATATTATATACATTTTTTAGAGGCTAAAATGATATCATATTTTAATTTTTAGGGACCTATTTGACTTCAAAATCTTTTGGAGACTAATATGATATCACATTTTAATTTTCAAGAACTTATTTTGATGTCAAAAAATTTTCAACGACTTAGTTAATATCACATGCATATTTTAGGGACCAAATATATGTTTACTCTTTAATAAATTAAGATAACAAGTTTATAATTGTTGTAAAGATTAATTTTGATATACTATTTATGTAAAAGAGTTTTGCATTAATATCTAATCATTTGCTACTATACGTGAGATTTTTGAGATAATAGATCTAAAAGTTAAATATTTTCACTAATGTGCCAACATATGGTTGGATCTTTGTATAAAATATTTTTATATTAATGATATATCAAAATTAAATTCATTACTTTATTTAGCTCATAACTATATAATTATTTTTTTGAGAAATGATTATTAAACATGTTTAGAATTTGGCAAAAACACAATAGTCAAAACTAGGCCATTAATTTAAAGGATAAAAAGAAGAAAGAAAAAGAAAATAAATGAATGAGATCATACTTTGTGAAGTTTATGTGCACACTGACACAGGTGTACGCGCATACATTAGTGTATTTACCTATGCATTTAGAAAGAAAAATTAATTGATGAACAAAATATACTTGCAGAATTGAATTAATTAAAAATATATATAGTTGTTAAAAATAATTTGAGTTATTAATTTGTTCAAATACAGAGCATTTAAATTAAATACTATCAGTATTTGATCAGGTAATAAACGGGTATGCTTTTTAACAAATGATGATCATGGGGAAAAAATTGAGAAAGTATGGACAATGACATTATCATTGCAAAAGTCATAAGGTAGAAAGGATGTCATATAAATTGAAACTAATATTGTTAGAATGTAACATATATTGAAAATATATGAAGTTAAGATAATTCCCCATTGCATAAGTCAGTAGTTCACAAAAATGAAATAGAAGGACAGGCACTCAGCAAATAGAATTATTTGCGGTTGAAGAAACTTTATGAGATTTGCAATAGAGGATATCACCTGCAGAATTTAATGGAATGCAAAGTACTTACAACTTATTGATTTGTCATTTTCAAATAATATTGAATCACCGAATTAGTATCACAAGAAATGACTAAAACTGAACAAAGACTATGCATAGTTTATCTAAAAGAAAAGAAAACAAGACTTCCAGTTATATGAGACTGTGTATGTTGTTTTGGTTTCCCAAAATATACCGCATATGATAAATGAGAGACTAATTTCATGAGATACAAACAGACACTTAAAAAGAGATTTTTCCAATAATATTTTTTTTATACACATAAATCCTGAAATTAAATGCAAAACTATATGTTTAGGAAACTTGATCCTTTTACTTGAATTAACACTTTTTTGGTAATATATATTTTATTTTTAACTAAGGTACTGTTTTGTCAAATATTATAATGAATAATCTATCGAATATTATCATGACTCACTTTACTAAAATACTTTTTCTAAACTCTTTGTACAATTAAAGTTTGTTTGAAGATTTTCTTATATAGTCGTATATGAACCCAATATTAAAGTCAGCAAAGCTTCCTAAAAGAATAGAAGTCGTGTATCGAATCTGTTCTATTTCTTATTTGAACCATTTGTAATTTTCTATACAAGCATGGGTCATTCATACACAACCATACTATTAATTAATTATATTTTATTTATATACGGTTTTTACAGTTATTATAATAAATAGGATTTAATTTACTGATAATAAAAAATAATTTTATATTATTATAGATTTGAAAAAAATATCATATCATAGTAAATAGACTTATTATGATAATTATTCACCATTTTTTTTTGTGATACAATAGTTTGCTATTTTTCTCAAAATCTATTGATTGACACTATAAAATTATTTTATATTATTAATGCATGGAAATTAATCTCTAATAAATATTAGATATTTTTAAGAGATTAATTTTTATATATTAATAATATAAAATAATTTTATATTGTTATCTAATAAAAATTATAGAAATTATCTCATGATAGGTAGATACGTAAAAACTATTAACATTTTTTTTAATGTCTATTATATAATAGTGTAAAATTATTTTACATTGTCAGTATATAAAAATTATTATCCACTTTTAATCACCAAGTATATATACTCAAGAGGTTAATTTTACTGCACCATCAATATAAAGAATATTATATGGTTGACTAATTACTTTTCACTATATGAGTGACTTATAGAATAAATATTGTAAAAGTCAAATATCTAAAATAATATGATATTATATGATTGAATGACTATATTAAATCTTATAATTAAATAAAGAATTTAATTTTATATATTGGTAAGATAAAATAATTTTTATATATTAATAGTATAAAATAATCTTATATTATTAGCCAATAGAATTGAAAGAATGCCATATCATAATAGGTAACTATCTAGTATCATAATTACCTATTATGATTTGATATCTTTTTGCAATTCTATTATATGATAATGTAAAGTTATTTTATATTATTAGTATATAAAAATTAGTGTTTTAAATAAATATGTAAAAAAAAAATTATACATACTATGTATGAATTAAATTCGCATAAAATTTAAGAATTTAATTTTGATCCATTATCAATATAAATTTTTTCTATGTAAATATTTAATTATATATTACTATATCAACAAAAATATTTAATTTAACCACCTATTATTTTAAATATCTTACAAATAGAAGTGTATAATTAAATAATACTATAAAACTCTTTTATATTAAAAATATATTAAAATTAATTTCTAAATATAATAGTAAGTGCCTAAGTTTGTAATGAACCTGTTAGTTTGTGCTTCTCGAAAGAAAAAAGATATTTTTCTTTTGAATTTTTGAAAAAAATGGACTTTTGGTGTTATTTATTTATATTTATAAAAAAAATAGAAGTAGGTAGTGAGGTATATTTTTTAAAAGCAGAAAAATTTCAAATCTATTATTTTTTTATTATTTTATTCTTAATTTTTTTAAAAAAATATCACTCTTTATTTATTTAATATTATAATTTCATACAAATAATATTTTTATTTTACTATATATAAATAATTTAACAATATCTAATATTTATAAAAAATATTTTTATCATCATATTTAAATATAAAATATTCTTTTTATTTTTTATTCTTCTTTTGAAAAAAATATTTCCCCCAAAATTCTAACAATATAGGACCAGTATCAGCTCCGAGAAACCCACACCGATTTCGTCACGCCCCCAATAGTTGAGAGTTGCAAAAAGATAAATCGCGCACCAATCACTTTGACTGATCTCGCCGCGACCGCCCTTCTCAATTATGCTACCACCCCCAAACTCCCACAGCCACAAGAAATTCCAGCTCACCACCCCTTAAATCATAAATTAAAAAAATAAGAGAAAAAATAATCACACCACCAAGAAGGGGAAAAAAAGGCTCAAAACACGACCAACAACTGAAGAAAAAAAGAAAGAAACAACGAAAGGAAACGAAAAAGCATTGAAAATATATATATATATAAAAGCAGCGAGCAGCACACAGAGACTCACGGTCAATTCTCACAATAAACCCCTTCCCCCAAAAAAACCAAAAACAAAACCAAAAAAAAAAAAAAACCAAAAAATAGAAAGAAAAAGTTCTCTTCCTTTACGCTCACACCACACACGGACACACTTCACACTCAACAACATTACTCTGCTCCTTCTCCTCCTCCTCCTCCTCCTCCTTCTTCCTTCTTCTTCTTCTTCTTCCACTCTCACTCTCCCACTCCCACTCTTTTTCCTCCCAAAAATCTCAGAAACCCAAATTTCTTTTCCCTAAATTCCGCACACCTATTTGACCAAACCATTCAAAGACTCAAACTTTAGAATGGCCTCAACAAGCAGAGCAGCGAGCACAGTACCCCACCAGCAGCAGCAGCAACAACAACAACAACTCCACGGCACTTCATCATCATCATCAATTTCAAAACGCACCGTCGTACACAGGACCGCCAACGACACATCAATCAACAAGGCGATAGCGCAGTACACAGAGGACGCGCGGCTCCACGCGGTTTTCGAGCAGTCCGGGGAGTCCGGCAAGTCGTTCGACTACTCCCACTCCGTCCGCCTCACCGCCGCCGAGTCCGTCCCGGAGCACCAGATCACCGGCTACCTCATGAAGATCCAGCGCGGCGGCCTCGTCCAGCCCTTCGGCTGCATGATCGCCGTCGACGAGCCCACGTTCCGCGTCCTCGGATACTCCGAGAACGCCAAGGACATGCTCGGCATATCGCCGCAGTCAGTCCCATCCCTCGAGCGCCTCCCCGGCGGCTTCCATGAGGAGACGCTCGCGATTGGGACTGACGTGCGCAGCCTTTTTACCCCTTCGAGCAGCGTGCTGCTCGAGAGGGCGTTCGGGGCGCGTGAGATCACCCTCCTCAACCCAATTTGGATACACTCTCGGAATTCGGGGAAGCCCTTTTACGGGATTCTGCACCGAATCGATGTCGGAATCGTCATCGATTTGGAGCCTGCAAGGACTGAGGACCCTGCACTGTCAATTGCAGGTGCGGTTCAGTCTCAGAAGCTGGCTGTTAGGGCGATTTCGCGGCTGCAATCGCTCCCCGGAGGGGATGTGAAGCTTCTGTGTGACACCGTGGTGGAGAGTGTGAGGGAATTGACTGGTTATGATAGGGTGATGGTGTATAAGTTCCATGAGGATGAGCATGGTGAGGTTGTTGCTGAGAGTAAGAGGCCTGATTTGGAGCCTTATATTGGTCTACATTACCCTGCTACTGATATACCTCAGGCTTCGAGGTTCTTGTTCAAGCAGAATAGAGTTAGGATGATTGTGGATTGCCATGCTTCACCTGTGAGGGTGGTGCAGGATGAGGCCCTTGTGCAGCCCTTGTGTTTGGTTGGGTCCACGCTGCGCGCCCCGCACGATTGTCATGCTCAGTACATGGCGAATATGGGGGCAATTGCTTCGTTGGTTATGGCGGTTATCATCAATGGGAATGATGAGGAGGCTGTTGGGGGGCGGAGTTTGATGAGGCTGTGGGGGTTGGTTGTTTGCCACCATACTTCCGCGAGGTGTATTCCGTTTCCTTTGCGGTATGCGTGTGAGTTTTTGATGCAGGCCTTTGGGCTGCAGCTGAATATGGAACTTCAGTTGGCGGCACAGTCGGTGGAGAAGCGAGTTTTGAGGACACAGACTCTGTTGTGTGACATGCTTCTTAGGGACTCTCCTACTGGCATCGTTACTCAGAGTCCTAGTATTATGGACTTGGTGAAGTGTGATGGAGCTGCTCTGTACTACGAGGGAAACTACTATCCATTGGGTGTCACCCCGACTGAGTCGCACATAAGGGGTATTATAGAGTGGTTGTTGGCCTACCATGGAGATTCGACAGGTTTGAGTACTGATAGTCTGGCTGATGCTGGGTATCCTGGGGCTGCCTCACTTGGGGATGCGGTTTGTGGGATGGCTGTTGCTTATATCACTGAAGGGGATTTTCTTTTCTGGTTCAGGTCGCACACGGGAAAAGAGATCAAATGGGGTGGTGCAAAGCATCACCCGGAGGATAAGGATGATGGACAGAGAATGCATCCTCGTTCTTCATTCAAGGCATTTTTGGAAGTGGTAAAAAGCCGTAGTTTGCCATGGGAGAATGCAGAAATGGATGCAATTCACTCTTTGCAGCTTATTCTGCGGGACTCGTTTAGAGATGCTGAGCATAGCAATTCGAAGGCTGTTGTACATTCCCATTTGGCAGAACTAGAGTTGCAAGGGGTAGATGAACTAAGTTCTGTGGCTAGAGAAATGGTCAGATTGATAGAAACTGCCACTGCTCCCATATTTGCTGTTGATGTTGATGGCCGCATAAATGGGTGGAATGTGAAGGTTGCAGAATTGACAGGACTCCCAGTTGAGGAGGCTATGGGGAAGTCATTGGTTCATGATCTTGTGTATAAGGAATCTGAAGAAATTGTAGACAAGCTTCTCTCTCATGCTTTAAGAGGTATTCTCTCTAAAACTCTTTTTTTCGCCAATTCATTGAGTTTATTAGGTAGGTGAAATCTGACTAAAACATTAGGATGGGCAATGCCAGTCTTACCATTTTTTGCATGCCAAAGTTCTAGTGCTAAACACTGTGGCTAGAAGTTGGCAGGAGAGTAGTTACTTGAAGGGAATAGTTTCTTGCAAGTTAAGTAACTACCTTTTCCAGATTTCAAGCATAAATTAATGGATGCAAAATCGAGCAATTAATAGTCGTGTCATTTGTAATTCAATAATGACTGCTAGGTGGGCATAGATTTCAACTGGTTAACAATGCAAACCTTATTAAAAAAAAAAGATGAAGATGAAGAAAAGAAAACTTTTCACAGTCCAATTGAATATCATTCTCTGTTGGTTAGCGGCCATGTCATTTAGGCTTTAGGGTCTGCTTGGTTTGAGTAGGTGAAAAGTGGAAAGGTGGAAATTTTGGAAAAAAATCACTTTACACTTGCTCGGAATTAAAAAAAAAAAAAAAAAAAAACGTACAAGAGTTTGAAATAAAGTGTACTCACTTTCACTCTGACCCTAATTTTTGTTGATAGCCTCTATTTTCAACCTGCTTAACTAAGCAGACCCTATGTCACTGAACCTAGAAGTAAAACTGCTGCAGACTATCTAGTTTGGTTTAGCTTTAGAAAAAATAAGGCATTGATGATTGGTTGTACAATGACATAACTTGAATTTAATTAGTGCAGGTGAAGAAGATAAGAATATTGAGATAAAAATGAAGACCTTTGGCCCAGAACATCAAAATAATGCAGTTTTTGTAGTGGTGAATGCTTGCTCCAGCAAGGATTATACGAATAATATAGTTGGAGTATGCTTTGTTGGTCAGGATGTTACTGGTCAGAAGGTTGTAATGGACAAATTCATTAACATACAAGGAGACTACAAGGCTATTGTACATAGTCCAAATCCATTGATCCCTCCCATTTTTGCATCAGATGATAACACTTGTTGCTTAGAGTGGAACACAGCCATGGAAAAGCTTACTGGTTGGGGCCGTGCAGATGTCATTGGAAAAATGTTGGTTGGAGAGGTTTTTGGTAGTTGCTGTCAGTTAAAGGGCTCAGATGCTTTAACGAAGTTCATGATTGTCTTGCACAATGCCCTTGGTGGACAAGATACTGACAAATTCCCTTTTTCATTTCTTGACCGGCATGGAAAATATGTGCAAGCTTTCTTGTCTGCAAATAAGAGGGTTAACATGCATGGTCAGATTATTGGAGCTTTTTGCTTTTTGCAAATTGTGACTCCTGAACTTCAACAGGCTCTGAAAGTCCATAGACAACAGGAAAAGAATTGCTATGCTAGGATGAAAGATTTAGCTTATATTTGTCAAGAAGTAAAGAATCCCCTGAGTGGCATACGTTTTACAAACTCTCTTTTGGAGGCTACTGGCTTGACTGATGAGCAAAAGCAATTTCTTGAGACTAGTACCGCATGTGAGAAGCAAATGTTAAAAATAATAAAGGACATCGACCTGGAAAGCATCGAAGATGGGTGAGTTTTCTGTCCAGTCATTTTAAATCTGTTGAATTTCCTGGAGAACAATGTTAGAGTTTTAAATTTTGGCTTTTATAAATCCAACATCCCTCGCATGAAAGACTGCTAAGCTTGAAATATGACCAGTTACAGACTCACAATTCGAAGCTGTCTTGTAATGAAATGGAATAGCTTAAACTTTTGGATCAAAGGTACTTTGATTTTTGAGTCTGATAATGCTAAAAATATAATCTGGTATAGTTATTAAGTTCAGTATATACTGTATAGTATTTCTCTCTTATTTCATTTTTTCTTCATCATATGATAGTTTGGTACTATTAGATAATGATGTCTGGTTGGTACTAAAGAACGAGAACATGAGAATTGCTTTATATTCTGACAACGATAGAAAGAAATAACTAGTAGAAGAATACCTTTAGTTCTCTACAATCTAGGTATAGCTTGTTGTTACCTACTATTCTAACATACCCAATCTCCAATTTCAGTGCATAGTTTTGTGGATCACAGCAAGTTGAAGATGTGATAATGTCAGTTAGAATATTAGTAGCTAACTAATTATTTAGTTTGTAGTTTTTCTTTCCCTTTTCATATTGTTCGTTATCAAAGGTTTAAAAATGTCTCATTCATAGTTTGTCATGATTTTTTGGAATTTGCAAGTGTTATGTCATTATGATGCTATTATTCCCTGCTCCCTCCTTCCAAAAAGTGTGAAAACTAACTTATTGCAGCAACCCCAAAATAGTTCTTTTAGAACCTCCTTTTTTTGTTGGCTTTGTCCATATCAATGTTTTATTAGTATGCGATGAAGTTTTGTGATGTTTTGCTTTGATCTGATAACATCAACAGCATCTGTTGCCTCTTGGATTCTATTGTGCCTTGAATATTATAGTTTGTCAAAGGCCCTTGTTTTACATGTTTGACCATGATGTTTGGAATGAAGTTTTGTTCATATCTATGTTTTATCAGTATGCCATTAATTTCATGTTCTTTTGCTTTAATTTGATGATATACAGGTTTGTCAAATGCCCTTGTTTTACAGTTTTGTCAATTATGTGGACTATGATGCTTTTAAATAGGCTAATTCTGACATGGGACATGGCAATCATGTAAATATGTGCAATGCTTTCTTTCTAGGATATGTAAAATTGGGGAATTGTACATGTCATGTAAATATCCAGTATCAATTCTATCTTAATATGCTAGTGGGTAGAAACTTTTATGTTTCACGGCCTTTGGTAGATAGCTTTGGGGTGCTTACTTGCTTAATGCCTTTCTATACTTACTGTATCGGTTTACTTTAGAGAAAGGCAAGATTCATATCTTTATTTCATTTTGGATTTAGGTCATTGGAGCTTGAAAAGGGGGAATTCTTGCTTGGGAATGTCATAAATGCAGTTGTAAGCCAAGTAATGTTATTACTAAGAGAAAGAAATTTACAGTTGATTCGTGATATTCCTGAAGAAATCAAGGCATTGGCTGTTTATGGTGATCAGTTGAGGATTCAACAAGTCTTGGCTGATTTCTTATTGAATATGGTCCGCTATGCACCTTCTCCAGATGGCTGGGTAGAGATTCATGTATGTCCAAGAATAAAACAAATTTCTGATGGACTTACTCTTCTCCATGCTGAATTTAGGTATTGTGACATGATCTTGAAGTCATTTCATTATTTCTTTTCTCAAAAACGTGTTATAAATGATAATCACAACCAGCCTTAGGTTTAAATTCTGTCTTAATATGACAATGTGATATTTGAATATTAACCTGTGTAGTTGCTATTCTAAAATCTAATTTTCCCATCTGAACTCACCCCTCAAAAGATGAAAGACGCAAACGTTTTTCAAGCAACCCTATAATAACTTATAATTTATGTGTTACTGAAAAGACCTTACCTGTCGTGGTAATCCTCTTTAGAAAGCCCTAAAAGGAGGTGTTTTATTGACTTGCCTTATGATCTCATGACATTCCGCACAATTTCTTAAGAAGAGATTTCATAAAAGAAGAAAAGATTGTTTTTATCCAAAAATAACAAAGAATGAAAGAAAAATTGCAAATGCTACTCAATACTCATTAGCTAAATACATTGTATTCCAATTCTTAAATGTATATGTTGAGCTGCTTGTATTTAGTGCCTAAATGATGATGCTTGTTTGTATATATTTCTTCAAAAAGAAAATCACTTGGCTATTATTGTCTTCAAGTCGGTACTATTTGGGTAATTGTGTTTATTTTTCTCTTTGTGAAGGATGGTATGTCCTGGTGAAGGTCTTCCTCCTGAATTGGTTCAAGACATGTTCCACAACAGTCAGTGGGTGACTCAAGAAGGCGTAGGGCTGAGCATGAGCAGGAAGATTCTAAAGTTAATGAATGGTGAAGTCCAATATATCAGGGAGGCAGAACGGTGCTACTTCTTCATTCTTCTTGAACTACCTGTGACACGGAGAAGCTACTCTAAAAGTGTTTTGCAAGTGTAAGATTAGAGCTCAGGCACCACCTCTCATGTTGACCATTAGATAGTCCATTGTCATATACTCAGATATGCTCACCTAACAAGCCAAGTTGAGGGACCAAGCTTTTGAACAAGCTAATTTGGCCAGTTATCCCAGTCCAAGTTGGATTGTTGTTTTGCACCCTGACAAAACTTGTTCGGTATGCCAAGAGTGGCTAGTTAATTTGTAGCTAAATGCAACCTTAAATCTTACTGATAAAGTAATGGCAGATTAGATGAAATGCTGTGTCACCAATATGTGTACATATCTTCATGGCCAAGTGGGTGTCCTGCGGAATTTTTCAGGAAAATGCTTACATCATTAGCAGCTGCAGTGGACTCCACTCCATGGTTGGATTGAGTCTCCTGCCATTGTTCTTTTTCTGGAATTAACTGCTTATACCATATGTGATTCCAAGTTTGCAAATAATTGTAAAATCTTTGTCTACATCGAGGGTTGCTTTGCTCCCTGCAATGTTGCTTTTCTACTCCTCACCTTTTTTTTCACCATTCCCTGCACATCCCTTCCTTCTCTGTAATAAAAGCCGGATTTCCTGTATTTTTTGGTACTTCAGGAGCACTAGCCTTTTTTTTTTTTCTTAATAAAAGATGAAGGTGCACCCCTCTTTTTTTTCTGTATGTGTCTCTGTGTGTCTTTGCAGATTTGTCTTATTTCTCAAGACATTAACAGATGAATTAGTCACAACTGACAGTCCAAAGCACCGAAGAGTGAATGCCCTCTTAGAGAATTCCAAAGCAGATGTTGATTAGTGGACCGTTTGATGATCATGAAATCTTGTGCATCGTTTGTTATTGAGTTCACCATTCAAACATCACGAGTAGGAGAAGTCTTTATTTCTATTGTCAAAATGAATTATATATTATGTGAAAGGACAAGAGAGTTCAACAATGATCCAAAATGTCATCAAGGTTAGGCCTTCTCCTTGTAGAGTATGAAACAAAATTAAAACATCACAAAACAAACCATTACTTCCTTTGAGGAAGAACTTGTCACAAATGGTCTTGTAACATCTTGGCAAATTGAAAGGCCCTTTGAGACTGCCGTGCCATTCTTGCAGGCTCTCCAAATACAGGTCAGTAACCTGTGTTTTGATGCATGTTTGGTCAACATGTCAATGGATCTGTTAAGCTAGGTTCCTGCAGTCCTGGATAGATTACTGTCCTCAGAGTTGAGAATTGGTTGTATCTCATGTGGATTAAGTCATACAATTGCAGAGTCAATTTTCAATAATATAGTCCCTTATGTCAAGAGTATTGACCATAACCTAGGTTCTTGTATGTTGTTAAAAATTAGCTGCTTATAATTAGAAGATATTTAAGAGAACTTTTGAAAAAAAAAAAAAAAAAAGGGGGATTATTTTGTCAAAATTATCAGAAACAAGCATGGACTGAATTGTTAGTAGCATCTCCAGTCTACACATCCTAAGACAGTAGGAACTTGCTCTGATAATCTCTTAAAATGGCACCTATTCCAGCTAACACTAGCATTTTGAAAAGTACCATCTGGATTTAGGTTTATAGAAGTTGCTTTTTTCATGCCATGCAGCATTATTGAAGGCTTCTGCAATAACTTTCTGTGGTTGTAGTGGAAATAATTATTGTGTTTTGAGAAAAAGTTGGGACTACACAACTAAAGTTTTTGAAATTATATGCCAAATCTAGCCAAAGAAGTTGCTTCAGTCCTGTACCATTGTGCACCACCACCAGTTGCTCCCTTAAAGAGATATCCTATTAAAATATTTGTTTCTTTGCTTGTGACGAGCTGACTGTAGTCTGGACAATGAACACATATACATGGCCATGACTGGATCATAGGAGGTGATAATAGGAGTAAAAGGGTGCTTCTATAATGCATTATTTGCAATAAAAATCAAAAGGGTGCTTCTGGTTTGCGTTATCTGCTTGTACAAAGGGCAACAGGGATGACAGGAGATAAGGATCACTGTAGGACCAATTACCATTCTTTTTGTCTCAGTGAATTCCACTTTCTGTTTCTCTGGCATGGCATAGCAAACTTAAAGCAATGGAACTCTCACTTTATTTCCCTTGAAATTTGAATATGTAATATATTATTCCCGAATGGGAAAGGATAGCCACATTCACGTAGACAAAAAAATAAAATAAAATAGAATGGCCACATTCAATCCTGTCCATGGTCTATTTCAAGTGTCCCAAACTTAAGCGCGTGCACGCCCACTTTTGATATTTTGTTTAAGCGTTTCAAGATATTCTCACAAGTTTGGATGTGAGCATAATTGTTTTAGACATCAACTACTCATATATTACTGTATATGTATGAATTTTGAGATATTAATGGTAAAGGTGAAATATTTAATCGATATATTAATACATGATTATAAGATTATATAAGAAATTTTTATATTGATAATGTATTAAAATTATATATATAATTTATTAAATTTTTATTAAATAATAATATAAAATTATTTTATATTATTAGTATATAAAATTTATTCTCATAAAATTATTAATATGAACTTTTGGGCAATCTTTGATAGACGCATTTTATGGTGTACCTCATCAAATATGGTACACCACATATCAAATAGATTTAACAATGAAGATTTATGGTATATGTATACAATTGATCACCGTTAATGCACAATAAATCTCACATACACACTCTCCCACATATTACGTACCCACCTTCTTCTATCTCCATTGCCATCGCCACAACGCCCCTTTCGTCGCCACCGCGCACTGTCTCTGGCCACTAACTACAAATATAGTAGTTGAGAACTCTTAAGGCTAAGAATACTCCCAAGCGTCAACTCACCCCTCCATTGGCAAGGGCAATTGCCATTATAACAGTAGCCTCCATAATCCAAGAGAGAGAATTTCACATAAACCCCAAGAGCTTCAAAAACTTGCTCTCCTGAAACACCCAGAAGATAATTCACCTCAAAAATCCAATATTTTTTCTATATGGGACTTGAAACAGCGAGTGAAAAACAGAAAGATCATAGAGGAAGAAAAAGAGTGAAGGTGTGAACCTTCTTTTCTTCAAGCTTGTTGTGGTAAAAAAAATGGCCAACCTCTTCTTAGCAGACTCGCTGGTAACTTTCTCCTCAGCAATGCGGCGGCGGCGGTTGGGGGTGGGGCAGCGGAGGCCATGAACGGGGTGGGGTAGTCTCGCGAAGAGATAGTGTGTGAGAGAGAGAGAGAGAGAGAGATTTATTGTGTATCAAGGATGATTGGTTGTATACATGTATAATAAATCTTGAAAGTTAGATCCACCCGATGTGTGGTGTATCTATCATATTTGGCGAGGTGTATCGCAGAACGTGCCTCTTTGATAATCTGCTGTGTATAATTCTTTGCCCATAATTTAAGAATGATTCAAAATTCAAGAGGAATTATGACAGGGTTAAAACGCAAGGTAAACAGAAGTTCTAGTTCTAAAGGGACGTCAACGGTGAGAAGAGAGGGAGAATTTGCACATGAAAACGAAATCAGAAGAGAAAAAATTTAATGTGTGGATTGTAGCGATTCATGCGATTCAACAATGGGAATTGCACATTTCCACTACAGTAAAAAAATTTAGAATTTAATTTGAATATTCTGTAAAATATTTTCATACAGATATCTAATTATATATTATCATATTAATAAAATTTTTTGATATAATTATTTACTATTTAAATGGTTATATAAATAAAAAATTTTGATTAAATAATAATATAAAAAAATTTTATATTATCAATATATTTCAATTAAATTCAAAAAATTATATGGCAAAAGTAATAATATATTTTGATAATCAAATAAAAGAGAATATATACTGATAAGTAGTTTGAAAACAATTATTTTTACAAATAACCTAAATAATTAAATTATTTTGAAAAATACCTGAGAAAGTGAATAAATTATGTAAACAATCAAACAAAAGCAGAAGAGTGAGGCTGTAGATTCATGAACTATTTAAAAGCAGAGGCAATGCCACAAGTACAGGCTTTATACGTGGCCAAAGCTATACTACATGCTAACATGAGTAGAAAAATCAACCATTTAATCTCAACCAACCAAACTAGAAACAATAAAAAGGAATCGATCATTTGGGTACACTTGTTTGGTTTTTCTTTATTTATTTTAGGGGCAAGAGAAGCAGAGATGCCATCCTTTTCTGGTATAATTGTCTTTTTGATCGTTAAACTCCACTACCCATAAAGCTTCGCAAACTATTAACTATACTGATTAAGACAGATTTAATCTGACAAAGTTTCGATTTTCCTTTGGACCCTTTTGAATTTAATTTGAGGTAAATTGCGGCTACCGCTCTTCAAGTCCCTCCATTCACTTGTAAATGAGAAAAAAAAAAGTTATAAATCTTATTTGTATTATTTGAAAATTTTAAGTATTAATTAATTTTCTAACTTTACCTTTATTTTTTTTATTTCTTCAACTAAATCTAATAACTATAATTTATGGGAAAAAAAACTACTTAGTCAAATTGAAATTTTTTTTAATATTTAAACGTATTTAATAGAATATGTCTTCAATCCTTGCCAAAAACATTATTTAATGTTAATATAAAACTCTGTTAATAAATTATCAACCCTTCATGGTCCACACGACATGGATTTTTCATTTCTTAGCCTATATCTTGAATAAATAAAAAGTAAACAGAATCTAACTAAAAATGTTGGAAAATAAATAAATTTATATAGTCAATTTTTCTATAACTAATATTTTATAGAATTAATAATTTATATGATCATTTATATAATTAATATTTTCATTTAACATATAAAATCTGTATGTATATAAAACATTTTATAACAAGTGTATATAACATTAAATTTCAGAAAAACCGAAGGAAACATAAACAAAAAAGAAAGAAGAGAAGCTGCAAATAACGACGATGATATTCAGAAATGATGTATACATATATTTTCTTTTGCCTTTTTTGGTTTCATTTCTGACGTACCCAAAAAAAAATGGACAATTTGTGTGTACATAAATTACTAATTTATCAACTGATTGACAAGGAAAGTAAAAAGAAAAACATAATAATCAATGTATGATTCGTTTAAGCGAAATTTTAATATCAAATGAGCTTGTGTATATATTAGCCTTTAATCACATCTATATGTTATTTTTATTACACTATTCTTATATTATTTTTTGCTATTAAAATAAGAAAAAAAAGCACACTTGTTTATACTATTTATACAATGGTCGGTGTAGCTTGATTCTTGTTTTTCTTAAATTATATTTTGATTGATGAAAAGTAATAGGATTGGGTAGAATAAAATGACATGATATTAGATTTTATGGCTTAGATATTTTAAAATAAGATAAAATAGAATGATACTAGAGAAACTTTTTTTTATTTCACTTCATTCAATATCCTTATTTTTTCTTTTCATCCAATTTAGTCTAAATGAGATGAAATAAAATAGATTGAAAGCATATAATTTGAAAAACTTGCCATTCTATCCCTTTCTATTATATTTTTAAGGATAAAATCTCATTTACGTCTCTCATATTTTATAATGATTTTAATTTAGTCCCAATTTTTTTTTGTTTTATTTATATCTCTAATATTTTTAAAATATTATAATCTTACCATTTTGATATTCAAATTATAAATGAAAAAAAATGATATGAAGGTTAGGTTATAATATTAATGATAATGTATTTATTACTTATCTGAATAGGATGATATTATTTATCATCAATTCTACTCATATTTTTATAGGATATGAAAATTTTTCCTTTTAATTTAAACCCTCTTAATACTTAATTAATCTATCTCTCACAAAAACCCATGTCTAAAGCTTTTCTTTACAAAATTGAAAGCAAACAATCTCTATTGATAGTATTTGGATATCATTAATATTTCAATTTGACTTTACTATCAACTTTTTTGTTTATGATTTGGATGTCGTTTATAGATTGAAATGTTTATAAAATATTAAGGACGTAAATAGAAAAAAAAATATTTTAAGAATAAAATTAAAATTTTTACTAAACAAAAGGGATATAAACAAGAACTTATCCTATTTTTAAATAATATTATAAAAACTCTATTCTTCTTTGCTAACCAAACAATGAAATAAAATATTTATTTTATTTCATTCCACTATATACTATTCTATTCCAACCTATCCATCAAGAAATATAGTTTCAAATTCAAATTTCATGAATAGAAAAAAAAATATTAAGTTAGCCTTTTTTTTTTTTGGGTGGGAAATCAATATTAAGCAAACTTTATTTCATAATAAACACACTCGACTTAAATTAGATCAATCATATTGAATTGGTTTGAAATGCTGGTGATTTACCCTAAAAAAGAAACCTTAATAATCAAAATCCTAATTCAATAGCCAATACTGGATACTAATTTTCCACATATATGGGAGTTTATACAAAGCTACAAGCCAAGCGAAGGCAACAAGAGGTTAGGTTGTGTAGAGCTCTACCCTGTCCCTTTTTCAATGGAAAAAAGCTAATAAATTTACTTTACTATTCTAATTAAATGCAAACAATATCTATTCTTCTTCCTTTGTTGTGTCTCTCTCTTACTCTGAAGTTGATCAACAACACCTTCATTCCATCTCCAGTACCATTTTCTTGCAGCAAACAGAGAATCAAGCTTGGAACTTTTTCTAAGTGGGTGGTGGCAGAGAGAAGAAGAAGAAGAAAAGGTTATGAGATAGATGAAGTAGACGCACCTTGAAGATTGATCTGTGTTGTGGGTATTGCTCAGACCAACGACAACACCAAAAAAAAAAAAAAAAATGGGAAGCCCAGAAGGACAAGAAGAAGGGCTTATGAAGAAGATAGAGAGGCTTGAAGCAGGGCATGCTCACCTCAAGCAAGAGATGTCGAAGCTCAAGCTCTCTGAGCGCCGCCATCGCCACAGGTCTCACTCCTTGTCACCACAGCGTTCAAGGCTTGGTGGTGGTGCTGCTTGTAGCAACAAAGGGTCTTCTTCACCCTTGAAGAGGGAGAGTCGCAGTAACCATAATCAGCATCAGCATCAAAATAATGATGGTGAAGTTGGTGGGAGTGTGAGACTCAGTGATAGGCAGTATATGAACATTTTGCAGTCAATGGGGCACTCACTTCACATATTGGATCTTCAATGTCGTATCATATATTGGTGAGTATCTTAGCTTAGTTCTATGTTTTGTTTGTTTTGAGAATAGACTCCCAATTTGGAAATATCACCAGACAAATTCACCCAGCATAGTATCTGAGAGTTAAAAATTAGTCAAATTAATTTTTCTTTAGGTATAGATTAATCTCTAAGAAATGCTTTCCACTATATAGTAGTTCCTAAGAAGGACTAATATGACCGACATTTTTTAAGCCACAGGTACTATGCCAGGTGAATTTGTCCGGTAATATTTTCGTTGGTGACTAATTTGGGACTTTATTCTTGTTTTTTCAGTTGCAATTGATAGTTCATTAATTTTTGTCATGTGGAGTGTTTGTTGTGAATTTTGAAAATATACGGTAAAGGTATTTCCTTTTTTGTTGTTGTATTTTTATTTTTATTTTTTATTTTGGGTTCAGTCTGTGTAATGTTTCTGCAGGAATCCTAGCGCTGAAAATCTGTATGGTTATGCAGCAGAGGAGGTTCTTGGCAAGGATGGGATTGAGCTGCTTGTAGACCCCAGGGATTTTGCCTTAGCCAATGATATATTCAACCATGTCACAGTGGGGGAGAGCTGGAGTGGCCCGTTTCCTGTTAAGAATAAAATGGGGGAGAATTTTTTAGTTGTGGCAACCAACACACCTTTCTATGATGATGATGGGAGGTTGGTTGGGGTTATTTGTGTCTCCACCGATTCGCAACCCTTTCTTGAAACCACAGTTCCATTCTCAGGTGTGAAGAATGCTGAGCCAGATTCAGGTTCTGAACGTCTGAAAAGTAGCATTTCTAATAAACTTGGCCTTGACTCTCAGCAGCCACTTCAAGTTGCTCTAGCATCCAAAATTTCTAATTTGGTTAGTTCTATTCTTTTTGTGTTATTTAAGTATATAACTTGGCATGTCTTGATGTTACAACCATTAAAACAGGCCTCAAAGGTGAGTAATAAAGTCAAGTCAAGAATGTGGACAGGAGAAAATAATGTTGATCGCGAAGGTGGGAGTGGTGAAAGTCATCAATCTGATCATAGTTTCTCAGACTGTGTTCTTTCTGACCAGCGAGAGGAAGGTCATTCCAGTGGAGCTAGCACTCCCAGAGGTGATGTACAGCCATCTCCATTCAGTGTATTTTCTCATGTTGAAGAGAAATCACAAGCAAAAACTTCGAGAGACTCTGGTGATGAGGGTGAAGGAAAACCTATTCACAAGATCATAACTTCTAAAGCTGAAGCATGGATTCAGAAGAAAACATTGTCATGGCCACGGAGAGCAAATAATCAGGCAGCATCCGAGGCAAGAAATGTTCATGTTGCTTGGCCTTGGTTGCAGAGTGATCAAGAAAATGAGCCAGTTGATCAGAAGAATCATTTTTCTGAGTTGAAGATGGAAAGCCAGGCAGGTGAAAGTAATCGACCTGTTAATAATGAGGCTTTAGGATCCTGGTCCTCCATTAATGTTAACAGCACAAGCAGTACCAGCAGCTGTGGGAGTGGCAGCAGTGGTACTGTCAATAATAAAGTGGATGTTGACACTGATTGCTTGGATTATGAAATTTTGTGGGAGGACCTGACAATTGGAGAACAAATTGGTCAAGGTAATCATGTTCTTTACTAGAGCAGCATGGTTGAATAAATAAGTTTTTGATATTATCTATGCTTCAACAGAAAATTTTTTTTTTGTTGTTTAAACAATCTTAACATGTTATTTATAATTTTGAAATTTGTTTACTTCTCTATGAGGTCCCAAAATTTGGGGCCCATGCTTCCATACCCAAATATCTAGTGATCAATGGTTATTATGCATTGGTATGCTCTATCTGTTTTCTATTTATTTTTCTGTTGTTGTATTGCAGGTTCTTGTGGAACTGTATATCATGCTCTGTGGTATGGATCAGTATGTTCTTCTCTCGTCCTGTTTTCTATCTTCAAGTTCATGCATTATAAAGGATATTCTACAAAGCAATTTATCAAAAGATTTCTTTGGCACTTTTTTTCCTCTTTCCCCCTTTTTAGGTGTAAGAATGTATTTAATTCATGTATATATTATGCAAATTTTATGTGCTTGAATTTCTAGCATTTAGTATATTAAGGTCCCTTAATATGTTAAATCCAACATTCATTTAGGCATCATTAGAATTCTAGAAGGCCTGTAAAATGCATATGGCAAATGTCAACTAAATTTTGCTTGCTGCTATTCTGATTTCAACTTGTATCCATGTTTCTGCAGGATGTTGCTGTCAAGGTATTCTCAAAGCAAGAATATTCAGATGATGTGATCATGTCCTTCAGACAAGAGGTATGCTTAGCAGTCTAATACTCTAATTTGCTGGAAAACAGATAAATCTTATCCATAAGGTGAGGAAATCAGTTTACATTTAAATAAATACCAAAGCTTTAGTTGCTAAGGTAATTGGGAGAGAAAATTTTATTAGAATTTAATAGGTTCTCTTCCGTGGATTTTGCTTTGATGAAATCACCTTTACTGATTCTTTTTAAGAAAATACTAGTTATTGCTTTATACATCACTCTAATCCACATGCATGTTGGACGTCAGAGTTTCGGTCTCTTAATTTGTGAACTTGATTCTACCTATCAATCATATGTGTGAGACTGCTTCTTTAACTTTGGTTATGTTCAATAAGGATTACGATCCTGTTGACTCTGCAGTAAAAGCTGTTTTGCACTACCCGTAGATAGGGTCTTTGTTTTTGTCATACTTATTCTCTCTCATTATAACTGATACCATACTCTAATTGACCTTGATAGTGGATATGCAATACTGGTGTTGTAACCAGGATTGTGTTATATTAGTAAGTTTCAAAATTATATATAGTAAATTAAAAATGTTTTATCCCAATTAAAAGAATTGCCAAAACTCATAGTTGGAAGAATGCTGAAACCTTATTGGTAATAGTGGAGCCATACCTATCAGGCATACCAGGGGTTTGATGTTGACGTCTTATCATAGAATCTAGCCAATATGGAGCTGTATGTACAACTTGCAGGAGCTTGTTCTTCCACTTCCTCATGCTTTCATCTTTGGTTACATTTTTTTTTTTTTTCCCTTTTTGTCTATTTCAAAATCAGACACATTCCACTTTCTATTGTGTTGTTTCTGTGAGTAATGTTCCGTTGTATAACATTGATAATGTCTTCTGTATGAAGGTGTCTGTCTTGAAAAGACTTCGTCATCCAAATATTATTCTCTTTATGGGGGCAGTGACTTCACCTCAGCGTCTCTGCATTGTGACAGAGTTTCTCCCACGGTTTGTACTGAACTCTGTTTCTGACCCTACGTAACATGAGTGTTCTGATTCTAGTTTGTCATGCCATGTGTCACAAAATATTGATTTGGGCTGATTCTTGTCGCATTCTTCTATTTCATCGATTCAGCGGAAGCTTGTTTCGTTTGCTCCAGAGAAGCACATCCAAACTTGACTGGAGACGCCGAGTTCATATGGCTTTAGATATTGTGAGTACTTGAAAACAATGTTATGGACAAGATCAATCTCTCTCTATGATTTTAAGTAAAGATATCTGATTCTTATGATGTTGATCTTCGTAGAGGAATAGTGGCATGTTCACTTTTTTCCCCTCTCTTTGCCTTTTTTGATAATAGTAGTTCATTTCAGACATTGTTCTTGTCGCTCAACTGAACTTGGTTTTGACTTCAATTTCAGATGTTATCCTAGAAAGCTTTCTATCACTGTGATTGAACCAACTTGTATGCTTACACTTTCTACAGGCACGAGGTGTGAATTATCTTCATCATTGCAGCCCCCCTATCATTCATCGAGATTTAAAGTCTTCAAATCTTCTGGTTGATAGGAATTGGACTGTGAAGGTCTGCCACTTGTCTCTTTTCTTTTTTATTATCCATATGTTGGGTTCTAGTCTTTCACTTGACTGCTTTAGGGTTTATAGGATGGTTTTCTGTTTGGTCAGACAATATCGTAATCATCTGTTAGCTTTACAGGTTGGTGATTTCGGCCTTTCACGGCTTAAGCATGAAACATATCTCACAACTAAGACAGGAAAGGGCACGGTAGGCTCTCATTTTTTTCTGGACCATAAGATCTTTGATCTGTTTAAAATTATCCCCTTCTTTAAATTTTCACAGCTAGAGTCAAAGTATCTTGCTGATGTTTAACCCCCCTCCCGCCCCCCCCCCCCCAAAAAAAAAAAAACAAATAATAATAATAATAATATAATTCTGCTGGCATTTTTCTGCTTTGTAGCCTCAGTGGATGGCACCAGAAGTTCTTCGTAATGAACCCTCAGATGAGAAGTATGTCTGTTCTATGCCCTCAATTGCTCTCTCTCTCTCTCGTGTTTTTACTAAAATTCCACTTTGCATATCTGTTTTTGCTGCCTCTTGCAACATCAGGTCGGATGTTTACAGCTTTGGGGTGATATTGTGGGAACTTGCAACTGAAAAGATCCCTTGGGATACTCTCAATGCTATGCAGGTATTGTTTTCTATTGCTTTCATGTGTATATGAACTATGAAAATTTCTGAAGATGAACAGATTTACAAGATGATGTGAAAGTTAAGCATATTCTAAAACAAATTCGTTTTCATTTTTGAAACATTTATTATTATTAGATTTGTTATTCCTATGGTAACATGTATAACAATAATAAGTGTTATTGGTCTACGCTTTACACATAATCTAACTTAAAAGACCGTAATTTATATAATAATTTTTTTCTGCAAATTCCCTGCTCACCCCTACCACATTAAAATTCATCTTATGTAATTATGTTTCACTGTCATCTCATGCTCAGTGGGTGCATATATGAACAACAGTATCTCTAGGATTCTTGCAGGTTATTGGGGCTGTAGGGTTTATGAACCATCGGCTAGAAATTCCAGCAGATGTTGATCCACAATGGGCTTCTATAATGGAGAGCTGCTGGCATAGGTGGGCATTCATGTCACTAATACTTCTTACTTGCACAGCTTTGAATATCCAAAAATAAATTATATCACCCTTGCAAAAGATCATAAATAAATTTAATCGTCCAAATCATTGGTCAGTTTGCGTAAAGGAATCTTCATATGAGTTGGCTGTTTCATCAAACTGGAATAAGTGGCTCTGTTATTCCTTTTCTTATTTAGAAAAAAATACTTGACCTAACCAACTCTGGAATCCTGTTACATAATAGATTAGCAGTTTCATTACTTGGCTTTGGATTGAGTTCCCTACTCTTATCAGAATACTCGTTATCCAAATCCTTAATTCCATCTAATTTTCTACATTCGTTTTGCGGGTTTAATTTTTGTAAGTATTCTTTTAAACTTTTTGATAATGAATTATCATGCATTCATGCAATGCAGTTATGAGTTGAAGCTCTTGCACTATACCATCTTATGCTAACTTGCAACTTCCTCCCCCTTACCAGTGATCCAGCTCAGCGGCCGACATTCCAGGAACTGGTGGAAAGGCTTAGAGAACTGCAGAGAAGCTATGCCATTCAGCTCCAGGCAGCTCGTTCTGCTGGCAGGGAGAGCAATCAAAAGGAGTCCTAGACACAACGGTTTTTTTGTCACTTGCGGCTAATGCGTAAGGATTTTTTGTGCATATGTTTGGCACATTCATGATGAGTAGCTGGTCTTGAGGTGCTGCAGCATTGCCGGTTGGAACTCCTGTTCATCAATATTTACCTAGGGATCATATTAGGATGGAAAAGAGAATGAAAAAAAAAAAAAAAATTGTAGGAAAAAAGGTAGCAAACTATTTTGGGCCTTCTATGTTTCTTTAATGGCACCATCTTCAATTGATTAGTGATGCTGTATGTTTGGAGTCTTGTGTATAGGTTTCCATTATCATCATTGTAATTTTACATGGACAATGTTTGTGCCACTTTTTAGTTGTACAGACGGTAGACAAAAGAGAAAACAAAAGAGCTTTCGTTTTCTTACATAGATAGGAATCGGAAAGTTGGTATACTTTATAGTTATGTTACTTATGGTTGGATCTTATTCATTACCCACTTGAAGCAGCGAACAAGGCGACAGCTTAGCACGTGGGATTGGCACTTCCAGTTCCATAATCATCATATATTATCCGCGTTAACTGAAAGTAGGTCGTAAATGTTCCATTACATCTTTATTTGGCTGAGCCATCTTTTAGGATTGTAAATGCAAGTTCTTGGATAACATCAAGCCATTAAGAGAAGGTTGGTGTCATCCAACATTTGCACGGAATTTATAAAGGATGTGTCACTACTGATAAGTTTTATGATTCTTATAATATGGATCCTCTTAAGTGAGTATTTGTAAAATGAGAAAGTAAGAAGTTAAACACTCTAAAATTATTTGGTAAATTTCACACATAACAAAAGTTATTAATAATAGTTAACCATTTATTTTTTCATTTTACAAAAATATTTACTTTTCAGGATCCAAATTCGATTCTAACTACTTCATCATATACCAAGATTACATGAATCATTTTATCTGCCACTTCTTTACTCGTATGCCCAATAAAAGTATAAAGAAAAAGAAAAAGGGCTGGAGTAAAATCCTAAAATTTAATATCAAACAGTTTGTCTGATACAAAATGGTTGAACATTCCAAGATGCAATATTATTTTATACCATAACATGTAAGCTCTTGTTCATGGAGAATACTCCTGATCATTTGGGGTTTTATTTTTATTTTTTCCTGTCCTATTTCAAAGTTTCCTTGCTTTATGAGCGGGAATGCCATGTGACCAATGAGAAAATATGAGATAGATTACAAGGTTTGACACATATTCAGCCTTCTCAGGTGACTCGAAGAATATCTTAAAGAACTTAGGGTGAACTAGTTTCAAAGCCTACTGAAGGACCCTTTGGTTTGAGGTTTTATCACTGAAAGTAGAACTACAATACACTTTCTGAGGATCAAACTAGTGGGATTCCCCGACAAAGAAAGAAATGGGACGACGAATTATTAACTCATGAAGAAATTATATGGTGTATGGCCAAAGAAAGAAAAGGCACCATAGTATGGGGGACATTTGCATGGTATGGACCACTACACGTTTTCTTATTGAAATCTACTCGAATAAGCAAAGTTAGCAAGATTGTGGACCCCCTCTTCCCGTCAATGTCAAATGCAAGAAACATAGGCAAAAATCTAGGCCTTTATCAACTTGGATTTAACACAATAGAAAATGATACTTACACAAAAATTTGCCAACAATGACAAAAAGCATGCAAAAAGCAGGGCCTTTCATATGATAAATAGAACTATTACACGCTGAGCTTGAAGACGACAAATTATATGTTCAACAAACGAGTAAGAATATATGTATGAGAAATCATGGAGGTCCTCATGAAAAACTTGGCTTTACCTTCAGATTATGGGTTCTTTTTTTGGTACAAAAGGTTAGGAAAGGGGGGATCGCTTCAAAATTTCAGTAACATACTTCAGATTTCTGAAAAAATTAGGTCTTGGTATACATTTGGGGTTCAAATTTCAACGCCAAACAATAAAGGCCGATATGTATAATCTTCTGAAACCCTTGTTTTGCTTTGTTCCCACCACTCTAGCGAAGCAAGTGTCGAATGGCAGCAACTGCATCACCTTTGTGTTCCCGCAAGGTTCTTTCAGCCACCTTTTTGTCCAACTGTTGGAAACAAGAAAAATATTATCAATTAATTGGAAGATGAACTTCTACATAGATTGCCAAACAATCTGTTAAAGGTTTTTCTTTTGATGGAATCTGTCAAAGAAGTTACCTCCAGCTCATTTGCAATTATATCAACATCTGCGGCATTTATCTTAACGGCAGCTAATTCTTTCTCCCTGCGATTAGAACATAATGCATGTCAAGATTTAGAGATACAAGGAAAACAAGCCCTTATTTCAGATAAGAAAATGTGGAAAACTGAGTAGTAAATTTTATATACAACTTTTTAGAGTATGTTACTTACACAATCATGTTTAAATTATGACTTCAGAACTAAACAAGCACTTCACTATATGTTTCTATTAGTGATAGAGCTTAATTTCTTAATTCACGTATAAGAACAACAGAAGGTGGTTGAATGGCATGGAGTGGAGGAAAACTTCAACATTAAACATTAGTACACAGCTACGAGTATCCATCTTCGTTGCACTAATGGATTATGACAATAGAAACAAAGACACCTCCAATACTTTTACATTTTTAGTAAATGCTCAAGTTGAAGCCGGCATTGTTGGTTTGTTACTTAGCACACTATGGGGGGGGGGGGGGGAGAGAATGTGACAGAGGCTAATGATACCAAATCTGAGTATAAGAATGTTAGTTTAAAGTTCAGATAGCTCCATGTTCTACAAAAGCATACCTAGCAATAAAAACTCTAGGGTAAATCTCAATCCCCCTGCCCCCTCTCTTCAACTATTTTTGTGTATTTGGGGTTTGAACTTGAACCAAGGAGGGGGAACATCTTTTTTTGCCAAGTGAATGACCACCAGGCCAAAAGCCCCACGGCTCCCCTTTCTTCTTAGTGTTGCTCAAATTGATGATAGAATTCAACAGTTGGGCGGGTACATTGCACACATAAACTTTTTCCTTTTTAAAATTTACTAAACATTATAGTATGGGTCTCCACTTTCCATCACTAGTTAGCACAGCATAATCAACTAGCCAAAACTGTTCCTTCACATCCCCAGCAATAACTGATAATATCCAACTAGGCAACTAGCTCTCATCCATCAAGCCACATCATTGAAATGCATAAGTAAATTTTGATGATATTTATTGAGACCTTCATGATTTCCTACCAAACAAAAAGTAAAAATTAAGTCCACAGCAAGCAGAGTAGCAATTTTCACAGAACTATTCAACTAAAATAATATCAAAAGGAACTGCAGAAGACTTTTGAACACCAGCATGTCCTAATCAAGCTCACGACCCTATTCAATATATTTGAAGCCAATATCTCATCAAAGCATCACCTTCGTGGCATTGTCATTTCAGCACTAAAACCTTCAAAAATTCAACACCTTTATTACATGCCACTGATTTGACATTGCTATGTTGTCACTAGACTATCCCTTTTCTTCAATTTCCTATATAAAATAAATAAAAAAACATATTACCTCAAACGCATGGCGTTCCGGTCGGCTTCAGCAGATGCAGCAATGGACGCCATGGCCTGCCCAAATCCGCGCATACCCATTAAAGAAAAACACCGAAAGATTCAAACTTTACAAGATGAATCGCATTTCGTGGAAGTGTCTGTTTGGTTCCCGAGAAAAAACAAAAGCAGAGAGAGAAAGCATAGATACCTCTTGGACGCGAGTGGAATCGAGCTGGCGATCCTCGACGCGGTCAGTGAGCTTGTCGAAGGCCTTGGTCTGCTGCTGCAAGTCCTTGTCCTTGGAGTTGGACTCCGCCACCATCTCCACTCCTTCGTCCCCAGCCTCCATTTTCCCTCTGCAACTAAGCCCTAGCTAGCTCCCCACTCACAAATCAGAAAACCTAACCCCCGCAGAAAGTTTTTGTCTTCCAAAAGAGAAAAAGATTTATGTGCACGCTGCCTCTTAAAAAAAAAAAATTATATTATCATCTAATCATACATAGTTAATAGATTGTTTATTTTATATTTTTATTTAATTATATATATTTTAAAAAATATTTATTTTAATTTTTTAACTACTAAAAAAAATTATTTTTTATACAAGCTATTGATTTCATTTTTCACTTAAAAGATAAAAATATTTTTTAGTTAAAAAATTACTTTTTTAAAAAATAAATTGAACTAAACATATCATAAATCTCCTATCTATTATTTAAATAATTATATAAATAAATTTTTTTGATTAAATAATAATATAATTTTTTTATATTATCAATATATTTTATTTTTTAACAGAATTATATTATTAATATATCTAAATTAAATTCATAAAAAAATAATTTTTTAAAAATATTTTATGGGATTAATTTTGATGCATTAATAATATAAAATATTTTTATACCATCATTTAATTAAATACTTATATTTATAAGATTTTTAAAATAATAGATGATTGAATCAATCATTTTTATTGATGTAATAATATATAATTAAATATTTATATAAAATATTTTTTATATTGATAATATATATAAATTAAATATATATTTTATATCTTAAAGAGTTCGAGATTTATCTATGATGTAAAATTTTTCAAAAAATGTATAACAAATATCTTAAAAACATTGGCTGGTAAGATCAAAATCGGTTGATCCCCTATGTGTTTTGCTCTACGGTGTACAATTGAATTGGGTTTAATTACACCTATATAAATTTGAACCCAAATATTCTATCAAATCATTTTTTAAACTTGAATCTAATCTGATAATGACTTGATCAATGGCTAGGTTAACTTAAAATTTAAGTAACATAAATAGGTTTAGACATTATTAATTTATTATGCATAATAAAATCATAAAATTGTAAAAATAAAAAATAAAATTTAAGAAATATTTTATAATATATATTTTAAAATAATTTATATCAATAAAAAATAATATTATTTTATGTAATTTGAAATCTAAAACTCTTATAATTTATCATTGATTTTTTTTTAAAAAAATATATAACTTAAAAATAATTACGTGACTTTGGGTCGAATTAACTAAGCCCGAAGAATAATAATTCAGACTTGACTTGAAGATGTGTTGGTCAAATTTTTTACTAAACCTGACTCAACAAACTTCAGGTTTGGACAAGTTATCAGATCGGGCCAAAACTTAAAACACCCTTGCTGCGCACTCTCCTTCTATTCTATGCAATTTTATTTACTAAGTTGTGTCGAGATACGCGTTACATTTGCATGGTTTATTGGTGGTTGGCAAGTATGTACTCAACCCTTTTTAGGAACAAACAAAGGCAGGGGCGGCCCATCTACACAATGGAAGAAACGAAAAGAAAAGATGGCCCCCAATCACCTCTTGATGTAGTCTTTTTACAAGGATATTATGTACCTAAAAGAGGATGGTCTTCTAAGAGACCAATCAAATCGACTTGAAGTCGAAGATTTTCCGTCCAGTGACAAATCTCACCACTTGACGAGCTGCTTCATTGGCTTGTCTGGGAGACCGAACTAGAGCACACTCAACGAATAGCTCCTTCAGCTTGAGATGCCGATGACGATGACCGCTGTTGTCATATCCGAGAGAGATTTGTTGCTCCTGTAAGCTTCCACCGCTTCTAAACTATCTGATGGTGATTTAAGTATAACGTAATCACAACAGTAGCTTCTTACTAAATGAAGACTCAACAATTTAGTTTTCTTTTTGTTAAGAAATATGGCTTAAAAGCCAAAAACTAAAATTTGAGAAATTGAGAAAAATATAAATGGATTTCACTAAATGATAATTTTCAGAGATACAATTTTGATGGCAGCATAGACTGCTTATATAGACACAATGAGGTAGGAGAAAGGGATGTATTGAGTGTAAAGTGTATGCATACATATGTGAGATTAGAGAATATTCTAGAAGAAGAATTACAAACTTTAGCTATCCTCACAACTGACTAGTCTTCGTATATGTGCTCTAATAGCCCCTAGCAAGCTGGAGAGTGGTTGCTCTCAACAATCTCCAGCTTGGGAAAGAGAATCCGTAGTGAAAATCAAGGTCACATGGCTTTCAAGAGCCATCTCAAGTGTTCCAATAATAACATTAAAATGTAATAAAGCTTAATCACTAAGAGCAGAAACCATGCTTAACCACTCAAAGCACAAGCGAAAAATAGGTTAAAGCCATATGGCTATATCAAATCATCACTTAAATGAGGTTAAAGCCATAAGGCTATATCAAGAAAAAGTTAAAGCCATAGAGCTATCAAAAAATCCCAATTTAGGGAACACCAGTCAACAAACTCAACAAATCTTCACATGAATCAAATCTCAAAAACACAATCCATTAGCAATCAAAGCAAAATCTAATGAGCCATCATATGTAAATAATAAGAGCAACCACATCAATAAATGTGTGTACCAGAACCAGCAAATAGAATGGAGAGCTGTTGCAGTGATTCCACACCAACATTGGTCTCACCGCCGGATCTCTGCACCTGGCCAAAGAACACGCCTGAAACATGAACCACGCTGGCAAATGCGACTTGCGTGTAGAGTGGAGAGAGCAAGATCCACAGTAGATTAGAGAACCATAGCAAGAATCAAACGAATCTTAAACTTGGACGATATCGGGAAACAAGGAAGGCAAACCAAATCTAATGAATCATAACCAGATTCAACAAAGCGCTAGTGAAAAATCGATCACATCAACAACAAATCTCAGGGAGAACAACATAATCCATCGTGTTTTTTTATCCGAAACAGAAGTAGGGTCAGAGATCTTGATTATTTTTCTTCCCTTTTTTTTTAATGAGTAAGAATGATGGCAAAGTAAAAGGTGAACTGACGTCAAATCAAAGGTAGAGACTGAAATGATGAAGAAAAAATGAAAGTGATCAAAGAAAATATAGTTAACGAATTGAAGTAAAGAAACTAGGAACATATTAATGATTTGCAGTTATTTTGATAGAAGGAAAATATGAGAATGTACAGGTGAAGGAAAATGGAAGGAAATGAGATTTACTCATTGCCTATGCAAAGAAAAGACATGGAAAGGAACTTTGCAGAGAAAAGGACATGACAGGACCATGGGAAGTGTGAAACAAAAATCAAATATAGAAAATATTGAAAATTGTGAAAGAAAGAGAACAAAGTTGGAGAGAGAAAAAGAAAGAAAACACAAGAACAACTAAGAAAATACTGTAAGGGTGCAACAAAGAGGAAATTCATGGTGGATGCCATGGCTCTGATACCATGTTAAGGAACATGGCTTGAGCCAAAAACTAAAATTTGAGAAAGTGAGAAAAATATGAATGGATTTCACTAAATGATAATTTTCAGAGATACAATTCTGATGGCAGCATAGGCTACGTATATAGACACAATGAGGTAAGGAAAAGGGATGTATTAAGTGTAAAGTGTGTGCATACATGTGTGAAATTAGAGAATATTGTAGAAGAAAAATACAAACTTTCGCTATTCTTATAGTTGAGTAGTCTTTGTATATGTGCTCTAATACCTTTTGTCATAGTATGCAACATCAATGTTTTACTTAAATTTATTGATTGGTGGTGGCCTCCATGGTGTCACCCAGTTCTGCATGGTTGTGAAGCTCAACGATCTTTTGTGATTTCTCTCAAGGATAAAGATCTCATTCGTAAAGGATACAACCCTATTGATGGTTAGATAAGGATTAGTAGGCATATGTTGAAAGATAAATTCATTTCTTCTCTTCTAGATCATGCATAGGGTATTAGCAACTAGTATAGTACTTTGCTAAGAAAGGTACACTACACACTGCTTCAATCTAAGCTATTCAATTTCTATATAATGAAAATTAATGGTTGAAATTATTATAGAGCACTTATAACCAATGAATGGTGGTGTATTGTAGTAGCTCTCCCACTCCTCCACCTACAACTCCCCCCTCCAAAAAAAAGTTCGTCGCCCTCTCCTCTAGCTATAACCTCTCCATCTTTCTGGAAAACCAACATGATCCCAAGATCTGGAATGTGCCTCGTTTAACTAACATAAAAATAGTTTCCTCAGGCACAAATTCATTCATCTCATTATCATTATAGGTCATCGACTGGTTGGTGTTGATGTGACTTTCTAAAAGTTGTTAAGCTCTTTGGACTCTAGGCTCATTTGGATGAACTTTTTTAAAAAGATCTTTTTACAATAATTTTTTTAAAAGATCTTTTGAAAAAAATAAAAATTATTTTATGTTTAGATGTAAAATTAATTTATGTTTAGATGTAATATTAAAGTATCTTCTTTTATCCTTAAATATGATTTTTATAACATAAAAAAGATTTTTTTTCTAAAAGATGAAAATTGTAATTTCTGAAAAAAGATCTTTTTATGTTTTTTCTAGTTATTCTACTTTTACTAAAAACTTTCATCCAAACATATCAGAAAATATTAAAAGATCTTTTTTAATCAAAATAATGGCATCCAAACAAGTACTCTCTAAAAGCTGCTATTAAAAAATCATAGCAGTATTATTTGATAAAGTAATATAAAAATTATTCTCAATAAATAGAAGTCATAAGAGTAGTATTTGGTAAAATTACTTTTACGATCTAAAATAACTATAATGGATATAAATATTAAAAAGAATAATTTTTACTTTTATTATCATTAAAGTAAATAAAGTTATATTAATTTTTTAAATTTTAGAAAGTACAAGTCAATTCTGAAAAGTATACTATGAGGGCTCCAATAGCTCCCTTTGAGTTTTAAAAGTCAAGAGTAAAAGAGTCCCAACTTTTTTATTTATCAAATAAAAAAAATAATCTTATACTTTTTATAAGTAGGAGTACCCTTAAAGAGCACTACCAAACCATGCTATTCTCCCATGAAACTGATAAAAAAAAAACATGTTCTTAGCCAAAGGTACATAATAATAAACCAAAAAAATATGAAAACATGTTAAACAATTAAACATATTTTCTTTCAAATCTTAACCTTTAGCTTTGAACCAAGTATTCCAAGCAAAGTCAAAAGGAGATGGCTATGCTCATGACAAGGGGGAAGGACCAAAATGAATGCATTTAGTCCTTCACAATGCTAATTGCCTTGCAAATTGTGCTTGATGCCATTTGGGAATCGAGTAAGAGAGAAATGGGTGTGCTTGATATGCAGAGGTCAAGAAGGGCGTTCTCCTTCTAGTCGTCGATGTGGGTGGCGGCGGTGGACTAGTACTCCAAGATGGAGGCCACGTGATGACAGAAGGAATCAAGGGTGGGTTTGGAATGTAAAAAAAAAATGGAAATGATTTGATTTGGAAATCAAATCTTGTGTTTAGATATTTTAAAAATAAAAAAATGAATTGATTTTTAATTCTTATAAGATTTAATTATTTTATATTTGAAATTCTGTCAAAATTAATAGAATTTGATGGAAATTGATTTAATTTTAAAGTTTAAGTATAAATCAAATTAAATCAATTTTATCTTTAGTTGTTCTAAACATAATTTAATATATTATAAAGAGTAAACCCTTAAAGTGGCCCTTGACAATGTTCTCATCTAACAAATTAGTCCATAACAAAAATAAATGAAAAAATTGATTCCTAACCATTTAAAATGTCAGATAATTTAGTTACTCTGTCAAGTTTCTCTGTTAACCGCAATGACATGGCCTATCAAGTAGCTGATGTGGCACCATTATCCCCATCCTACCATCCTAATCACCCCAATTTTTAAAACTATGTCATTTTGAAGACACACCCTTAACACCCAAAACCTAAAGGGAAAAATTTGGGTCCAATCCCTTACGTCTAAGCCATCCGGTTCTCCAATTAAACATTGACATTTAGCTTTTTTTTTTATTGACCTCAACAACACCTATAATAAAGTCATGAAGTCACATCATGTAGGACTCTTCATTTCCTTCTCTCTCTCACTAAACAGTTACTCCCCAAAACACTCTCGCACTTTGTTTGTAAAATAGAAATAGAGCACCACAACTACCTTGTAATCTCTTCACAAAACTCTCTTGCAGTCTCTTTGCAAATTAGAAATGGGCACCAGAATAGAGAATTGATATCATGAACCTCGACAAGGCTTTCTTTTCTACTAACAACATTGCCATTGTTAGTGTTTCAGGTAACTAAAAATGTTGTCTCTCTTGCTTTTGTGCATTTGTGCATTTGTTAAGCAAAAGTTATGCATTTGCTCATGCAAAGCATATAACAACTCTTGCTTTGAAAGACAAAAGTAAATTTTTTTTAAAAAAAAATTAAGCTTTTTGCTCATTGGTTAGTTCTTTCACAAAGCTTGAGCTCCATGTCCCCTGCTAGCTAGTGTAGCAAATTAAATATAATTTATATGTTTTACGAAGCCCACTATGATTTATGCTTCTTACTTGTGCTAAATTTTCCATTGAATCAATTAACTAATCAATGGTGGGAGAGAAAGCTTCGTCGAGGTTTGCACGATATCATTCTACACTTTGGTGCCCCATTTTTTATTTGCAAAGAGGTCATGCGGGAGCTTTGCGAAGAGAGCATTGCGAGGGAGACTACAGTGTTCTATTTTTGGTTTGTAGAGAGACAAGGAGGGAGTTTTGTTGAGTAATAGCATGGGGAGAGGAAGAAAGAACGGAGCAAGAGTGTTAGAAACTCTCCGTTACTTAACTCTGTTAGAGGTGTTGTTGAGGAGGATAAAAAAAGCTAAAGGTCAATGTTTAATTAGAGAACCGGATGGCTTGGACTTAAGGGACTAGACCTAGCTTTTGCCCAAACCGAAAACACATTGTCGTATGCCATCTCCCACCCCAAACCCATAGTGAGCATTTTGTAAAATTGCGAGCACTGTAACGAGCATGCACCAACACAGAGGAATATACCTATACAAAGAAACCACACACTAATACCCAATACTTTACTCACTTTAACCCCAATTTTGCTCACAAATAGTAAATGTTATTCCATCTAAAACCCTAGAGCCACACACTTCATTGTTTGAACGGGGAAGAGTATACAAAGACATGAACATTCAAAAATACAAGAAGTAAAGAAATAGTGGCATCCGAAGTAAAGAAATAATGGAAGATTTGAAGAATTTGTGGTGAAAAGTAAGCTTTTTCTCTTCCCCCAAACATTGTTGAGGTGATGAAGGTTATGCGGTACTGAATATTATTTGTTAATTGGATGTGTTCCCTACTTTGTGTGTGGGAAGTTGTTGAAAATAGTTAAAAAAAATTGTGTTAAAAAACCACTTGAAAGGATGTAAACTACTCCTTTTCAAGATGCCATTATCAGGCATAGGACAAGTTCAATGCATGCCAATAACCCCTGCCTTACAACATCTCCAACCCCTGTAGCACTTACACCAAATGTCCATTCTAAAGAGATTTTTGCTAAGACAATAGTGGCAGCAAGCAGGGCAATGGTTTCAAGATTATTCAAGTTTATTCCAACCCCAGGCTTGAACCTTCCAAAGAAAAAATGACAACACATGTTGTGACAGTTTAGTTATTTTATGTAATGGTAGTGTAATTTTTTGTGTTTTTTGGCTTGGACCATGATTTTGTGTAATGGCAGTGTCATTTTATTCCAGCCTCTGGTATTAGATGTAAACTTGGTGATCGAGTGTTGATGAACATGTGAACAAGTCAATTTTTTTTTTTTGAACAAGTCTTCATATTTTACTGCACAAGTGCTTTCTATAGTGCACTTGTGTTTTGGACATTAAGGGTATAATGATAATCTAAAATATCAACAGAAGTTGAAATTTTATTTACTTTGTTCCTCTTTCTTCTCTCTTATGTGTTATTGGCAAATTTGGATTTCTTTTTACAAATTTGGTTGCATATTTGCAGCAATTTTTGCATATCATAAGCAGGAGTTTTTATTGTATTGGATTTTTTTTTTTAACCTTTTGCAGATCAAATTTTGCATATTTGGATTTCTGTTTATTGAGTTCAATATATGAAGAATACTACTGTTGTTAACATTTTTCTTAGTAGCAGGGTGGCTTTGTATTTTAACTTGTATTGGATTTCTTATACTTTGTTGCATATATTCTTCATGGCAGATTTATCCCTGTTGTTTTCCTTTTGTTTCCAGATGTGAGTGGCTTTTTTTTTTTCCTATCTATTATACATACTACAATGTTTTATATGTGTAATGATGCTGTTTGGTTAAGATTCTAAGAGAGGTACTTCTTAAAAAGCAGAAGTAAAAACAAAAACAAAAAATTATTTTACGTTTAGATATAATTATATAAGTACCTTTTATTAAAATTAGAAGCTATTAAATTGTTTGGATATGATAAATATAAAAGTACTTTATTTAATAAAATTACAATTAAGGATATATAGAGAGAGAAAATGAAAGTGGGAAGAAAGCAGTAGTTTTTAAAAGTTTTAGCGATAATATCGTAATTAAGTGAGAAGAAAATGATTATTAATTTCAATGAGCAATATTGGGCCCGTTTATTTAAGATTTTGGGAGAAATATTTCTTTAAAAGTAGAATCAGAAGCAGAAGCAAAAGTAAAAGTAGAAAATTATTTAACGTTTGGATGTAATTGTAGAAATATTTTTTATGAAAATTAGAAGTTATTAAAATATTTGGATGTGTAAAACAAAAGTACTTTTTTCTTATAAAATTACAATATTAATAGATAGAGCATGATGTTTTTATGAAAAAAATTAAGGATAGTGTGGGAAAAGTGTAAAAAAGTAATGGGTTCAAAATTTGAGAACAATTTTTCTCTCTCTTCTATTGCTTCTTCTGCTTTTGAGAGAAGTAACTCCTTATTTGCTTCTCAAAAAAATAGAAAAATTGATTATTTTCTGTTTCTACCTTTTTTTAGAAGCACAAACAAATAACATTAGAAATATTTTTTTTTTCAAAATTTTTTTTTAAAAAAGTACTTTTTTTCCTTAGAGAAGCACAAACAAACAGGCTCATTCTTTCTCTTTTATTGTTTATACTTCTAAGAGAAATAGCTCATATCAGCTTCTTAAAAAAATAGAAAAATTAATTATTTTTTACTTTTACTCTTTTTTAAAAGTACAAATAAGTAATATTAAAAATTCTATAAATACTTTTTTTTAGAAAAAATTTAAGAAAAAATACTTCTTTTTATACCAAATATACAAACAAATGCACCTATTGCTTTATTAGATATGGAAGGGTGTATGCTGCCTTTACCGTCATAAAGTCCTTTTTCGCATTAATTTTGGTGGCGTATGCTTTTTAGTCGTCATCATTATTTTTTCTTCAAGCTTTGGTTTTAATTGTGAAATCTTATGCTTGCAAATCTTGATTGCTGTTATGGTTCTTTCTTTCCTATGCATGCAAATTCCACTTGCAGCTGATTTTATTATATATATAAACTCCAATTACTCAAAATTCGTTTTTACTAATGCATGCTTGACATAGTCAAAACTGAGAAGGAACTTTTCATGACTCAATTTATGTCTTCAAAAATGGTCTATGCATTGAAACCCCAACTTTATGTTACCAAATTTTAAATGAGTATGCTTAACTGCACTATGCATAAGTAAATGGCATCTCAGTCTCGTAGAAATACGAAAGGTTACAAATTGAAGGAAAATTATATAATAATTAGCAGTAACACACGTGTTTAAAGTTATCAAGACTGCATATTAAGTCTATAGATGAGTTCCATGCAAATAAGTTCAGCTTATGTTGCTCTCAGACTAGGAACAGATCAGGTACAAAAGCATATTTACTCAATACTAAAAAGACAGCAAAAAGGGCAAAATGCCAAATTCATTGCATATTGCTTGATTACATGGTTCACTAAAAAGTTCAAAAGACGCAAAATGCCAAATTCAATAGATAGTGCTTTTGCATATACTTCACTGCATAATGGACACACATCTTCATATTCTACCTCAATCATACCTCACTTCAAAATACAAATAACCATAATAATAACAAACAGCATAACAACTCCTATCAAGCCAAACACCTAATTTCAAAACATCTAATTTCCTTGTGGACCATAGCAAAATCATTTTGCATCTTGATCTTCAACGTTCCGACATGATTGACTCAGGATTTTGTCATTCACAGTAGAACACCTGCAGGTTCACACAATAATCACAAAATCTGTATGGAACAGTAGGTGGGATTCATAAGAAAGTTACCGTATGCTGCTTGCTACTAAGAAGACGTATATGGAGGGAATAGTGAGAAATACTTTTCAAAGACAACCTAGTAACATCCCCAAATGTCCCATTTGCGCATTGGGTAACTGAATTAGGACCCTAAATGTATTTTTCTGATGCTGAATGGAGGAATGTCAACAACAATAGAATGGAAAAATAAAATACAAATCCGATTAAATATCCAAATAAAAAAGAAGAAACCAGACATGTAAATTTGGAAATTTTTGTGGAGGAATGGCATACGACAATGTGTTTTGGGGTTTTGGGTGTTAAGAGTATGTTTTAAAAACAATGTAATTTTAAAAATTGGGGTGACTAAAATGGCAGGATGGAGATAATGGCGCATATCATCTACTTAATAGGTCACGATATCAAAGTTAATGAAAAAATTTGATGGAAGAACTAAATTGTCTAACATTTTAAATAATTAGATACCAATATGTCTATTTATTTTTATTATGGATTAATTATCTAACAAAAAAATCATTCGAAACTATTTTGAAAATTTACTCTATTATAAACATTTATCTGTAATCGATTGGATTGACTTAAACACTCAAGAATGCTACAATTCTAAAGAGAAATATTATTTTAACATAACTCATTTAATATTTTGGATCGATATATCATCCATTCATTATTGGATAGGTGTGAGACTCAATTTAAGTGAGGGTTATATTTCATCCAATAGTGGATGGATAATATATCGACTCAAAATATGATATGGATTATATTAAAAAAATGTTGCTTGTTTCTAAAATCACCTAAACAGTTAGGGGTGTAAAGGGATCGGTCCAATTTGGTGAACTCGATCAATCTTAACCAAATCAATTAAATTGGTTCAGTTTATTAGGTCAATCAAACATGATCTAATTAGAACCAACCAGTGCTTGGTTCGATTATCAAATCTGAAATTTTGCAACTTGATACCCAATCCAACTCGAACCCCTATATCCTTTCTTTTTCCTTAACAAAATAACATGTTAAAATAATAATTATTTGATGTTTGTATTTCTTTTAATTATGTTAATGAAAATATTAAAATAATTTAGTTTTTAGATATTAAAATAAAATCTAAAATTTGTTTATATGAAAATTTTGATATTTTATAATTATTTTTTATTATATTTTTTAGTAGAAATTAAAAAATATTTAAATAGATAATCCAATCACCTAAATCGAACCAACTCAATTTTGATTAGTTCAATTTAATTTAAATTTGATAAAAAATTTTATAAATCTAAACCAAATCAAACTAATTAAAATTAATCAATTTAAATTTATTTTTACACCCAATTTAAACTAACCCATTCACACATCTATAAACAGTAGTAAACTAATAATTATTGCAGGAAAGCTTGCTCCAACTCATTCCAAATATGCTTTGGAATAATAAATGATACACGTGGTGGGACACGTACGCCTGCGAGTTCCGGGTGACAAGTGCCAAATCTTGGCCTTCTCCGTGGAATTCGTGAAAGGGGAATGCCGACATGACCTTTTAGTACTTAAATTATTATTTAATATATATAAATTTTTAAATAACAAATATATTTTTATTATGACTTTAATTTTAAAATGTTATTAATGTAAAAAAGTAAATAATTATTTAATTATATAATATTATATTAATAAAAATATTTAATACTAAAATTATTATTTTAAAAAGCATTCATTTACTCATAATCTAATATATATAGTTAGATAAATAAAGTAAAAATTTTTATAATAATAATATACCAAAAATCAATTGCTTTCATTATAATTTTCACAACTTTATACATATCAAAATAATGATTTACATATATATAATAGATTATGTCTAATTAAGTGTTTCTTTATCATCAGTATAATTACCACCACGATGAGTTAATTACATGAATTTTTTTTGTCCACAATGATAAATGTAAATATCTAAAATTTGCATTCCTCCCTTTGTTAACCTAAATATTCAAAAATTATTAGTCGCAACTGGTTTATCATGTGCCTATTTGGTTTAGGTGTTTTTTTTCCCATTGTATTTATTCTTCATTTGTATTGGATAGTTTTCTATCTTTGCTCTTGTTTGTTTTTGACGGTTTAATATATAATACGTTGGAAGATAATCTATTTAAAGATAAACGAAAAAGAAATTATCCAACCTAGGTTATTTGACTATTTGAGGAGGAATTTTTTTTTCTAATGCTCTCTTGAAATGACATATTATCTTAATTTTTTTTTCGCTTAAATTACTAGTATCTAAAATTTATTAAATTCTAATTAATATAACTCGAATCAAATTAATCTACTATAAAAATATTATCTTAACTTTAATTTGTGAGTTAGCATAATTTGAAATTCTAATAACAAAAAGTATTGATTGCGGTGGAAATGGATTTTGACTTCAGCAAACTTTTCCTGTATTATTAGGAATTTGAATCGTAATGTCATCACTTTGATAGGAAGATCTTTATCTAATTATCGCTCTTGGCTTGAACTTCTGTGAACAATTCCTTACACCAAAAAATTTGAAATTCCAGTAGCTCTTAATCAATTCTTTATCCGATTTAGCAATTGAGTAATCTTATCTGACCAAAATTAATTGTCTCAAATTTTACCTGTTATCTTATATTTTTCTTAAATTTTTACCAGCTAAAATGATTCCAAATGTAGATGCACGAACCTTTAAATTGAATTATTACTACAACTTAAATTTATTATTTTTACAAAAGGAAATTTTAATGCATATCTTAAGACACACATTAAAAAATAAATGCTAAATATTTTTTATAAGTTGTAATATACTAAATATTTACATTTTATTTAATCTTTTTTTTTTTGAAAAAAAATTTTAACATGTGTCTTAAGAGTACACATCAACGATCAACAATAAAATCATATTTAAACTAGTTATCACATCCAAACTTGCAATAAATTCGGATAGTGAAATTTTCAGAGTTAGGAATTCCGTAGTACTTAAAAAGTCGTTGAGGTTTGACAAGGCGATAATAAATTCACCAACTTAAAAAAAATCAGCTGAGAGAGATTTGTGTCTTGGGAATAAGAAAAATTATTTGCTTTGTATTATTAAATTTGCATCATTTTAGTCCAAACATTACAAAATACAGCAAACGTGAAAGGAGAGATGACCTAAATAGATAGAGTGATATACATTCAAAATATATAGAAAGATACTCTTATGTCGGGTAGATTTAAAAATTTCTCATAAGATAAGTGTACGGTTTAGGATTAGAGGTTTTATTTATTCTATATTATTGAAAGCATAATATTTTAGTTGTGTGAGTAATTATCTCATCATATTTTAACTGTAATTTTTATGCTGTTATAAATGTGGTACACAATTAATAAAAATCCAAAAGAATTAGTAAATTTAATGTGTACCAATATTTTTCCATTTGAAGAAGTTGGCACCATCTAGATTTACCGTCTTTTAGAGTCGAAAGCAGATGACTTAGTTGGTAACAATATTAAATGTTGGAGGTGAAGTGTCAAGGTCAAGGATAGATGCAGAGCACTGATTTATGCCATTTTCAATCTAAGTGAAAATTGTCGGCAGCAAAATTTGATATATTTAATTTATGACCGTATCTGCCATTATGACTCGATCAAGAATACCAAGTTTTATATGGCACTTGTCATCCATATTTGACATGCTTGTATCCCACCATCTCAAAAGCCATATATGGGATTAGTGTGAGCCAGTTTATCAGCCATTAGTATCAAGAGTTCATGGTTTAGAAACGTAACGTGCTTGGGCTTGTAGCCACTATGCGGCAGTATAGAAGTTGTTTCGTATATATCTAGATAGCTAGCTAGCTGGCGCTCATTGAATGGCGTAGAAAATTTTCCTTTTCAATCTTCCAATCAAGTTTGAATTTTTTGCGCAAGTGTTGAACAAGAGGACTATGCATGCGAAGGCATCAATATCAGAATGAAAGAGAGATCTCAACTGCATGTATTAATGGCACGTACCCTGTCTCTCCCCTATAAGTATTGCTACTTGCTAGCTTTCAAATTACAACTAAAGCAAGCGTTTATAGCTTTGTTATATTGATAGTAAAAAGATGGGGAAATTGCATAAGTATATTGGTGTACTTGCCCTGTTGTTTGTATTAGTGATAGGAACAGCGGAATGCAGAAAAGTTAAAGAAGACGAATTAGTTGACGGCGTTGGAGGAGGTGGTAACTTTGGTGGGGCTGCTGGTGCTGGATTTGGTGGTGGTGTTGGAGGAGGTGCAGGTGGTGGTATTGGAGGAGGCGGTGGAGTAGGAGGTGGTGCTGGTGGGGGCTTTGGAGGTGGTAAAGGTGGCGGTGTTGGAGGAGGAGCTAGTGGAGGCGGCGGTGGTGCTGGTGGGGGTTTTGGAGGCGGTAAAGGTGGTGGTGGGGGGTTTGGAGGTGGCAAAGGTGGTGGAAAAGGTGGTGGTGTAGGAGGAGGAGGAGCTGGTGGAGGTGGTGGTGGTGCAGGTGGAGGGTTTGGAGGCGGAAAAGGTGGTGGTGTAGGAGGGGGAGTTGGAGGAGGCGGTGGTGCTGGTGGAGGCTTTGGAGGTGGTAAAGGTGGTGGTGTAGGAGGAGGAGTTGGTGGGGGTGGTGGAGCCGGTGGTGGTGTAGGAGGGGGAGTTGGAGGAGGCGGTGGTGCTGGTGCTGGTGGAGGCTTTGGAGGTGGTAAAGGTGGTGGTGTAGGAGGGGGAGTTGGAGGAGGCGGTGGTGCGGGTGGAGGCTTTGGAGGTGGCAAAGGTGGTGGTAAAGGTGGTGGTGTAGGAGGAGCAGGTGGGGGTGGTGGTGTAGGAGGGGGAGTTGGAGGAGGCGGTGGTGCTGGTGGAGGGTTTGGAGGCGGCAAAGGTGGTGGTGGCAAAGGTGGTGGTGTAGGAGGAGGAGGTGGTGGAGGTGGTGGAGTTGGAGGTGGTGTTGGCGGGGCTCTGGGGGCGGCAAAGGTGGTGGTGTAGGAGGAGGAGTTGGTGGAGGAGGTGGAGCCGGTGGTGGTGTTGGTGGGGGCTTTGGAGGTGGCAAAGGTGGTGGCGTAGGAGGAGGAGCCGGTGGAGGAGGTGGTGGTAAAGGTGGAGGGTTTGGAGGTGGCAAAGGTGGTGGTGTAGGAGGAGGAGTTGGTGGAGGTGGTGGTGCTGGTGGGGGCTTTGGGGGAGGAATTGGAGGAGGGCACGGTGGCGGTGTAGGAGGAGGAATTGGAGCTGGTGGAGGAGCAGGTGGTGGCTTTGGAGGCGGTGCTGGTGGCGGCGGTGGTGTTGGTGTTGGAGGCGGTGGAGGCCATGGAGGTCGGTTTTAAAGTTACAAATTCCTAGAGCCATAATCTTAGTGTCCTGCAATGTGATCGTCGTCCGTGCATGGATTGCAACATGCAATTACATACTATAGATTAATTAAATAAACTCGTCCATGCATGGATTGCAACATGCAGTTAAGTAGTATAGATTAATTAAGTGGAAATGAGAGTTTATGATGCTTGTTGATATTGGCATGCAGGCTAATAAGCTATTGTAAAATTCCTGAAATAAGAAAAATTTTCAAGTGTTTTTAAAGAAAAAAGTTATTATCTAATACTAGTATTTGCTATATATCAATATTATAGGAGTTATTATTATTTCTTATTTTATCTACATTATTCATGTTATAAATGATATAAAGAATGAAACAAATTTATCATCAAAAAAAAAAAAAACAATGAAACAAAATAATAATTTTGTTCTTACATCATATTTTCGCTAGCATTGTTAGTTTTCGCTTACTTTATTTACATGAACATGAACTACTATTACTGTAATTAACTTGGAAGCACTAGATAAAGTAGCCTATAACTATAAATAGCAACATAGATAATGTGGGTCCCACATCTAATCCAACGACAGATAAAGAAGAATTACACGTATAAATAACATAACCCTATATAATTAAGGTGGCATGTTTCTTTAATGCAAATCAACTTGCTTTATATCGACAAGCCAAAGAAGACTGGTACATGGCGCTTGCACACTGTACATACTCTTAAAACGGTTCAACTTCAACATGGATCCTATTCCTATCTAAGACTAGGCATAAATCCGAAGTACTAATTACTAAATATAAAGTACAGTGGCATAACAAAGTGGGCATATATATAATAGTGAAAGCTTTTTGCTAAACAAACAACCCAAATATTGCATGTTTGAGAGTCTCTTTGATCTTTATCTACGTCCACCACTTTCTACATACAAGAGCTTGATTATTGCCATGCTGGCAACCAATTCTTGCCATCAATGTAATCAATAGACAAGAAGGTAGCAGCTTCTTGGTCAGTAAGTTGCCTTGACCATGAAGCTCGTCCCTCGATGGTAGCTCCAGGTCCATAGCACTTGTACTCAGCATGGTATAGATTTCTGCAGTTTCGATTACCATAGTAACGAACATTCTCATCAACATAATATAGTAAAGGTGTGTTTAGATAAGTTTATTCTGAGTTCAAATGAGCTTATAATAAAAAAACTTCCTGAAATATTTTATGGAAAAAAAGTAATTATTTTTTAAAATTAAGCTATTAATTTTTGAAAGGAGAGTTTAGTTGGTGATTTTTCTTACTTTGTGCTACCATCATAGCTCCAATTGGTCCACCCCTCTGGAACAATTGTCTTGGAGAGATATGTCTTGGCAAAAATCGCCCTAGAATAAGGGCCTTTAGCCCTTCCTAGGTACACCCCACCAATGCCATAAACCCTGCATTTGATAAATATAAATCCACTAATCTCACGTTCACTTTCCCTGTTCTGGGCTGTGATTGACCCACGAATTTTTATCCTTTTGTCGTCAATCACGAATATCTCACAGCTCTGCATGAAAATTTATGTCATTCATAAGAAATTTTTATATGCAGAAAAAAATTTATTGTCCCGTATCATCTATCATTCAATACTTTTACTTATAACATTAAAATATAGTTAAGTAGAAAATTATTATGGCCGTAAAGTTAAATTTGTGAACCTTGAATAATAGATAGTAACAATTTTTTCCTTATTACAAAAGCACCTTAGAATTTCTCTAATTAATGTGAGGTAAAAAAAGGGATAGGAAAACACAGTTAACTTACCTGGAAGATGGATCTGCCACGGCCAAATATGAAATCAATTGAGCCTTGAATGTAGCAGGACTCATAGTAATGTCTACCTTTGTAATCAAAGAGAGTGTTATGGGTACTGTAAAATGCGCAGTGGTAAAATGCCACTTTGTCTGCAGCCACAAATGCTGCCACCGATTGATTCTGCGAGGTATAGGCAATCCCTGTAGGTGCCTCATTCTGCAATGCAAAAGCAGGTCAAGTAGTATAAGTTAAAAAAATTAAATTGCTTTTGATAAATAAAACTTTGTAAAAAATTTCACCCATCCTTGCACTTCCATGTAGCTAAAAACAAAAAATTTTAGAATCATAATAAATATAAGATGAATAAGGAGACACAAGGTTGTTGCATACCTTGAAGCTAATTCCAAATGCAACGAAATCCGGGGCTTCCACTTTGAAGGTCGCAGAAGCAATGTTGTCAGAGGAACTCTGAGACCAAACTATAGCTGTTTTTCCCTTCCCGTTCCCTCTCATGAATATATAGCGCTTAGTCTTTGGTATGTGTACCTTTTCTCTTCGCATCATCAAAATGAAATTTGCATTAGCAACTTAAGCTCCTTATATATATAACATACCAGCTACCTTATTAATTTCAAGTTTGATTAAAAGGGGGAAAAAATGGATACTAGTAACTTTAGTTTGTACCTATATACTCCTTTCCTAACATGGATAATGACCCAATTAGAATTCCCTTCAGGAATGGAATTTATGGCTGCTTGGACAGATTTGAAGTCTCCGTTGCCGTTGATATCTACTTTGATAGTGCGATTAATTCCTAGCTTCTGTGTTAACAAAGGAGAGTCTATGACTGTTTGTGCATCAAAGCCAAGAGCAAAATACGGCATGCAAAACAAGATGAAAATGGAAATTGCCACTATGAACGTTGAAGCATGCAAAGATGACCACGAAGAAGAAGAAGAAGAAGAAGAAGAAGAAGCCATATCTTAGGGTAAGAATCTATGCTTAGAATTTGGGGCTCCGTGGTGTGTGTGTGAAGCACAAGCATGGCAATTGTGAGGCTCTTAAGTGAAAGGCTTTCTTTATTTTTGGTGTTGAAGATGTTAGGAAGGTAAAACTGAGCGTCATTTAATTGAAGGATATGGGATGGTTACAAGATCCTCTCTATATTGGAGGGCGTCCAGAAGTTCCTTATGTGGTTGCATGCGGACAAGTGGTTACTCTTAAACGTTACCATTTTGCGGCTTTTTAGGACAAATTGAAGGATTAATGCGCTTGACATATGAACAAATTAAACATCTCTCAAGGCAAGTTGCTTCATACTATATATATATATATATATATATTCAAATTAAGTTTTTTTTTTCAATTTTTTTTGCAAAAAAATTAGTTAGTTAAAAAATTATCCTAACATTTCTTTTAATTTATGTAAAATGATTGATTACTATCTTTTGAGTTAGAACCTTAGTCCTTGTTGGATCCATAATAAAGTTTATTATAATGATGATGCAAAATGTGTGTGATGAAAGTTCTTTACATTAGACCTTGGAAAAGTTCTATTTTATTTTTGCAGGGACCAAACACTCCAATAGCAGGAAGTGAAAAATCTTATAACAAAATCCACTAGAGAACTAGCAGATATAGCCACTGTTGAGCTCGAGACTCAAAAACACATAAACTAAAAAGTTGACTTATTGATGTAGTGCTTCAACGGCTACATATGCAAAAGTGGCTAATATGAAAAGCATATTTTGTATCTTCTTAAGTTTCATTGTACAGGAATAAAAATGCAAATGGAAGAAGCGAAAAAATGATATGTCAAATGAAAAAAAGAAAAAAAAGATAAGAAAGATTTGTGGCTCTGTTATTTTAATATGGGATTAAAGTATCGATATAACCATAATATGGTATTGTAAATTTTATTACTAACATATGGTAATGGAGTTAGATATTTCGCCACAGAAGAGGAAGAAATGTGTTGAGCAAATTTTTACTTCTACGGAGACAAAAAATTGTTAGAGGTTTCGCCCTAGAATCTCTCGAATCCCCTTATTTTAAAATAAAAAATTGCACTTACCCGCAAAAGCTGCACTCACGTGAAAAGGGTGCTTTGACCAATTGGAAATCTACTTACACAACGGCGAAATCTATCAGCTGCTTTTATATACTTTATAAAAATTCGGTCGGATATATATTTTTATATAGTGAATGGTTGGTAATGAGATTACTTTTATATATTGTTTATTTATATATATTTTATTATGATACTATATATATATTATTAGGATGATGAATAATTTATACTGATTATTTTATAATTTATTTATTAATTATATAATAGTCTGATTAATAGTTTTATTGAATTAAATTTTTATGTTAATTAATATAATACTTATATTAGTTTACTTAATATCTTTCAATAATCCTTGCATTAATATCATATTGCTGAAGCTAGAACTAGACAATATAGTCATGGCAATACACCTAATTTATATCCAGTGAGTCATATGATATTTTATTAAATTTTGATTTGAAAGTTATTTATGTAATATAATTTCTTTTTTATTTTACAATTTATTAATGGTTCAATTGTATAATTTTATGCTCTTGCGATTAATAGTTTTTCTTTACTTAATTAAATTTTGATGTTTATTAATCTAATATTTATATTAATTTAGCTAATTCTTGTTAATAATTTAGTATCAATATCATGTAGCTAAAACTAGTTCTAGTTCCTATTCGACTAGACAGCATGACTAATCCAATATTAAATTTTGATGTTTGTTAATCTAATATTTGTATATTTTTTATTTTTTCTCTTTATATAATTTGTATTATTAATTTTTGTGTGCTTTTATTACAGCCAGGGTGGTGGTTTGTGGTTGATTTCCTTATTTGAAGTTAACATTGTCCATATTCTAGTGGTTATTCAACATTACTAATGTAGTATTTTGGTTTTATTTATTAATAGCATTAATACCCTAGCTAGGAACATTTGGAAAATATTCCATCTCATCTAAATCTTGAAGGGTTTATAACTTGATGAGTTAGGTCATAGAAGATGGTGGCAACCTTTCATACAAGCTTTAAAATAAGTCTCTATTATAGTTTATATATGATTAAAACGATATTTAATATAATTTATTTACAATTTATTTGCTACTTAGTTTTGTTTCATAAGTTTGTGCTATTCTGAATAATAGTTTTTCTTGAGTTGAATTAAATTTTATCTTGATCAATATAATATTTGTATTATATTTGTAATATTTATATTATCTTTATCAATAATTTTTGTTGCAGTATCATTTTGCTCAAACTAGTACCAATTCTTATCGAGTTAGACAATATAACTGCAACACTGCTCCTAGTTCATATCCAATAAGTCATGTAATACATCTTTTTAGAATCATTAGTTAAATCACTAATAAGGGTTAATGAGTGTGTAAGAGCATTGCATTTTTGGGGTTAAGGATAAAACTCTAAAAACACTGCTACACAAAAAGAAAAAAGAAAAATATTGTCAGGATTTATTTACAACGAATATGGTGGTTATTGAATGAAATAAAATATATATTTTACTTAATCATTCAAAAAGACAATAATTAAAACATGCTTTAATTGTTAAGTAATCAGGATAATAGAAATATTTGTAAAAATATTTTGATATGGAAAACAGGAATAAATAAAAAGCATTTGAAACTTATTTCAAAATGTTTGAATGGGAAAAAAGTAATTGCCTCTCCCTCAAGCTATAACTATGTGTACTTTACTTCATAATTTTGAAAATATGTAAATCGACTCCTAATATTTTCTAATCATGCAAATTGACTCTTTTATTAATTTTTTTAATACATTTTTAACAAAAATAGCATACGTTCAAAAAGTTGAACATATCAGTTTACACATTATTTTTTAGTTAGGGACTATAGTATATATAACTCAATATCAGAGGAGTATGGTGCATTTTATTTTTGGTTAATATAATAATAGACAAAAATTTAATAAAAAGATTAAAGTATATATTCAAAAAAAGTTTAGCAATCAATTTATATATTTTAAAAAGTATATAAATAAAGTGCATATGACTTATAAATTAGGGCATAAAATATTTTTTCCTTTTTTAAAATTTTAGTACAAGTGTAAATAAAAAATATTAAATTATAATTCTATAAATTAATTGAAGTCACATTAAAAAAAAATTATCAAAAAAAATAAACATTATGAAGCAAATGTTGTTAGGAAATGCATCATAATACAGGTATAAAGCAAAATATTTATTATCGAGAGCATTAATATTAAACTATTGTATATGTACGCAGCATAAACACAGTTATGCTATAGATACTACACTCGCTCCATTTAGTCGATTCTTCATATGCAGGACACGTCAAGTTGGTGCTCGCCTTCCACATTTCGCCGTGCAAGGGAGTGAAAGACCTGCAACATGACAAGCGATTCTCTTTCCTTCCACATTTCGTTTCGCCTGGGAAGAAGTAGATTTTGATTTAAAAATTAATAAACACTAAATCTTACTTGTTCTAAGGCGAAATGTGCATGATTTTTCCACATATCCGTAAATCTGCAAATAATCCCATATTATTATATTTTTAGCACAAAATTTTCATATAAAAAATAAAAAGCCAAGATTTGTACTATGAAAAAGAAAAAGTCATGGCACAAGAAACAACATGTGGCAGCATGAAAAAACCACTCCATAGACTCTTTGAAAAGCTCCCCAACATTCAAATCAGTTGGGTGAAATGCAAGTCACATGCACAAGCTAAGGTCTCTATAAATACTTATTTTATAAACCTAATATATAGTCTTTGTGATTCAAGTTCTTTGTGAACTCTTGTGAGAGCTTTGTACTTCTTGTATTCAAACTTTCTTCTTCTTAATTTGTATTCTAAATTTGTTGTAATTCAAGTAAGTGAAGCTTGAGAGAATAGAGAAAATCTTGTGGGATACACAAGTGAGAAAAATATCATTGAGAGAGGTCTCTTAGTTGGTGAAACAAGAATAGCTTAGAGTTGAGTGAAATTATAATAGAGCTTGAAAAGGCTTGTTGTAACAAAGAATACTCATAGTGAAAAATCTCACAAGATTGTGAAGACTGGACGTAGGCTCCAAGTTATGGAGATCGAACTAATATAAATTATTAGTGTAAACTTTTCTATTTCTTATCTTTTACGTTCATAATTTTAAGATATATCTATTAAATCTGAACTCTACTTGCCATAATAGTTTGAATTACATATTCTACTTATATTTCGAATTATTTGATAACAAAGTCAGATAGGTATTTACTAAATTTCTACTAATTGTCCACTAGAAAATCTAGTTTGTGAACTTTTTAAATTATGTGTTAGATATGCTAAAAAAAATTTTAACTAATCAAAAACCTGATTCAACCCTCTTTTTAAGTTTTCTGGTACCATCAATCCTTTATTTAGGAAAGCAACTCCCTTGCCACGCACCAACCCTTGTTAATATATGATTGATTAATTTTGAAATAATAATTGATTAAATTTATGTAAAATATTCTTAAATGCGATATTTTCTTATAAAACGGGTTTCCAGTTTTCATTTCAAAACCGATAGGCCTTGCTCGATTTTGTCTAGGGTAGGTTGAGGACCGCCTAAATGAGCTATTGTTTTTAACTAACTACGCATATGATATATCAGTACACAATAAATAAATAAATAAAAGAAATGTATCATCCACTAATTTCTTGATTCGGTCCCTGTCTTTTCACGTTTTGGTTCAAATATAAAATGTGTATATTAATTATTGGGCCTTATAAATTACTTATTGTACAGTATAATAATATGGACAAGAAATAAAAGATAGCTATGCAGTAATTCGGGCTACACGTTAGAAGCTGCCGCGCCTCAACATCATCAACCCACAAGTCTGAAGACGTATAGTTCTAAGCTAATTGATTATACATCTAAATATATCAATACGACAATACCCTAAACCTTTAAGTATATCAATACTCTAAACTTATTATACGTTTCCCTTCATCTTCTTACAAACTTTTAGGCGGGAAGGCTGCTAGCTAGTTCGGAGACAGATCCGATTAGCTTACAAATTTCCTTCATTATTTGCATTCATCTGTTGTATTAGGGAGTCTTGAAATACAATTAATAGCATGTACTAGGAAGTAAATGAGAACAAATTCTTTTCATTCGGTGGAACAGTGATGCTATATGGCTCAAAATTGTTTTCACAAAAAGGTGACGAATACAGTTGATGTAATTTGATTGAAAAAGATTCATAGGTTAAATGCAAGAAAAGGAGGATTTTGCAGAAAAAATAGGAGAAAGTAAATACACAGGCCTATTTGTGCAAAATTTACGAAAATTTTCGTGCCATTAATCATTACGAGATTCTGTAAGTTTTGCACGAATGATTTTATATATTTATTATTAGATATTTCTCTAATACTCCTATAAAATTTAAAAGTATTAATATCCTTTAATTATTTGTAGTTAAAAATTTGTCATCTATTCCACTAATTTAAATTATTTAATTTTTAAAATTATTTTTAATTATATTTAAAATCTACAATTAAATAATAGCCATTAAATATAAAAAAATAATAATATACTTATAAAAACAAAGATACCAAAAAGAAGTCCCATTTACTGTCTCGTTCACCCCACCCCCCGGGCGGGGGCGGTAAAATTCCCCTTTTCTTGTATTTGACATGTGAATCTTTTCCAATCCAAAATTACACCAGTTGTATTCGTCAACTTTTCGTGAAAATAATTCCACGCCATATAGCATCGCTATGTGGGATTTACGAATTTTCCCATATGATCAATATCACGAATACGAGAAAGTAAACACTAAAGACCTATTAATACCAACAAAATTATTCATGAATAAAATTTATGGAAGCAAAAATAATCTTTTAGTAAGACTGTAAACCATCACAATTAATCAACAGGAATACATAACTATGGTCACGTATACAATGCTTCATTCTTAAAATTGGACATCGATGATCCAATTTTTATCCGGCCACCAAAATTTTTTTTTGTTTTGACAAGACAAAATGAATCACTCTGGAACGGAATATTATAAGGGTAGACAACTTTTGTCCTATGTGTAAAGGCCAACTAAATCACTGTTGAAGCTTATAATACAAGCTTGACATAATATATTTGTACTTTTTATTCTTAGTCTTCATTCTTCAAACTAAAACAAACATTTTTTTATAATAATATTAAAATTATAATATTATTTTGTTTAACAAAATTTATTTGCATTGTTTCAATTACATATCTCTACTTTATTATTGTAAATCGATTTATTTTATTTTAATTGTAAGAGTTTATTTTAATGAAAAATAATTTATTCTTAGCTTTAATGTTACCAATTTTTATCTTTATGTTTAATTAGCACATTTAAAACAATTTTTAAAATATTATTGGAGAATCCTATCAATACTTCCTATGTATTTATGAGTTAGTTCCCCAGCTTCAATTCTTTTTTTGTCACCCCTCGGTTAGATTCCTTTTAAATATAAATGTCAAATTATTTTTTAAAATTTTTATTTAATGTATATAAACTTTTATTATTAGTTAACTTTGAGTAGTTATAATTCTTTAATTTTCATTTAATGCATATATCCAATTTTTATTTAATCTTTTCCTTCAATAATAAAAAAAATTGTTTAAACCCGTGCCTTGACATGATCCACATACCATATTTTTTTCTAGCCCTCCCTAAATCAACCCTATGCCACAATAATATCGAAATTTAGGTTTTATTTTGCTTAACAAAATAAATTTGTAGCATTTTTAATTTTTATTTAAGACTTGGTTTGATATTGTTGTAATTTTTTTAGAATTGTTGAATTCTTTAAACTTTTTAAAAGCTGCTCTTAAAAAGTTATAGTAGTACTATTTGATAAATTAATATAAAAATAATTCTCAATAAGTAGAAATTACAAGATTAGTATTTAATAAAATTATTCTTAAAATTTAAAATGACTATAACAAATACAAATATTAAAGATGATAATTTCTACTTTCACTGCCATTAAAGAGAATAAAGTTATATTGGTATTTTAAATTTTAAATAACATAAAATAATTCTCAAAAGCATCTCATGAAGACCCCCAAAAGTATCCCCTGACTTTAAAAGTCAAGAGCGAAAGTAATCTAATTTTTGTATTTACCAAGTAAAAAAAATTGCCTATAATTTTCATAATTAAGTAAGAATATCCCTTCAAAGGTCTATGTCAAACTCACCAAAATTGAAAGAAATTAAAATGAGTAGTATGCCCATCTTGCATTACATCTTTTACACACTACAATTTCCTTCCACCGTACATTTTCTATCTATAATATTATGAATTCGTTCAAAATGACATTTTTTCGGGAAAAAAGTACTTATTATTTAAAAAAGTGCTTTTAATCAATACAATTTGTATTCACATGTTCTTTTCTCTTATCAAACCACAATTTTTCTCTATTTGCATTTTTTTTCCAATTTATCTATAAACAAACCACTTTTATTCTTTTAATCCAAACGGATTCATAAGTAGTTTTAATAAAGAGATTATATAAATGCAAAATTACTTTTTTTGTTAAAAAAACCTTTACTAAAGATTATTTTTACAAAAATATCTCTTTCTAACAAGGTTATACGAAACATACTAAATATAAAATTAAAATAATACAATTTTGCAAGTAAATAACATTGAATAAATAAGATAATAACAACATACTATTTATCTTCTTTTTCCATATTTTATAATTAACACAATTTTATCGTCCATTTTAGTTTTAAAGATTTTTCCCCCTTTCATCAAATAATTAAACTTTTCAATGGTATCTTTATTTTACAAATTATTTAAAAAACAAGTGCCATATAGCCGCGACTCCATACATTTATAAAAGTTTTCCCTTCATTGTTTATATATTAACTATCTTCAGAAAAAATATATATGCTATGATACCATAAAATAATAAAATCTTACATATTCGATACACTAACTTTTTCTTTTAGGACACCTAAAAACAATAAACTCAACTAATGATACTGTACCAACGTTTTTTAGTTAATACAATACAGCTAAAGAGGAAAAAATAATACAATACAAAAAGCAATCAAATATATATATAACATAACAAACGAAATGTTTTGACTCGTTCCTGCCCCAACAATATATAAATAATATAAAACATGACATTGATGTGCTGCAAAGTGTTTTCACAGTTTCGGCTAAGTATACACTCGTTTGGTGTCCACTTTATGTCGTTTCAAAAATTGAACAAATTTGACTCGCTAAATAATTTGTCCAATTACCGGTAGTGTATCCATAAGAGTAGTGTATGTTTTATCACTTTAAACTCACCTTACTGCATCTAATCTGTCACCTTTCGTTTATTAGTATCTGGACGACATTGATTCTTTGGATAACTAATGTCCAAATTTTTTACTGGATCATTGTAAACGCCAGTAATGTCCAATCAAAAAGAAAATATGCAATTTGAGAGCTACTGCTTAACAACGCAAGTTTTCTTTATCCAAATGATCAACCCCAGACCCTATCTGAACTTTATTAAGTGACAGCAACTTCACGTCAAATCAACATGTGTTGCAATTAGAAGTTGCTGTGACAGATCTTATCCTTGTATATAAGTCATCAAAGCACCCAGTTCAGTTAATTCTGTGAGTCTCATGAATGTGTTTGGCTTCTAAAATTTGACAAGCTACTTTAGCAATTGCTCCCTTTATTTTAAAATAATTATGAAATTAGGGTTAATACATAAATTAAGAAAAAAATAAATAATTTTAGTAATAGTATAAAATAAATTAAGTGGATAAAATTACCTCCATTTAAAAATAAAACATACATGCTCCATTAATGTGATTAATATTACAATATTTTATTTGTTAAAATTATATGTGACCATTTAATAATCACAATTAAATTAAAAGTATTTTTAGACAAAAATTAATACTACTTTAATATTTTAAATTGACAGATATTTTTAAACTCTAAAATATAAAAAATTTTATAATTATTCTGAACAAGATGGAGTATTTTTCCATCGTTAAAACCTTAGTTTTGGCACCATGTAAACATGCCATCACATTTTATAAGTCTAGCTGGAGGTTTAAGTCATCAAATAAAAAACGTTGAAGTAAAAAACATGGCAAGAAAAGTTAAAATAATGCATCAAATCTCTATATCTACACAATTATCCAATTCAAATCGAGTTTTTTAATTTAACTAATCCCCCTTTAATTTGTTCCACCAAATCATCATTCCCAGCACCTTCTTACAAGGCAAATGCATATGTACTAGCCTCATATTAGTTGCCTCTCCTTTTAAGGCTGAATATTACAAATCTCTAAAAGTATACGCTTCATGCACAATTAAGTTCATCAACATATATTTTTTTTTGTGGGAATTAAGTTCATCAACATGTTATGCCTTGATCTGGCTATTTTTGCTGCATTAAAGACTTCAAACTACCCGCAGTTATTTAATGTGTGCAGAAAGCCCATACGTTGCTGCCTTACTGCACCCAAACAATAATGAAGGGAAATTATGATGAAGTTTCACGGACTTTAGAAGTTGGTTATTGGAAATTCAACATATAATATAATATATTTTTCTAGTAAAAAATAAAACTCAGTTGCCACCAACACTATTTACGCGGCTATGGCACATGATGATGTTAGACATGTTCATCAGGTATGAGCGCAACCTCATTCAATCATTCCTCACTGTGATAGCTGCAATTCATTTTGGAAAAACTTTTTACGTGCTGAACAGTTCTGTCCTATTCTTTCATATGCTGTGTGCAGTGTGCACCATAAATAAAGAAAAGGAATGGCTAGTTGCAGTTGGGCAGTGTTTCCCACTATTAAAAAAAAAAAACTTATATCAAGATATTTATATCTATTTTATCTAATTTTTAAATCAAGTAAATATATATAATTTTTTTTGAAATAAATATACACTTCTAATTTTTAAATTACTCATTCTCAAAAAAAAAAATCCTCACATGTTCTTGCTTGATTTGAGTATTGGATAAAATATATGCCAAAAACTTGATACTAAGTCTTCTTCGATATAAAATTACCAAAGAGGGGATGTCCCTTTCATGTTTCAACTTGTTCCCTTACTCTCTTCCTAACTAGATATAAAATTACCAAATAGGGAAAGTCTTCAACTTGTCCTTACTCTCTTCATAACCAAAAAGAACCGCATTTAATTGCATAGACGTGAAAACTCATTGGTTTTGAATTCTGCACAACTTGCTGCATTCTGTTTTGGGAAAGATTTTTAAAAAGTAAGCCTTGTAAGGGCCAAGCACGGATTCCTTAGTGTCGCACACAGAAACTTTTGCATATATATAGTAAAATAAGTTAACCTACTAACAAATATACTCACACGGGTAGTTGCTCTAGATGAAGGGTCATTAATATTGGCTCACTCTATTGTCCATACCTCAACTCAAAAGGGTTCTCTTTTTATCTTCATACAACTACTTATATATATGTGTGTCATTTATATATATATATGTGTGTGTGTGTGTGTGTGTGTACCCCGATAGCAATAGCAAACAGCAATTATTCTTTTATGGTGTTGTGCACATTATATTGTATTGATCATTTATCCTATATATTTCCAATGGCTATCGATTTGAATAGGCCCGTTATTGTTGACATTGCGTTTGGAGTTTGCTTAGTTTTGGCCATGTTTAGGATTTCAACCTCACAGGAACCACCTGCAAATTTTGTCTTTGGAGATTCTCTTGTTGATGTGGGGAACAACAACTACATTGCTTCGCTCTCAAGGGCTAATTATGTTCCATTTGGTATTGATTTTGGAAGACCAACGGGGAGGTTCACAAATGGAAGAACCATCGTTGACATTATTGGCAAGATAAACTATACTATGTTATTCTTTTCTTTTTCACGTATGTGCTCCATAGATTTTTCTGTGTCTAACTAATGAATTTATCTTTTGCATTACCAGGTGAGGAACTAGGAATTGGTTATACTCCACCTTACTTGGCTCCCACTACAGTTGGACCAGTGATTTTGAAGGGTGTTAATTATGCCTCAGGTGGAGGTGGAATCCTCAATCTCACTGGGAAAATCTTTGTAAGTTTATGCTTGAATAGCTGTTTTTTAAGCTTCAACTCATTGTTTAAGGAAATGGTAACAATGTGCAAGTGATTTTATTATAGGGTGAGCGAATCAACTTTGATGCACAGATAGATAATTTTGCAAATACAAGGCAAGACATCATCTCCAGCATTGGTGTTCCTGCAGCTCTTAATCTATTCAAAAGGGCAGTCATTTCAGTAACAATTGGTTCAAACGATTTCATTAATAACTATTTAACACCAGCAGTGTCAATGCCTGAGCAGAAGTTGACATCTCCGGAAATCTTTGTGAACACCTTGATGTCAAGATTCAGAGAACAACTCACTGTAATATTGCTCGGAACTTAAGAGACCTTGTTTCTAAACATATTTTTCTCCTATATATTCTGGTGTTACTCATCTGCATTAACATTACCATTACCATTTGCAGAGGCTATTCAATCTGGGAGCCAGAAAAATTGTTGTGACAAATGTGGGGCCTATTGGGTGCATACCAAATCAAAGAGATACAGATATAGCTGCAGGAGATGGCTGTGTCACTTTCCCCAATCAACTAGCACAATTATTTAACATCCAGTTGAAGGGCCTTATTGCTGAGCTCAGTGCAAATTTGGAGGGTTCAATGTTTGTTTATGCAGATGTTTACCACATCTTGGAAGATATGTTCAACAATTACATAGCATATGGTTTGTGTCTGATGTGTCAATTAATCTACACTAGCACCTTATATTTTCATGATATTTTTTAACTAATTAGAACCCTTTGATAAAAAATAATGCGGCAGGTTTTGAGAACCCATCATCCTCTTGCTGTTACATGGCTGGGCGCTTTGGAGGTCTCATTCCTTGTGGTCCAACATCCACAGTTTGCTGGGACAGATCAGAGTATGTGTTCTGGGACCCTTACCACCCTACTGATGCTGCAAATGTCATCATAGCTAAGCGCTTGTTGGATGGTGATCATAATGATATTTATCCAATGAATATTCGCCAACTCTTTCAAGCTTGAGCTGATATTCTTCTAGTGAAATGGATGTTTTGGGGTAATTTTGGCGAAGACTTCACATTTTGTTTTGCCCATAGGGAATATATTTGTTGATTGATGTTATAGTTATTGCAGGGTCTACCCCTGTTGCAAGGAAATGTCAAATGTGCCTCATCCCCCACCATCCTACGATGTGCTCCCTCAAATTGAGATTTGATATACTATTATGTTCTAATCAGATAGAAAAAAATTTCGCAAACCGTTTAAATGAATTATGGGCACTTCTATTTATCTAGAGGAGAATCATACCAATTTAATTGTGAAAGAGGGAATCAATATTTAGAAAAATTCATGAGTGGTCAAAAACATAAATAAGTTTGAAAATAAATGTGCACACTCATTATCCACTACCTCATATTCATGAGGAAAAATGCTGGAAAGACAGAATTTTTGCCCGAATTTATTTATTAGAGTGAGATAGCATACTTGTTAACCTTTGAATAAATAAGTGGGTCATACCACTTTATTATATCCAACAACCATCCTTGTATTCTATAAAAAATTCTGGGAATAAATTGTGGCAAAATAACCTTACTCATTGGTGAAATAGTATTGGAGCTTGACAACTTGATTTTCATGCTTGATCTATTAACGATATTTTAATTTCCTACCTTTTTTTTTATTTCAATTTCGTCCCTAATGTTTTGATAAAGCTTTTATGTTATCATTTTCCCTAACATTGTCAATTTCACTAACAAATCTGCCAACCTAGCTTGATATGTCTATTTTTATCTTATGTAAAATGTTATGTTATACATATAAAAACTCTATTTTCATCACAAATCTTCTAAACTCTAGTGTTTAGAGTTAAAAATTGTCCACAAATAGAATTTAATTCATTTTAATAAGCATGGTCAAAAGAAAATAAAGTTTTTGTATGTATAATATGGATAGCATCCATGCGAGATAAAAATAGATACATGATAGTCGTTTCCATTATTAAAGTTGAAGTTGTTAGTGAAAATGATAAAATTAAAACTATATCGAAATATTAGAAACGAAAATGACAAAAAAAAAAATTGTAGGATAAAATCGAAATATCACTAAAAAATCAAAGGCAAAAATAAAGCTTTTGCCGAGTAATGTTTGATGTACATCGTTTTCTCTCCCATCTCTTCACACTTACATGAGTTAGATAATATCTAAGTGTTGGTACGCATGACTTTTGGTGGGATCAGTAGCAATTATCATATAATAAATATTATGAAACTACAAAGAAATATAAGTAGAAGTCGTGTAGCGAGCATTAACATTATTGATAAATTATTGCTGAGAGAACCAGAATTGTTATCAAACACCGACGACACGGCAGTCCAGCATGTTGCGTTCTTTAAGGGTGGATAAGAGGAAGCATTTTCACGCAAAGAAAAAGATAAAAAAGAAAGAAGGAAAGTCTCACAAGAAACCAAAGCTATGATCGAGTGCCCAGAGAATTAATTACTAGCTATATAATCCGCGTTTCGTGCGGCTACTTGTAATTTACACTTGGATATTATTATTATTATTATTATTATTATTATTTACTTATTTTTTGCTTGGGTATTATTATTTACTTTAAAAATCATTATATAGTGAATTTTTATAACCATAAATTAGGTAATACTTTGAAATTGAAATAAATATAAAATTTAACTCATAAATTGATTTATATATTTCTTCTAAATACTTTTCTAATTAATGGTACAATATTATTTAAGTGATACACTATTTAATTAGTAAATTGTGTGAACAATTTTATCTGTCAAACAGTTATGGATAAAGCTAACGTTTGATAAGGCAAAGCTCAATATTATATAAATCATCACCATATCATATATAGAGGTTTGTAAAATAAAAATATTTCTAAACTCACATAAACTCACATCATAATTAGGATATGAAATTGTAATAATCTACATCAAAATAGCTATATACGGACCTATTTTAATAATAAATATTTAGATTAGTCATCCACCCACTTGTCAGAGATGTAATACGCATTTTTACCATGTCTTTCTCCGAGGAGACCATAACCGGACTCTAAAAATATAGAAATGTTATTAATCAAATGTAAAAAGTTGTAGCTATTATTTACAAAATTTTGATTGATAAAGTAAAGGAGAATTCATCTGGTTTAAGGAAAGCAATTTAATTGTCTCTTATGCACACCCAAGAAAGAAAAAAAAAAAGAAAAAAACCCAAGCTTTAATTGTCTTGTTATAAACTACAAATTATATAAACCCGCAACACTAGCCCAAACTCAACTGAGATTAATGACACACATAAAGCAAAATTAATTATTTTAGTAACAAGTGTTATTTTTCGAATAAAGGAAATTCAAATTTTTTAAGCATAATGTCTCGAATGAATTGTAAACTTTAGAAACTATCTATCTAATATAATATAAAACATTTGAATGAATAAAAAAATGAATAAAAATTTTGAAATATAAGAAATAAAAAGCATACTTTCGTTTTTTTTTTTCTTTATCCAGTTTAATTTTCACTTTTGCAAAAACACAGTACTGAAATTTCATCAAATATGCCCTTATCCTTTTTTCCTCGACGTGAAAGACTTTACTAAGCTAACTAGTCTAAAGATCGGATATAATAGGATTTTACTAACCGTAGTTAACCAATGTTTAAGCAGGGACTCATAACATATATAGAAACTTAACCAGGTAAAACAATAGCTCGGTAATATCCAATGGGTACCAATTAGCACCAGGAAAAATTAACTACCATTCTTGGATCCATTTCTTCAGAATAAATAAACAAACTTTGTAAGTCGTGGGATATATGTGATCAAAATCATTTCACAGGTTCATATCATTGAAATGAAATGAAAGGTACCTTGTTTTAGTTAGGTAATAATAGGGAAACCATGCAGAAAACCCTAGATGTATGAGAGGATGGTATGGTCTTGGCTTGAGTACTGTATATATAAGTTGAACATTTCGGGCTACACTTCATCCTCATTCATGAAGGCCCTGATCAGAAACATCTTCTCATTTAAATAAATCAAAGGCATGTGAAATTGCGTTAGGTTCATTAATTATCTAGAGCCGGGAGGGAATGTTGAGAGTAGGCCAAGCTTATTAGAATCTAAAGAAACCCTAATGTTGAAGTAGCTAGTCTCACCAACACATATTCGTACTTAGCTTATATATTCATTTTTTGTGGTGTTTTTATAACTCACTTTGTGAAAAGTACTTGCTGTTCATTATAATTATATTAGTTACTTTTGATTATAAATAGTGGAAAACTACTCGATTAAGGGTCGGTCTCTCCATGGTTCAACCCACAATTGATTGATTGTCTTCTGCATATTTCATTTAAATTTGGGATGTCCAGTATTTGATTCTCATCATTTTCCAAAAATATCCCTTATGAATAATTCTTAATCTCACTGCATTCAGTCAAAAAAGAAAAGGGCGAGTCTCTTCACTTTTCATAAATGATAATAACCTTGAGTTTTTTAAAATAACTTTATATCCTTTTAATGAATTAATTTAATTTCTTATTATTTAAAAAGCACTAATGTTATTGAGTAGGAGTTTATTTTCATAACACTGTCACCAAAGGTTTTTGAACCAATCACAGTGAAGTTGGAATTCAAATTGAGGAGAGAGAAGATTAGTTGCACACCAAAATGCAAAGTAACAAGAGAAATTCTTATATGGTCTGGGAATACCACGTAACTGTACTCCCAACCAATCATGTAAGTATATTTTCATGGAATTGTGTATTAATAGTGGGTCCCATGTAATACACTCACATGATTAGTTCGGGAGTACAGTCACGTGGTGCTCTTAGACCATGCAAGTATTTCTCAAGTAACAAACTATTTTTCTCACCTTGGTGCTTCGTTGCACGAATTTAACTTCGTGCCATTAAACTTTTTCCTTTAAAAAGTGTTATGTTTTTTATTTTCAAAATATTAAATATTATATTTTTTATTTAAAGTAATCTAAGAGAATGTTAGTAGCGCTCATTAAAGAACATGACACTAGTCTACTTTCTTCACAAGCAATTCTTTGAACTAAGACAGATTTAATTGATCTTGTGGGTTTGATTTTTGTTCTTTCAATAATTCAATCAATTATAGACACTTAAATATAAAACATGCACCTGCTAAAGTTGGTGCATCACGCACCAGCTTTTAACCACATTTGACAAGTGCTGCTAAAAGCATTTTCGAATGTGGCTAAGTGTGTACCTTTTTCCTCTTCTTCCTCTCGCTCCATGCCACTCCCTATATGCCACTATCAACCCTCTAACCACCACCTCCGACCATTGCTTGGGGCTAGCACCCTGCCCCTCATTGCCCCGCTGTTGAAACCATGTGCATCATCATCATCGTCGCCAAATTCTTCTTCATGGGCCTCCACCACAAGCCTGTCATCATCGCCCCCTCACCCCTACCTACCACCATCGCCGAGTCCTTTAGCAAAGAAGTCAATGCTCCAAACGAAAAGAAGGAAAAGGAAATTGAAGAGAGACTTAGCAACAACTTGGCAATATCGAAGCACTTCGCACCCTCATGAAGCTGAAGATTAGGGCGTGCAAGATCGACGAAGCGACTTACTTCATAGAAAGGCTTATCGAGCTTGAGCCTAAGGAGTTTGAGTGGCCCATGTTAAAGGCTAACATGCACATCTATAATGATGAGAGCAGTTTGCACAAAACATGTTCGAAGAAATCCTCAAGAGAGACCTGCTCCCCATCAAAGCATACCATGGCCTTGCCATGGCAACTTTAGAATCGAAAAAGCCAATAAAAGGGTTACTGAAAATGGTCGAAGAGGTAATGGAGCTTTGGAAAAAGAAGAACAAGAATCCAGAGGGGGGAGGAGGGGTAGGATGGTGGTCAGAGGGCTAATAATATCATAGGGGGTGGCATGGAAAGAGAGGAAGAAGATGAAGAATGGGTGCATTTAACCATATTTGCAAATGCATGTAGCCACATTTATCAAATATGGCTAAAAGTTGATGTGTGATGCACCAATTTTAGCAAAGTGTATCTAAGATAGCATTATGAAAATTACACTTCTCTCTTTTTAATTGAAAAGATAGGACCAAATCAAAGATAAGAAAATGGCAGAAGAACTCACCCTATAGGAAGTATTTAGTATACTAGCTAAAGCACACTTATTCATATAAATAACAACCATTTCGTGTTTTTAAACTTTAGCTGATTACTTAAATTTGTGAAGTCATGTATATAATTTCCTTAATTTTAAAAGCAGAAGTGGAGTAATAAGTTTTTCTTCTTTTTTTTTTTTCAAAAAAGATTTTATATTACACCAGTCTTGAGGAATATTTTTTGGATGGAAGATAAATTTTTATGTGAGAATTTCCACTTCGAGAATGTAAATTAATTTTTAATGTAGGTAAAGTTATGCTAAAGATAGATAAATTTTTAACATGACCTTCATAACTTATAACACCTATTAAAGATAGATGTTTCTGGGTTGATTGGTTTTGAGAGAAAACTCCCTGAACTAAACTAATCGATCTCTACTCAAAATCAACAAATTGGTTTGATTTTATTTTATTTTTTGGGATTTTAAATAAAAACTCACAATAAAAATTAAAACTAATTTATGTAACCCAATATACCTGATAACATAATAGGAAACCTCCCATAAAAGTGAAAAGGAAACCCAATCAACATATCTTCTAAACATATCAATCATATAACTAATTGAAAAATATTATTGTCTAGAAGTTTTGCTAGTATTAAATATTGCCTAATTCTCTAGAGCATGCAAAGAATTGCAATATCAAGCCTTTGGACAAACACTAACATATGAAAGAGTCCTAAAATCAAAATTCAAATTTACCTTAGACATTTGAAGCTTACGTTGGAGAAGACTTGGAGGCACAAAGGTACGCCAAAGGCTAAGAAGCAACATCAAAGAGCATTGGAATAGTGAGTGGATTGCACAGGATGTAATTCATGCATAATTCTGTCTGAATAGTGATATGCAAAATTTCATGCCGTCAATAGGCTAGGCGAATCAACTTGGATGCATAGATAGAAACTTTTGCAAACACAAGGGAGGAAACTATCTTTAGAGTTGGTGCTCACACAACTCTCAAATTGCTTAAAATGTCCCTCTTTGCTGTAGCAATTGGGTTAAATGATTTCCTTGATAATTATTTGACACCTATCATCTCAACCCCAAAGAGGATGCTAGTATCTCCAAAATTATTTGTGGCCACTTTGATATCAAGATTCAAACTAGGTACAACTTAATATAACTTTATAAGAACCTAAGAACAAGCATTGTGTCTAAATTGTTGTGTGTTTTATTTATTAATCAAACTCACATGTGCATATATTTCTATCTATATACACCAGCTATTCATCCTAGGAGAGAGACAAATTGTTGTGGTCAATGTAAGACTTATTGGCTATATACCATATATGATGAATATTTTTGGCGTAGATGCTAGAGATAACTAATGACATTTTCTCAAATTAGCCTGTCTAGTTGTTTAACTCCTAATTGAAGAGCCTTATTGTACATCTAAGGACAAAACTAGAGGGGTTTTCATTTGTTTATGCTGATATTTACTGCATTATGGAAGATATCCTCTAGAATTACAATGCATATGGTGTTTTGTTCTTTTCCTGACCAAGATTTTTCATTTACGTACCTTGACTTGCAAAAAGGCTACTTTTTTTAAGCTTCTTCTAAGAAAAAAATATTTAAAAAAAGGGTAATCAAATATTTTTTTAAAAAAATAAAATCTAAAACAGATTGTCATATTTCTTTCATAAGTTGAAAAAAAAATTAATAGAAAACTCCAAAAATTTACATCATATAAACACTTATGTAAAAGCTGAAAAAAATGCAGCTTTAAGAGCTAAGCGGTTGAGCCCACAGTATATTGGTTGTCTCTTGCATGTCTTATTTAAGCCTAAGATATCCCCTGTTTGGCTCCCAATCCCTTAAAAAAAATCTCATAAAAATAATTTATAATCTTACTGCCTTCAGTGAAAAAAAAATGTAGCTTTAAAAATTAACTATTTTAATGTGTAATAGGTTTCAAGTTGTTAGAGTCCTACATTGCTTAAAGATATAATCAAGATAGCCTTTATAAAAACTTGAGCAACCCTTTCCTCATGAGTTAGTTTTTGAGATTGAGTTAGGTCTATTCAATAATAATATAATATTAGAGCCTATCGGCCTATGCTTGTTATTGGGTATCATTGCAAATCGTCTCTTAAATGATGATACCAATGATATTTTACCCATAAATGTTTGGCAACCCTCCTAAGCTTGATCTAGCTTTGGTGAATCGGATTTTTTGTGGGAAACTAGGACTTTATTTTTATTTTAGTCTTAGCTATTTTTTTAGTTTAATGTTGAAAAATTTGTCTATCGATGTTTACATAACTAAGTTATAAATAATTGACCTATTATTACTTTAAATATAAAAGAAATTGTGGCAATAAAATTTATATGATTATTTAATAAAAAATATTGTAACAACAACTATTAATTAGCTTAATCTACAACATGGAGTTAGGCCTTCATATTTACGGGGTGAGATAACAATGTTTTTCATATGCTAGTTTTCTTATCTTATCTCATAAGGTCGTGTTGGTAGTAAAGCTTTGTCGAAGAGTGTTGAAAAAGGATTTTTCTAGGAGATGGATATAGGTTAAAAGTGACAAATATATATTTTTTTCTCTCACATGTTATGTTATTTATTAAAAAAAATTATTTCATGAGGAGGCATATAGCATGCTAAAGGGTGCCAAGTATGCACCCTTGCATTGTGGTCGGAGTTTCTATTATAGTATAGGCCTCTCATAAGGGAGCTAAAAAGGGTATCATGTGCATAAGTAGTTATAAGGATACTTTGAAATTTACAAACATACTATTTGGTATGAATGAAATTGGTAAAACTATTTACAAATATAAAATTAGTTTGCCTGTCACATACACACACACACACAGACACACACAACCATGTACGGTAATGCAGGGCCCACTTTAAGTTTCTCTCTATTGTAATTTGACCACATAATTCGTAGATCTCTTTCGTCAAGTTCCTTTTATGCCATAGCAATGCTAAAATATCTAGATCATGGGAGAGTAAAGTAATGGAGGTTTCTCAAATTCGTAATCTAGATTCTAGAGTGTTTGGTAGAGTAGTCTTTGGCTGACCAATTAGAAAAATTCTTATGAGACCAATGTGGTTGGCATAAGAATTATTAAAGCTACATGATCAATTGTCTAGTTGTTAGGGCTAATGTGTTAGGTGCTCTAAAGCCCTTAATATCAACAACATAGTATGGTCACCCAAGCAACAAGCTAAAAAGAATGATTAAGTTGCTTATAATGTTTATCTTTTACAGAAAAAAAAGGTGGATAAGTTACTCATTGAAGAACTCACAAATTATGGAATGGAACTACTTGTTAGGACTTGTTGCAATTTTTGGGGGGTTGATAAATAATTTGGCAAGGACAACATCATAGGTCAACTCATCACCTTGCATATATCAAGACGGACACACCTAGAATCCACTAAGAGTATTAATGGTGGAATATTTTCTTCATATTATATTACATTTTTGTTTTTCTCTCACATGATGTATGTTTCATTCCCTATCAAATTATGCCACCTGTACTATTCGTTAACAAAAAAGCTAAATAGTATTTTTTTTTTTTTTGTGAAATGACATACGAAATTTTTATTAATGATTAAGTGTTTTGCATTTTATGCAGGAGCAGTTTTTCTCTCTTCTCACTTATTGATCTTACCCTCTCTTAATTGGTTGGCAATTGTTTTGTAACATTTGATGAAAACTTATTCATCTCGGAAAGTAGCATTCACTCATCCAACACTGTAAACAAATTTCACATTGAATAGCAATCCAAATAAGGCGAATTCTGTGATGCACCTTACTTTGTGAGGTGCATTGCACACCTCGCAAGATTGATGGTCAGATGTGAGGATGCACAAATACACCCTCACATTTGACCATTAATCTCACAAGGTGTATTGGTGCACCCTCACATCTAACCATCAATCTTGCGAGGTGTGTGATGCATCTCACTTTATGAGGTGCATCACAGAATTCACCTCCAAATAAAATAAGCACGGATACAATAATGACTACAAAATTCCACAAAAGAAAAGAGCACATGATGAATGCACACAAGAGAGAGCTTCTGGTTGCTCGAAAAGGGTGAAGTGTATGTTAGTCCAGCATATTTGTTGGAGTTTCTAGTGATCCGCACCTTTTGACCATTGGATGCAGATTCATTAAGATCGGACAGTGGATGATTTCTTCGATTTATGAAATTATTAAAGTATCTAAGAGAATCAGATGTGTTAAATATTGCCAAAGAGTCCCTCTACTATATCCACGAGAGATGTTATCTTAAAATCCCAATCTTAAATCAACAACCCTCTTCCCCCAACATGAAACATATTTCCAGTCGTCTCCTTCCCGGAATGTGCATCACTGAGGTTATCCCTCCATGATCGCCTCACTTCTGGCAGCAACCAACCTTGCCAACAACCTGTTCTCTAGACATATTAAATGTAGCATCCATCCTATCCTCATCCATCTCTTCAAAGCACATCACAAATTCTTCCAAAATCTTGCAACATTCCCTGCCATTCATTTGATTTAAATGAGAAAATGCATGATTTAAATTTTAAAACCCCTAATTTCAATGGCGTCAACAAGAACAATCTAATTAACAGATAATAATCTGTCCATTTTCCACACTAATGTCTCAGCATCTACATGAATTCCATACTCTTTTGACACATTGCAAATGTATAGCCACAAGCTCATCACCTTATGCCACTTCTCTCAAAAAGGCATTCAATAAGGCAACAAATACTGCGGCCATTTCATGTACAAAAGCAAATTATTTTTTATTTGAGATTATTTTTACAGCACTAAATGATGTACAATATTGCTCAAATCAAACTAAACAAGTATGCAACCTTCAAACATGATTCACAAACAAAAGAAACCAACAATATATATATATATATATATATATATATATATATATATATATATATATATATATATATATATATATATATATATATATATATATATATAAACACTTCAGTATCCCTCAAAGTTGTAGACCCACTTGTCCGCCGCCTAGATTGACTATTATTGATACTATATTATCTATTGAAAATCTTCTCAACATCTATGCGATGGTCTCTGACAAAAGAACCTCAAAATGACGAGAGGCATTAAGTCTCTCTGACAAGACATAGGTTAAAATGAGTCACAATCTTTTGCCGACAAAAAAAAAAAAAACATATTTGGTCCTCATTAGCAATTTTAAGTTAAGAGGTGCGGGGTAATTTTTGTAGTTCTCTTGGGGGACCACCAGAAACTCCAACAAATATGGCAGACCATGTTATCAACCACCCTCAAAAAGTTTGGGTTTCTGCATGGAAGATGGATCTCAAAAGGGTATTCCTGTAGGGTGAGGCCCATATTATCTATAATAGCATCAAAGGAAGCCTGGAAGACTTCTTATACAACGGATTGTACAATGGATTTATCATGAGGGGGCATGAATCTTTTTGTAGCTTGGTTTTCAAGATACCTAATGTGGCTTTTGTTTTACAAGCATGCGGCTGGCAAATTGTTTGACAATCATGCGATATCTTCTGACTAAAGTGGGTGCTTCATGACACTACAAACTAAATCTTTGTTTTTAATGAGTGATGATAATTAATTTAAACAAGACAACCAGACAAGCCTCGGAGCGTTTAAAGATTTAAAAATCAATTTCCACTTGATTGCATACAAATCCAATCTAAATGGTAATTGATTGCCTAAACCCTATAGCTATGGACCTTTATTATTCTACAAACAGGAAGAAAAGCACAAAAAAGGAGTCAAAAGTTTATACAAAGAGAACTATTTGCATTCAGAAACCGTTTTATTTTGTTGTTATTGTTAAAATGAAAAACTAGACTACCAAAAAAATTCCATAAAAACGATGGAGGCACCAAAATTCTATCCAAGGGGAAAAGTGAAGAAAGCTGTTCGCAATTGCAACTGTACAATTTTTTATTTTTCTTTTCAAATCTAAATAATAATAAAAACAATAAAAAAAAATGAAGAGAGATTGAAAAGGAGGAGGAGGCAACAAAACAACGGGGTTCCCCACAGCATCCTCTTCCCAGCAAGAGAAGGAAGGAGGCCGTTTCCTGTTCCTCTACCACCGAACACACCATCACCCTCCTCTTTGCTAACCTGCGCCCTCCTCCTCGTTATCCTACGCACCCCCTTGCTTATTCTTCGATAACCTTCACCCTTCAACCCTTTCTCTCTCTTCGAAACAGAAACAGCAGCAGCAGCAGCAACCGTTTCCCCATTGGAAGAAGGGTTCCTTTCCGTCGTCGGGGGGGTGAGGGGAAGCTTTAGGTTTAGGGTTTCTGAGAGATGTGGGATGATGAATCTTCTCTCTCTGTGTTGGAAGCCGTTCGGCCACGGCGGCGGTGACGCCGCCGCCGCCGGAGGAGGAAGGGAAGGAAAGGACGGCCTTCTGTGGTTCCGCGACGTCGGAAGGTACGGCTCCGGCGAATTCTCAATGGCCGTCGTTCAGGCCAACCAGGTCCTCGAGGACCAGAGCCAGATCGAGTCCGGCCCCCTCGGAACCTTCGTCGGCGTCTACGACGGCCACGGCGGCCCCGACGCTTCCCGCTACGTCTGCGATCACTTGTTCCACAATTTCCAAGGTTCCGAAAATTAGGGTTCTTCTTCGCGTTTTCTTGTTTAAGTCTGGATCGTGATCATGAGTATTAGGAACTGTTTGTCAGTTTTCATCGATTCGCTTTTCGTGAACCTTGAAAGTTCTGCTTCTTTATTCTTTATTTTTTCACGTGAATCGGGTGTAAGTGTGTGATGTAGGAGCTATGTCTCTATCGGTCACTTCTTTTTTAGTTGGTGAATTGAATTTGGATGTTATTTTTGTGGTTATCACACATTGTGTAAGGTGTGATTCTTTTTTTTCCGTGTTTTGGAGCTTTGGACCCCAGAGCCTTTCAATTTTTTCGGTTTTTGATGCTCGTTTTTGGATTTTGGTAAAGGGGCATTTCTTATTTAGCTGTGTTAGGCTTTGTGTTTGTGCAGCTGTATCAGCTGAGTCACAGGGGGTCGTGACTGCTGAGACTATTCAAACTGCGTTCCGCCGGACTGAGGAGGGGTTCACCGCCCTTGTTTCAGAGCTATGGAGTACTCGGCCTCAGGTTGCCACTACCGGGACGTGTTGTCTGGTTGGAGTGATTTTTCAGCAGACGCTTTTCGTGGCGAATCTTGGAGATTCCCGTGTTGTGTTGGGCAAGAAAGTTGGCAACACCGGGGGGGTTGCCGCGATTCAGCTGTCTACTGAGCACAATGCGAATATTGAGGCCGTGAGGCAGGAGCTTAAAGAATTGCACCCTGATGATCCCCAAATTGTTGTCTTGAAACATGGAGTGTGGAGAGTAAAAGGCATTATTCAGGTAATTTTACATGCTTCCATCCTCTCAGAAACCGTCCTTATGTTGAAACCAACATTTGCATGAATGTGATCAAACATGTATTAATGACTTGAATTCTCCACTGTGTGTTCTTGTTTAAGTGCTGTGTGGAAGGAACTTGTGTATTTTGATGCTAGGAAAGTAGTGTCCTTTTTTTAATCTTTATGGTGTATTATGATGTGTTGTGCACCCCATTCCTCATGTTATCTGTTCTTATTCCCACCCTCACTATCTTCTTCATTATTGGTGCCACAATTCATCCAAAATGCCTGTAAAATTAAAAGGAGAATTTTCTATTAGAATACAGTAACTATCTCCCAATCCTTGTTCTTGTTAGTTATTGGTGCACAAAAAATTAAAAATTTTTTTTTTAAAAAATATCCTTGTTGTACTGAATCCTGGATTCACTTCTAATCATATTAACTTGCTAAGGCCGTGTGGCATACTGTTACATATAATAGAAGCAAAGACAGACTTGGAAAGCATTGTTAGTGAAGCTTGATGACTAAGTTCTAATTTATTGAACAATCCGATAATTCCATTAAGTATATTTGTTTTCCCTGATAAAATAAGAAATAACTTTTGTCCTATAGAAGGTGATTGAGGAATATAGAAAGATTATGAAGAAAAGAGGAGGATAAGATATCCTCTTAAGCAAGGAACAAGAAAGAAACATATAAAAGACAACCAAAGACATCAACACAGTAAAGTTCTCAAAACCCTTGTATATCTGTTTGTGAGGCTAACAGGGACAATGGTCCAAACGGTAATAGGCCTGAAAATTGATCCTGTCCTTGATGAGATGTAAGGCGTGAGAAAAATTCTTGAAGATATGATCATTCAACTAAAGCCAAATACACCAAAAGAGCAGCGTGCCAAAAGGCCCTGCTTTCTCAGTGTTACTAAAGTCGCTGAAGCTATTCAAAAGTAATAGCTCGAAGTTGATAGATCATTACCAGGATTTCACCCAAGCCTATGATGTGCGTGAGGGGTTTAGTTATCCCTCGTAATTTTCCTAGTTTTTATATATTAAAAAATATGGAAGTCAAAATTAATTCTTAGAAAAGTTTAAAAGTTCTTTTATGGAGGATATGATAAGAAGGATGGGTGCATTGGATTAGAAGGGATTTTTTTTTTTTTTTTCCCAAGTTGGCCTGTCTAGAAATGTAAATGGTTGGTACTGTCCAAAATTTGATACCTGTTTAATTTAAAAACTCCTGCTTTTACTTCACTTGCTGTTATTTTGTTTATCACTATAAAGTTTGTCGGTGAACTTAAATTTCAAGTTTGGTTTTCGTGCAAAGAAACCATTTGCATTGTTATAATGGTTTTGCATAAGAAAAATAAGCCCAGTAATCACATACAAACTGGAAAAGCATATGCTAGCATGTTCGGGAATGCTCAATTATTTTACATAACAGCTTTATTTTTCATAAAATCTGTTTTCACTAGAATGTAGTGAGTTTGGGCGTGATTATAATTTGTAATATGTTCATTTTTACTATAAAATAGCTTTTTATTCCTTAAAAGCTAAAAATTTGAGCATTCTGATTTTATGATTTTAGCTTATTTCAAAAACATTGAGATAAATACCTTTTAGCCCTCAACCGAACAGCTTTTTGAATAACATCATATCTGTTTTGGTAATTTAGTATATAAACACGATTCTTTTTATATAATCCAAAATAAGAATTTATCTTATAACCATGTACAAATTAATACATAAATTTTTATATAATTGATTTCTTAAGAAAATCGATTGTACACACAATCAAGTTTTAACATAATATATTTTTCACAGCTAATCCAAATACACTGCTTTTCCAGATTAATTTTCTGCATCTTGTCTTATTCGATTAATGAAGTCTATATTTGGTTAGTTAATGGCTCAAGTTTTGCAAGTAACTGCGGCTACTGTTATCTTATTTGTCAGCATTGCTTTTCTCCCTGCAACCGTTACGTATTTGTCAGTATTGCTTTCCACTCTGAATTAATGACAATATTGTATCACCACTTCCATGATATTTGGTGCAGGTTTCTAGATCTATAGGTGACGAATATATGAAACACGCGCAGTATAACCAGGAACCAATTAATCCCAAATTCAGACTTCCTGAACCAATGAACATGCCTATCTTGTCTGCTAATCCAACTATTATTTCTCATCCTCTCCAACCAAATGATTCCTTCCTTATATTTGCATCAGATGGTTTATGGGAGCACCTGAGTAATGAAAAAGCAGTGGATATTGTTCACAGCAATCCACGTGCGGTATGCTTATTTTCTACTTTGCTTTGAGTTTCTTATAGTACTTATTTGTGTACCGGACATCACTTCGTTCTTTGTATGCACTTTTACATGGCTACAAATTGCTTTGGTTTTATTTCTATTGAACTTGATTGAACCCACTGATTTAATCCAGCATAGCACAGGCTATCTGACAGTGACTCCTATTTTCTTGCAATATTATTGTGAATAGAGTAGTGTCTGTTGCTTATGTCATAGGCTTGACGAGTAAAACACATTTACTGTCCATGCTTCTCAACTGCTTGCCTTATGCTTTAAGCTTTATCATTGAGTTTCAAGGCCCCTTATCACTTCAATCTTGGTTATCACTTCAATCTTGGTTGTGCTTATCGTTTCTTCCTGGCAAGATTCAAATTTTATTGAATTCACCATTGTCGCCTACTAGATAATAATTTATTTGTCGATACGATTCCAATGATGAGCTTGTTTCCTACACTCTTACCTATCTGTAAGTTGTACTTTTGAGGCGCATATTGATGAGAAAAAATTGCTAGTCCCAATTTCTCGCAAATTTAGTGTGCACTTCATGTGTTACAGGGCTACCAAGAGTTGTTAGATGTCCATATGACATAAGTTTCTATGATTGAGCATTTTTCTACCGAAGCCTCATCGGGCATTGTACCGACTTTTAATCCCTCATATTGACCTCCTGTAGATAACTGCGTTCTCTCTCTCTCTCTCTCTCTCTCTCTCTTTCTCTCATGATCTTAACATATTAAAGGGAAATCACTTAGTACTGTCTATTCCTTTAAGTTTATGTTGCAGAAGACTCGAGATGACTTTATAGGTTAAACTACAAGTTTTATAATTGTAATTTCATGCTATGGCTTTGCATTTTATTTTTCCTGAGAGTTTTTGTTTTTCAGCTGGTTGTTTGATTGATTAGTTAGTTTTTTGGTCCTGTTCCTTCCCATAATATCTGGATTCCATAGGTGGCTAAATTCTGTTAATGCATGCAGGGTAGTGCCAAGAGGCTTGTGAAGGCTGCCCTGCACGAAGCAGCAAGAAAACGTGAAATGCGATATTCAGACCTCCGCAAGATTGATAAGAAGGTCCGACGGCATTTTCATGATGATATAACTGTTATTGTTTTATTCTTAAACCACGACCTTATATCCAGAGGCACAGTTCTCAACCCACCGCTCTCCATTCGTAGCTCTCTCGATCACTGACTTGTGTATCATTGTAAACATGCCTTTTTCTTCTTCTTTTCCTTTTTTTGGACGGCTTGTAAACATGCTTGTCTTACTTATACGGGTGTTCTGGCAACTGTACCAGTACATAACTGAAGAGGATGCACCATTGGTAACGTTGCTAGAATATACCATTTACGGTGCTGGCACGTATGGTTACTGATATTGAGATACTGAGACAACTTATTGATCAGGCTCGAACTTATAACACACGTTAGAAATTTGTCCATGAAAATAGGGGGGAAAAAAATCCCAAAGTCATTTTTGATTTAGCAATTCCATTCCCGACATCTGCTTCGTGTTGTTAGTGCTTCTTGATCTTTTTGGTCATATTCCGTGGAGTAGCAAGAGCTCATGGATGCTCCGTCCAGCATGTTGAGCTGATGAATCCAACTATTTGATAAAATGTTATACCGCAGTTTCGTATATTGAAAGACATCTAACATGTGCCGAGGTTTATGATTACAGATTTCGTCATCTTTTTTACCAAACGGATTAAAGTTAGAATTTGATGGGCATGGTGACCAAATCTTAGGATTGATTTTATAATTGACGTTGTTCAGACATTCTGAAGTAGATTGACTTCACTTTTTATTGTTATGGGAGAATCAATTCGCTTTTGAATAGATTATGGGTGCGTTTCTTCCTGGTTTTAAAAAAATAATTTTGAGATTTAAATTTTAAATTTTATTTTTTTAGCTTCTAAAAAAAATTAAAAATTAATTTTTTAAAATTTTAATTATTTTAAAAAAATTATTCAAATATATGAAAATTAATTTTTTAATAAAAAAATTTTTACCAAAAAAATTCCCAAATAAACACAATCTATATATATCTGTAAAGAACATATACAAATATAGAATTCGAATATGATACAACATGGATATAGAATATAATAATATTTAAAAATTATGTAATACAATATAATTATAGTATAACATAAAATTAATATGAAATTAAAAAAGAATAATTATTATAATATTAATATAAAATTCTTATTTATATAAAATTTGAAAAATAATTATAATTTAAACATATTTAAAAATTCAAAATTAAGAAAAAATACCGCATGGCAAGGATAGTCAAAGGACTTTTATGTGATAATGTAATAGATGAAAAAACTGTAGAAGCAAAAGGGCAAAACACCTAAACTGGGATTTTCAAGCCTAAGTCTGCTCAACCTAACCCAGTTATTTGAGTTGGGTTTCAGCCTTAAAAATTAGACCAGACACTGGTACATTTTCAGTTGATTTGACTTAGTTCAATATTATAGAATAGTTTAAGAATTCCATTTTTTAGAAAATTAAAAAAAAAATAAAGCTTTTTTGCTTAAATTAATATGATATGTACACAATGTTAATATTTTTATTGATATAATCTATTTAAAAATTTATAATTTAATCGTACATTATGTTTAAATTTGCATAATAAATATTAAATTGACCTGATCTTTTTTGTTTGGTCAACAAATTTTCATTAATAATCAAAGCCATTGGTACAATAGAACTTGATAAACATAAACTAAGACTAAGATTATAACCAACACTTACTCTACAACATTAGATAGCTACCATAAGAAACGTGGATGATTTTGCAACTATAGATATACATAACATGAAAGTAATTAAAGGCGTGTTGGCTAGATCTCTTATATTGGCTCTGAAGCACCTTCAACCAATTTTAGAAGCTGCTGTATAGATAGAATAAGGTGCCTAGCACAAACTGCAAGCCACTAACTAAGCATCATAAACACACAATCTTTTGAGCCAAAAAGACTGAACACGTGGACATTGGGATCACCAAACACGGGGGCATCCAAGCCGACTTCGTGATACAACTACATTCTTGCATGATCTAGAAGTTGCTGCTATCAAGAAAAAATTTGTTGGCTGGATATCAACATGCGATCTTGCAATACACAAGGAAGGAGTTATTATCGAAAACCACCATGAAGAAGCTACCTTCAAAACAAGTTGAAAGAAAGAGTAGAGAGAGGCGCGGACACGGCTGGTTTTAAGGGAGAAAGGACAGGGGGGTGGAAGGGACAGAAACTGCAACGCTAGCTTTTGGTAGCTTAACTTGATCTTAAATGATGAATTATGAGTTATATCGGACCAAAACAATGTCCAAAAATACTTCCCAGTCAAAATTTTAGATGAATTGGGCAAGATTAGATGACCTAGAACAACCTGATCCATTGACACCTTAACGGAAACGATTCACACCTGACTTATCCACTAACAACGGCAAAGAAAGGGACCATTTCGTGTCTGAGCATTTTTTTTTTTTTTTTCAATATGACCTAGATATCATTTTGGGCATCTATTATTGATGTATAAATAAATAAAGATTTTACTTATGTTTATAGTAAATATTGCGGTGGATGCGTGATAAGGCAACTAATAGAGTAATATTATATATATATTAAAAATATATATTTTTAATGGATACTATAAAAAGAAAAAGACACAATTTTTTTTTTCTGTATTTTGTTAGTAATTAAAATTCTTAATTATTAACACATAATTTTTCGTATTTTGTTACAGGAAAATTTATAAATAATATAACTAAAATTTCCAATTATTAATAATAAGTAATTTTCCGATTACCAATGATGTCTAAAACATTTATATACCAACTACTATACAGTATACACTTCGTTTGTTGGGAGAAGGAGACGGATCGTGGTGACACTGCCACGAACACAACGAAGGGTACTCATAGCTCCAATCTTAGCAAGTCTTGGTCATGCTCCATTGGTTTGCTTAATCCTATCCCATTAAATGGGACCGAGTTCAAGACTAGCGCAGTCCATGATCCAAACCACAGCTCCAATCTTAGCTATGGAGGCTAGCAGATATGCACCACCTATAGCATGCCAATCTTGCCTAAATATCCAAGATATTAAATAGTATCTAGTATAGATTGTATTCAATATGTATACATGCAAACCTCTATCAGGTATGTGTAAATTGAGAAAAGATCAAATTCAAGAACTGCGCTTCTATTGTTCGTAATGCATCATGGTCTTCTTTATTTAGGAAATCAGCCAAAAACATGAAGCATACGTAGTTGCCCTAATTAATTACCCAGACCCATTACGCAGCACTGATACATTTAATCAAGTGCACACACAACACAAGGAGACTGATTATAGCTCAATCTTGGTGAAACCAACATGCATTCTCATAAACATATGTATGTATAATTTTGTTGTTATTATACTGCAAAGTGCAAACATGCTGGTTCCACTTTATTTAACAGGTGCGCTCAGTACATGCAACACCATGCATATATTTACCGAGCTTCATCTTCCCCACACACTCGCAAGAGATTCTGGCATGAATATAAATTAACCTTATATTTAGACACACTTACAATAAAATTGGGCCCATCAATTTTGATCGATATACACTATATATGTTTGGGCTCCAATCTAGAGTATGCACCTAAATATAAATTGTTAAATTTATATCTTTGCAAGAAATTTTCCCACCCTAGCTAATACTTAGCTAGCCGTTTATGGGGGTGGCCTGTGAACATCCACGAAATAGTGGTGGCTACCAGTGGATGATCCAGAATTATTACCGTAGTTCTGATAGCTGTCGTTTGTGTCATCGTCATCATCATCGCCACCATTAGCATCATTCGTATTTGCGGTGTTGGTATTTGCGGAGTTCTTGTTTGGGAGGTCCTGTGCTTCGGTGCCACCAGCATTGGCCTTTCGACCAAGAGATGTTTCGCTCAGAAGGTTGCTTTTTGCCTTCATCCTTTGCTCATTCTCCTCCTTCACTGCATCAGCTTGCAACGTTGTCACAGCCAGAATGAAAGCTAACAAGAGTGCAAGTAATAAGGTCTTCATCATATGCTTGATCTCTTTGCCACAACCTGAAAAGGGGTATAAGACATCAAAATTAATGGAGTTAAATTGTGAGTTATATCTTTAGCAAATAATTTTGCTCCATTATAAGCTTAGAGTGAAACTCTTAGAAAACATAGTTGTGTAGCTATCAGAATATGATCACCTAATAATAAACAATACTAATTAAAACATAGAAACTAAAAACTTATAATGTCAAGATTAATTAAAAATTTAGACGTGTATACTACTACCAAGTTATATGTCAAATATATGAGAGCTGCGATGATTGTACTGCAAAATGTGGCAATTTATAGATGTGATTGTGTGAAAGTACTATTGGTTGAAAAATTCTTATGTGCATCCAGAGTGATTCATTGCCTAGTTGCATGCTATATTAGCTTTATAGTGGTTAAGAAAATAAAAATGATCTATAAAGGCGGATAATTGAAAAAATAAAGACTTGTATTATATAAACTAATGAATTAGAGCAAAAATAATATCTCTCTCAGAGCACATAAGAATTTTTACTGTTGAAAATTTAGACGCAAGAGTAATCCCCTATCTAGCTATCACTAAAGAAGGCAAAGAGTTTGAGTGGAGTTGCCACTAAGTCATGGTGTGCTGCCATCATTCTATCGCTTGGTAAGGCCACCAAAAATGAAATTATGATCATTATGATCCTTTAAGTAATGCAATTTCATGGTTTAAGTTCAATTATTCAATCATTAAAGGCAACTTTTTCGCTTCATGGCTTTATATAATGGGAGACAATTTGCTGTTTTTTTCATTAATTGCTCCTGTTTCATATGCTACTGTAGCTAGTTGACTCGCAATTTTTTTACAAACAAAAGGATATGGTAAAAGAGGGTTTAGTTAAGAAATTTCGATGTAGAAAAGGCACTTGCTAAACGATCTTTTTGCTACTTCCTACGTTAATAATAATTTTAAACTATGTAAATTAATATTACCACCTAAACTACCATATTAGGAAAGAGACAATAATATTTTTATGCACTCGATGTCGTATCATGCAGGTTAATTTTTAAGCGCATCAAGAGGACTGTACTACAGAAACCAAAAGCATGCTTCAGTAGATTACATTAACTGAAGGTGGAATTTATGCTTATAGAATCTTGTTCACTCTTGTTGGGATACACCGTACGTATCTTGTTGGTATTTATTACCACACATGTGGTGAATGATTTATTAGTGACTAGTTTTTTTGGGTGCTAATTAGTGATTTTTTATTTTTATTTTTTAAATGGTGAGAGACATTGCTCTTTCAATTTCAGAGGATGGAACACATACAATTATTCTCCCTCTCAACAAGTGCACTAATTAGAAATCGAACTTATATCCATATCCTTATAGAGGACTAAGCTGCTTACCACTTGTCTTACAATTTCTTGGTTGAACTTTGCTTATATTTCTTCTATTTCATGAATATTCCTCCCATGTATCTAGAGTTTCAATTTTGTTCTAACTTGTCTTTTAATTCATAGTCAAGCTATAAAGAGTTATTTACAAGGATTTGCAGTTTTGATATTGAGGTGTATGTCATTACTAAAGAATTACTACCTTTGTATTTATGGTGCTATTGCAATATTATGTATTGATCATTAATTTCTTTGTTGGTACTTCAGTTTTTATTAATTGATATGTTAATTATATTCTATGACTTATTAATTGTTACCTTTTAATTTTTGGAATCTATAGATAAATTAAAGCTATATTTGTACAAGATTCACATTATAACAATAGAAGTGTTACAACAAGTTGCTTTTTCTTGCTTTTATCCTAATTAGTTTGCTCATAGTAAATGATTAATTTGTTGTATCACCCACAAATTTAAGTTGATTTTTAAAAGTATACATAGTGTTTCCACTTCTGGATATATCATACTAGATCTGCACTTTTTGCTTATCATAAAGATTAATATAAGAGTTGTGACTACAATTTTAAATTACAAATTTCTTATTTTCTATTCAAGATCATTCTTTTGCTCCATACACAATTCCATTACTTTTTAATCCTCTTCAACAAGCAATTCTATGACTCATTTAATTTTGAAGTCTCTATCAAGAGGTCATGATACATTTTAATGCAAGAAACTTTTTTTTCATGTAGTAAATGAAATAACACATGTTAAACAAGCAAATAAAAATAATGAGAAAAATAATAAAAAAATATCAAATAAAAAAATAAAGAGATCAAAATAAATCCATGAAATCTAGGAATAAATACTAGTTATTGAATAATTTATATGAAAGTTATAAAGAATTCTTATAAGGAAATTATTCATAAAAATATCATCTTTAAACTAAAAATATATAACTACTCCAGCATGTCTTAATGCAACTTTTATATCAGTGCAGCAAGAAAAAGCGTGTCTAGTTATAGTTATGAGGAAAATTGAAGGAGGCATCGTAAAAATACTCAAATAGCCTTTCTTTTCCTAGGTAATTCAAAAGCATGCATGTAATAAGTATTAAATAAAACAACTTGTAATAAGTTTATAACAAAAAATAGAAGGTAAATAGCCGAAAGATGTAATTACAACATAAATTTTGGAACAAAATTTTTGTTATTTTCATTAAATTATATATGAGACATTATTATATAATTCAATATTAAAGGCAACGTAAGTGATTATAATTTTAAATATCAAATTGTCTATATTATCAACCTTTAATATGTTGGTATATTATTTAATGAGTTTTTTGTTTTTTTGGGTGTCATTGGAGGGACTATAGCCCCTAACAAACAATAAGTTTAATTATTTAATGAGTTTAATTATATCAAGATTTGAATGAGTTTAACAAACAATATATAGGGGGCGTGTCATATGAGAGAAGTGATTTATTATAAAAGTGAGAAGAGCAAAGTTTGGTCATATAACTATACATGGAAGGTCAGGATTCAAAGTTATTTAAAGGTCATATGATCACTAAAAAAAGTCACATGACTTCATGTTAATTGTGAGAGGATCAAGTGAGAAGAGTGGTTCATTGTGAGAGTAAGAGAAGTAAATATTAACTATAGATTTTATATGCATAGTCAAAATTAAAACATAAAATCATGTGACCTTTTTAAGTAATTATATGACATTTAAATAACTTTGAATCCTGATTATTCATGTATAATTATGTGATACCTCGATTCGATTTTTGGATACGACACCAGTTGGAAGAGTAAGCCTAGTTACATCTAAAAGATATTAGCCTCCATCCTTGGTAATCGGGAGGGGGATACGTATCCTTGATAAACCCCATATGAGCTAATGGCTGTGATTAAGAACTTTTCTTGGAGATTTATAGGTTTGATGCAAATGATCATGTTTAGAAGAATTGGAAAATTTGAACTAAAAAAGTGGCACACCAATGTGTTTTACAAAGTGTACTCTATTTAATAAACAAAATATAAGATAAAATGTTTTCAACATATCAGATTGCATGTTAATAATAAAATTCATCAGATATAAATAATAAATTATAATAATAGTCAATCAAAATATAAGATGAAAATAATATATTATTTGGCATGTTCTTTGCTCGTACTTAAAATTATTGTCAATAATAAAGCATAATGTAATTTTGTATTTTAATTGGTAAGTCGTAAAACAGCTCTTGCTGAGTTATACTAACTTATCATTAAAATAATTATTTTAAAAAAATTATAATTTAATAATAAAATAATATTGAACATTTGAAGATTGATATGTGAATAACTGAAAATTTATCCAAATTAAACTAAAAGTTTAACTATATTTCAGGTTAATATGATAAATGTGATATAAGATAACCAACTTCACCAATAATATAATCAAAATATTTAATTATTAACACATCATTTCTCAATTTTTTATAAGCATATTTACCCATAATGCAAAAAAATTGGTGTAGCTATAATAATACTTTTCTTAAAGCTTAATTTGGATACACTATAGTGTAAAAGAAGTTTTAGATAGTCAACTAATCATATATCCTTATATTTATATGATCATTTAAATAGTGAGTGTGAGACTTAACTATATTTGCTATTATGACAAAATATAATTAGATAACAATATAAGAAAATTTTACATTATCAGTGTATCCAAATTAAATTTATTTTTTTATATGAATAGTACTTATCTATAAATACAAAAATGAATATGATAAAATAACAAGATTCATCAATATAACTGAATTTTTTAATTATTTACGCATAATTTTTCATATTTTTTTCATAGGAAAATTCACATATCAATTATCATGCAAAAAAATTGGTGTAGCAAATAATAATAATTGTCTTTAAATGCCAGTAATGCCCATTCGCGCTCAATTTCCACGTTTATATATAAAAATAGTTTTGAAAATCAAACGTTTGCAAAACACCATTCATCTCCCACAAATGAAAGATCACCAAACGCCACACAAGGTCTCTGTCTCTGCTCGCTCCGTAGAGAATCGTAACGCCAGATTCAAGGATCTTCCATCCAAGAAATGTAACAAGGCACTCCACAATCCCTAAGCCCTAACTTCTCAAGGATTAAAGGATCTTCGTCTTCTTCTTCTTCTTCTTCTTCTTCTTCATTTTCCTTCCTCATATTCGATTCCTCTTATTCCCTTTCTTCTCTTTCGCGCCAGATCACAGGCAAGAGCTTGAATACAGCATTCACTTCCGTTTCTGAAGATTCCGTGGATTCTTCACCGATCTCTGAGATCTCGGACGTAAATCGCAACGAAGATGCCACGGTGAGTTCGAATCTGAGCGTTCCTTCCCATTTTATCGACTTGTGTGAGATGAAACTGTAAGAAGTAAGAAGCTACGCAAAATGAATAAATAGTTTTGGTAATTGTGTTGGTCGTTTGTCTAATTTAAGCTTCACTTGAAAATGTTCGATGTACATATTGAGTGTAATTGTTTATGTGTGAAAGGTATCGGGCCAGAGGCTGGGAAATAACGAAGAGAGTGAAGAAGATGAGTTGAAAGCAAAATGTGATGTGTATGATGATTAGCTTGATCATTGCACTAGGTTCAGTACAGTATATATAGAGTACAGACACGATGGCTTGCTGCACAAGGAATGACTCAACTAACATAACTACCCTCAACTTGCATAAGTAACTTCTAACTAACTGCAACAGCATCTAACAGCTTCAGCTCATCCTTTCTCCCTAATAATGTGACGCGATTCTTAGGTGTGTTGATTTGTTATTAATTTGTGTGATCTATCAATAATGCGATTCTAATTTAAGCTTGCTTGAAAATCTTCGATGTGCATATTGTGTGTAATAATTTATGTAAAGCAATTCTTAGGCGGGTTGACTTATTGTTAATATGTGTATTATCTTTCAATAATGCGACTCTAATTTAAGCTTACTTGAAAATCTTCGACGTGCATATTGTGTGTAATAATCTATGTGATGCAATTCTCAGATATGTTGATTCTTCGTTAATGTGTGCAAGGTCTTTCAATAATGCGATTCTGTTTGTGGTTGTCAATCAATTGGATGTCCTAGACATATTGTACTGTTTGGATTCCGAGCAAAATGAATAAGCAAGTACAGTGGAGGCTTTAACTGATGTAAATGGTTTGCATCTGTTTCAGACCTTGTTGGAAGAACCTTCCTCCGTGACCCTACTTCCATCTGATATAACTCCGTCTAGAAAGACCAATGACGTTAGAGGAATCAGTTCCACTAATTGTCTTGGTGCCTATGAGTTGGATGGTTCCAAGTTCGCTTCCGTGGAGGCAGAGATTGCTGTGAATTTTCTCAGAAATGTTAAACCTCAGGTCCTCAATTCAGTTAATGCTGCCCCCCAATATAGGAAGCTTATGGATGAAATAATTGAGTATGTCATACAAGATCTCTGTACAAATACCCCGCCAGTGGACAGAGACCACTTTGATAAAGTGCTTTCAGCTAAAAACCAGATGCTGTTTCTATGTTTCTTCATTTGGATCATTGGGACATCATTTATGCTTTTCTTCAATTCAGATGTTCAAAGTGGACCAGCGCCAACTTGAATCATTTCAGTGAGGCTGATATGCATTTAGACCACGGGAAAAGAGGTAAGATCTCCATTTATTTGGCTCGATAAATATATCTGCAACTGAAATTCTTGAACAACATCAAAGAGATAGTACGTCCTCCTTACACTTTAGATACGTTGAATGGCCCTTAACTTGGATAGTCTTTCATTGAAGTGGTTATACATGTATGGATATTTGGATATGTGGTTGATATTGATTACTCCTGTTATTAAGTGATGTGCACATATTGATTTCTTAAATCACATTCTTATACTTCGAGTCAATGGTTTATGCACATTAGTACCATTTGCCAGCACGCATCTACAACATGGAGGCATATGTCACAGATTCTGGTTACTGGGAGTGCAATGATCGATAACTATAAAGGTTTTGTTGGTTAGGCAGGATGTGTTGTCCTGACATGTATGAGCAATTTCATTAAAAAAATCATCATATACTTGACATCCAAGAGATCTCAAACTCTGGCATTATCTCAGAGAAAGCTCACTTTTTACCTATAAAGAACTTTTGCTCTAAAATATCAGCAAATTTCTTAAACAAGGTATACCCTATAAGTGCTTCTCTTTGGTCATAGTTGACTGGTTTGCTTGATCCGGAATGCATATTCTTCTTTTTTTTGTTTAGTCGTGTTGAGGCACACTGACTTTCAAGTTAATAACTGAACCAGAAGGTAGTATCTATTAAGGTTGGAAAAGTGTGCATACCTTGATGGCCTTAAGCATTATACAATGGACTAAATGCTGAATTATGAGGAAGGATTTGAAGGATTCATTTTCGATTACTGATCATGGGGAGGAAAGAAGAGATTTCTTCCCAAGTTGTGGAAGATAGTGGGGAAGAATCAAGTACAGGATCGAGTATTAATTAACGACATGAACTTCTACATTCCGTCCCTAACAGTATTTAAACCCTATTGATTTCTTTTGTTATTATGATTCTTTCATATAGATCATGATGCCTTTTGGGTCCTTACCTTCCTCTGTTGATGGAAGTGGAGTCATAGTTTTTCACTTTTTTAATATATTTTTATTACTCACCTGTTTCAATTTATTTATCTATTTGGATAATTTGGTCCATTCTTAAATTAATATATCTGGAAATAAAATTACATCCAGATATATTGATTTAAGAATGAATCAAGTTGTCCAAATGAACAGATAAATTGAAACGGATGGAGTAACAAATAACCAAAGATAATAGCCTGATTATAAAACTACACAGTTTCTTAATCCTCAGTGGTGTTGTTGCTCGGGCCCATAAAAGTAGTAGATCCATTTCTGATATACTCTACCGGATCCATTTGTTGTAGTCTAGTTATACGACAACTGATTCCATTTGTATACAACAAATCCTAACGTAAGCAACTTGTAAGTGTACCGGTCGGATTCACACATAATAAGTTTCTAATGGTCAACATTTTTCTGGAGGAAGAATGCATATAAGATTTTTACTTGTGTCAGATTACTGAATACATCTTAATCAAGAAAAAAAAGGAGAAAAGAAAGGAGAGAATACTGAATACATCACTGCCAGCTATTCCATGCTGCTTGATGCTCTTTCCAGTCCGTTTGAAACTTGGATGAGGCCTCTAGGCACTCGCTTTTCCATTCAATTTGTTAATCTGTTCTGGGTAATGTTACTGCTGCTTTCGCAATCCATGAAGAGCTTGGTGCCCTAAATACAAAGCAAGGAAAAAGGCTGTCTCATCTATATTTCCATAGAAGTGTACTCCTACTGTTATATAATTCAACATTTAGTAAATGAATGGCCAAATAATGAATCATCAACATATAATATGATCATTTCAATTTTTGTATTCATTTATAGTGGATTTGTTATATGATAGGTGGCGGTCGTGAGCTGCTTAGAGATGTATCTTGGATTTGATTTCACCGAACATATGGCCATCCCGTTTTAACTATCAATAAGGCTGTCTTACATGCCATTTTGAAAAGGGTGTGATGGATACTTAACCAATTTGTTAAATGCGGAAGCTAAAAAGAACCAATTTGTTACACAGAAATCATTATGAGAATATAAATTTGAGAAACGAGAGTGACGATAAGAAACATTCATAAATACATATTGAAAAATGTTAGAGAATTATAATTTTTGCTTGAATTTATGTTCCTAAATGATGTATGCAAATTGGCTCTTAGATAAATAAGTGAATAATATCACTTTATTCTATTTTATAATTATCTTGTTTTCGTTAAAAATTTTGACCACTTTTTCTGGCAATGTACCATTACGTATACATAACTTATCATGTAAATGTTTCTTCACCTCTTTGTCTAAGATATCATTTGAGTTTTCTTCTTTGGCCACTGGATTTGTTATTAGAGCAGAAAGTTGGTGTTCTTCAATTAGGGAACACTGCCTCTCAATCAAAAGGAGAAGAGAAGAAAAGAGATATATTTAAAGTAAAGAAAAAACAATCCGACAGCACGTTTTTTAAAAAATAATATGTTGTGCATATCGAATACAAATCTTTTAGCCTGGATTTGTTATGAAGTACGGGGGAAAAAGAAAGAAAAAAAATAGAAGCAAATCCAGTCACAGTTAGGATTCTGAAAAACTCTGGTCAAGACCGTGTTTGTGGGAAGAATTACTTATAATGTTGGTCGTCGTTTTGTTTTTAGTGTGGGAAGAGGGGGCAAGGTATGGGCTAAATTGTCCGCATCTTAATGAGAAATTTAAATGCTTTGGGAGTAAGAAAAAATTTTGTGTTATTTCATTTGTTGCGTACTATTTTAAATAGTGCAGTTAATCGTTATCTTATATTTTAGTGGATTAATTGTAGTTTATTTCATATATTATAGGTCATATACACTTTATTCTCTATATTTTAAAAATATACATCCAAATTATCTATATTTTTACAATGTGCATTTTGGCCCCTTTGTTGATTTTTTCATCAATTATAAATAAAAATGCGGGATGTTGAGTTGCACATTTTGGAAAATTCAGATGGTCAATTCACACATAACCCAAAAATTCAGGGGAGTATAGTATACTTATTTGGAGTTAAAATGCACATTATGAAAATATAAGTAGTCGGTATATATATTTTTAAAATGTAGGGAGCAAAATGCATATAACCTATAATGTAGGAGAATAAACTATAATAAACTCAATTTTAATAGTATTTTAATATTCTAATTAAAAAGGTACACATTAGATCATATTTTACTCTTGAAGTATTTAATAATTTCTCCTTTCCAAAGCATTATAATTTAATGTCGTTGCTTCCTTAATCTGTTTCATGTATTGGCGACGGACTGTTATCTGACAGCTAAGGCTATGGCATGGAAGTAGTTTGAAGCTCACAGGAGAAAATGATAAAGAATGACGATAGAACAGTGACACTAAATAAAATTCCATAGGTTTCTTTCAAAGTGAATACAATCAGAGCTATTTACTTATTGAAAAGATTCACCGACATCCATTTTTGGTTGGAAAACGACTTTCTATTTCTTTTGTGTCGTGTGATGGTAAAATTTTAGTTTGATATCACCAATTACCAAACAGGAGGGAGTTAGACTATGGACTGCCACTGGTATTTGTTATTTAATACTTGAAAAGTGAAAGTTTTGGCGTAATCCGTGAATGTACTTATACTAATTCTTAAGTCAATCCATGTGAGAGTAGGACATTGAAAACTACCTTTAATTAAAGCAAGATTTGGTGCAACAGTAAAATTTGCACTAGAACACCAATGTCTTATGTTGAGGTATAATCACGTAGGAAAAGAAAATTTATTTCGCCAGCACCACATTGGACTTGGTGCAGTATAAATTTTTTTATGCTTACATGCATAATTTGAAAGATGTTACACGCAAAAGCAGGTTCAATTTAAGGTGAAACTCTCGAATTAAGTAGATCCGCAAATTTGTCTGGACTACTGATACGATTCAAGCTCATCCAGTCAAGAATCAAAGGGTGAGAGGTGCCCCCAGCTGGGCCACAGATTTTGTATACAAAATATAGTGTAAATAAACAATGTTGTATTACTGTTGTCATTACAAATATAGTTAGTTATAGGTCGTTAAGTTGTAAAATAAGGAGGACTTTTAATATTAAAGTGGCTGTTGCGTGATTAGTTAGGCATGATTAGGAATTGTTGTAAGTAATGGAAGCCATATAAGGTTCCCCATTACCTATTGTAACTCATTCTTTTCTGATCAATAAAATTGGAACGAGAGTACCGCCTCTCTTTGCTACTGGAGTCAAGAACCTGACTCGAAGAAGGTTCAACAACTGCAGTCCACATACTAGTGCTTCGTAAACCGAGCAGCCAACAATTCTGGTGTTTAACTTGATCAGGATTGCCTCATAAACAGTATCTCATCATTATCATTATCATTATGCACAAATTGTTATATTACTCGTTTGTGGAACGCTATATTCTAGGTTGATGAGATTTGACGAGGAGCCAAGTAGAACAACCTAAACTTTGGCGCAATGTTCCCACTTTGGTTTCGCCACGCGCATCTTGAGTGCACATGTGAAAAAACATCATTGAAGCGATTCATTCGGAACCAATTTGACTGGCCAAGATAGATAATTGAATGATCTTGGATTATCCTTTAACACTGATGGGCAGTAAGTACCTTACCTTCATGTTCATTTAATGCCCCAACCTTTGCATTGTGTCTCACCAAAGGTAGTTAACCTCTCTGCGCATCATAATGCCTAATAGTGATATAGCATTCCAAACTATATATATATATATATATTAAAGTTCTCTGTACAATGTACGTACCTGTTGACATACATACGGTAGTAGTACCACGCTATGGAGCTATGGACACTAAGAGTGAGAAATCTTAATTAGGCACTGCTTAACGTCATGATTTCTTTTTTTTAACAAAAATATCTTTTTATGTACATTAACAATTAAATTTGTGTGTTTTATATTCAACGGTACCTACATTTCAATTTCTATCCTTATGCTTATGTCCATTTAAGGCAAACAATATTGCAAAATCACCCAGCACTTGGGTCATTCAATTTTATCCTTTTTATTTTTGAACCTCAGTTATTGACATAATTAGTTGCGTAGCTTTCTCGTGCTATGTCTTGAGTCCTGAGCTTCGTCCAGTGAAGTAGCGACAGCATTGAACCCCAGAATTTGCACCAAGAATTATTATTACTATAGCACAAAGTGCAAATGGGGGATTGACAAAAGAATCAAAAAGCAGGACAGGACACCATTTCCTGCTTCTGCTGTTTCGTTCACATCGGCTAATTATGAAATAATTGAGGATTATATTGACAAAAGAATATACAGTAAATAGTACTTTGTACCTTTCAATTCAATAATCATCCATCGGCCTATCCAACATCTTTCATTCAACCAAACTGATAGAAACCACAAGATAAAGAACAAAGAGAATGAAAGAATAGTGTATTATTCACACTCCCTGATTTGATATTAGTGATATCAGTCAAGGAAAAGAGAGAAAAACAAGTATGAAATATGCAAGAAAATAAGAGAAGTCTTGAGCACTAAAGCAACTCAGACTCTCCAATACAAACCCAATATTCTGCCTACCTTCCCTCTCACCTTACTCCCATACAAATATGCTCTTTTCCCAAAAAATTCACCAACGCGCGCACTCCTCATGCCAGCAAGGCACTCACAACAAGAAGTTAGTTAAGCTACTAAGGCCCACTGGAGTCACTCATTCCCTCAGGTTTTCCATTTCCTATAATGCCCCTAAACTTCTTACGATTATACACCTTAATTCCTTCAGGGAAACGATCTCTAACAATACCCTCTTCCTGAACTACCACCTTGTCCTCAAGGTGGAAATCTGGAAAACTCAATTTAATGTCTGCTGCAAGTTCCCAGGAGCTTTCAAATTCAGGCATGTCTTGCCACTTGATCAATACTTCCAACTCATCTAGGGAGTTCTTTCTTACAGCCAACACCTCTGAAGGTTGGACCTTCAACTCCCAATCATCAGTGAGACCAGCAGGTAGCGGTTGGAAACACCTCTTAAGCATTGAGACATGAAATACAAGGTGCACCATGGAATCCGCAGGCAACTTCAACTTGTATGCAACCTGTCAAATTCATTCCATCACTTCAAAAGGGCCATAGTATTTAGGACTCAGCTTCTGATTAATTCGGGTGGCTAGGGATTTCAGCCTATAGGGCTGGATGTTGAGGTAGACTTTGTCTCCAACCTCAAACTCAACATCTCGAGTCTTCTTGTCTGCTTGATTTTTCATCCAGTTCTGAGCCTTGCTGAGTTGCCATTTTAATTCCTCAAGAATAGAATTTCTTTTAGCCAGTAACTGGTTTACACCTTCCACAGCAGAAGCTGGGACATCACCTCTGAGTAAAGTTGGTGGATCCCTACCATAAACGGCTTTAAATGAGGTGGTTTGAGTTGAAGCACTGTAGGTGGCGTTAAACCACAACTCTGCCCAAGGTAACCACTTGGGTCACTGTTTTGGCTTTGTTCTAGCAAAACACCTTAAATAGCCCTCCAAGCACCTATTCACCACCTCCGTTTGGCCATCGGTTTGGGGGTGATAAGTTGAGCTGTATTTCAACTTGGTCCCAGCTTGCTTAAACATTTCAGACCAGAAAGCACTCATGAAAACTCGGTCTCTGTCAGTGATGATGGTTGCTGGAAACCCATGTAACCTCACAATCTCCTTCACAAAGAGGGCTGCAACCTCCCTTGCCGAGTACGGGTGGGAGAAAGTAATAAAGTGCAAATATTTGGTGAATCTATCAACTACAACCAAAATGGTATCCATCCTATGAGCCCTCGGTAAACCTCCAATAAAATCCATAGATAATTCTTCCCAAACTTGCGATGGAATAGGGAGTGGTTTGAGCAGCCCTGCAGGTGATAGGGCCTGATGTTTGTTTCTATTACAAGTATCACAAGCCTGGATATACTGTTGTATAGATTTTTTCATTCCTTCCCACCATAATAACCCTGAGATACGTTTGTAGGTTCTAAAAAAACCTGAATGGCCTCCCAAAATAGTATTGTGAAATTCTTCTAGAATCAGAGGGATCCTTGGGGAATCCCTTGGAACCACCAACCTACCCTTATAGTACAACCTGCCCCCTTTTGAGTTCATAACCTTGCTAAGATGAGTTCCCTTGAATGAGATCTAGTATGACTTGCCTCAGTTTATCATCATTTTGCACTTCTTCCTCCAACCCCTCCCAATCTTGGAAAGAAATAGTTGAAATGGCATTGTAATACAGCCTGCAAGAGAGAGCATCTGCAGCTTTATTTTCTTTTCCAGCTTTGTAATTGGTTTCAAAATCGAAACCAAGGAGTTTCACCACCCACTTTTGTTGATCTTCTCCCATCATCCTCTGGTCCACCAAGAACTTCAAACTCTTTTGGCCGGTGTGCACCACAAACTTCCTCCCAAGCAAGTAGTGTCTCCACTTTTGGATGGCAAGGACAATAGCCATCAACTCTCTCTCATAAACTAATTTATGTTGAGCCCTTTCTGAGAGTGTTTGACTCAAATATGCCATAGGTCTGCCACCTTGCATTAAAACAGCTCCAAGACCCTTTCCGGATGCATTAGTTTCAACCACGAACTCCTTATCTAAACAAGGTACTGCCAAGACTGGAAGGGATGTCATGGCCTGTTTTAACCTATCAAACGCCATCTGAGCTTCCATTCCTTTGAATTTGAAGAACCTAAGAAAAAAAAATCAAGTAATTATAACAAAAGGTGAAAAGCATCCAATATATCATATAACATCCAATCTATCATTCAGATCTTCCACCATCACTATGCCTCTTCCACTTTTAGCTACATAACTTCCCTTACTCTCTTCAACCCTACACCACTACCACCACCATAACACTCCATATGTTTTTCTTGGTGCTAAGCTTCTGGCGGTGGCGCCCCATGGCAAAGGCAATAGAGCTATAGTGGTTTCATATGGAGATCCGAGCGATGATGGCTGGGCGACGAGACAATGATGGAGCTTGCAACAGTAGTTGATTTACCTGGTGGCAATGGGTTTTTGATGAGGTGGAGGCATAAATAGATGTTGAGATTGGGTTTTTGTGTTTCTTTTGACTTTTGGATGTTAAGATTAAGTTTTGTTTTGTGTTGTTTCTCTTAAACTTGGTGTAGATGGTGGTGGATGATTTGGATTTTGGTTTGGATTCATATGTTGATTTTTTGTTGTGGGATATGATTTTGACCGATGGAGAGGATGAGATGGGATTTGAAGGGAGTAAAGGAAGTTGTGTAGTTGAGAATAGCAGAGGCATGATGGTCGTGGTGGAAGAATAGCAAAAAAGACAACATAGTTGGTGGAAGAAAAAGAAGAAGGGAGTTGGAGAAGAAGATAATTGGGAGAAAAAAAAACTACAATATTATATTTATGTCCTTATTCGAAGAAAATTCTAATATTTTATTTATGTTCCTAATGTTTTACAAATATTTTAATACTGCAATTCTTGTAAAATGTCATCAGTTTCCATCAGTAATTTAGACAGTGTCAACGAGAATGATAATATTAAAATGTTTGTGAAATGTTAAAGATATAAATAAAACAAAAAAAAATTAGAAACAAAATTAAAATTTTAGTTAAACATAAGAGACGTAAATGAAATTTTAACTTATCAATTTATATATATAAAAATTAAATTATCGTTATACTATTAAATTTACTCATAAATATATGATCTATTACATCCATAATATTTGTACAAATTTACATATAATCTAATAATTTTGCACAATTATTATTATTTTTTCCCTCTATGCCTTTTTGTAGTGTTCAAATAGCATTATCTCTTTTTCTTTCTACGTAACTATTGTTTGAAATGTCAATCATCTATCCATTAAAAAAAAAAAAAGTCAATCATCTATAAGTAAAATAGACAGGGTAGACAACTTGACATGCGACACCAGCAATATCCATTTGTTTTTTTTTTTTAAGATTATTTGTGAAAATAGCTTGTAACATGGGGCTCAGATCCAGACATGTGCAAAAATTGGACCTGTTCAAATTCAATTTCCAAACGCAGTGCTATCAATCAATCAATGACTCGGAGGCCCAATACCTGAATATGAAAGGTAACTTACAATACAAAACCCAATATTTTTAAAACTAAAAGCTAAGGATGTGTTTTATAGATATCATCTATAAAATATTGTATCTCATTTTTATCTTAATAATATATTTGATATAGGAATAAAAATAAAGATAAAAATTTTATAAATAGTCTTTATATATAAATAAGTTTAATTAATATGTATTAATAGTATAAAATAGTTTTATACTATTAATTAGTAAAAATAGAAAAAAGTAAAAAATTATGATGAGTTTTTCACTATAATGGGTGGTTATTTGTATGAGTTGGTATTTTTTATTATTTCTATTATCTGATAGTATGAAACTATTTTACACTGTTAATACATTTAAATTAAATTTATATAAAATTATATATAAAATTCATTTATAAAAATTTTATCACTATTTTTATCTCATATCAAACATACAGTATCAATAAGATCTAGCTCAAGTGGTGCTTTTCCTAATTTTTGTATTATGATTAATTTGACTCCATTTGAGTTAGTCTATTTTTAGAATAAAATATTTTTAACACTATTTTTTTTCTAAGATTATCCTTTCCCTCAATAGATGATAAACTAATTTATTAGGATATAGTCAAATCCTTAAAGAGAGATTTCTTCTAATGGTATTTTTTATATACATAAATCTTGGGATCACACTCAAAACCACATATTTAAGGGATTCATACTCTTTTCACTTGGATCAATATCTTATTGATATAAATTTTGTCATATTAATAATGCTCAAATCTAAAATCCTAATTAAGAAAGTGAAGTGTGAAATTAATTGTTTATATTTAAATTACATGTATTTGAAATTTATTAAATTTTAATTAATCTGATTATAGTTGGATTAGTTTGTTATGAGATAAAGATCTTTTAATATTAGTTTTTTTTTTTTTATTCAAGCCTAAATTCTAAAACTTTACTTAAAAAAAATAAGTATCAATCACTTAAACCAACTAGATACCAATAATGTAAAATTAATTGAATCAATTAAGCATTAATTTTTGTTTATCCATCTTATAGTTATAATTAATTGGGCTTACAATAAGAAAGTAAGAAGGACGTGTAGGGGGTGTTGCGATCCCCTTTTATATAAGGCTCCCCCACCATTTGTCTCTCCCTTCAACCTCCCATTGAAAGGACACCTCACCCAACCCCGTTCCGTTTCTCTCTCAACCCCTTCGACCCCGTTCCCATTCCCCCCACTCACCACCACCTTCATCATCCCTCTTCCATATTTTCTGTTCAATTACATCTCAAGCTCCTCAAAACTATATATCCTCTCAACCCTCACTCCCTCCAACCATTTTTCTTCTTCAATCAATCCTACTTTCCCATTATTTTCAATCCAACAAAATTAAAAATTCCCCATTTTATTTTTTCTCTTCCTTTAAATAGACACCTCAAAAACATCAGAACTTATACACACGCCCCTTCTTTTCAAGCTCCCAAAGAACCTTCACTCAATTCAGAGATGGCCTCATCTCTGATCTCAACACCAGCACCACCACCACCCAGCACCACCACCATGTCACGTGACTCGCACGTGCACAAGAAAAAGAAGAAACATCATTCCAAAAACCACCACCACCACCACCACCAGCAACAACAACAGAACCAAATCAAATGGAAATCACCGGCCCAGCAGAACCTCTACTCCTCCAAGCTCCGCCAAGCCCTTGCCAGAGCCAACCTCTCCGGCGCCGCCGTTTCCGCCGGCGGGAAGGCCGTCCGCGAAACCGCCGACAGGGTACTCGCCGCCGCCGCGAGGGGGAAGACGCGGTGGAGCCGCGCCATACTAACCAACCGCCTCAAACTCAAATTCAGGAAGAAGAACCATAACAAGAGACAGAAACTGGTGAAGGCTCCGGTTGGAGCGGTCCGGTCCAGGAAAACCCGGTTCAGCGTGTTGCGGCTGAAAGGAAAAACCGTTCCGGCGGTTCAGAAGAAAGCGAGGTTTTTGGGAAGGTTGGTTCCAGGTTGCAGAGAGGAACCGTTGCCGGTGATTCTAGAAGAAGCCATTGATTATATACCTGCGCTTGAGATGCAGGTTCGCGCCATGACGGCTCTCGCCGACTTGCTTCTAGGTTCTTCTTCTTCTTCTACTTCCGGCGCCGGTGCCGGCGATGCTCCGGCGAGCTGAGGTGTCAATTTTTTTTTTATTTTTTTGTTTAAATTTTTGTTGTTATTATTTTTATTTTGCGCCGTTTCTGTTAAGTACTTGTATATGTTTTCTTTACTCTTCTGTTTTATTTCCCCCTTTTTTGCTTTTGGCTTTTTGTAATTTGAAGTAAATCCAATCTCATAATACTTTGCTTGAAAGTTGAAGCGTTTCTACAAGAATATATCGCCTTTTCAACTTGCTCGAATATGTAGTGTAATGTAATGTACTAATGTTACATTAGTAATTAGTTGGTTACAAGCTTTTTAGTTTGTGCCATGTAGTAAAAAGTTACGTTCTGTCTCTCTTTTTCTTTGTTTATTTCTTCTTCTTTTTTTTCCGGTGGTGGGTTATGTTGAATGTTGGTTCTGGTTCTATTCTGATTCTGAAGGAAGAAAAATATGGTTGCAGCGTTGCAGTGTTGGTTCCTTGCTCAAAACCAAGCGATCTTGATTAATGAAACACAAAAGTACATGTATGGTATGTATATATTTTAATGTGATGAAGGGAGCTGCTATTTTCGTGGGATAATAAATGTGTATATGTTTGTTGTTAAGGAAAGGAGCTCATGGTTTGTGCTGTAAAGTAGGGTTGATGCATACTGGTCGTGGAGTTCTTCATCATGTCCTTGCACTCGTGTTGCTGAGTCAACCAGTATCTGTGTCATCCTCAAAGAGAAACTCAAAGGGGTCACGGCATTTTTCTTTATTGGTCTGGTCTTATGATAGTCAATTCCCCTTGAGTTCTGAAACTGTACAAACACCCCACCTCACGCATGTGATGTGTCTTTTTAGTACTGAATTCTATCTATCATCATGGTGCTGAGCACAAGGTATTTATTGGTCATTTACCTCCGCTGGACACAGAACAGTAGTGTGACACTGTTGTGGTACTGTTGGGAAGCAAAGCAAAGTGTGTGTCGCTGAAATTTCATAAGAAGAATATCTAACTCTATCTCAAAGAGATGGATCAAATGGTTCAATAATCCACACCTGTTTGATTAAGGTCTTAATTGAAGTTTTGTGAATATTAAGAATTAATCTTAGGAGAACTCTATTCTATTATAAGTGGACATCTCTCGAGTTAGTTTAGTTAAAGTTGAACTTACTCTTTAGATCTTTTAATTTTAGAAAATAGCTAACTCCACTCCCATAAAGTTTTGCCGAAAGTGCCACAAACATGCTTATTGGACAAAATACAATGGACCCATGTGGCTTGTCGCCCCCACCTTGTTTAGAACCACTGGCATTTAACAATTAACATTACTCTCTCTGTTCTCGTTCTCTCTTTTCAGCCTCATTTACATTTACAATCTCTGCACTATCCTCAATCTCTCCCAGAATTAGTTTGGAAAGATACTATTACACATTACTTTAGGGTTGTGTGCCAAAATTTAGGTATTAGTGGGAAGTGATGTGTATGTAAAGTTTAATCATATAAAACAAGTTATATAAATGTAAACTGAGGTGCGTATGAATGTAGCAGAAGTATTATTATTTAATGTAAATATGCTTTTTGTTTTTAAATATATTATTTTTAATTTATTTTCTTAAAATAAATTTGTTTGGTTTGAATTCTTTATTATTTTAAAAGTAAACATAAATAATTATTAAAAAAATTATTTTTCTTTGTAATGAGGTCATTTACATTTATTTTTGAAAAAATAAAAAACTTAAACTCATTTTTTTAAAGACCAAAATAAAAAGTACATTTTTAAAATAAAAAAAAAAACCTATATTGAAGCCTTATTTTTCTGATTCAGCCGGGCCACAAAAGCCTGTGCTAGAAAAGACATAAATTGAATATGGGTGTGTCTGAGAAGCTGAGCTTAATGGTTGTTCACGTGCCCCTTTCACATGGGGCAGTGGTGTGAGGGACTTATAGGTAGACACTTGTCCTCTCTGTCTTCAGACTCAGACAAGAGCCCCCTCTCACTTTCGGTGGCAGAGAGACCCAGTTAAGGCACACGAGCGCTTAGAGTTTCATCGCTATCAAATATCAATAGTGTAGTACCCTCTTCTCCCTCAACCCTATTTCAGGATCACAAAGAAATAAGGGAAGAATGGCTTGGGGGGTTGGGCTAATTTGCTAGCAAAAAAGCAAATTAATGATTGAATTAGAGGACCACATAAAAAGCTTGTACATTTGCTGGTATGTGCCTTTAAAGTTTTTCACATCGATGGTGGTAGCATTTAATATTTAATTCAATTTTTTCAATGCACCTAGTGACCAGAATTCAATATGCCTCTCCCCATTGTGGCCATTGAATCCAGCTTTTTTTATGTCATGTAGGGTGACCCAATTGAGGATTCTGACAAACGCTAAAAAACACACAAAAGAAGGGGGATCAAATGGGATTTTGATAAAGACTATATTATAAAATAAAATGAAAAAATAGAACTACAATAGGTGGTCTTGGTTGTATCTATCCATATCCGAGCACTGTATTAAAATAAAACTTAAATATATTTTAATTTATATAAATATAAATTATTTTATTTTTATTTTTTAAAATTTTTTTTGGATTTTTATTTCTTATTTTTTTAATATTATATTTTTTGTTCTTATCATTAATTAGCACTGTTAAGTAATAATAATTATAAAAATTAAAAAAAAATTATTAAAATATTTATAAAAATAAAATAAAATATTTAATATTTATAAAGGTTAAACATATATTTTAAAATAATTTTTTGGATTAAATTTAGAACAATAAGAATTAAAAAAATAAAAAAATAAAAAAAATTATAAAAATTAAAATTAAAATAACCTATATTTAAATAGACTAAAAATATATTTAAATTTAAAAAACCTCGAAACAATAACGATTTTCAAAAACAAATGACAATGGTCAATTTGGCGTTTGCCTAATGAAACTCGTGTATCCAACTCCCAACACAAATGTTACTATCACAGCAAAAACAGATTCATGAAAGGAAAAAGTGAAAAAGAAATTAACAAAATTATTCCCCTTGTGTTGTCCTCTACTTCGTGCATGCCCTTCTCCCGAAAATATTTCTTCTGACAAAGATATTCTCGACTAGTTTACCTAAGAATGGACCAATGGTTAATTCCCCCATTCTCTTCCCACGAATTCAGTGGGTATTCCTTTGATCAAGTGGTTTTGTATGATAACGCTGTAAGGGAAAACGACAAGGGATGTTGGCATGTTGCACTGAAGAGAAATTTGATTCCAATTTGTTTTATGCCGCTAAAAATACTTGTTTAAGAGGAAAGAAACATCATTAAGCAAACGTGGTTTCAAGTATCAAAATAAATAAGTCAAGCAGTAGAACATGAATATTAAAAATTTCATATAATTTAATTATAGTTAGATTTTACCTAATGATCCGAAAATTAAGTAGACCCTAATCTAAATTCTATAAAAAATTTATTCAATGATAAAAATCTATATCTTATCTGGTTATATAAAATTTTCATTTAAAAGGATATATTTTTTAAAAAATATGTCAAAAATTGGGAAATTTTAACTAAAAATGCTTCACATAATCTCATAATTACTAGATTACAGTATATTAATTTTTTTTAGACATACAGTTTTATTAATAATTGAATCAACCTTTATATTGGCTTTCAAAAGATTAATTATATCAATTTAATTCTTAAATAATAAATTTTGACATCTCATATGAATCTAAATGATATGGTATGTGAAGAAATTGATGGTGTCTAATTTGTCACATGTTCTCTTGAGGTTTGTCGTTGAATGGTGTCGTGGGGGATTCAGTGACATGTGGCGCTTAGCCAATCTTGTGTGAGGTTACGTAAGCCATATGATGGTGTAAGGGTACTAGTTCACCAAAAATCCTCAAATCAAAACCTCTTCATCAACCCACATTCAAGAGATAATTCCTCTATTGCATTGGAACAGGAAAGACAGGTCATCCTAATCTTACATTGAAAGAATAGAAATTTTGCAAACTTGACCAGAGAATAGGCAATTTCTCCCAAGAAATAATTTTTAGAGAAATGAGTTTGGCCCCAACCTTATTGCTCTTCGAGCCTCGTCACATCCAAGTCCAATTGTTTTCAGGGAAGAAAATTTGTTTCTCCCTTAAATTATTAGTATCTAAAGATCACTTTGGTTTACTTCTAAGACAAGTTATTTTATTTAAAAGAGTCAAATTAAAGATCTTACTTAAATAAAATAAGTATTAAATCACTTAAATCAAAAAATTAAATTTTCAAGGAAGTTAAACTACAATAACCTCTCCAATGTCACGTTTGATTCCTACCCACCCACATGAAACAAGATCTAAAGCTACCATCACTCCAACTTCTCAATAATAGCCCGCAAAGCTCGATAAATTTCCTTCAGTGACAACCGCCCCATTCCTTTAGGTGGCATGATAAGACAAGTTGAAATGTAGCAGCCGAAAACTTATAGAAACAAGAAGCGATCGAAGTGAAAAAGACTATAATTTCCAAAGATCAAAAGTGATAGGTTCTGTGCTTGAGTGATTGATGATTAATTCCTCAATTTATTTCATCTTGTCATTAGCCAGCCACGGAGGAACATGCAAGAACTGAATTTGCAGAAGCGAATACCCAGTTGAACTAATTTAGTGTAAAATATAACCATTTAATCACCAAATATACTCAGGAATGGTTAGTTGAGTTCGTAAATAATTTTGGTCTCCGAATTTAAGGTGGTGAGTTCAAAGTCAGAAAAATAATTTTTATAAAAATAGTATATAATCCTCATACTTTGGTAGTGAAAAAATTGACTTATAACACTTCAAAAGAATTAAATTTGTAAGGATATCTCATAATGTTAGAAAAAAATATTGAGAGCTAAATATTCTGAAGTCTTTTATGACTAAAAAGTGAGTTCCTTTTCTTTCTTTTTTTTAATAAAAAAATTTAAATTGAGAAAAAGATTCACCATAGTTTAAGATTAGGGTATATATTTAAATTCATCAAATATTTATAAAATTTTTTATAGATTATTCACAAATAAAGAAATCTAAAAATTAAACCTAAATTATGGTGACGTATGCACTTATAGCCGAAAAGGTCAGTTAATCTCCGTCGGCAAAACTATTTCCTATCTTTAATAGGTTAAATTAAAGTTTTTTCTTTTTTTTTTTTTTAAATTGATGCCAAATATTACTAATGCAACAATAAGTATCTTACTGTTATTATTAATTTCGAGTTATCCTTTTCAAATGATTGTAAAAGAATGATACCACTTGACGTTTAAAGGAGGCAATTGATTTAAATAGTGGATGCCTAGATATTTGGGTACCTCTCTCTCTTTATATTTTTCATTATTTAAATGAAAAGGAAAATATATTGTCAAAACACCATGTACTATTAATTATTCCCCAATTAGAACTTAATTTGGAAAGTCGTTGATCTTTAAAGTAAAGTGCCAAACCAAACTTGCAGCACTAACTCTTCGAAGCATAATGATAATTAAATAGGAATATACCGCCAACACCACAAAGCATCAAATTATTAGTGCTTAGCTTATGGCATGCAACGGTGGCTCAAAGCAATTGCAGTTACTTGAAATCAATACCTATCAGTTTGTGCTTTATGACTGCACTAACTATATAAAAAGGGTGAGTGAGAATAGCTTTAAGAACATAGATTAAAGAATAGATTGCGTAACCATTTTGGTTTATTTTATTATGTTTGTAAATTTTAGGTGAGTAAATGAGGATGAGAAATCTTTTTCCCAGGTAACTGAAACACGAAGGTTCTTGATTGCTTCGGTATTGCTATTCTCGATCGTTTGTTTTTTGTGACTTGATCGAACATATCGTCGGATTTTCTATCAAAAAAATATATATCGGGTAAGGTATGAAAAGAGGGAGGGACAAAATAGGAGATGAAAACAATTTTTTCCCTTTAAAAGTTAGGTGAGAAATTAAAAAACAAATTAAAATTGACAAAAAAAAAGGGGGGAAAAAGCGAAATGTCCCTGTTATTATCCTATTCGTAAGTAAGTGGAGTATTATGTGAGAATGAGATTCAAAGAAAATCTATGAAAGAACTGAAAATCTGATGAAAGTGAAATAAAAATGAAATAAGGTTTATTTAAAACTGTTGTCTAATTAAATTTCACACAAATTAACGATCGTTATTATGTTGTTGGCTAACCCATTAAGTATCTTAATGATAATTTATATTTTTATACCCAAAAAAATTTTAAACCGTTAGTGTATCAAAGAATAAATCATATTCAAATTCTTTTCTATAGCTTTATATTATTTAATTTAACTCGAATATTATTCTATAGTTTTACCTTAACACTATACGCTAATGATTGTACCAACATGCACCATATATATATCAATGATATGTGCACTATTTCCCCTATTTGCCCGAGCAATCAGCGAACAATCCACACACTTTTCAAGTAATGCAAGGTCATCATCAATAATTACCATCTCTTTTGTTTCTCTCAAGCCTCTTGCAGCTGGTAAATATCTTTTCAAAAATGAAGGAAAGCATAATATTTAGGGTTTGTCTATGATAAGGTGTATCATACACTTTGTATGATTGATGGTCAGATGTGAGGGTGCATCAATACATCTTATGAAATTAATGGTCAGATGTGAAGGTGTATTGGTGCACCCTCACATCTGACCATCAATCATACAAGGTGCATGATGCACCTCTCAAAGTGAGGTGCATCATAGCATTCGCCTAATATTTAGCTATGTATTATGAGAATAAGGTAGTACACAAACGTTGAAAAATCATAGTCACATGTGCTATGTCAAGGGCACAACCCAACACCATAACCATATTGCTACCCACTTCTCTTTGCCATGTAAGCAAACCAACCCTCCTACTTATTCCTCTCCCTTTATTTTTATAATATAAATATTGCTTTTCTTATGGTCTGCCCCATGTGAGTACAACAAAAGCTAAGGTAGAGAAAAGGACAAGCATTTGAAAAATCTGCATAATTTAGTTAAAAGCTTTCTCTAAGCCACATGGAGGGGTCCTGGCTTGTCCATTAAACTCCAAGAGAAAATAATAATAATAATAAAGTGGGGAAAGAGAAAAAGAGAAAGGTAGTGTAGATGGAAACCCATATGGTCGCCACTATACTGGATATGGGGGATAGGAGGAATTAGTTTTCAAGCATAATCCCTTAATATTGTACATTTGATTCGTCTATTTCCTTGCCGACAAAATTTTGACGAGTTTGGAAGACATACTAGGGTTTTTTCTAAGCTATAAGTAACCAGGAAAGCTTTATAATCCAACAAAAACTTTTAGCTAGGTAACCAATGACTGATATAACGGTGATAATATCATTACCCCATTTTTCCAGAGTGCCTTTGTTCACTATTATTAATCTAGTCAAATACAAGTCATTCAGAATATTACCATTTTAATTATATGCAGGGAAATACTATTTGAACTCATAACATATTAATATAGTATAGATATAGTATGTGAATATGAATATAGATGAATATATATATATATATATATATATAAAGAAGTGTTATATTTAATTTTAAAAAAATGATGTCTTATTTATATGAACTCAAATAATATAAGTCTGGTAAATTTTGGCACAGCAAATTTTTACTATATATGGATTATGTCGACGGGGAGGGGTAACTGTTATTGGTGGTTTCGATATGTCACTTCACCTATTTCGTTTAAAGCACACCTGAAATGAGATTGTGAATGGAGTCGATGAGCGACCAGTGATGGTTCCAGACCAGCGATGGTTCCAGTTGCAATGAACATGTGCATTCGTTTTGGCCGATAGGATTATATATAGCTACCTAGGCAATTGATTGACCTAAAGAGAACATTTGGGCATCTTTGGATTAGATTCTTTTCACGTTTGGGATTGTCTGCCATCTTCACAACCGTTGTAAGGAGTATTACATATTTATAGAACTGACAAAAAAATTTGGCACCAATAAATTAGTGGAGAAGTTAGTGCATTATTCATTTTTTTTTTCTTTTTAATCTTTGCATCCCGTATAATTGTTTTATTAATAAATTATTTGTAAAATTTTTATATTTTAATGTATTGGTTAGAGATGTAAAAATTTTTTCCATCTCAAAATTTTCTCGCTCTTCAAATTGAAGAGAGACAATGTTATGGGTGTATTTATTTTAATTTAAAAAAAAATAATTTTAAAATTTAAATTTAATATATAATTAAAAAAGTTAAAAATAATTTTTTTAAAATTTATTCTTTTTAATTTTTATAAAAAAATTGAAAATAGATTTTTTTAAAGAATCTAATTATTTTTAAAAAATTATTAAAACATATAAAAATTAAATTTTTTAATAAAAAATATGATTTTTCGCCCCAAAAATCTCAAACAAATACACCATATATCATGATCAATATACTAAAACCTTTAAAACTTTATGTATAGTTCCCAAATAAAATAATGTAAAGAATACAAAAATTGAAAAATGAATCATTTTTAAATCTCTATTGTATACCTAAAATCTCTCAAAAATTGAACACTACTCGTCCCCCAATATCATATGTGTTCCAAAACTTGTTTGTGAGTAGCGAATTTTCATGTTTCTTCGGTCGTAATTTGAAAGATATGTTTCTTCCAGTTAAGGGCAATATCACTCTAAATATGTAAAGAGTAAATAGTCTTGGTTAAAGCCAATTTAAAATTTAAATACAAGGTAATTAAGCATGGATAATTAACTGTTTTTGGGAAGGGCGCACGAATATTTACGTAATATGAATAAAAGAAAAAGAAAACACAAAAATTACGAGAAAAAAAATGAAGCAGGTAGTTATAAAAAACTTCCTCGAATCAAAATTACTCATCGAGATTTTATGAATTTGTTTTCTTACCATGCATTTATCATTATTATTATTTCATTTAATTCAGCTGCAAAATTTCTAGTCTCGATATGTTGTATATCGTCCTGTACTAATTAGTAGTTAATTAGTTTGTGAATACACCTAAGAATAAATTTAATTTTGGCAAATTTAATCTAAAATATTTTTATAAAATCGTGTAATTACATATAATTACCTTATTAAAAGAGTTTTGCTTTTATAACTATTTAAAGAGTCATATAAAATATAAAGTTTAATTAGTTAATAATATAAAATATTTTATATTAATTAAAAGTATACTAAAATTAATCTTCTTAAGAATATGGAGATATGTAAAGACAGTATAACTAATTGAGGATAAGATTGAATCAACCTGAGCTCCACTTAACTGTCCGTGATTGTGACGTTGTTGAATTTAGTATTGCAAATAATAATAGTATTGGTGGTTAGTACCAGATAAGACAGAAAAAGAGACTTGGACCTCCATAGCTCCTTCGAGAAGAAATCGTTTCAACTAATGACGTAGTCCTCATATTCACCAACAGATTACAGAATGAAAGCTAGCTAGCTCACGTTAATTATAAAACTTTTGCTATTTCTTTGCTAAAAGAAACGGCTCAATTCATTTCAATTTTTTCTAAAAAAAATAATTCCCCCTTATATATATATATATATAGTTAAGTGTTGATATATTCCCCCATTACTAGCTAGCTCACGTTTTTTGATTGATTTTGAATGGATATATGGCTATTTTTTAGAATTCGTAGTAACATATTATGATCTAATGGATTGAAAAATTGTGTTTATTGATTTTTTTTTTTATGGGATATGTTTATTGAATTTTGAATCTTAGTTCCAAATGCTAGTGTACACTTGGATCATAAATAAGGTTAATATGAAGAGTAAGATCCACTATCTTGGATCCTCTCCTCTTCATTTGTGTTTGTCTTTGAGCATATAGATCATGACCATGATGATAAGTTTCATATCGTTTAAAGATATAGTGCAGATAGTCTTTATAAAAGTTTGGAGAACCCTCCCCATAAGTTAGCTTTTAGACTCATCCAATTTAAAGATAATATTAAAGCATATCCCTTGGTTGTTATTAGGCTACCAGTGGACGCTCAATCTTTGGTGTACTAAGATAGCCTTTATAAGAGTTTGGACAACCCTCCCCTATGAGCTAGCTTTTGGACTACACACAGCCCCCTTAACATTCATTGTCACCTTCCATTTTTTTTTCTCCCGCTCAACCACCACAAAGTAACAACCTTTTACTCATCCTCTCTGTTCAGGGGAGCCGATGCCATGGAGGTGGCTCTCCCCTTCATGGTACCTGCCAACCCCTCCCCTACTTCTTTTTATTTTGTTTTTCTTCTTTTCTTTTTCCTTTTCTTTCATTTTCCACCTCTCCTTTGCAGGATGATTTGCTTGAGGTCTATGATCTAGTGAGTTTCTTTTGATAGTAGTAGTATATATGTATATTGTGAAATCTGAAGATCTTGCAATAGCTTATACTTCAAACTATATCGAAAGGCTACACTTGAGGCTGGTGATAGATTGGTGACATCTGCTTACAATAGATGGGTGGATCGTGATCTTTGTTTTATGTCTATGTGTGTTTGTACATATCCTATGGCAATAGGCCTCTAATCTAGGAAGCTCAATTAAGCGCTATGGTTGTTGGTTGGTATCTTTATGTGTATTACAAGGTCAACTTATTTTGTTTGATACTAGTGAATAGCTTAGATTTGACATGGTGCACTGTTTAGAATGCATAGTTGTCCTTTGGTTTCTACCTCTATGCAATTGGCTCAAAAATGATGCATCAAGACCTAGATCAGAGATCTATGACAAGCTCACTTATGCTTTCATATTCATTCAAAGTGTGATGCAGAATTGTCTGTGGTTTAATGTGTATTATTGAGAGCTGTATAGAATCCATTAGTTATAATCTTATGTTGATTTGTTAGATTATGTTATCAATGCCCTTCATATAAGTAGATTTGACCTTTGATTATCAATCAATAAAATTTGTTGACCAACAAAAATAAAAGGCTAGCTTTTGCACTTGAGTTAAGTCCACTAAATTCTAAAATGGTAATAAATGATTATTAGAGCAATTTGTGTCTCATATTTATTATCAATTTACCATGTACTAAAAGATAATATAAAAAAAAAAGGAAGATCTTATTATCAACACATTTAAGTACCTTTCTTTTTGTAATTTTTTGAAGTCCATTTTTTATTATATCAAAATGTCTTGACGAGATACACAATGTATATTAATATTTTAATATCATATACCATGATTTCGAGTATTATTAACATAAGCATTATTAACATACGAGAATTTATCCTATATATTAATCTTCCTATTATAATTAAGAAGAACAACAAGTGACAAGAGCTTCTAGCCAGTTAGCAGCCAATTAGTCTCAAAGCAATCAATTATTTAGTTGATAATTAGAGTAATAATAGTCTCTCCTCTTTATTGGTACTTGTTTCCTCTGTACTGTTTCAGACAAGGACATGCCAAACAATGGGATACTTTAAAGTTTGAAACAGTATATATAATTAAGAGATGGGGAACAACCTCATGAGCTCAAGTACTCTTATTAGTATGACATTTTTATCAAACTAGTTGTCCTACTCACATACATGAGAGGGAGCTATGTTCAAAACTTAGAGACTACATTTCTTCTTTTGGTCTTTGATGTATCTCTACTTTGGAGTTCAATCACGATTAAGGGGTCCTGTTAATAATTACTTTTTTAAGGATTTGATTCTTGATCCTCTATTTAAAAGTGTAGCTCACTTATTACTGAACTCGACTCTTATTAATAATCACGTTTCTAAATACCTATTCATGAAGAAAAGATAAAAGAGTAAGAATATCTCGATTTTTAATGAGCAAATTATTAGATAGTGCCTATAATAAGAGAACATTTTTTCTTCATGCAGTGCCCTTGCCCTATGTTTACAAGGTAAACAAAAATCATGCCTAAACAAAGGCATTTTCTTCTTAAAAGGTAGAATAGATCCATTTAGAGGATGCCATATTGCATTCTTTATATATATAGCAAAGACAAAGGAGAGACATAAGCCTATGGATGCACACATCCCACCTGATTGAAGGTATCTCTCAATTCTTCATGCATAAATATCTTCATAAAAGATTTAGAAAACAAATGACATAAAAATTTGAAAGGAAAATGATGGGTGGTGCTAAATGAATAATATCAAAGAGCACGAATAAAAAATGGAAATAATTTTTTTTTTTGGGTATAAGGAAAGGAGGTCTGACATACAGAATGAGATAAGCCTAGACAAAATGAAACAAACTACAGTAAAAAAAAAAGTCAGAAAACATCAAGCATATCAAAACAAAACCATACGAGGATAGAATCACTAATTATTCTCCTAAGATTGAGCAATTCAAACGCAAGCCTACCATCACTAGCATGAGCATCCTGATATTTCGTCTTCCCTTTTTCAACTCAAACAAAATTGATCCCGACTGTTATATGACAGAACCATAGATTTTCTGATATCTAAGCCAACTAAGCTCACCGATATCACCAATACAAGTGCTGCTAAATTGAGTCACCTTTGACAAGAATTGGATTTCCTATGTTTTGTTATTTTGCCATAGAAAATCTCCATTTCCTTAATGATGAGGGGTTAGAGCAGAGCTCTTGTCCATCAAGATTATGATCCTACTGCCACGATTTAATCCAGAAACCCCATCTCTTCTTTATCGTGCTTCGTTCCAAGTCCTACACAAGCCTAGCATTTTAAAATACTGTATGGTTTCTGATACTCCATATACTCCATACCACCACATAAAACAATGTTTTCCATGGTTTCCTTTCTAAGCCATGTACTGTCATCCCCTTCCATGCCTTAAAAAGATTAATAGGCTTTAAAGGGTAGCACCAAGAGAACTCCCACCATGAGAGACACTCAAACCAAAACATCCATGCAATTTCATAGCTACAGAATAGGTGTTTTACTAATTCTACCTCCTGCATGCACATTAGGCAGATTGCATCAATAGGTTAAAGGATTCCTAATCTACATAGCCACTCTCTGATATTCAATTTTTCCAAAAGGACAAACCACAACAAGATTTCTGCATGGGGAGGTGGTACACCTAACTAAGATCAATAGGCTTTGAAGGGCAGCACCAAGAGAACTCTAACCATGAGAGGTACTCTAGACCAAACATCCATGCAATTTCATAGCTACAGAATAGGTGTTTTGCTTATTTTACCTCCTGCATGCACATTGGGCAGGCTGCTTCAACAAGCTGAAAGATTCCTAATCTATATTGCCGCTCTCTTGTATTCAATTATTCCTAAAGGATAAACCACAGCAAGATTTGTGCATGGGGAGGTGCTACACCTAACTAGGCTTTGTTCACCACTTATGTTACTTGAGAATTACCCACCATCATCTTGTAAACCTTCAAAGAAAAGGATTTGATAGAGAAAGTTCCAGTGTTATCAAAATTCCATATTATAGAGTCCTCTTTTCCATCCATAATAGGATTTTGAGGAAGCACCACCTGCAACTACTCAAATAGCTCCCACTCTCACTACATGAAGTTTCTTCTCCACCTGAAAACCCATTGCCATGCTTGTCTATCCCAATAACCCATATCTGAAATAAACAGCCCCTTCTGGCTTAATATTCTGCATAGTCTTTGCTACCTCTCCTTTAATACTTGTTCTCCCAACCATTTATGCTCCCAAGAAAAGATTGATCTACCATTCTCCATATTCCTCTAACAACCTGTTGCTATTATCCCAAAATTTCATTTCTATAACCTGAGTGATTCAGGATCTGTCCCTATAATCCCCCAGGCTCACCACCAATTCTGTTTATGTCCACAATATCATTCTACTTAAAGTGATCATACCATATGATCTTCTTCCATAGGGCATCTATCCTATCTAAGAACCTCCACAACCATTTGAAGAGTAAAGCAGCATTTTTTATGATTATATCACCCACCCCAAAACCTCTATAAATATTTGGTTTTTGGATCTTTTCCCAAGCTATTAATAGAATCCCTTTCTTCTTCTCATCACCAAACTAAAAAAAATTTCTTTGTAATTAAATCAACATCAGAGCCACTTTGTTTAGTATCTTGAACAGATTGAGGTAGTACATGGCAAATTATTCAACACTGCCTTTATTAGAGTGAGCTTTCTACCCCTTGATAGAACCTTTGCCTTCCACAAGGCTGGTTTTTTCTCTACCTTCTTTGCTCACAACTTGGAAGGGGTAAGAACATAGAGGAGAAGGAATTTATGCTGGACAAAGAGCTATAATGTTTCATCACAATGCTTAGGTCCATGTCTGGGTGTTCTGGTTATGATTGGTGCTGCGATACTAATTTAGAGCCATGCAATATATTAAGGGACTGCTACTTATGCACTTATCTGGTTGTTTGTTGAGATGCTTATGACTTGTACATCAACCTACTTGTTGATTTTAAGGTGGGAGTTTGTGCTATGTTATACACTGTATGCGGGAGCATTCGTCTGCTGCAGTTGGTGTATCAAATTTTGATAAGGATGTTTTTTTGCTAATGGAGTGCTTTTCTCTGATTGCTTTCTTTGAACCAGCAGATTTCAGCATATGGATGAGCTTGTTATTCTGCTGTGCCTAGCTTCTGATTTTGGCCTAGTTGGATATATGCTTAGTCTTGATAATCTACTAGACTTGGTCTTGTGTTGGGTTTGTTTCCCATGTTTTTCCATGATGCTTTTGTGACTTATATTCTTATTTGCTTCCCTTGCTGCTTTTCATGTTTCTCCTTGTAAATTTTCAGTTTGAACTCTCCTGCTCCCCATTCTTTCTCCTTGATGGGTTGAGCTTTTGTATTCATGACTTATAAAAAAAAAGATACATAATAGACAGTTTATGTACTTTGCATTTTAATAAATTCGTTGTTCCAAACCCTATTCATCTTCACAACACTATTCATCTTCACAACACAGGGGTATCAAAGCTGACTTTGAATAGTTAATTGTAAGTCCCGACAGGAGAGTAAAACAATCCAGCAACCTTATGTAATTTAGGATAACTTCCCTTTTGGCAAGACAAAATATAAGTATGTCATTCGCAAACTGTAGATGAGTGAGTTCAATCTTTTCTTTACCCACCTCTACATTTTCAATGACTCCCAATTCTCTTGCTTTTAGAATCATTCTATTCATCACCTTAGCAACTAATATGAATAAAAATGGAGAGAGGGGGTCCTTTTGCCTCAACTCCCTCTCCATTTTACATGAAACTATTAGGGAAGCATTTGTAAGAATTGACATTGAAGCTAAAGTTATGCAGTGTCTAATCCACCTTCTCTACTTGTTCTCGAAACCCATGACCTCCAATATTCTATCCACAAAGCTCCATTTGATAGAGTCATAAACCTTATGAAAATCCAATTTGAGAATAGAAGCTTTAATCTTCTTCTTTTTAACCCACCAAATTGCTTCATTAGCTATAAGAACCCCGTCTAGGATTTGCCTTTTCTACATAAAGGCTAATTGAGATTTGCCTACTAAAGTAGGCATGGCCATCTTCATTCTGCTTGCTAGGATTTTAGCGATGATTTTATATAGGCACCCACCATGCTAATGGGTCTAAAATCCTTTTGTTCTTCTGCCTTATCGACTTTCGGTGCCAAGACCACCCAGGTCTTGTTAATTTCTTCTGGAAAATGGCCTTTGTCAAAAAAATCTTGAATAAAGTTAGCAATATCACCTCTAATATCCACCCACATTCTCTTTATAAAGTTGAGGTTGAAGCCATCGTACCCTGCCACCTTAGAGGGATCACAACTCCAAACTACTTTTTTACTTTCTTGTATAGTGGGCATGCATTCTTAGCTCATCATCATTTCCTTAGTAATCCTTGGCAGGAATTCATCAAGGATATCGACCTTGAGCATTTTTGGTTGAGTATACAGCTTCTTGGAGAAATGCTTAGCCTTTTTCTTCACAACTCTTGGGCCTTTGACCGTTCTAGCACCTACTCTCAAGGCTTATATTCTCTTTCTATGCCTTCTTCCTAATGCTACCGCATGGAAATATTTTGTGCTCTTGTCATGTAACTTGAAAACATTTTCTCTAGCCAGCTGCCTCCAATATGCTTCCTTATTTTCATACCAAATCTTCAATTGAATTCTTAGTGCCTCATATCTTGCAGTTTCCACTTCATTTAGCCCCTGATTTTCATTTCTTTCCTTGCTTTGCTTCAAATTTATTAATTGCAAAGTCAATATTACCAAAACAGTCTTTATTCCATGCTCCTAGAGGAGCTTTTATACCTTTCAACTTCTCAATCACCAGAGTGTCACCTAGTAAACATCATTCTTCTTTCACATATTTTAACATTACTAGGATGGGAAAACTAAGCATTAAAAGACCGAAAAGGCTTGGGCCCCCAGTCCTCTATGCTAGTTTCCAAAACCACTAGGCAATGGTCTGAGACTGATCTATTTAGAGCCACCAACTTCGCCTCTGGGAATTTCATATTGCACCCAATATCCACAAGGCAACGATCCAATCTACTCATAGAGCGACCTTTTGCCCATATATATTTTCTCCCATTTAAAAGAAGATCAATAAACTACATTCGTTGCACCTATGGATTGAAATATAAGATACTACTAACACAACCAGAGCCCCGTTTCTTTCTTCCCATTACAATACTTCATTAGAGTCCCCAATGATAATCAATGGATAACTTAAAGAACTCCTCAACGCCTCTAACTCAGACCACAAATCTTGTCTCTCCTTCCTATTGTGGGCTCCATATAGAACTATTATTGCACACTAAAATTTAGTGATTTTATCCTCCCCAATAACACATATCCACTTTTCCCCTGTTTTTACTTCCTTGCTTGCAAATAATTCTTCATTCCAGTTACAAATGAGACCCCCACAACCATAGCTTATATCTACATCCATTTAAGCTCCATACCACTCCACCAACCATGAACTAACTTTGGATTTAATTAAGACTGTTTAGTCTCAACCAACCCTAGCAAGCTCAGTTTATTTTCCATTATAAACTTCCTAATAGCTGTCATTTTTCCACAACCCCCAATTCCTTTACAATTCCATGCAATAATCTTCATAATTAACTAGATAAAATCACCAACCTGGATCAGCAATTCTTCTTCTTTAGGCATCCTTTTCTACGCTTTCCTGATGCCTCCCCTTGTATTTCCCTTTGCATGTTACTTAGATATTGCTTCACCTCATTTAAATTCTTCGCTATTAACACTACGTCCTTGCCTAGATCCCATGTTATTCTTGCTTCCACTAAGTTTTCTTCATCATCGCTTCCAACTCATTCCTTTGCATTTGGTTGGTGCATGGTGTTTACTAGAATCTCGATAGAGTTATTAAGAGTTCCATGGACCACCTCATTCTCCTTTGATTGGGTCCTCTCTTTGGCTATTAAATCAGTAGAATCCATTGGAGGCTCAAATCCTAGTGGGTATAATGGCTCTTTTTCTATGGATCTTTCCTCAAAATTCCTATTCGAGCCCAATATCATGCACTCTTGAAAACTCTGAGAATTATCACTCCCCTTCTACGTATTTCTCATGTTGCTTGGCCCAAAAAACTCCTTTGGCCCAAATTGCCCATCAGGCCTCTTCTTACCATAAGATGATTCCTCCTCATTAACTTGAAAACAAGCCGTTGGAGCTTTGGACTTGTCTTTCCAATTTCATTGTATTTGTCTCTTACTTTATTATTGTTTTCTTGGGGAGTGATGTTAATTTATGCATTGTCTCCCATATTCTCCTCCTGCCCTTGTCTTCTTCATCGTCATGCAACTCTTCATCTTCCATACTAGGTGTTTCCTCTCTAAGCCCTCCACCTTCCACAAAGAGATCTTTTATATTGAAAGGTTGTTGTTCCTCACAGATTTGACATTCTAATACATGTACATCATATGTGCTTTCATGCAAAACAAAAGCTACCCATGCATTAATTGGATGAAAGATAGTAATGTCAACTTGTACCCTTGCACTCAAGAAACTCTTCATATTGCTAGAAGATTCATGACATTAGATCACTCTGCCGCATACATTTCCAATCTCATCAAAGTTGGCTTTTGACCACCCATGTAATGGGATGCCTCTATACTCCAGCCACACCCTATGAACCTTGCACGATTCTTCTTCTGACTATTGTCGCTCTTCATCCATAATGGAGACATAACTTCTTTCTTTCGAGGGTATACTGGATCATATCCTCTTTTGAGATAAAGGTGATAATTACCTTATAGGAATCAATTGCTCTTACACTCTCTACACCAACTCCTATATTCTTCAAGTGGTCCTCCACATTCAATGGATCTAATGGCCTTACACCTTCTTCGATCACACTTCTTTGTAGCCACTGCATATTCTCTATACTTCTTTCCCCAGTAACCACTATTGTCTTTGGATCCTTTGACTTCACTTTGTTCTTCATATCATGTTTTGTTCTCTATACTTGTCTTCAAGTTTTAGCTTTGTTTTTATTGTTGTTAGCCACGATAACTTCCCTGTAGGATTGCCTATCCCTCTAAGATAGGAAAGGGCATATGTCTTTCTTCCTTGCCTTGTTTTCTACATGAATCGCTTCTTTGCCTTTCACATTCTTACGCTCATATCTTGCCAGATTAACCCTGATATAGCACCCCCTGATAGCGAATCCGTCAATTTTCTCTTCTACCTTCATAGCTTCCATATCTCACAAAGCCAAACTTGTTCCTATTAGTTTTCCTTGTCTTGCCAGACAGAAATATATTCATCAACTCCCCTTTATGCTTGAAAATCTGCTCCATCCAATCTATCATCATTGATAAAGGTAGGTTGTCGACAAAGAGTGTGGTTACTTGCTTTTCAACCCCCGAACCTCCTCTTTGAGTGATGATCTCTCTCCCTGCTCTATTCCTTACAAAGTCATTTCTCCTTCTCTTTCTCATCTCATCTCACAAAAACAAGAGTTTGTGTTAGTGTCCACCATTTATCATTTCTATGTATATCCATAATAAGCTCAACAATAAGCAGCAACTGTTGGAAATGTACAATTTTATTTTCTATTTTTTTAATATGCATAATAAGAAATTGTTAACATATAATATCATTTGTGTTCTTTTCACCTAACAACTTAAACTTTTAAAAGAGATAGTTCATGATATGATATCAAAATCTCTACAACTAAGTAGTTTAGAGTTTGAACCTTCTTCACCCCCTTTTTTTTTATATTCATTCAAAAACCTCCACCCAAGAAAATAGGTAAATGAGGAGACCAAGCTTGAAGTTGGCAATATAGAGATCCAGAACCAAGGAAAGAGCATAACAAAAGCCGAACAACAATATTGTTATCATAACTATTTCTATGATTACAGCAAAAGGTAGGATGAGCCCCAATTTTTCTAAATAAAAGTTAAATTTTAGCACAAAATAAGATGAGCCCATATATTGTCCACGCTTCAAGTCAAAGGGATCTTTCGTAAGGGGGTATGTTAAAATATATTACATGTTCATTTACCCCACTTAAGCTTTTGGGAGAGATAGTTCATAACAATAATTGTTACTTAAGCAATATAATTTCACACCATCTCATGGTTGGTTACATGAAAGAATGAGCAATTTTTTAATCATTCATCACTGCATTGGTACAAAAGTTTTTGTTATATTTAGCATTGTTTAATTTGAAATGTGGAAAGTTTAAGTCAATAAATATTGACATATAAAATGCCATAATAATAATAAATAATAAATCTTGGTCTGTGATTTTTATTTTAATAAATATTAAATAATTAATTAAATTGTGACAAGTGACCATTTAAAATAAACTTTTGCCTAGTTTTCTTACTTAAAGTTATGCCATCACCATATGATTACGAAATTAAACGAGTGATGTGTCTAAAAAAGTTTAATTAAATGTAGTTAACATTTTCTATCAAATACTGTAATTTACAAGTATGTGTTTCAATTGAAAGATATAGTATGAGGGATATCACAATTGACCTAATAAATCAAGGTAAAAGATTGCTTGATCTACCCTTGAGCTATAGTAAACTAAAGTAATAAGAAGAAGGGCAGTGCTTTTGTTTAGGGTCCATGCTATAGTGCCCATGAAGTTGAGAAGGAATTGGTGCGCATCTTAGGTGGGCAAAAGAATGCCATGTGAATCAAATAAATTAGCTGAGTTGTGTTAAATTTTGGTTTTGTTATTACACCCCTTTTAATGTTAAATTTAAAAATCAGTCCAGGAGGGCTCATAGCAAAATTAATTTAAATCAAATAAAAAAAATTTAAAAAATAAAATATTCAATCCCAAATCAAATTTTTCCTATTTCAAACCTTAATCTCTTAGTTTCTTACCTAATCCCTAATTCTATAAAACCCCAAATTTCATTTCTTCTTCATCTTCCTAACACTATTCTCATACTAGCCCTAAAAGTCATTTGGCAACCTAGTCCTCCATCATAAGCTACAGCCTGCTGCTACCCTTATCATCAACGTATAAGAACCCTTATTGGAGGCAGATTAGCTATTGTAGATGATGAAAAAAAAAAAAGAGCCATAAGATGATCAAGTTATTCTCTACCTTATGTGAGCCAAGCACCGAATGTGCAACCAAATGCTTAATCTACCCGTTGCCATCATCAACATTAGCATTAGCCTTGAAATTGTTACTAGAACCACAAGTAGCAAACCCATCAAGGCTCACAAGGCATTCCATAATAGCAAAATCCAACACAACACATGAGAGAATCCTCAAGTTATTGTGAGTGTCAACGAAGCACATTTCATGCTTGGCGTCATTGAGGAGCAACGGCTTTGAAGACAAATGGTTGTATTCTTCAATCATGTTGTTGAGGTTCATTTTGGTGGTGGTGGTGGTGATAAGGTTGTCAAGGCCTTCTTAGGTAGGTGGTACTTGAGAGTGAAAGGTCTTCCATGTAAGAGAGTACGGGCGAGACAAGCAACCACAAAGGTCTTTGAAGGAGGAGTGGCAGTCCATACATTGCAGCCACTGTGCAATTGTCGCCACCCACCTAGGCGAGGGCAATGTTAAGATGATAAAAAGGAGATGAAATTTGGGTTTGAATTTTTTGAATTTCTTTTGATTTTTTTTCATTTGATTTAAATTAATTTTGCTACCAAGCCTTCCTAGATTGATTTTCTAATTTAACATTGAAAAGGATATAATAGCAAAACAAAAATTTATCACACCTCGGCTTATTACTTGATCCACATGACATTTATTCATGTGTTCACTTTGGATGGGCACAAATGCCCTCTCAAATTCATGGACATGGTAGAATCCACCTTTTTTAGTAAATGGATGCCACACCAAAACCCTAGACTTAATGGTATGGATTTGGCTATTTTGGATCTTGTTAGAGGCCAGGATAGTTGAATTAAAGTATGTTTAACCATACCATACCACTAGAGGTTAGTATACGAGTATACAGGCCACAATCCAAAGATCAGTTCGTTTAACCTGTAATTAGTACAGGTTAGGACCGGATATTTTTCTAATTTGTTAATTCATGAATTTTCTAACCTACATTGCTTAACCCCTGGGCTAAATTCGCTGATTAGCAGAATAACTCGCTAATTCGATTTTTTTTTTTTTTTTTGCCCTTTTAGAGTAGCAGAACAAGATATATTCAATTAGATTGAGACCTATGTTGTAATTTGTGGCTATAGCTTAGTGGCAATATTTCCATGTTATGATTGTAGGGACTTGGGATCAAATCCTAGTAGCCACATTTTATAAATTTAAATTTACAAGGCAAAAAAGTAGAAAAAATAATGCGATGCAAAAGTAGACCTGTGTCATAACAGCTCATTTACAATGACTTCATCACATAAAAAGGGTGATAACAAATATAGCATCACTTCCACCCGCTATGTTAATGAGTTTTCAATTTTTTGAACCTAAGATTTCATGTAAACTATCTAAATTTCTTATCACTAAATCATTTCTAGTAGCTTAGAGGCACTAAAATCAAAATAACTTATATTTATAGAAATTAAAAACATATTTAAATCTAAGTAATAATTAACTAAAAATGCAACCAAAACCACTAGTTATTAATATTTTTGCCATATATTTATGAAAAACTACTTTTAAGTAATTCATTCAAATTGCCTAGTAGTACTCTTTTCAGATTAATCAACTCATGCCAACCATACATCCTTTTCCAAGGGTAGGATAAGAATTGTAACTTACTTTAAAGATGATAATAGCCTGATTAGTACGTTTTGTGATTTTGTGAACTAATTGACTGGCCTCCATTTTCCATCTTATCCTTCTAGGTGGCCAAACTAGGCTTTTTAGTCCCAATTCACACCCACCTTATGTATTGACTACAATTAATTGACAAGCATAATGCAATGACAATATAAGATCTTGGCCTGCACTTCTTCAACCAACGATTCTTATTTTTCCGAGTGTTGTTTTCTCAATTTTGCATGTCCACAAAATTCTCTCAATTATTTCGCCAACGATTCCCACAATGGTAATCTTCTTTTGTATTATCCTTGTTTTGTACGATTTTTTGTACTTAGTTTTTATTTAGGGTTTGGCTTCTTAAAATTAAGGCTATAACTGTCAATGCAATACAACTAGAAAAAAAAGAATTATCAGAATTTTTTTACTTAAAAGTAAGAATGGTCATTGCATGGAAAATTATTCTTTTTTGCAGGAATTGTTCATGCAATTTTAGTTAGAAGTAGTGATTAAGTAAAGCTCTCTGCAAAGTTGACAACTGTAAGATTTGAACTATATGCTATTCCAGGTTTTTTTTTTTTTTTTAATGGATAAATGGGACATATTGCAGGTAAAGTTAATTCACAGTTACTATGACCAATGACTGCTAATTACTACATATGATGTCACTTTGAAAAATGAATTTTTATAGAACATTTTTCATAATTTTTATCCATTGGGAAAGCCAACTTGGCAATTCAGAAGTTTCTAAAAGATAAAAACCACAGAATATCCCATTAACGGAGAGACCCAAACAAAAACACGCAACACGGTAATCACCAAAGAAACGAGGAACATTATTTGCACATCACTTTTATGAATATCATTAAGAAATATGAGTAATCACCTATAATAGTGATTTTAGTTGCTTTTTTAAATAAATTATTATTTATACTTAAATATATTTTTAGTTCATATAAGTATAGGTTATTTTGATTTTAGCCTCTCTAAAATTTTTTTGATTTTTGATTCATCTTTTTATTCATCATTAGATTTTTGGTCCCTATTATTAGCTCAACACTATTAAGTAGTGATATTTATAAAAAGCAAAAAAAAAATTTTAAATATTTATAAAAATCAAAAAGAAATTTTTTAATATTTATAGGGATTACATACATATTCTAATACTTACATTATTTCTGATCCATTTTTCTCAGATTGTAGTAGGATCTCCTTTATGAGGATTGGTAGTTAGTTTGCTTTGTTGTTGGATTGACCCCTTCGATGTATCCCAAAAAAAAAATTGTATATTCTAAAGTATTTATAGAGATTAAAATTTAGAATACAAGGACAAAAAATTGTTAAAAAAGTACTAAAAGTAAAGAAAAACTTTTAAAGAGATTAAAATCAATATGACATATTTTTATAAGGACTAAAAATATATTTATGTCATCAACTTATAAGAAAATATGGAAAATTATATGTTAATAAATGTAAAGTTTAGTTAAGTTACTAGGGAGTCTAACGAAAAAAATTTACACTTACTATAGTACTGCATTCACCACATTTACTATAAATATAACTGAAATTCCCGAATATTATCATATGATTACTCATATGCTCAAATAATCTATAAATTATAGTTTTTTTTTGTCCAAATATATCCAAAACCACAAGGCTATGAGCAGAGAAAAGTAGGAGTTTATCATTCGAAGTCAAACTCTCCTAAGTGAGGATACGTAACCAAACTGAGTGCAGAAGGAAGCTATTACTTCCTGTGAGAGAGATGAAAATCAATCTTAGACATAACAAACACTTAATTATTAGATGGTAATGTGAGAGCTTCTATACTTGAGGCCCCATGTGCATGTGCATGCTGCTGGACATGGCTGAAAAACCCAGAGGCATGGGATTTGGTACACATGATTTGGTCTAAACTCTCTGTAGGAAGGTTTGACAAACCAAGCACTCTTACTCTTATAGACATCAACCCGTGTGTTTCAAGCACCCTTCCTTCGTAGGGTTGAACGGGAAGCCTAGGAGCTAGGACCCTCTTGCTAGACCTTTGACGTTTTCAAAAGCTCTCTTCCGAATTTTAATAGACAAGATTTTTTTTTTTTCAAAAAAAGGGGGAAAAAATGAAGTTACACAAACATTTTTTTCCCCTTCTTACCAACCTTGCAAAAATCAATCATTCACGTGAATTATTCTTTAACTACGTGATTTATTCTTTCCCGCTTCACATAAAAAAATTAATATAAAAATTTAATTTTAATATACTATCAATATAAAAAATGTTTTAGATAAATATTCAATCATGTGTTGCTACATCAGTAAGAATAGTTGATTCTTATATCTATTATCTCAAAATTTCTATAAATAATAATATGTAATTGAATGATGATGTAAAATTTTTATATTGATAGTGTATTAAAATTAAAATATTTAATATAATATTTGGTGGAGGCACCATTGAGGGAGAATATGATGACTGCCACAAGAGCCATTTGTTTTTGGTAGAATTCACGTGGCAGTGCCGCAAGCCGCCATTGCCTGATACAGTGTCAAATTATTAGGTTATGGTGCTGCTCTCTTACCCATGGTTCCGTTAAGCAACCTAATTGCGATGAGTAGACCTTTCCTCCCAAGTCTTGGTGATGGAGGCTTTGCACAACGTGCGTACATTGAACCAAGCACCTGGTCCAAGAGAAAAAATATATGTATTGCACTAAACAAGTACATGTAAACCAAATCCAACACCCAAGATAAGATTATTCCTTTCTGTTAGCAAAGGCATGGACAAATTTATGCTTTAGTTAACAGGCTTATGATTTTGCAACAATATCATGAAGCCAACCTGCTGAAAATGATGGAATAATGATATATATGATGAGTTTGTGGCTCAAGGACAAAATCCTTTCATTTTAAATACCCTATGAAATTAGAAGGAAGATGAAGAAAAAAATTATAATGAAGTTGAGAGCGGAATGAGAATGTAATAAGACCTTAGGCTATTTAGCGGCTAACGGCGTTTTTGAGGCATCATTTTCAATTGGATTAGGTGACATATATAATAACCATTACGGTTGGGACACCCCAAATATTCCACTCATTCATATCCATTTGCTTGGAGGAAAACTTCTGTTCTATGGGTCCATATATCTACCTTCTCATTTTATCTTTATATACCAGTCACTGTCATCACTCATCAGCAACCAACCATTTACAATGTGCTTGCGGTGGTTCATTAATGCAACATAATAGAACAAATGAGGATGAACTGAAGAAAAAAAAATAAAGTTGTCTTTCTTTTTGTTTAAAAGATTAATAAAAAACAAAATTTCAATATTTTGTTAGAGTTAATTTATCAAGAAATAAAATAAAATATAAAATAACTAAAATATTGAATAATTTGAACTAACTAAATGTTTGATAATTCATTATTTTATCTTATTTTATTTTAGTTTTGAGAAGAATCAAATCTAAATATTTAAGGAAAAGAGAGAGTTAGTCTCCTGTGAACTCTTTTGCCTTATTGCTTTTTAAATTTCTTATGTATGTTTATAAGTTGAAATTTTGGAAAGAAATGAGAAAAAAAAATATTTAAAGAGTAAAATAAATTTATAATTACTTTTTAATTCCTTTCATTCACTCCCTTTTTCTCTAAAATTTCAACCCATTACCAGACTCTAATAGAGCACACTCTAATAGAGGATATTATTCTTGTTCTCAACATTTTCCTTCCATTGCCTGTATAAATTGTCATCCAAATAAAGCATTAAGGTGGGGGGCTCATCCTATGCTTTTATTTGGGTGGGGCTTTTTTCTTCTATGTTTCGACATGTAATTGTGTTTTTTTTTTTTTTTTTGGTCTGGGGGAGAGAAGTTTTGAGAGAGGGGAATCGGGATGGGAATAAGATCCTATCATTTGGGATTACAAGGCATGTTTGGGTGGGTTTATATGTCGGAATTTATGAAAGTAATAAACAGGGGAGGGCCTCAAAAGGCCCATTCTATCCAGCAAGTTGACGTAAATGATAGCTCATTGGCAGAAGAAGCCTGTGCCTCGGTGGTTTATCTCCCGCCTTTGGGAGCCGCATCGAGTGACGGCGCGTGAGTTCGAATCTTGGAGCAGACCCAAGAGAAAAAAAAACCTCCAAGGGACCAAAAGAAAAGTGATAGCTCATTGCATTTGAGGCTTGAGGTGCAGTGCAGGTGAGGGTGCCTCAATCAATCCAATCCCAAGACCCAACAAAAAAAATTTGATAGCTCATCCATATTTTAGCCTTAAAATGTTCTTTCACTTGTTTTATGTTATTTTATTTTGTGTTGTACACTTCAGCTTTGGTCCTACCGTGATTTCCGTTTAGGCGTTATTGTATTTTTGTGCGGTTTCGTCTCGTATCGAAAGTTTTTGGGTCACGTCTCGAATCATAAACATGGATATATTTCCATAAAAACAAAAATAAATGGATATGTAGATGGATATCCAAAGCAAGGCCCATGGGTTAAAACAGGCCCGAAAGCCCACATCTGAAACTGAAGCTTGGGCTCAGAATTAGTGGGGGCCCCATAAGAGCAGTGATGGAGCCAAAAACAAAACGACAACGAAGGAGGTGTCATCAATTCAATCTTCATGAGGTTGGGGTACAGGGGTGAGGGAGCGAAGAGGACTACGAGGTACTCAGTTCGTAGAGGATGTCCACACTTATCTCTCCCAATCCGGCCTCGACGTTAACTCAGCCCGTGCTTTCCTCCAAGAAAGGTACCACTATTATTAGTACTATTATTATTATTATTATTATTATTATTATTAATAATAGCAAGTTCTGGGATTGGATCACTGTGATGAGTATCTCTGGCTGTAAGTTCAGATTGTGGTTTTAGTTAATTCTCTGTTAGACTATTAGGTGCATTGATTATTCAGCATTTCTATTTCGAGAGTTGCCATTAATGATGATGAGACATTAGAGCATGTACTAAGAGTAGGGAGATGTTTATTATGCACCTTGTGGTGCTTTATGGTGCGAGGTTATTTATTGGGTGTTGAAAAGATTGTGGGAAGAGTTATTGATATTGATGTTAATTTAGAATTGGTAAAGCACTAGGTAATAGGTAAAAGGTAATTGGATGAGAAATGAAGATTTTTCTTGCATAGGTAGGGATGGATGATGACTTCAACTGAATATGAGCCGAAGGAGATCGATGCGGACGTTTAAACTCTGCAACCTCGGGCTGTCAACCTGTTGGTTCAAATTCAATGTGAAAACTTTGGAAAGTAACATGCTTAAGTTGTCATTCTTTAAATTCATTAAGTGTACACTTAATATAATATAACAAGGTCGTTTCCTTATTTTAATGTTTAATAAATGGCATTTAAGTATGTCGATATGTGTTAACTGTACAAAGAAACGAAGTTTCGTAAATTGTTGTTGCATTGACCAGACACTAGGCAACAGAAAGTTCATTCTTTTGCTTGAAGGCTCACTTACGTGTAAATTCATTTCGTGTGTTCTCGGGGGAGTTTCACTATTGTTACTTGTTTTTACTGAATGATGGCCCAACACTTATACTTGCAGACTTCAGCAGAGCAAGTTGGTTGAAATGAAGCTTCTTGCTCAGCAAAGGGATCTTCAGGTTTCATTGCCTTATTTATTTGAAGATTTTACTTTATCATCTATCCTAGAGACACCACACTGACTCATATTACACTTTCATATTTTAAATGTTTTGTTGATATTTTGATTGAGGGCTAAAGGATACAAAAACCTTATCTTGTTTCAAGCTAGAATCTATGGCAATGAGTAAGTTTTGATTTTAAACTGCTATAAGATCAAGTGTGAATTTGACATTTTTATGCTAGTTTAGGCTCCTGCTGGACTGGATGTAGCATGTCATAAGTATTATTATTTTGGGACTTGTGTCATGGGATTTGACATTTTATTTTTATTTTTTTTCAAGACGTATATAGGCTGCAGCCAGACTCAAACAGCTGGGTTCACAGCTGAGCTGAGCTTCATTGTATTTAGGATGATGAATATAATCTCGAAACCAAAGTTGTCATATTTTCTGTACTTTGTGGCAACTGTGTTATCCATTCCTTACTTCCTAGGCTTCATACTTCGAGGAAGAATGCTTGTTTAGGATGTAATTAATCTAAATCATAAAAATAATCTTCCTAATAGATTTATTACCGTTATTCTTAAGAATTTTAATTAAAGCAAGGAAACTATGTTGCTTGCTTCTGCTATTTGGGTCAACACTAACCGACATAAAGTGATTCATCCAGTTTTTGTCCTCTCTCTCTCTCTCTGTGCATCCTATTTGTTTATGGTGGTTGTCAGGCAAAGATACCAGATATTGAAAAGTGCCTAGACATTGTTGCTATCAGACAGCTGAAATCTTAGATTCTGTGCATGTTGTTCTGTCAATGGCAATTCAATGGCTCAATGCATATAAAGCTGTGCTGACAATGTATGCAATAAATTGTGTACTGATTCTGAAGATACATCCTCATGGTTCCTCATTTCTAGGTGCCCTTACGGAAAATAGGGAGGGGGGGGGGCAGGGGGGACCTTTGCTGTTTCTTGTCTTCCATGAAGAAGTTGATGGTTCAGGTCCCCATGTTTACTTCTTGGACTTCTAATACTGCTGCTTCTTTCAATTTTCTAGTTTTATGACATCTGTTCATATATATATATATGCATTTGATTTTTTTCTGGGTATAGTTTTTGTGTCACAAAGTTTATATCATATGACAAAGTTCTGTCTGTGCATTGATATTGATTCATCATCTCAAGCTACTGGGAGTGTGTTTTGTGGTCATGCCTCATATCTTATGACATTGATACCATGATTAATCTCTTTCCCAACAGATACAGGCACTCCTAGACATACACATGCAAGAGTATTCATGTTTGCACTGAATGCATTGCATTGCTTTTCTATTGTATGCACACACGTTAGATTGTTGCAGACATATACTAAATTTGGCATTGGGAATTTGTGATAAACCTTTGTAACTGCTTTCCTTGTTGTTTTGAAGGGATTTCAGTATTATCAGCACCTTTGTATATGTAAATCTGGCTTCTCAGGAACACCAAGGATGTGCAAAACATATGCAGAGTTGCATCTCAATTTCAAATGTTTGAATGTATATGGTCTGTCAAATTTGCATTCTGTTAGGGAGAAATTTAATAAACTGTCAAGTTTTTAATGCAAGTAAAAAACTTAGTTGTATCATCAACTAGAATGCTTATATTTGACTTTACTTAAATATAGGAACTTATTGCTGATTTTGAAGTGTCTGAAGGCATATATTCACGGGTGCGCATAGAGGAAACTGACTCTGTGTCTCTGTGTGTTTATGGCTGGGAGCAAATGTTATGTTGGAATATTCATTAGAAGAGTTGCTTGTGTGTTAGTTTTAGGTGTTATTGTCTTTTTCTTTTTCTTTTTAAAATTTTTTCACTGCTTAAGTTAATGTAAATTTCTGTTGCAGGCTAATGATCTTCTAAAGAAGAACCTGGATAATGCTAGAGCCAGTTTGGAAGTTATTATTACTGATTTACAGTTCTTGAGGGACCAGCAGACAATTAATCAGGCGAGATTGCTAATTGTCGTGCATTTCATATTTCTGTGCCTTTGCCACACCTTCCCATAGCAAGTAAATAAATGTTAAGGCCATTGGAGTTGTATAGCATGGCAAAGTCAAGCCCTTATGCCCTTTACTACCTTTGAGGGGAGTTCTTAGCAGGATGTGTAAAAGGTAGAAAATTATGGAGGGAGGAATGAAAAGCTTTTGTTTCACTGGTTAGTTTTCGGCAGAGAAAATGAGAGATTTAAAGTTGGAAAAATGAATGAGTGAAAATTATTTAGTTTGGAGTTTGGACCTTCTTATTGCATTTTGATTATACTTACATAGTTAACTTGATATTGCATTTTGACTTTATTTTTATCCTAAATTTCTAGTTGGAAAAAAATTACAAACCATGAAATGTGAACAGTGGCATATTTTTGTTTGTTCCTTTGTATTCTTAGTAAGCAAGCATACATTTCCAATCAGCATTTTTCAACTCTTTCATTTCATTTATCTCAGCTTCACATTTACCATGCACACCCTTACCCTTATAGATGTACTAGGAAACTTGGAAACTCCTTTTTTTTTTCTTTTTCACTCAATCTTCCCATAACATTCTTGACAATAATTAATGTCAGTTATTGATTGTTTATTGATAAGACACAATGATATTATTTGATTCATGTAGCCAGCCTCACTTAGTGGAGCAATGTTGTCGTTGTTGTTATTGTTTATCGATATCATGATATTTGATCAAGTAACAATTGCTCGTGTGTATAATTGGGATGTTCATTAGCGGAGAATTCAACAAGGTGCTGCTATGAGTGCTCAAGATTAGTCAAAAGGAGAATTTATTGACACCTAGATCTAAAGTTGGCTACAACCTTTCATCTAAGAGTATGTTTTTCATCTCTTGCCACATTGTAATGTAGATGATTGTGCGTTGCAGATGTTCCTATTTCTGGTTTCACCCAATTAGATTTTAAGATAGGAACCATTTTGCATACGTGTTGGTTTGTCTCTTGGTCCTTGGAACCTTTGTAAGATGCCATATATTGGGTTGGGAAAGTTTTGTTTGGTGTGATCATATGGATATACTTTGCAATTGAATTTTACTTGTTTAATTTTGTATTGCTGTTGCCGACGTTAATTGTATCTGAGTAAGCTGTGCTTTGAATTCGAATTTTGGATCTGGGGTAATCCGAAGGGTCCCCACATAAGCTTCAACTTGTGAATGAAATCCATCGGCAGAAGTACGCAAAATGAAGCGACAAGACATCATAGTCAATTGCTCTCCATTGATGACATCATCTTATCTTTCCTCAAAAGGGTCATAGATCTGGATAGTTTTGATAAATATATTATGAGAAATTTTTATGTGTTTTGAGAGTAAGTTATTGTTTTTACTTTGATATATTGATTATATGCTACGTCAGCTTTGTGAAGGTTTAAGAAGATAAAAATGACCTACAAAAATAGATGATTGAGACAATAAATGTTTATGTATGTACAATTAATAAATTCGAGTAGGAGCAATGACTTATTCTCAAAACAAAAGGATTTTTAATATGATATTGCAATTTGTTAGTCAAGGATGAGATGATCCATAGTTTGATGTATCATCTGGTCAACTGGTCTACTGGTACAATTTCTAAAAAGCAATGGAATAGTAGAAAATTGGTAATCCAGGATCTTGGTCTAAAAGCTCTATTTCTGTGGATGGGATGATCCATGAGTTTGGTGCAGTGGCACTCTTTTTCATGTTAAAAACGGGCTTCCTTGTATGTGTTCTAGCTTGACATGAGGCTGAGTGTTATATAGTTGGAGGCTAATTAATTTTTTTTTCGGCATAGGCTCTTCACATGGGGACCCATTACAACGATGGTGAGTGTATGAAGTCACAAGCATGCCCTACCTTTCTAATGTATAAAGCAGAAAAGACAATAATCTTTAATGGGGTCACATTTTTGTTAAATTTGTCTTTCTCCAGTTATAAGTAGAAAAGAGTTTTGTGTGTTTCTGAAACGAATTCCGAAAGTTGTATTAAGAGGGTGTTTTGTACCAAAAGTTCTTTCTCTTACGGGAATCATTAATTTGAGAAGCACTGATATTTCTCGCTATTATCTTTCGGTAAGTGTATTTGGTAAAAATAAATGAAAGATGTGAAATCTTAAGGGCTAAGGATTATAGATACGGACACTGACGTGGGGTTGGGCATGGACAAAGATATACTGGAAGGTTTACAATGGAAGTCATGTCCTACGCGAAGTGTCGATCCTGATCCAAGCACAGTTTCTTGAAGTGTTTGTGCTTAGTAGGGAATAATTAAAAAGTGCATAATACAATATTGTGGGTTACAGTTACTCTAAAATATGCTTTAAATTGTTAAATATAAGTAAATATCTAGAACTCTGTTTTTACAGAGTCATAAATTAGTGCAATGTGTACGCTTTCCTTTTTTCTTTTTCATTTTTTTTAATTACAGAAATGCGTACGTTAAACATAAAAACAATATTTGTCTATTTAAGAAGGAGAAAAGAAAAGGATTCTCCCGAACTACAACACTGTTATTAAATTGTTATTTTTTTTTCCCTCTTTTTTTACTTTTTATTTGTTAATGCAACTTGTTAGTTTTTACTCTTTTTAATCCTTTTTTATTTTTGGTCAATGTACGCACATCATATGGGGAGGAGGGGGGTTCATATACCACAAAATCAGGCTCTACCTTGTATTGAACCCAAATGTAGTTAGTGAGAGGTGGATAGATTCACCCTAAGCTAAAATCTCAACTATTTTTTAATCTACTTTGTTCACTTCAATTTTTTCTTAATGATTTTTCTTTTCGGGTTTATTGTCCAGTTGCACGGTAAGTTGGTAATTCAAACTATTAATGCCAGTCCAATTTTCTTTCCCACCATCTAATTCAAAAGATAGCCTATCATATATACCACCTCGCTTTCATAGTTTTTTTTTTTTTTTTTTTTTTTGTGGTTGGACCTCGCTTTCATGGTTTGAAACCTACGAAGCACAAATTGAGTGTCGTGTTTACGTGTCAGACACATGTCCATGTCACATCTTGCATAATATACTAATGACATACAAGTCTAATTCCAACACAAAAAAACATAATATAGATAAGGTCATTTATAATTTGAAAAAGAAAATAATACATAAATTGAGTTTATATGGAATTTTTAAATAATTTCTAATATTGAATAAAGAAAATAAAATATAAATGAAACTTATATAAATGTTATTATATAATAATAAATCTTTTTCTTTAAAATTTTAATTACATATATATGTGTCCATATCCTAAATTTTTTAAACTTTGGTGTGTCCTCCATGCTCTTGTCATGCCATGTCATGTGTCTATATCAGTGTCTCTGTGTCAGTTTGAAACCAACTCTTGTTGCCTTGACTAGTTTTAAGTTTTTTTTTTTTTTTTTTATCTTTTACTATGTTTTAAGAACTTTGTTATTTAACAAAGTTGAAAGGGTCTTTGTGGGCCGAGGATATGCCACTTGTGAATTAAGGAGGTGTTTGTTAAACGGAATAAATTTTAATATCTAGGAATAGTATTCGCAGGAATGCTATTTTCGAAAATAATTTTTTCGGACATGATATTTTATATGTGTTTGATGTGCAAATAGAATTCTCTAAGATATTTTATAAATTTTTAAAAATACCCTTAATAGAGACGGCAGTGGGTGGCTAACCAACAATAGCGGACGGCTAGAAATGCAACATTCCCAAGAATATTGTTTCAAATCCCCTATCAAATATGTAAATGTTTTCACATTCTCGGGAATGTACCAAACACCACTAATAACTTATCTATGACTTCTTCTGGTTGATAGGTTTATTGGCCCTTGAAAAATATCGTCAGGTTCAAACTTATACTTATATATATATATATATATATATATATATATATCTCTCTGTCAAAGAACCTTCCAAGATATAGTTATGGTTGACCTTATAAGAGGGAACCTTGCCCATTTATTGCCCAAAGGATGCTCCCAATCCTTCTTAATTAGCGTGATGTTGACATCCATTAACAGAAGTCGTCGTCAACACATATGACGCACTTACTGACCTTCTCAACATGAATTTCTATTGTATTTTTAGGGGCTTTTCATGATATCTCATACATACATCATTTCCCTGAAATAATGATTATGAATTCTGTAGCTTGTCTTTCGTCATCCTTATCTTATCTTCTATATGGTGGGGATGATGATGATAATAACCCAGGTAGAGACCATTACAAATTCATTTTGGACTTCCCTAAAAGGATGTAAAACTTGCATGATAATGTGTTGGTCATGAAGCATGTAATCTAAGATAAATTAATAAAGATGCCGAATTAGGTAAATTCAATATGGGGTTGTTAAATATGAAGTTTGCCGTAGTCTTGTGCATGTCCCGAATTGTTGCTAATAGTATAAGTGGAATCTTGCAGAGATAAATCCTTCAATATTTACAGGATGATAAGAGAGGATCTCAGACAAAGTTTTCTAGCGAAAAGGAGTATAGAGACATATGCATACTATATATTTGTCACTTTCATGTCCATCACTGAAAATGCATGATTGAATAGTATATGGAATTTTTTAACACCAAAATTAATTTGCTCGAATTAAATGTGTCCTCATTTATACATCAATATAATAGTATACACTGGTTCACACATATCCCTACGAACAGATCCCTCTGAAATTTTACTGTGTACTATACAATTAATCGATCCAAAATGTTCCAATTAATCACATCCACACAGTTGTGGTATAACTAAAGAGATATTTATCGATCTATATCTTGCAATAATTGAGGTGTGAAAATGATACTATACTAGTGTATTTACCCGTGCGATGCATGGATTATTACATGTTTATCATGATAGATATATAATAATACATACTTAAAATTTTATTTCATTATAGTAATCTTACTCAATTAGAATAAATTTGTCAAAATCTTTGACAAAAATTATGAGAGAAATTAGATAAAATGAATAGCTAAAATCCATTTATTCATCTAAGAATTAATAGTATACCATATTATTCTGACAACTTAATTCTATTAAAAAAGTTATGGCAAAATTGTCCAACCCTACTCGTTCAAGTTATTATCATATTTTTGCTAATCAAAATATAAATAACATTGTTTATTAATACGAAAATATCAAATCTAATAGATATATCTATAAAATTTTAATAAAAATTTATAGTATAAGTGGTAAAGACCTTCTAAAATTTTCCATCAATGCTTTCTCAAAACATAAAATCCATGATAGTTTTATTAATTAGAAATTAAATAATATTGCTAATTGAAGCTTAAATTACTTAATCTAATAGATATATTTATAGGATGTAAATATATAACTGGAGTGATGTAAAAATAAGGAAAAAGTCTTAACAATCCTTCAAATTTGGTCCAGTTGCAATTACGTGTATATATCGAAAAGTTTTAGAGCTAATATACACATTTTTAAAATAATAGGACTAAAATACACATAGACCAAAGTTGAAGGGGTTTTGAAGAGTTTTTCCAAAAGAAATATTAATAAAAATATTATTTATATTTTATTATCAAAATTAAAAAATTATATTATAAGATTAACAATATACATAAATATAATTGATTAATTTAAAATTGATATAAAATAATAATAATTATAAGATAGATAAATCCCTACTTAAGTAATGTATATATTTAGTATCACCTATTTAATATTTCAATATTTATAAAAAAAAACTGTTCTATAGCTATTTTTTTTTTTTTTTGCATTCAAGTATTATGGTCTTAAATAAGATTTTAATTAAAAAAAAAAGTAGTATAAGTTGTAAATATTATAAAATTCTTCATCCTCTATTTCTTCGAGCCACTAAATCCATGTTATTTTTATAATGAAAAATAAATATTAATAAATTTAAATTTAATATAAATTAGAAATAATTATAAGATAGGAAATTCATTATTACCCGTATAATATACATGTTGGTATCACATGTGCAAGAAATTTTGTTGTCAATTGTGTTACATTTACCTCTTCAAAGTCTTGTAAATTGTATTATATCTCGTGAAAGTTGGTGGTATACTTCATTTAGATTTTATTATTTTTGTAAATAAGATCAAAGATAAGGCTAAAAAATATCATGCCAAGAGAGTAATAACATCCAAGATTAAAAAGGCAACATAAGAAAACTAAAAAAAAAAAAAGATCCAGAAGATATACTCCAATTATTATGGAACATATTTGAACTACATATCTATAAGTTGAAATCGTGGTCATCACCCATGCTAAATTATATATGCTCTGCACAATTAAGCCTCTTAATAACAATACCGTAATGTCTGCTATTTTTTCACCCCGCAAAGACACCTCTTCTTTATTCATGTCATGCATGCTTCTTAGTTTGTTTCATCAAATTTTTATAATAATTAAATAATTAAATTAGAAAGTCAAAATAAAATGTGAAATAAAAGTTAATAATTAATGAAGCAGCAAGACCGGCAATTTATCAATAATTAAAATTTCTATTTCAGTCTTACAAAAATAATGACTCATAATTTCTATTTTTTGAAAAATCAAAATCCATAATCAATAATACGTTAATGATATAACAATAATCAATAATAATATTTCAGGACCTAAAATAAATAAAATTTCAAATCAAACAAAATAAACCATAAATCTAATTGATTAAAACACAAATAGCAATACATTTCTAATAATATATACAATCACGTATCTAATCACATATCCAACCTATAATGGCTCATAATTTCTATTTTTTGAAAAGACAAAAAAAAAATCTGTAATTAAAGAGATAGCCATAAGGAAATATAATCCATAAATAGCCATCTATCCAAAAAGCTGTAAAACAATAAAAGAAAAAAGAAAAAGCTAATAGCAGAATCATTAAGCATAATCTAGAAAATCTTGACAAATATAATACTATCATAATTCCTAGAGAGGCTAATTTTTGGAATTGATGCTAAATTTAGATTGATCATAACATAGTCAAAGTGAATTTTTATTTTTTTTCTTTTAAATCAAATATTTATTTTAAATATTGATATTTGAAATATGAGATATGACAATCAATTAAAAATAATTATATTATTATATTAGAGTGATTTCGTTATAATTAATCAACATTCTAAATTTAATTTTTTATACTTTCCAACTTAATAAAAATTAGTAATCAATGGATGATTTTTTTTGCAAAAATAATTAAATTAGATATTTATTTTAAAGATTGTAATTGAAATTGAAATTTAAAACATGAGATATGATTTTCGATCCACTTTTTTTTAAATTTTTTAATTAAATTAGACTTTTAGTTTAAAGATTAAAATTTGAAATATGTGATAAGATCACCAATCAATGATTGTTTTATCTCTCTTTTAAATCAAATATTTGATTTAAAGAATAATATTTGAAATATGAGATATGACAACCATGTTTACTTAAAATGTGCATAAAATAAAATAAAAAATCTCTTAATGCAATGCGTAAATATTCAAAAAAATTAAGTCATGTAAACCTTAGCATATTAGCCATATATATATCCGATAGAAGCATAACTAAATTAGTGTTAAATACATGAAGAAAGCAATATAAAAAATTTATTAACACTATGAATAAGAAAAAGAAATTAAAATTACTATAATAGAATTAAACCAAGAAAGAACGATAAGGATAAATGAAGAAGAAAAATACAATTAGAAAGAGCAGTATTCATGGCATATGTTAAAAACAGTTATGAACATAAAAAAGAAATCCATTAGATTACTTAAATTATTTCAGACTAAACATAAAAATAAAAAATAAAAAAAAGCTAGACATTAAGGATAACAAACTCACCCGGTAAAAATGTTTAGCAAAAATCCAAAAAAAAAAAAAAATGATTGAATATGTAGTCACTAAACAAAAGATGAGAAATTGTTAGACAAACTTCCTATTTATCAAACAGAAATTGTTAATAATGTAAAAGAAACTAAACAGACTAAAGAAAACATCATTACATGTTGGACCATAAACTAAAAAAAAATATTTCATTACCTCCTTAAGTTCTAATTATAAATATATGCTCAAGAGTCAAATTATCAAATAATAACGTCCGTTATATTCAAAAAAACTATAGTCATAAAGATGACGTTGTGATATAATGGACAAAAAAAAATATAGAATCTGCAAATGGAACACAAAATAGATATCAAATATTTTAGGATTAGGTAATAATGAAAATTAATCAAAAAGTAATTACAGAATAAAACAAAAAAAGAAATACAAACCTATTGAAAAGTAGAAGTAGGAAGGAAGAGACAAAGATTTATCAGTGGTAAAAGGAATCCTGCCCAAAGTAGTAATGGTTAAAACAATGTGAACAAAAGAAGGAACAATATAAGATTTATATAAAAAAGAATAAATGAGACCAAAAAAGGATTGAAATGCAAAAATAATATAAGAGCAAAAGAGAAATGAAAAAATATAAGGGCAGAAGAAAGGTTAAATAAAAAATTTTATGAAGAAACTAACCATTTTCAAACTCGAGATCTTCTTAACGTTATAGTAGTCACTGAACATGCAGAAAAAAATACCAAAAATACTAAAATGGCTCATCTAAAAGAATAATAAAATAAAATAAAAAGTTATTTGAACAACTTATATCCAAAGCTAGGGATATTTCACAACCGAACAATCCAAATACGTAGACACTATGACTCTTTTGTAGGATTTATTTGTGCAACAACACCCATTAAAACCTGAAAACAAAGAGCACAAAGATGTAAATATTAGAATACGTAAATTTTTTGCAACAAATATGAAAAAGAGCAATGATTAGAAACATGTGGAGATGGAAAAAAAAACAGATACTGAAGCGGAAGAAATAGCTTTGGGCAATACTGAATGTTCCTTACAACCTGTGGCTGTGCATAGTCCTGATGAATCTTCTACACAATATCATGTACAGCAATTAACGTACAATGACTAATATAGGTGCAATAGCCTTCACCATTTCAAGACAATATGCTAGCAAAAATCATGGAATAGAAGAGTGATTGAAAATCATGCAGTTAGTGTGATTTGCAATTAGCAAAAATCATGCTATCAAAAGTTTCATTAATCATGATATTAAGATATTAACTTATCATCCTTTAGCATTTCACTCAATTATTTTATCGAAATTAACAATTAAAAAATTAATAAAATTAGATTAAAAAAGAATAAAATGTTATAATTAAAAACAGAAATAAATAATTTATAATCATTTAAGGAGATTAATTGGAGGAGAGAATTAAGGTAATATATATTATTGCTAATTAATTCATGAACTTATTTAAATTTTTAATAAATAAAAATAAAAAATAAGTAGCAAACTCATAAGAAAATGACATGTGGATTAACTTTTCTTGTAATGAGTCTTGAATATTAGTAGTAGTAGATTCATTTTGTATAATTATAATGTAAAATGAAATCACTCGAATCTTTCTTAAATTGCTGTAATCAACAATGATATTGGGACACTTCTTTATATATACTGATATAGAACACCCAATGTCAATTAAATTATGCCCAATAACAATTGAAGTATAAAGTAGCCATTTATAGACTATATACCAGTATTTGTTTAATTGTAATGTTTTAGAGAATCTAACGTGATATTAATTAATATAAGATATATTTTCTACCTCGCGAACAAAAAATGTTCCATATATTTTCTGTCTCGCTTAAGTTATATTTGGCATCTTTATCATCGACAGTCTCCAAGGCGCATGAGGCGGCTCTTCCCATTAATAGTAGATAATTAAGCGCTTATTTGATATATATGGAAAATCAAAGGTAAGATGTACAAAACAACATAGACCAAGTCCCATCATGTGGCTTTTCCACTGATATATAATAAATCTACGAACTGGTAGGCACAAAGCTATAGAAGAAAAGCTTTAGAAGAAAAAAAGATATGTTTAGTCTACAAAACTTAGGTGCATATCATATTCACTTCATGCCGTTGAGATTATGGAATTAGATGGAATAGTTCATATAAATATACAATAATATCAATTAGTGATGAAAAGTTTGTGGTGGATTCATATCCCTGCAATTTGCGGGGCTGATTCATATCCACCGCAATTTGTGGCGAATGTGTTAGCATGATGATTTTGTTCGATGCGTACTTTTTAATAAGTTTCTTTTGATAGTAATGGTGTTTGTATTGTGAGAGATAGTGTGAGGTTAACTCACAAATCTCATAGTAGCTTATGCTTCAGACCATATTAAAGGACTACACATGGGTTAGACAATACATTGACAACATTTGCTGGTGGTAGTTTGTTAAGTTGTATTTGTTTTGTTCTATGGTTGCTAAAGTGCTTATGTGTACAACATTGTTCGCTTTTTGCCCTGTGCTTGGTGTTTTGGTTTCTGTATGTCTACAGGTGTGCTGATGTTTACCACGATGTAGGAGTGCCGTTGTGTTTAGAGCTCTCATTATGTACAATTACTAATGTAGTAATGTATATCACAAAGTATGTATGGGCCCATATTTTGGAGAAATTTTTGTATGGTCATAAAATATCACATAGAATTGTGCTTCCACCATATCATTTAAGCTTAGTTAACCAATGATTGATAGAAGCACAATTTTACGTTACACTCCATAACTATGCAAATATTTTTCCATGTTTTGTGCTTTCCTTCCATAGAATATGTGGCTGAAATGCTTTAGTTAGTGGTCAAGCCCACTATCCCTTTTTTTATGCGTATGGCATTTAAAAGTGGCTTTAGAACTAAGATGAGATATTTGATAAGCTCACTTGTACTCTCTTGTTCATCTAAAGTGTGATACAAAATTATCTATATATTTTGAAGTGTATTATCAAGATTTGTATAATTTATTAATAATAATAATCTTAGGTTTACCTATTGTTTTATGTAACAGTTTCACTATTTTAAAGAGGCTTAATACCTTGGATTATTAATCAATAAAAATTGGTTGAAAAGAAAAATGACGCTACCACTTAAAATTAAATGACGGCTATACTTTTAAAACTTTGCTGGGGTAACTCTTTGACTGGGTTGCGCTTGAGACTTAATTAAATGAACAAACGTTCTGCGAGCATGGTCAAAGAGTCAAGCAACAACTCCTAGAGAAAACGAAAAGTGGCATTTCTGAAACTTCACCTACGTTGTCTTAACTAGGCTGGATAACATTTTTTATGTTCCAGTTGTAGGAACAATTACCGATTGTTTTAAACAGTTCTCAAATTAATTAAAATCCAACCAATTAAATTTATATTGATTTCATTGCCATTGCTTTGGTCAAATGTTTTTCGGTTGACTATCTAGACCTTCATTGTACCGTTAGAAAAACAGGATAAGTTCAAGTTAAGAATGACTTATATATCAATGTTTGATTGGTTCAAGTGATTTAAAAAGAGTCTTAGATTCAAGTTTTATGAATTGAAAAAATTAGTATTATGAAAACTTTACCTTTATATTGGCCAAATTTGACTCAAGTTAAATTAGTTGAAATTTAATAAATTTTATATACTAGTAGTTTAAATTAAAAAGGAAAAAGAAAAAGAGTTGCATGTCTAAGTTTCGAAAAACTGTAATTAAACCATGAAAGAGCTTGCGAGTATCGTGCTAAAACCACAAACTTTTGGTATCAAAAACACACCCCTAATTTGTACTAGAAACATTTTTTGAAGGAAAGGGAATAACTAAGTTTAGGTGCTTTGACTGCTTTAGGCAAATTTAGACTATACAGAAACTTTAGAAAAATCTTAGTCTCAAATACCACTCGCATTAATTAGTAGATGAAGACAAACATTAATCTAATATGGAAATCACAGATTGTTGCACATACGCACATATAGATCTTGACTTTTTATTGGAAGGAAACCATCTGTTCCATTTTTCTATCCTCTTCTATGTCGTTTAACTAATATTTTTAATAGGTATAATATCATATAACACTACCCATAATTCTTTTTAAAACTAATTTTTTCAAGATACATATAATATTGTACATGACAAATTTTTATTGTGGAGATGGGAAAAGGATATCAAAGTAGGTCAGAAGAATTGTTTTCCTTTTTATTAATAAAAATCAAAATGGGGTTGGTGGGTTAAGAATTATTATGAACAAGTTTATTCGAATCATACGTAAATTTGATCAATTTACTATACACAAATTAAATAATATTCAAATGAGAATATATTTTGTTCAATGAATTGCAAAGTTGATAACGGATCTAAAATAATTCTCCTATCAATGACTTAACCTTAGTGAGAGAAGTATCCTAACCATGAGAGATAACTCAGTTGACAAAATCTGTTTCCTGCTAGCGAACTTTTATGTGAAATACATGAATTTAAAACTAACTTAAAACACCTTACAGTTGTAATGTCTGTAAAAATTAGTTATATACTTAAAAAGTGTAAAAATACCATAATAATGTTTGAAAAAAGAGAAGCTCATCCTTGAACCTAAACTATCCAATATTTCCATTTTATAATAATAAAATAAAAAAGGTTACTAAAGTCATTTACGGTTAGCATAGTCGGAAGTTTGGAGGCTGTCTAAATTAAGAATGGGAGCATGCAGTTTTAGCATAACTATAAAGGCTGTGCACTGCCTAATTGATTTTTCTAATAAGAAATTCTATAAGCAATGTAGACAAGAGAACCTCAATCTTTTGGGTTTTGTCCCAACTAAATAATTTTAATGGCTGGTCAACTGGTTAAAAGGGACAAACGATCGCCGAAATATTGGAGTCCTCAGTCCTGGATGTCAAGTTTCCTCGCCGACAACAATGATAATCGTGAGATATTAATACCTTTTTTATGATGCAACCTTAAAAAACTTAAATACATGCATCATTAAACCACTAGCAAATTGTAAAATTGTAAAATAACATAAGTCAAAAAGAAAATTAATAAAATATTAAGAGTTTGTCATTTATCAATAAAAGTAACCTACGTATAAAATACCATTTCTTTAGAAACGACCCGCAGTGAAAGATATATGAATCATTAGAAAACTGTTTGAATGATAATATTATAATCTCGAATTCGTCATAAATCTTATATATGGTAAGATCTTAATTATTTAAAATATAATTTATAATTATAATATATAAATATTATAAAAATTATTAATTAATATATTATCACGTGTTAAATTTATTATAAATTGGAGTTTATATTCTCATTTTTCAAAACCGTTTGTCTTAAAGTTGAAGGGTGGAAGACCTTACTGACTTATAGAGAATTGAGATTTTAATGATCTTAAAATTATCTCGAGTATTATAATATATACCATGTATTCATATGTATGGTAATTTATGTGCATAAATTTTGACTTATTCGTACAAATTATATATGAGACAATCAACTCCATAGAAATTTTTAGATGTTTATTGTTTACTGCAACAACACATTTTTCTTACTTGCCATATCAATTTTATCGATCACCTTGTTTCCGTAACCATTTATTACTTTTTTTTAATGAAAAAACTAATTATAAAACCGAAGACTAACCTACAAATGCTTAATATAATCAGAGAAATACTTTTAAAAAGTGTATAAAAATTTCTTCATATAGTAGTAATTAAGTTTAGGAAAAAAAAAAACTTAAGGTTGTTGTTTTCCATTTTATTTTTTTTCAATTAAAAAAATTTGAGAGGTTGGTCAAAAGAACGAATATTCACTGGCTGTTGACTGTGGAATAACAGGTGTTTTTGCAGTGTAGGTGCAGAGTGTGTGGATTCATCGCATCCCCAATACGGCGGTATCTGGGTCGTTCTTTGTTCAGAGCCCCAAAACACAACCTTTGAATCTTATGTCGGTTGTTTTACCGTCTCAGTTCCATGCGGTTGCAGCAGTGGACAGGGGACACAGGCCATACAGCTGCGCCACACGGACACAAAACATAGGAAAGAGAGGGAGCGTGAATGAAATGTCAACCACCGACAGAACCGGGGTGATTTTTTTTCATATATTGTTTTCAGTTGTTTATTGGATATATGAAATTTTTGATAAAATTTGAAAAATATGTAATTTGGAATGAAATTTGGTTTGTTGTCAGTTGGAAAAGGGAATCTGACTTGTTGTTAGTCGGATTATATTAAAAATATATATACATATTTATAAAAAAATTAAAATTTTTGGAAGAGGCCATAGCCTCTTCTTATCGAGGTGGAGCCGCCCCTGCCCCCAGCTATGCTTGGCACGTGAACGGCACGTGAAACACGAACTTCACCACATCATGATACCCAAATCGATCAAGTAGTCGAAACAAATATGCATAATTTCTAAAACTATCGCCCTCGTTTATTATGTGTCATGTACTAGTCTTACGGTCTAAGCAAGCAAACATCCAATATGATATCTCGTACCAATTATTATTGATTTGAAGTACGCCATGGTATTTTGGAAATGCTTAACATGGGGGCATTTTGAAATAATAGTTAATGCGAGTTAATAGGAGTTTCTTTTGTAGCTCTTTCTTAGTTTTGATTTTCACTTATTTGATATGGTACCCGTCTGAAATGTTCAAGTAGTACTGTAGCTTATTATTTGTTCTCTAGCTACAAGTTTATACATGATCAATATCTTCCATTATATGCATATTTTTATGAACTCTAAACTAGATACATCTCTAAATTGAAGTAATTAACAATTAAATTCATCGAATCAATTAAAAGTTAGAAATGTTAAGAAATTGATCAATAAATCTAAAAGTACTTCAAATATATAATATGCGAATATTTATATGCATTAAGTTCCGCTCATAAAAAAAATGAATATAAGTAGAATTTAATTTGTATGTATTATTAGTATAAAAAAAATTTATATAGAAATTTAATTATATATTATTATATCAGTAAAAATATTTAATTCAACTATCTATTATTTTAAAACTTTACAAATATAAATATCTGATTAAATGATAGTGTAAAATTCAGTGTATAGCAGTTAAACTCATAAATAAATAATTAACTATGGAAAAGGCATTGAAATAGATGGAAAACATAGCCATCGTCGACACTAAATAAACGTTTCTTTGTCTCATATTATCCCAACAAGTCACAACATACCCGCGACTAACTATATTCACGCGATTCACAAGTAGAAGAAAACAAAGGGAATCACCATCGTGTAATTGAAATAGTGAAAGCTTTTCTCTTTTGCAAATTCGAAATAAAAATCGAAATCATTGATGGAACGGAAAGAATAGGAAAAAGAGGGAGAGATTGAAGGAAAAGGAGAAAAAACAAAGTGCAAAAGATAAGAATGAAAGTAAACCCCAAAATAATTCATATCAATTTTTATATAAGATAAATTAATTTATAATAAAAATAAATTGATAAATTGGTCTCTAATCTTTTAAAATATTAGTCAAATTAGTCACTAATAAAAATAAATTAATAAATTAATTCATAATCTTTTAAAATATTAGACAATTTAGTCCCTCTATAATTTTTCTGTTAAATACTATAATGTGGCCCATTAAACAATTGACTTGGTATTGTTATCTCTCATCCTATCATTTTAATCACTCTCATTTATTAGAATAATGTCATTTTGGCAAAATTTCTCTTATTTGTATACCATATCAAAGTATAAAATTCAATATATTAACTTATAAGTCAATCAAAAATAGCTTCATTTTAATTAATAGGAGCGACTAAAATGATAGACTAAGAATTAATGATGTCTTGTCAATATTTAACGAATTATGTTATAGTGTTTAATAAAGAGATTTATTAAAAGAATTAAATTATTTAATATTTTAAAAAGTTATCTTATATTTTAAAAAATTAAAAATTAATTTTATCTATTTATTTTTATTAAAAATTAATTTATTTGATGTGATAATATAAAGAAATTAATTTAGAAATTTACTCCCAAAAAAAAAAAAGATAGGGAGGGGCAATTGCACAGCAATGGCCGTTGGAGATCAAACATAGGTGTCGATCGAGCTTTGCAAGAGTGCGTCAGAAGCAATCACAGAATATACCAAAACCGCGTAAAGATTCATGTGCTTTTCAAGTCATGTTTCAGTGTAGGACAGCCGTTTTGATTTGACACAAAGGAGCCACAAACTCCAGACTCCAGGATGTCTCAATGTGCAAATGCCGGCACTGCCATTGGTCCATCCTAATCACATTGATGCGTCGCTTATTCATTAAAGAAACTAAAGAGTCATTCTTAATAATTGAATACATTAACCTTTTCTTTTGGAAAAATTTAATTTGTATAAGCTAATAATATCGAATTTTTTGATAATATCATTTAATCAAATCCTCTCATTTACATAATTTTTAGAATAGTAAATATAAGAGTAAAATATATTTGTTAATAAGTCAATATATGATTATATGATAGTGTAAAAAAATTTTATATTGTCAGTATATCAAAATCTAAACTCTTTTTGGAATATATATATTAATAATTTAATTTAAATATATTGACAGTATAAAATAATTTTATATTATCAACTAATAAAAATAGTAAAAAGTATCAATCATATAAATAACCACCTATTCTAATGAAGAGTCCACCATGATTTTTTACTTTCCAATATTTTTATTAGTTGACAGTATAAAATTATTTTATACTGTCAGTATATACCAATTAAACTTATACATTAATGATATAAAATATATATCAATATTTATTTGATTAAGATAGTTCAACATTTTTTTTAAAAAAAGATTTTAAATTTAAATTTTATAAATTAAAAAAATTAATTTTACAAAAACTTTATTTTATAATAAATCTGTAGAATCGAGCTACTACTGCTAGAAAATATTTGGTCAAGTTAGCTTCACAGATAAATGAAGTTTATGCTTTATATATTGCTTACGTAAAAGTGCATAAGAATAAGGAAGTGTACAAATGCCGGATTGCTTTCTCCAAAACTTAAGCAAACTGATCAATAAGAATCTGTTTTTCACAGAATTAATGTAATCAATGGCAGAAATGAGAATTATCATTAAATTCAATCCGTGCAATATTCACTTTGAGTGTGTTTGGATTAACTAAATTTTGAAATTAATTTAATTTAAATTGAATTGATTTGATTTATAAATTAAATTTTATGTTTGAAATGATTGTGTAAAAATAGGATTTGAATTGATTTAGAAATCAATTCTTGTGTTTATAATATATTAGATTGTGTTTGGAATGATTAAGAATGGAATTGATTTGATTTAATTTGTACTTAAATTTTAAAATCAAATCAATTCCCATCAAATCCTTTCAATTTTAATAGAATTTCAAGTAGAAAGTAATTAAATCCTATGATAATTAGAAATCACTTCATTTCTTATTTTTAAAAACATACAAACACAATATTTGATTTTTAAAACAAATCATTTCTATTTTTTTAACATTCCAAAATACTCTTTAGAAATATTTAAATTCCCTTTCTTATTGAGTAGGTGGAGTCGTGGAAATGATGTTAGCAAAGGCAAATCTTAATTAGCCAAACAAAAAGTAAGGCATGAACCAAACCTGCCGAAGCTTCTCAATCTTTAAAGACGACGACGGTCGTAAAATCCCAACCCCCAACTCCCTAACACATAACAACGTTGTTATGAATTTGTTTTTCCTAAAACTTTTACTTTCCATTCCCTTTTAAGTTTTGAGCGCGTTGGATGAAAGTAACCTTTCTTCCATTTTTTTTTTTTTTTGTTTCTTTTCTCCTACCGTTTTACCTTTAAAACATGAAGCCCCATTCTGACCAGTTACTTTTTGTTACTTGAAATGAAGCTAGAATATGAACGGAGAAAGCCTCAATATTTGAATTTTGTGTCCTTACTGTCTCACCCTAAATTATTACAATTCAGATTATTTCCTTTGGAATTAGCTGTCTTCATATAGCATGTACAGTTAAATCGGTTAACATTTGAGCTAAATGCTGAAAGTATATACTGTCAACTTAAAATGATTGTCTCAATTATCAAACTAGAGTAACTAGTTTTGAGTACTATTATTTGTATATAGTGACGGTGAACACACTTATCGATATGTATGGAATTATGTATAAATAAGTGAAAATTTTGTTTATATGTATAATGAATCTATTTGTAGAAAATGCAAGGAATTATGTGTTACTAATTGTAAATTTTAATTGTATAAGTGGTAAATCTAGTAAATAAAATTTGCATACATTATCCATATATATTTTACCACATTCACCCAAAAAAAAAATGTAAAATTTCTAATTATTTATACATTGATATCTAAATATTTAAAGAAGTGTCTGAAACTTATGTTCAAATAATATTTTCTATTGGTTTGTGATACAGTGAAGTTGGAATTCAATGCGGCGATTAGTATATGCTGAGATGAAACAATTTTTCTTACGATGATTTATATCATTTGAAATTAATGCTTTGTGAAGAACACAACCCCTGTTAGACCTTAATTGCAAGTTTTTGTTGCTAATTAGAATTATAAATCTAGAACACCGAAATGCAACGTTAATTACTGAGAGGGCGAAAATATCTTTTTGGCAATGCAGTCACAGAGATGACTCTACTCTTTCATTTCGCTTGCCGTGAAAAAAAAAATGAAGATGATATAAAGTTGTGGAAACGTAAATGGATAGCAAGAACGGAGTGAATTCTCTTATATGAGAATTTTATATAATTTTATTATATATAAATTTTTATTATTAATTAATTTTCTTTTATAAGACTCATGCTAGGGCTAACTTTTTTTAATCTATAATAAAAATCTATACATTACCTTATGATATAAAATTTTTATATGAAAACATTCATTTCCAATTAAGCACGGCGCTTTGAAAACGGACTCGATAGCTATAGCCAGATAGGTTTGGCACACATATTTAGGAGTGAGAGATTAATTGAATGATATTATAAAGGAAAAGGGTCCACACGAGATAGCTGCTAAAAGCCAGATTCAATTGCATACAAATGAATGCATAGTGCTATATCTTTCCACCAAAATGTACGTGCAACACATGAAGGTGCAATTCCGTAATGATGTGATTAGGTAACCTTTTCTTCTTCATATAGTATTTTTCTCACTCATCATTTTCATTACTTCGCTCGGTCATGGAATTCCCCAAACCGCTATTTTCTGCCGTCGATTTTCATCTGCCACACGCTTATATACGGTGAGACACGAAACACGTGCCAACCATCGCATCAACATATACACCCGTATAATTTTTACTTTAGAAAAAAAATGGAGCAAAATGGATAGATATAGATATATATATATATATATATATATATATAAAAGAACTTGCCTTCTTTTGTTATGGGTGTATTTTAAAAAATAAAATGCATAATTATAACTGTTAATAACAGCAAATAACAATAACATGTTATAAAATATAAAAATTTATATAATAAATTACATATGTGTGATATTTACCTTTTAATTTTACGATTAACAGTTATAATTAGATATTTTAGTGTTTGTCTGTATTTTAAAATAGTCAAATCTTAGCAAATACTGTATTTTATAAAATAAAATATACAATTATAACTGTTAATAGCAACAAATAAAAAATAAAATTTTATAAGATATAAAATCTCATATAGTAAATTCTTTTTTATTTTTTGGGTGGTTAAATGGGGCAAAATCCCAAACAAAAACAAACTAACAAATAACATGGGGCAAAACAACACTCTTAACATCCTCCGAAAAAATTGGTAAAAGATCAACAGAGCCTAAAAATAGATATGGAGACCCAAAGGCATAGAGTTACCCAAAGAAGCTAAATAATCAATAGCTCTATTAGTTTCTCGATACACATAATTCACTTTCACCTCCCAAATCCTAGCCAAAAGCTGTTGAATCTTCTTAATATATAAGAGAGGAATAAGGATGATGACCTGAAGCCTTCTGAAGCAAAGAAATCGTACTAGAAGAATCCATCTCTAGTAAAACATGATGACACTCGAGTGACCAAGCTAACTACAGAATATAAGGCATCCCACAATTCCGCAATAACCACTGGCAAGAACCAATGTTGGTAGCAAAAGCTCTCACTAAACGACTAGAAGAATCACGAACAACCCCACCACAAGCTGCACTCTGGCACTGCTGAATTGAACCATCACAGTTGATTTTCAACCAAGGATCAGAGGGAGAAAACCAACAAATATAAGCGAAATGCTTGCTCGGTCTAATGGAAGAGGCTAAAAATGAGCCAAAAGTTCTGGGATAAAATCTTAAAGGAAGGAGCAAAGCGCTGAAATATTTCCTCAGTACGCATAAGCCAAAGGAAACAAAGAGCAGAACCAAAAACCTACACCCAGTCATAGCCACAAAGTAATCTTCAACTTCGCAAATTAGAATACAACCAACGATGCAAAGTTGTAGTAGAGAACTCAGGCCAATCTTCCAAAAGGACTATCTTTAACCAACAATCACCCAATATCGAACAATTCGTCAAAGCATGCAAGATGGTTTCAGAAAGATTGTCATTGCAACGAGAGTAGTAGTTCGAAGAAAACATATGTCTATAAAATCGGAAAGCATTAGTATGCATCTTTATTTTAAATTCTGTATCTGCGATAATATTTAATTTGAAATTTTAGGACAAACCGTTATAATTCAATATTTTAGTATTTATCCATATTTTAAAATAGTCAAATCTTAAGAGTTAATACTGTGTTTTAAAAGGCAAAGTACATAACTATAACTGTTAACAAAAACAAATAACAATAAAATTTTATGAAATATAAATATTTATAAAATAAATTACATATGTGTCATAATATTTATTTTAAAATTTTATGATTAACATTTTTAATTATATATATTAGTGTTTATCCATATTTTAAAATAGTCAAACCTTAAGAGTAAATACAGTATTTTTTTAAAAAAATGCATAATTATAACTGTTAATAACAACGGATAAAAAATAAAATTTTATAAAATATTAATACTTATATAATAAATTATATATGTGTGATAATATTATTTTAATTATATGATTAACGCTATAATTATATATTCTGGTGTTTATCTATATTTTAAAATAGTCAACTCTTAAGAGTTAATACTCATTTTAATAAAAATATACATTTAATATGGATTCAATCATTTAGAACTCTTTAAATTAATTTGGTTCCTTATTAATTATAAAAAATAATATCAATTGCTTGATACAAAAATTATTACAGTCAGTCTAAAATAACATGTTTTTAAAATTATTTTTAATTAAATTACAAAATTAATTTAACTTATTTTTTAGATATTAAAGTAAATATTTAATCTAGATATTAAACATGTAACTAAATATATAATTATTCTGTTTTTTGAATTCAACACTGCATTTATGGTAGAAATAAAATATTAATCATATAAAAAATATTAATATATGTAATATATTTGCTTTAAAGTATCATCTCATAATTGTTACAGAGGTACTAAATCTTCTTAAGCGATGCATCTAAAAATCTTTTTAACTTAAAAATTTACTTATATCTGTTAAATAATTTTTAAATATTATATAATTATAATTCATACCATTATAAGTAAAATTTTAGATTAAAATGATTTTTGAATAGTTATATTATAAGAAAATGTAGCAACACTCCAATTACTATGTGACGCATTTCAACAAAAGGGTAAAAAAAATTCAGAAAATTGTGTGTGCCCCACCAGATTCATCAATCAAAACTAATAGATATTTCATATTTTCATAATAGCATATATATATATATATATATATATATATATATATATATATATATTGTTTTCATGGTGTGTTGAAACATGTGTGTAATGGAACTGAAGTGGTGTGCATTAAAGCGATGGTACACTGCACAATCAATTCATGAAACGAATAAGCAGAAAGAAGGGCTTTGAGCGTTTAATTTCAATCCACGTGTTTACCCCTGCTGAAGGCTTCGTTCACACGCCAAGCCGGTTGCCGGTCAAATCTCCGCGTCAAGAAGCAGTGGGCCCCACAGAGGTGCTTCTTTTGCAGTAAATGCCACCAACGTCGTGCTGCAATTCTTCGGACGCTCCTGCCACTGCCAGATGCCGTTCATCCCGCGGTTGGGAGATCTCCAATCTGTTGTCCAAATTTCCAGCCCAATCAACGGTCCTTTCTTCCACACAACACAACCCAAAAAATAACATATAATAAATATTTAATTTTGTAATAATTTCAGTATAATATTTTATAAAATTTAATTGGACTACAGTAATAATATAAAATTTTTTTATATTATCATTCAATCAAAATATTTTTTTTATATGATTATTCAAGTAGTAAATGATTATATCAAAGACATTTATTAATATGGCAATATATAATTAGATGTCTATATAAAAATTTTTTACATTAACAGTGTATTCAAATTAAATTTTATTTTATATAATTATTTAATTATATATTATTATATTATTAAAAAATTTTGCAAAAAATTATATAATTAAAAATGAGATTAATTGTAATATATTATTAATATAAAATAATTTACACTATTAACTGATTATATTTTATTACATATATAATTCTTACAATAATTTTTTATAAAAGTCAAATATTTTTAACGTGTAATAATATATAATTAATTAATTATATGAAAATTTTTTTATTAATAATATATTAAAATTAAATTTTAAAAGAATTTAATTAGGATATACTGATAATATAAAATAATTTTATATTATTAGTCAATAAAAATATTAAAAAATAAAAATTTATAATAAATTTTTCATTATAATAGGTAATTATTTGTATGAGTTGATACTTTCTATCATTTTTATCGATGTATTTAAATTAAATTCATTCTAAAAAAATATTTCTATTTTTCTGAAAATTATATAAAAATTAATATATAATTAATTGATAATATATAATTTACTATAATAAAAATATTTCAAAATTAATCTCTTACAACAATAACATAAAGAAAACATATCTAATTCCTACACTATCCCTTTCCCAATGTCTCTCTCTATATCTTCCATAACTATAAGCGAGAGAGGTAATTAAGAGGCACACTTGCTTTGAGACTCAAAAAGGGAGATTTCGAAAGAGAAATACAAAAAAGTGAGGAATATTTGCCAATTTTTGTGTTGATGATATATAACACAAAGGTAGAATTCATCATAAAAAATCGATGGAGGGGAAGAAGAAGAGAGAGGAGGAAGCACCTCAACCCATGAACAACCCATCGTCATCTCCCACAACCACCAAAACCATGGCCTTTTCTGACGAGAATTCATGCGCCGACAACAACACCACCAACACCAACAACAACGACTTGAGCTTCCCTTTTCAGCTTGACACCATGTCATCCGTCTTCGACGTGCTACCTTGTGGGTTCACGGACTTTTTAGGTGTCAGTGACTTGGGCCCTTCGTTGTCTGAGTGGTTATCCATCGACGACGACGACACCCAGATCGACCACCTTCTTCCGTCGCCGCCTAGCTCCAGTGTTCCCGAATCTTCTGAAATGGTGAACACTGCATCGCCGAACTCAGCTTCCATTTCATGGTCTTCCAATGAAGCCACGGCTAACAACAACAACAACAACAACAACAGCGTCAAACAGCAGAGTGAGAAAGCTGGGAATAAACGTGAAGCAGGTGGCGACGGTGATGGTGGTGGTGGTGGTGGTGGTGCAGGTGGAAATGGAGATAGCGGAGATGTCGAAGATGAAGACAAAATTATAAAAAAGTAAGTAAATAATAATAATAATAATAGTATAATTAATGACCTTTTTTTTTCTCGTTTACTTTTTTCCCGTTGGGGAGTTAATTTTGTATTTGTTTTTTTCCCACTGTTATTTATTGTGAGAAACAAAAGATAATAAAGAAAAGGAGGGTGATAGAGACAGTTACTGTTGCAGAGAAGAAGGGAGAGGGTGTGGTGAGTGGGAAATCATGGCTCATGAGGCAGTTTCTGTTCATTCACTGAAACTTTTTAGAGTGGGGGGTGTCTGCTCTCATTGTTGTTTGTGTCGCCATTTCTCTCTCTCTCTCTCTCTCTCTCTTTTTTCATTTTCTTTTAGTTGTTTTTTTAATTGGTGATTGGTGATTTTGCACAAAATCTACATTGACCAGGCTGAAACCAACGACGATCGCGACGACCTTTAGGAGCAGCAGAAGGAAGGACAAAGTAGTGAGATTTGCTTTCATGACAAAGAGCGATGTGGATCACCTCGACGATGGCTTTAGATGGCGCAAGTACGGCCAAAAAGCTGTGAAAAACAGCCCATATCCCAGGTATGCCACACTATACTATTCACACTCACACGCTGTCATGTCTCACTTCTCAATTTTCATGTTTCTTCCTTCTCTCTCTCTCTCTCTCTCTATTCACTTTGTCCCTAGTAGTAGCTACTAGCTCACACGCACGCACAAACACCAGCAGTACTATCTCCTATTATTATTATTATTATTTGTGTTTTGGTTACTGAATTCGTATTGTTGCGTTGGCACGCAAATGCTTTTTGTGCCCTGTGTGCACATTCGGAACCAAAAATAAACAGGAGCTACTATCGTTGCACCAGCATGGGTTGTGGCGTGAAGAAGCGAGTGGAGCGTTCCTCCGAGGACCCTACCTATGTTATCACCACCTACGAGGGCCAGCACAACCACGCTTGCCCCCCTACCCCCACTTCAACACGTGGCAGCCACCGATACAACCGCCACGCTTGTGGGTCCAAACCCACCAATGCAGGTGCGGGAGATGGTGGTAGTGGTGATGGTGTTAATGATGGTTTTAGTGGTGGCGTTAATGGTGGTGGTGGTAATGGTGGTGTTAGTGTTGGTGTTAATGGTGGTGGTGATATTGGTTCACAGCGTTTTGTGCCACTACCGAAGCAGCTTTATTATCATCAGCAGCAGCAGAAGCAGAATGTGCAACAAGCAGCAGCACCTTTGTTACACTCTATCAGTACCACCCCTCCCTTGAGTGTTGTTAGAACTCCTATTACTAATTACATGGTGACACCACCTTCGATCAGTGTGCAAGATCGTGATGTTCTTCGTGGAGGTTTTGGAGTACCGTCTAGGCCATCTCGTGATGAGGATTTGTTGAAAGACACTGGGCTGCTCGAGGACATTGTTTATTTGCCAATGCTGATGAGGCAGGAGGGAAAGACTCGTCAATGAAGATCTTTGTAAGAAATTGTCAGGTGCTTTTAGAATAAGAAAAAAGAATTTTGCTTTGTTCTATTTGTAATTTGACATATCAGTCATTTCATTAAAATAGTAAAGGTGGGTAACAATAATGACCCACAATACTAAAATGTCAAATTATAAATGAAATAGAGCAATTTTTTTTTTTTTTTTACTCTAAAAACAACCTAAGAATTTCTTCTCTGGGATGGTGATGTTCACATCGGACCAATAGAACTAATTGCTGTTAATTTTATGTGAGCTTTAGATATTGTAATGTAATGCTCTCTAACTAATTCGATGGCACCTAGAGATTTCGGGATGTTAGGGGGGTTTTCTGTATTGGAGGTTATACTGTAGTGAAACCCCACCTTAGCTATCATTGAGTTCATTTGAAGAAACCTTTGGAGGTTCACTTTTAAATGACTTTAATTTTCACCTTCAGTCTTATGGAGAGGCTTAGATTCTGATTTGTTAATTTACTTTTATTTTTATTTTATTTTCTTTCCTTTTATGGATTAATGATTATATACTCTTTGTAAGTAGAGATTTATTCGACAATGAATCATTTTGAACTTTTATCATTTCTTCTTTTTCTCATGTCATCCATTCTTTTCTTTTCTATGTTCTTCCTTTTGTGTGATAGGATGTTTAATTATTCATGTGGAAAAAGCAATCATTTCAGGGTAAGGCCATTAGGGTTTTCCCTTTTTGTCAATCTACTTGTGCTGACATAATTTAGCTAGCTGAATCTTCCCTCTCAGATACCCAAGGCAGAGATTAATTAATAAAGAAAGGGAAGTCAATTTTGCAAACTTGTGATTTCATCCTCTAGTTTTTATTAGCGAAGGCGTTGGGAATTGGCAAAAGATAAGAGAAGTTTAAGAAATGAAGTTGATCAAAGCCAAGTACATGTAATGGAAGAGTTTAATTAGTCCCATCTCTCATGAGTTGAAACAGTGCTTGAGATATGGAAAAAGTTGCAACATGACTACTTGAGCAGTACCATTTAGCTTTTTGTACAATGGGTTTTCTCATCACTTTTCCCCTATATATTAAGATACATACAAAGATGGGGGCCTCAGTCAATCATTGTGATTATATTTATTGTGTGCTTCCCGGAGAAATAGCTCGAGCATGGTTCGTTTCTTGTTGATGGCTAAAGATGGATAATGTGAGATATTTGGCTCACTGCCAAAGTCATATAAACGGTTCTCGTGCCCTAACATTTAAGTTATAACATTAGTAGCTCAAGCCATTGTCCTTATCATATATCCCTTCCTGTCATCAACCTACATATATAGAGATCGAACTCTAAACTATTTGATAAAAAAGGCTCTAATATTACCTCATGGACAATCTCTTTCACAAGCTTAAGCTTAATACGCGATTAAACATAAATAATGCAGCAAATTAAAAATGAGATAACAAGTGATGGAAAATGTGAAAATGAATAGAAGTAGTAGATAAAAGTGGAGAAAAGATAATAGACACCAGGTTCAACCTTATTGATTCAAAAGCACAAATATATAGACAATACAAGTAGGTATAGAAACTTCGAAAAACTAACAATAACTTCTATTATAATAGCTTGTAAGAACTTTTACTACGATAACTTCTAATAACTTGTAACACCCTCTCTAAAACTGATATCTGCATAAATCAGTTTAGGAACAAGCATATTTAATTTGACATCCACACTACACTTGAATAATACATCCTTCGAAGAGCATACTCCAAACATTCAAATTTCACAAATACAATTTCTTTGAGTGGGTTTGTCCTCTAACGCTTGTTCAAATTGCGTTCATCTTCTGTTCATGGAATCCCATATTTGCTTGGAAGTACCTTCGCATTTATTCTAATTCAATCATAATTTGCAACTTACGTATAGTACTTAAGGTTACTCAGGATGTTTTTCACTGTAGTCGAATTTTGACTTACAAGAATTCTTATCAATCTTGTTCCACACAAAGTATCCTGTGGTTTGTATTTTACAAAGATACCATTAAATCTCTCTTTATATTAACCCAAACTTAAACCAAAATAAAGTACTCTAAGTTGAACCTTGTTCCACACAAAGTACTCCAAGTTAAAGGGAATTACTAAAATGCTATCTGCACTCTTTTTCTTCTCTCTAAAACAAGGAACTCAACACTCACAAATGTGATTGCAGCTATACGGGTTTCAAACTCTCTCAAAAACTAGTAAGCAAGTTTAGGTGATGCTACAATGGTGAGATATGACATGAAGGATATAGAAAAGAACAGACTTTCTTGATTTGGAGTAGAATTCCCTGTGCCACCTTCTCCAGGCATCATGCTTTTTGTAAATAGCTACGAGTTCCTCTAATGTTATCAGCCAATGAAGCGCGATTTGGGTTCACAAAAACTTTCATTAAGTCATGAGAATCTCAAAATGCAAGAATTGCAAGACTGTTGTTTTTATTTGCAGTAGTTGCTAATTTGCTCGGTGGGTATTTAATTAGTCGTTGATTCTTTCTATTTTGCATATATATTAGTTTTGCACATTCTAATAATTGAAAACTGATTTCACCCAACTACAGTCACATGATAAATCATGAATAAAACAAATCTTAAATATTTGAGCCTACATCTTGAATTGAATTAATATAAAAAAAAAATGCACTTACTAAAAACCAACACATTCAGCATCAAAATCATATACCCAACATATACTTTGTAGAGTTTACATTTTTTTTCTTTCTTATTCTGAGCATGTTCTTCTGGTAAAAAAGAAAAGGAAAAAAAGATTATGAAGGTTAAATTTTTGTAATTTCACAAGATTCATAATGAAGAAGTTTGCGTGCATTGAAATCCTTGATCAAGAAAAGTATGATCTATGACTACTGGATAATGTAGCATCTCTGCACCATCCAGGCATGCACAAGGAAGTATTAATTCAAAAGTGGTATGATGTAATTTAAAATATAACAAAGCTTTTAATAGGAGTATGGAGATAAAGTATTGACAAAAAGTTACATGTACATTCTCGATACAAGCTGTAACTGAGGAGCAAGAAGATATGGATTTGAAATTTGTGAGCTAAAGATAAGGTTTTGTGGAAAGTTACATACCCACTATCCTCTCTCCATATCTATCGCTCTTTCCATACTATCTATAGCCCATTCATATTAGAAAGTTGCCTTGACAAGACACTTGATATATAGCAATCCCTTAAAGCATGACCGTACACAGTACATAGAAAGGAGAAATTTAGTGGAAGGCATAAACTGTGAATTTTCACTTCCATGATTGCTTCCCAATTGGCATGCAAAGTTCCAGCTATTAATAAATAGTATGTACGCAAGCAGATCAAGAAGATATAGAAGGAAGAAATTTTCTAAAATAATTAATGAAAGAGAAAATAGAGATACTACCGGGGTGAATAGTAAGTATTTCGATGTGCCAATTAATTTTCCACAATGCTGCAGCCCTGCAGGTGAATATTCTCTGCTTGGAGTGATTAAGAATTTTTTTTTTTTTTATGATATAAAAAAAATAGCCCACTTAGCTGTGACTTTTTTTATATTCCCAAACTTTCCAGCTATTAAGCTTTATGTTCTCTAATTGCGAAAGGCACTCATCAGAAAAGACGTATCTTCATGTAATGTAACTGTTGAAGTGCCAGTTAATTTGATGCCTAAAGAAATCGATTTGAGGAAGGAGAGAAGGCCTAGTCATTTGAATACAACCTAAATGATTTTTTGGAGGCATCTTGGATCGGAATTCCAGTGAATAGAGAATTAATTTTTTTGAAAATTTAAGCTATTATATATATATATATATATATATATATATATATATATATATATATATGAAAGAAAGAGAAAGAAGATAATTAATCGTAATTATTAAAGTTTATATAAATGATCAAACTTATAAGTTAATTAAAAGTTACATAATAACTTAAAAAGTCATATTTTATAATATAATTTTCTATATCTATATAAGTGCATGATTCAATAATTAAAATTGACTAGTTTCAATCCTTATTCTCATAAAAAATCATTCCATATTTATAAAGTACATGTAAATGCGGTCAACCTTATCTGTAACTAAATGTGACACCAATTCTGACAAGTTTCAAAATTAATGCAAAATAAATTTCGGAGTGTAATTCCTTCAACAGTTTATTTATTCTTTACTTGCTTTGCAAGTTTAGGAATATGTCGGACAACAGCATGTGTTAGATATGTGCGAATGTTATATGCCCAAGATGTTAACTTCTTGATGGAAAACTCTTCAACCTTTTCAAGCCACATAGTGACTTTGTATAATTACTATTCTGAAGCAATTTACAAAGCTAAAAAAGAAAGATACCAACAGTTGTTATAAACAGATATCAGACAACGATGGACGATTCTGAACCGTTAGAATATGGTATCATGCTGCCACAAAACACCTATTTGGCTGCTCGCGATTATTAATCTATTAGGCCAACGTAGATCTATTTATGATCTACAAATTTAGCATAAAGTATATTCTGATTTACCTGACGTGTTAACCTATATCACTATTGAAAGAAGATATTTTAGAAAATGGAAAGTATCACTACATTCAAGAGAGTCACTTCTCCAAATGTTTGTTAAGTGGTGGACTGTTAAGAACCGTGAATCATCAATTTATTTTTTTGGGTTTTTCACATATACCCTCTAAGTGCAAGTAATCCTATTCGAGTATTGTGAGGCATTTAATTATGGGCAACTCTTCTAACTGAAATTTAAATTATGATTTACCACAATTAAGGATAGATCCACCTTTTAGAGGTTGGGGGCACATGCACCCACCAAAATTTAAGCAATTTTTTTTTATAAATATATAGTATATACATATCTCACCCCCATTATGTTATTATATTTGATCTCAAATAAAGATAAAAACAATGTGAAACTTGTTATACATCATATTTATGTATTATCTTTATCTCAATTATCTAAATTTTCTGGATCTGTCACTGGATGTAGTGGATAAGCCACTTTATCACCAAACTAAACCTCAGTTGGTAACATAAATCATCATTTAATTAAGAGTATACATGGATCGTAATTCTATAAATCGGACTCGACCACCAGCTGATTTAATCGGTTGGACTCCAAATCGATCCATAGACCGATTTGATCAAGACACAAAACCAAAATTTAGAAAAATCAGTGAAACTGATTAGAAAGCCCTTGAACTAATGTGAAGGATTGGAAAAGCCCAAAAAAAAAGAGAAGAAGAAAGGATTCATGCTTTTTACATTTAAATTGAAAAATTGATAAAAAATTTATAAAATGAATAAGGAATAAATCGAAGGTTAATCATATCTCGTTTTATTTTTTAATCTTAGAGATTTACAGATAAAGAAAACATTTTTTTTAGAATGCAAGTTTTTTTGAGTGAAAAAATTAACATTTTTTTTTTGGGTCTGACAATTTTCTAATCCCTGCCGTCCTTCCGAATGACTGGAGATGGGCTGGTAGATATCTGATTTTATTCGGGTCGCAAAACCCAAGATTCATCACCTTCCTAAAATGGGTGTCAATAATATGAAATTGAATTGGGCCGCAACAAATGTTCATGTATTAAATTCAATATTAATTCGTTGGTCGACCAAAAAATAAAAATAAAATATTCGTTAACCAAAAAAATAAATATTAATTCCGACCAATAAAAGTTCAATGTTAATTTGTTAATCTCTTCCAATATATATATATAACTGGCTTAAGGCCCGTGCTACGCGCGGAATACTGTAATTCTAAATAAGACCTAAATAATGTAGTATATAAATTTTTTTTACTATAATTAATAGAACACAATTGATCTTTCACCACAAATATCAAAACATCAAAATATAATATTACAACTACTTCAGAAATAATTTCAACACCAATAACATTAATACCAAGTTCCGCAATAATAAATTGAGTGCTATTGCAAAAGCTAATTGCTTGATCAATTGTCATGATCCATCGTAGAGTCGTGACTGGCGCTTCGAAGTCTGCTAAGCCTACTATGCCTATATATATATATATCCTATTAAAATAAATCATCAGGTTGCAAGATTCTGCCTGTGGATGATGGAGCAATTCTAAGAAGTCGGAGTAACCGATTCAGGTGCTGCGCCAAAGTCTGAAATAGAAAAGGAAAAGAGGCGAGTCTAACCGACTCAGTGAGAGGCAATAAAACTATAACATATGAGGACAAGCTCTAAAAATAAAGCAAACTACACATAAATAAAGAATTAATATCATGAACTAAGTATAAGTAAGTAATTATCATTTGAAATAATATATAAGTAGAGAATCATCATTAAAAATTATGCATGTATATAAAGAATTAACATTGTTTCATAATTTGAAAATATACTTCTCAAATATAAATAGAGTTAATGTTATCTCATAAACTTAAAAATATATTTCTCAAATGTAAATACCGAGGTGAGGAGGCTTCCAATTCTGAGATATTTCCAAATAAAGGATAGCACCCTTCAAATTTGACTAAGTCGGCAATGTGCATAAGCCTCACACACACACACATCGAGCTAGCAACACCCTTGTTAGCTGAGTTCAAACCAAGGTGCACCAAGACTAGCGTCAGCGGCTGCCAGCTACCGATTAATTGAGAATCCTCCCGCAAAATATGTAAAAACTCAAGTAATAGATATTAATAAAAACTAAAATAATAAATATCAACTCAAATTTCTGAAGAACAAAGTATTTATCAAAGTTCGAAAATCCAAGATACAAGTTGCTCCAAAATTAATTTAGTAATTTGAACAATAGTTCCAAACTTGTCCTTTCGTTTATTAAATCCATAATTTGTTTCTAGAAATCTTTCAGATCTTCAATGAGTTCATACTCATTTACTTTTCAAAATCCAATTAAGATAATTTATTCATAAAAGGTTGAGCATACCAAATTATATAGCAGTTATAAAATTAAACAAAGTATTTGTAATCGACCATATATATTATGAAACCAAACCAATTATAATAGCATAAATCACATATGCCATAGAAGCATTGTCCACTCACAAAACAAGGGAGGACGTCAAATGTATGTCCTCGAAGCCATCAAACTCGAAGGTAGATCACCTGCCGCCTGGAGAATCTGTAATCAAACCCGGATCAATTAATATCTCTAGGGGTAGAGCTAAACAAAAAAAAAATGATAGAACTATAATTAAACTAACTAAAATGTCAATTAGTCCAATCGAATACTTTAATTTAGGAACTTGACAAATATTCTCCTATTTCTTAGTTATTTTCTTGCAACTTTCATTGACGTTAACTAGTTAAGATCAAATGTCAAAAACTAACATTTCCATTTATCAAGTATAACTAGAAACTATTTTGGTGAAATATAGGTAGCTCAGATTAAATGTCAAACGTAAGCGTACAATTATACTTAACCATGGGAACCATTGAGACAAACCATACGTTACATACATGAAACATGCATTCAAAGAGTCCTACAAATCAGATTTGATAGGAAATAAATATATTACGACCAGAATCAATAGACATCATTTTATCATACAAAATAGGTAAAGTAAAACAAAAGTACACAAGTCATGACAATGAACTAGAGCTAGAAATATAAACATCTCAATTTGCAAGAGATAAGATTATTACTGGTTACAGAATCGTTAATAGACTTTTTGAAAGATCACCAAACTGAGAACTTATGGCATGACTAACAAATAGGGAGATTTAGAAATTACTCTACCTAATGGCTTATTATTCCAACAGTAAAGAAACAAGGCAAACACTCAAATCCAAGGCAAGTGAAGCTCACCAAGGCTAATGATTGAGAGAAGGAAGCAGAGCTGAAGCCACCACCGGATTGAAGCGAATAGAGAGAGAGAGAACAGACAGGAATGACGGAGAGAGAGCCCGCAGAGAGGGATCCACGGGGTGGTGGTCGTCTACTGGAAAGAGGGGGCCGCGAGGCGGTGGTGGCATGGTGGAGGCGAAGAGCCGTGAGGCGATGGTGAGGGGGGAAGAGAAAGAGAGGGAGTGTGTTGAGGTAAGAAATTGAGAGGGATAAGAGATGGTAAGTGTTTCACCGTGAAGAAGATTGAAGAAGCAAAAAAAAAGGGGGGGCTTAGGGTAGACCATCTCACTTAAGGTGTTGGTGGTCTTCACCCATTCTCTCTCTCTCTTTTTTTTTTTTTAATTTCCTACATATACTTCATCTTTAAAATTTTATCCCCATTAAATTAATTAAATTCTTCTATTAGAACAAAAATGTAAAATTTTAAAATTTTCTATTATTTATGTTTTATTTCAAACAGAGTATTACATCAATATTTCTTAATAACATTACATATACTCTCTTTTTTAGTCTCAGCACATGATTAGAAAACACATAAGAAGAATGAATACATAATAAATTAATAGATAATATAAAAGCAAAAAAGTTGGCTAATTTATTCCATAACATCTGGCACTTTTATATTGGTTGAATTTGCTTCTATGAAATGACTAATATATAATTTCACTTAAACAAAATACAAATAAGATGCATAAGAAGATACATATCAAGGAGTAAAGGAAAAAGAATTAGTATTATAAAGTGATTATTTGACAGAAAAAAGAACTTGACCATCTTTTCATTAAACATGAAAGAGCTACAAAACCAATAATATGTATATGATCAAAGGAAAACCGCAACCATAAAAAGGCTACAAAAAATAAAGATTACAACAACTTGATGAGGAAATAAATGAATATATAGAAATAAATTGTGACAATCTTGAAATAACCAACACTTATTGATAATGACAATTATAGCACCAATCTAAGAACATTATTCGAAGCCAATCTCCTCTAGTGCTAATATGGGTAGAGTAGAATAATTTTAAAAATAAAATATCACACTATAAAAAGTAGAGCTGAGAACAAATAATACCAATAATAAAAAAATAAAGCTATAAAACATAATCTTCAAAAGAGTTTGCCATAACTATATAGTAAGAGCTAGTAAGTTAGATCCTATTAATAGTTAATAAGTTAAACCTCATCAAAATCAAAATCATCCAATGACAACTGATCTTTCAATAAAGTAGTTTAATATTATATTATTTTATGGACTATAAATTGGTGGCCAAGCGTCAAATAGTGGAGATGATTTGATATGAGTAGCCAAATCGATTATCATTGTTTTATTCCGTGAATTCCTAATTTTATTTTGAATTTTTATATTTAAAAAAAATGTGAGGTTGACATGTGACTAATGGGCTCAATAAGATTATATGTATTAATGAAAAAAAAAGGCTATAAACTATAGTCTTCAAAAGAGTTTGTATAACTATATGAAAATAGCTAGTAAGCTAGATTTCATCAATAGTTAGTAAGTTAAATATTATCAAAATCAAGATTACCTATAACAAATAATCTTTCAATAAAGTGGCCTAATATTATATCATTTTATGAGCTATAACTTGGTGCCTAAGATTCAAATAGTGGAAATGATTTGATATGAGTAGTCACATGGCTGTCATTATTTTATTTTATGATTTTTTTAAATTTTTTATTTCAAAAAATATCAAATTGACATGTGGCTAATGAACTCAATGAGTTTTAAATTGATTTGATTGATTCTATTTAATTTTTAGTTTCATTTTGATTTAATTGAATTTTGATTTGATTTGGTATAATATTTTATTATATTTAAATATTTCATAAAATTTTATTTGATATGATTTTAATATTTGAATATAATGATTTTAGTTTATAATCTGCCACTTGCAATTTTATCTAAAATGTCACTTTATTATTGGGTAAAGTACAATTTAGTTGTACTCCAAAAGTATCTAATAATAACTTCTCTAAAAAGAGGGTCCAAGTGGGCAATACTTTGTACAATTTACATTTTAAAATTTTTTTAATATTGAATAGTATTTTTTTATGTAACATTGATACTTTTTTATTATTATATGGAATAAAATATTATTTTTTATTAGATACTTTTGAAATATAAGTTGGAAACACTACATAGCGAATCTACTCTTTTTTTTTGTTAGATATTTATATTTGATTGACTTGATTAGATTTAAATTTTGATTTTCATTTATACTTTGATTGATTTAATTTGATTTGACTTGATTTTATCATGACTATATAGTAATAGCTAATAAGTTAGACCTTATAAAAACCAAGATTACCAATGACAACTAATCTTTCAATAGAATAGCTTAATATCATATCATTTTATGGGCTATAACTTGGTACCCAAGCTTTGAATAGTAGAGATGATTTTATATGAGTAATCAAATCAATTGTGATTGTTTTTATTTTTTGAATTTTTTATTTCAAAAAATCTGAGATTGACATATGACTAAGATTTGGATTGATTTAATTTAATTTTTATTTTCATTTTGATTTGATTTTAACATTTGACTATAATGATTTTAATTTATGATTCACCACTTTCAATTTTATTTAAAATATCACTCTATTATTGAATAGAATACAATTTAGCTAGTGCTTTAGAAGTATCTAATAATAATTTATCTAAAAAGAGGGTATGAGCTGACAACATATTATATAATTTTCTTTTTAAAATTTTTTTAATGTTGAGTAATATATTTTTTTATGTAATATTGACAATTTTTTTATTATTATATTGAGTAATATATTATTTTTTTTAGATACCCTAGCGAATCCACTCTTTTCTTTTGCTAGAAGTTTAAATTTGATTTGATTTGATTTAACTTAATTTTGATTTTAATTTGATTTGATATAAAATTTATAATATTATATTTAATTTTATTTTAATATTTAAATTTAAATTTAATTTTTTTTCATTTTTTTATTTTAAAAATTTGTGGAAGTGACACATGGCTATTCCGTTCTTCTAAATTATGTGTTGTATGATTCAATATGAATTTCAAGATCCAAAAAAATTAAATACTAATTTACTTGACTAATGATTCTTGAACGAGAAAAGTTATTTGAACTTAAGTTTCCTTGGCCTCTGTATCAATTTACTCCCATCCACCATTGGATGGGGGTGTGGATCCTATTTGGTTTGGATATCACGCCTTATCCAATGATGAATAAGAGTAAATTGGCACAAAAGTCGAGAAAATTTCAATTCAAATAACATAATTCTTCTTTAAAAGTCATGTCCTATAATAGTATTGCAAGAATTCAATAAAGAAATTTGAATATCGATGAAATAATAAATGAAACACGGTATCTTGATGAGAGTGTAGCTATCAATACTTGAGGAAAGTAAAACAAGAGAAAGTATAACCCTCAATACAAGTAAAGAGCTAAAGGAATTTCCTAAACCATCAACCCCTTAATGTCACAATTGCATTAACAAAAAGGGATTGGAATTAGTAATGAAATGGGGATGAGAAAGGAAAGAGATATCTCAGAGAAAAGGAAATGTTCGTATCAATGCTCGCTTCTCTTGAGCTTCCTTCCCACCTTTTAGGGTTTTGGATTGGCTTTATAAAAAAGTATTTTTTTATAACTTTTTTTTAGTAGAGCCTTTTTTTAAGAAAAAAACTACTTTATGTTTAGACAAACAATTTAAGAAGTATTTTTTATTATTAAAAATATTTATAAATCTGTTTAGATAAAAAAAAATGCATATTTTTATAGCCAAATTATATAAAAAAGTAAATATCTGTTGATAAACTTATGAACCAAACAAGTTTATAGAAAGATTTGCACTCTACTGCAAGAAATCGATGATCACTTTTAGAACTCCTTTTCTTTCTTTCTCAACAAAACTTCCCATTTCTTTTTCTTTCAAAACCCTTTCTATGTTAAATTTAATCAATAATTTATTAGTTGTTCAGATTGAATTCATTAATATTTTCCCATAATGTAGAATCCTTCTTATATTTGTACATAAGTCATGTAGAGAGTTATAAATGTTGTGAGGTGCGGGTGCTTTGTGTTTCTTGCGAGTGATAGTGAGAAGAAATTTTTTTTAAGAGTTTGATAAAGGATAAGATTATAATTATAAATAACAGCGAGAGATAGTTTTGGAAAATAATTTTTTTAAAAAAGAATCACTTTTGTTTTTGTATTTTTAGAAGTTAGGTATCACTAACTTAGAAAAAAAAAATGATAAATTAGCTTTTTCAATTACAAATACTTTTTTTAAAGTCAATCCAAAATTTCTAAAAAATAAATAAAAGCACTTTATTTAAAAAAGCCAATCTAAATGCGCTGTTTTTTTGTTTTGCACTCTTATTTTTTTAATCGAAGGAAAACACACTCTTAATTCATGTTTCACGCTTCCAATTGAGTCATTTGGGCCATTGGGCCAATTACATGTCCATGTGAAATTTGATGAGTCAATTCATGGATTGTTGATTTTTATTTTCTAGCCGAAAACAAAAAGGGTCATGGAATTTATTTCCTTTAATTTGAAAACCTTTACACATAAAAGTAATATAAGCACATAGAGAAATATATATTATGCTTGTACAGAATGTTGATCAAGTGATTTGAAGCCAATGAACTGATTCATCATCAGACAAATTGTGGCACTTCATTTTTCCTAATCACTATGGAAACACATAGGAAGCTTCTTGTCACGAACCAACCCGAAGCCGTGATCGGCGCTTAGAGGTAAAGACCTCTAGCAAGTCTATCCTGATTATTTTCACTAAAATTCGGGCATAGTTTCCCCTAGTTTTTAAACTTCCCAAATTAGCCAAATCTATACCAGACAATCACTCAACAAATATAAAATTAAGGCTCTCAGAGCACTCTACTATGATTCATATTTATATGTATACAACACCCATTTACATGTTTCCCAGTTATACTCTCTATTTACTACCTATTCACTAAGAAAGCAAATTCCCAAAAAAACCATAAGGTCAATATATATAAATATCCCAAAAAAAAATAAATTTCATTAGGTCACAAGATCCTACCTATGGATAGGTGGAGCAACTCTAAGAACATGTACATCGCAAATTACAAACAAAGGTATCAAGAGGTCCTCACTTACAAAGGGTGGATCCAAAGAGAATGACATGTTAAGAAGCTGGCAGGATGGATTCATAGCTAGAGTCTGAAACATGTAAAGCAGAGTAGGTGAGTCCAACTGATTTAGTGAGGGACAATAAATCTATAACATATATAGACAAACTCTAGAAGTAAAGTAAATCATACTTAAATAAACAATTAACGTCATGAACCAACATAAATAAGAAACCATCATCTTAAATAATATATGGAAAAAGAATCATATTAGAAACTATACATGTATATAAAGAAGTACCATTATTTCGGAAACCCGAAAACATGGTTCTCAAACGTAAACACCCAAGTGGTGAGGTTTCAATTTCCAAAATATCAGTCTCCCTAAGTTTACAATAATCAAGTGTCAGAATTCACAACTTACATAACATGACTAGGACTCAAGAAGTGGCCCCCAGACGCCTGTTTGGCCCGTGGCACTTTGTTCCTAGTCCTATCTAGGAATCAAGTGGCGGCCCCCAAGTAATTTATCACTCGTGACACTTTGTTCCTGGCCCTCCTAAAACCCATGAGGTAGCCCTTAGATAATTTATAATTCGTGGCACTTTGCTCCTAGGAGGTCAATTGCCAACTATTTTGGCCTTTCTAGGACCCAAGAGGTGGCCCCGGATAACTTATAATCTGTGGCACTTTGCTCCTAGGAAGTCGAGCGCTAATCTGATTAATCAATTCTCATTCCAATCCAAATATACCAATCAAGCTTAACAACAATTCAAGCCGCATGTCCCCTTATATGACCATAACAATATAATTAATACAAAGTTTAATCCAAAATAACAATTACAAATAATAAACTAGCCACAGTATAAATGCTAATAAATGTGAACTTGTCAAGTTAAAGAATTGCTGGAGACGATTACCTAAACATAGAAAAATTCAACTCTTTAGTCGTAGCTTTAACCTTCAATCCTTTGAAGGCTCATATAAAAGTACCACTAGATATTTAATTGAGTTATATACAAGTATATATAAAGAAGGATTTTATAGATGTGCTATACACTCACAAAACAATAGAGGATGCCAGTTCAATATTCTAGAGATGTCAATATATACTAAAATCAAAGCAATTCTAGTTATATAGAAAAATATCATATGCCATAGAGGCATTGTCCACTCACATAACAATAGAGATTGCCAAATTCATGTCACAAGTGTTGCCGAACTCGAAGGTTGATTTTCTTGGAAATCAAAAAGGTTGTGGTTGGTTTAGGGAAGCAGCATCACAGCTCCCACCGTAAGAGAGAAAGACGCGGCAAAAAGGCACTGGAGAAAGAGAGCAGAGACAGAAAACTGATGTGAGAGAGACAGAGAGGGGGAGATGCATAGGGAAAGGGTTCCGCGGTAGCGGAGGTGAGGCGAGGGCGGCTCGGATGGTGGCTAGTGGGGGTGAGGCAGAGATGCAAGATTGAAAGAAAAATTGAGAGGGAGAGAACGGGCTTGAGAGGAAAGGAGCGTAATAAGGAAGAAGAAAAATAGAAAGAAATACAAAGAAAGAAGAAGCCGTGAATTGAAACCGAAACAAAAGGAGTGTAAGGTGCATCATATCACTTATGGTGCATCATGGTCCCTCTTCCTCTTTTTTTCTCCTTTTTTTTTTTACACTTCAAAAACTTTGCCTAATAATTTTAATTCCTCTATCACTATATTTTTAAAGATAAATAGAGAAAATACCCAAAGATGTAAACTGTGTAAAATTTTAAAAAAAATCCTAGTTACCAATGTTTTATTCTAACAGGCATTTTATTTTAAACGGAGTGTTACACCTCTTTGAATCACTGATAATGTCAAAGGTACTCAGAAGAAATCGGTCTCTAATACAATTTTGTTATTAATTAAGAATATTAAGACAATTAGAGCAAGAATGGAGATTTGTATTTCCTAGGGATGGTGGTAGGGTTTTAGTCTACTTAGAACTTGCCATGCACCCTAATACAACTAAAAAATCCGCCCTGACACAATTTGTGGATTTTCAAAGTCATATCTTACACCCTACTTGTAGAAAAGTTTTAAAACGCACACCCTACCCACATCTTTGCTAGAATAAAAGAAAAAATATTTAAAATAATTAGGATACAAGTCACAATTAATTGCACAAAATATTAATATTAAGTGAAGAAAATTAAAGAAAAAAAATATAAAATAGCAATCAAATATTGGAAAATATATCTCATAATATCAAACACATGATGCTCTAACATAACTCTCCATCATGAAATGATCTTTTCATCATTATTAGAAGTAGGGATGTCAATGGGGCGGGCGTGGGGGTGGAGGATAGCCCCTCGTCCCCCATCTCCTGCTCTATATCCGCACGGGTACTCGTTTTTTACTTTTCTCCTGATTTAGGGGTACCCACGGATATCCATTATAATGTTAAAAATTCAAAAATAAATAAATAAATGCTAATATTATAAAATACTTAAAATAAACATAAATAATAATCTAATTCCATAATCCAAATTCTAATAACTTAAGATATTTAAAATAAAAATAAACATAAAATAAGCACAATGATTCAATTTCACAATCTAAATTCCAATAACTTAAAATACTTAAAATAAAAGTAAATATATAATAGTAATCCAACCATTAGTTCAAAACATAATAAATATAAATAAATTTAACTTTTAAATTTAAACTTTAGCTCAATCAATATAAATAATAACAAAAATATTAGTCTAACTAAGTTAATAACTTAAGGGTAAAATAGTAATTTTATATCGGGTACGCATGGTATAAGGACAGTAATCCTCACCCTTGCCCCGTTTAACATGTGAATATTTGAAATTTCGGTCCTTATTACCCATGATGGCGGATTTTTTTGCCATCCTTAATTAGAAGTGTGGGTACATCTTAAACCCACACCTGCCTTACCCCACAATGCTTTTTCAACCTACCTTGCCCCACCACTCTGAGGATAAGGTTTTAAACTTGGCCCACACGGAACGGGTAGATCTTGGTACCCGCAAATAAAGTACATATTATCATCCATAATATTTTCAAATATTTTATTTCGACACTTTTATTGGTAGTAACTTTTTGAATCTTACTAGTGTCTTATTAATGTATGTATGATGAATCACTGATAATTTTATCAATCTACAAGTAGAATATTTCAAAAGACTAATATGAGAATGTTATTAAAGAAACATGAATAAATTATCAAGCGTAAATATATGTAGAGTTTAGAGTTTAGGGTTTAGGGTTTAGGTAAATATATGTAAACATGATATATCAATATTTTTAGAAATTTGTTTTGGTAAGCACTAAGTTTAAGATTATTTTTTTGTGTTAAAAATGAATGTATTATTTATATATAAGTCTGCTTAACTTTGTTTCTACATAATTGTTTGTTGTAACAAAACTTATTATTACACATAGGCCAGTGTACAAAGTTTATGAATGAAATATAAAAGGTGCAATGTTAGGACAGTAATCCTAATGGAAGCCTCAATTCTGAATTGAAACCTTTACGATAATTATTTTAACACTTTTGCTAATAGTCTTTTGACAATTTAAAAGGTTATCCCATTTGTTATTCATAATAAAAAAATAATATGGATAAATAAAAAGAGAAAAATAATAAAAAATATATATCCAAAAATGATGGTAAAATGGCTTAGAGCCTTCAAAGAAGCCCAAATCAAACTTGGTCACACCAAACTAAATAAAACAAGATTGAACCAAGCCAAATTAGATAAAAACGGATTAGAGTAGATCAAGGCCTAATTTGATAATGCTCTCTTAAAAGATGTTCTGATTTAATAAATCAATTCTTTCTATTTGGAAAACCAAAATGTTGGGCTATTTTCTGCTCCTGGATTTTAAAAGCTAGGGGCTCTTGGGAGCCCTTACGAGATATTTTTCAAAGTTGATTTATGTTTTTCAAAATTTAAAAGACTAATATAACTTTACTCTCCTTAATGATATTAAAAATAGAATTTTTTTTTTAATATTTTTGTCTATTATAGTCATTTTAGATTTTAACAATAATTTTACTGAACACTACTTTTGTAATTTTTGCTTATTAACAGCAATTTTTATATTTTACTAAATAGTATTACTATCATTTTTTGAGTACAGTTTATAGAGAGTTAGAAAATTCAATAACTCTTAAAATGCCACAATAATATCAAACGAAACCTAAATCAAACTAAACCAAGTTGGAGCTGGAGCTGGGTTGGAACAACTCAAAGTTGGCCATACGAGATTGAACCAGTGGCTGACCCAAACAATATTTGCAGGGGCCAAAAGTTAGTTAAAAAAAAATTAAAATTAATTGTATCTACTTTTAATATCACATTTTATATACAAATATATAGCATTATTAGCAATTGATAATTAATGGTAAAAGCTTTGAATATATACTTTTTATTAAATAGTCTATTTTATCAATTTATTCACATATTTTGAAAAACTTAAAAAATTTTTAGAATATCTACAAAAATTATTAATAAATGGATATAAGATAATGTTCATTTGGCTATGGATCACACATAATATTATAAAGTTAGCCTTTTACTTTTTACATATGAAATATGTAGGGCGTTCAAAGTTTATATAACTTGAAAAACTAAAAGAAGAGTTCAAGACATAGTTTTACAGTTTAAACACTAAAATTGTATACTAAAAAATTCATAGTATTTTATGAAATAGTAAGTGATTAAATTTATTTTATAATTTTTTACTATATATATTAAATCTAAATGAATCTAAAATTAGTAAAAAAATTACAATATTTTATTAATACTTAAAATTTATTAAGTGAAATATATATATATATATATATATATATATATATATATATATATATATATATATATATTTATATATATATATATATATATAGGGGGGACAAGACCGCCACTTGTCCCATCACTTAATTAAACCAAACTAGATTGAACAAAACCATACCAAACAAGATTAAATTGAGCCAAATGAACTGAATAGGATAAGACATTATTAAATTAGACCAAACCAAATGAAGTTAGAGCAGGCTGGACTAATTAAATCAAATTAATCCAAACTGAATTAAATTAGACTAGGTCATACTAGACTAGTATATGTTAGTAATAGCTTACTTTTGAGAAATATTCACTCCTTTTCCAAGCTTTTGATTTTCAACTGTTCTGAACCCAAAATAAATTTATCCAAATATTAGAACAAACTAGGACATAACAAACTAGACTACTTTTTTTTTTTTTTTGTGGTCAGAAACTAGACTAAATTGAAATAAGCAAAACTAGACTAGTATATGTTAGTAATAGCTTACTTTTGAGAAATATTCACTCCTTTTCCAAGCTTTTGATTTTCAACTGTTCTGAACCCAAAATAAATTTATCCAAATATTAGAACAAACTAGGACATAACAAACTAGACTACTTTTTTTTTTTTTTTTTTTGTGGTCAGAAACTAGACTAAATTGAAATAAGCAAAACTAGACCTGTTGGACCAAGTAGACCAATCTAGAATAAGCCATGTTAAATTGAATTGGACCAAATGGAACAAGGCTAGGTCAAACCAAACCAACCACACTTAACTCAATTGAACCATGATAGCTTGAACAAAGACCAATCTAATTAAATCAAATCAAATTGGATTAAATTAGACCAAATCAAATCAAATTAGATCGATCCAAATTAAACAAAACTAGATGAAAATAATGTTTTTGTGAACTAATAATTGGTAATTAATTTGAAATCCTTAATAATTCATAGATGAAAACATAACTCATCCCATTTTTCTTAGGGATAATGATCAATGGTAGGAATAGTAAATTCGTGTACTGGTATGATCAATAGTGTACTGGTATGAACCATTGTTTTGAAAATCAGACTAGATCGGCTGGTTTGACCGATTGAACCAGGAACCGGCCAGATATCTGGTCTGGTTATGCCTAAGGAACTGTTACGTCAAAAAATCGGTATTGAACTAACTAAAGCATCCAAAAACCAATAAACCAGCCAAATCGGATCGGTTTTACCTAATGGCCAATTTTATTTTATATTTTTGAAAAAAGAAATACAAAATTTTGATCATCAATGGCCAAAAATACATTTTGATTGGCCAAATAAAAAATTACTATATCTTTTACTCTTTAAAAAAGACTTAGAGGTGATAAATATAAGAAAAAGTTATATATGTATAATATTTATAGAAGTCTCAAGAGTAAAAATCATTTACTGCAAGCAATGTGAGGCTTTTTGAATGTTTTATAGTAGTTTTAAGAATAAAAAATTTAAAATCTAACCAATGTGGGACTTAATATTTTATTTGTATTGGTTATGTTAATATGACTTAATATAGTAATTTTGATTTCTAAAACTATTTTTATCATATGAAATTTTTTTAATCATTTTTATTTATCTTATAACATGTTATTAATCATATATATATATATATATATATATATATATATATATATATATATTACATCCCGGTTGAATCTCTGGTTAAACCGATTTAATCATTGAACCTCTGAACTAGTACCTTGTCTGATTCAATGCCCGATCTGATTTTCAGAACCTTGGTATAAACAGTATTATTTCTCCATTTTAACTTGTGAATATCTCACTTTCCATTTTTATCGTCATTGTATTTTGTTTTATTTCCAATAATATTCGTCCACCTGTATTCAGCAAATCATTCTTGCGAAAAAATTTGCACTGTTTAATGGAGCTCTTTTCTAAGATAATTTTCTATTTTTGGGGCTTCATAACCCTACTCAGACCCATGTTAGATTCATTTTTATATGAAATGTTCACGTAAAAAGTAAATAATCGCTTTATAAGTGAAACTTTAATAAATTAATTGATCGATAGTCACACAATTTGTATTTTTCTAAATTTTATATTGTTTTATAATTTTTAGTTTATAATTCGTGTATATGATTATGTATGAGCATTTAATGATATATAATAAAAAGGAAAAAATTATTTTGTAAATTATAAATCAATATCTATTCTCATTACAAAGAATATAACCTCGAAATAACTTTGCAAAGACTGCTGCTAATTGTTAGGAAGAAGTTATGAAAGAAAGTATGAACGTTATACTGCAGTGGGTAGATTTAAGAGGAAAAATGAAATAAAAAGTTAACAATTATTGCTTTTGGTGAAATAGTATAGAACAATTTTTATACTAAAGAGCATTTCTCTTTTGAAAAATAGTCATTAACTAATTATCGTTAGTATACCTATAATTTATCCTAGAAAAGTAAAACTAATTAACAAAAAGAATTTTTTATAGTTACTACTAGATAATAATATGAATAAATAACAACAAAATAAAAAGGTAACGAAAATAATAATAAAAGTGGCATAAAAAATTTATCTAATAATAAGATAAAAGGTATAAATAACTCAGATTAAAATTCAATTTATTTTCACATTAATAATAATAATAATAAAATTCACATTCACAAATAATGTGTTTAATTATATTTTTATAGAATTAATTCTAAATAAAATTAATTTTATTATAACAAGTATTTATCTCTCATGATTTCACAAGTTCATTTTGAGTTCCTTAATTTTTTTAATTTCATATTTATTATTATTTTTCTCATTATTTTTGTTTACCTTTTTTTTAAAAAAATGATACGTTATTTGATATATTACAAAACCAAAATAAGCTTATTACATTAAACATATCACGGTCTCCTAACAACAACTTCAGAATTAAATAAGTCATTAAATAATTTATCGAAAAGAATTGAAAAATATAAGAATTCTGTATGGAGTAAAAAGGAAATTTTGATATAAAAGACTTCAAATTTTTAATTGCAAAAATTAAAATGATAGAAGAAGAATTTTTTGAGTTACAACTATAGTTGAAAATATTTTTCAAAATGAATCCTTTATTAAACATTTAAACCATAAGTTTTAAGTTAAAAGCCTGAACCATCTTAAGTCAACTAATATTTCTAAAAGTTTCAATAAGAAATTTGAAATTATAGTCACAACTCTTATTAATCATTATAATAAATAAAAAGTGCAATTCTAACGTAATATCTTAAGAAATGGAAATACTATACATTTTTAAAAATCAACTTAAGCTTATGGGTAATACATTAGACTAATAATCTAGTAACATGAGCAAACTAATTAGGATAAAGCAAAAAAATCAAATTCAAATTAAATATATATAGTTAATTTCACAATAATAATTGCAAAGATACTTCACCAGAGGCAAATGAATACGAAAATAGATAAGTCAACCTTGTTAAATATTTAAATCATCATGTTAAATATCTTAAACATCTTAGATCTACTAATATTTTTAAAATTTTCAATAAGAAATTTAAAATAAAAAAGAATTCAATTTATATACATTATCAGTGTAAAATAATTTTACATAAATATCCAATCATATATTGCCATATCAACAAAAATGATTGATTTAATTATTGACTATTTTAAAATTCTTATAAATACTAAAATTTGATTGAATAACAATATAAAATTTTTATATTATCAATGTATAATAATTAAACTCAATAAAAAATAAAAAACTTAAAACTATAGTCACAATTCTCATATTACTCTTTATGATAAGTAAAAAATGCACTCTCACCATAATATCTCTGGAAGTAAAAATACTACACATTTTAAAATTCAACTTAAAGTTGTGGATGATATGGCAGATTAATAATCTACAACCTTGACCAAATTAATTAGGATAAAAATAAGAAAATCAAATTTAGATTAAATAATTAACTCCGCAACAATAATCGCAAAGATACTTCATCAAAAGCAAATGATGAATTTCAACCTTATTGTTACTGGTAATTGTGTTTAAAATATGTCATGGTTATATCAATTTTAATAATTATTAATATTATTAAGTTATCAGCTTTTACAAATAATTTTTGAGGCTTTTTCACATAAATAAATGAAAAAAAATAATTAAATACGAAAATGTCCTCTTTCATCTTTTTTTTTTCGAAAATGTCCTGATTTTGATTTCTATATAAATCGTGTGAAGCTAGAACGATTTATAATTGAACAGAAATCGTGGCAGCCTTACACGATTTATGGCTTCCAAAACTAGCAACCAGAAATCGTGGGACGGTGCCACAATTTCTGTGGCAATCAATTGAACTGAAATCGTGCCAGGGTGACACGATTTCTATTCAATTGGATCCCACAGAAATCGTGGCACCCTCCCACGATTTCTGGTTGATCTATGTAAATCGTGTGAGACTCACACGATTTTCGTACAAATCCTCCTACCACATATACTCAACTTCCACCGTCCAATGTCATTTTCAACCCATCCAATTATTTTTCCAGCAAGAAGAATACGTCTTCTCCCCAAAATTTGAGTGATAGATGGAGAAATTTTACATTCTTATTCATCATAATGGTGAAATCATAAATACAAATGAGGGAGTAACATTTTGTAGTTCAAACTCAGTTTGTCTGAATATTCATCCTTCTATTACTTTATTGGAGCTGCAGAGCAAAATATTGCAGAAGTTGCGCCAACAAAATAACAAGCATATAACACAAATAGTGTACAAGTTACCTATAGCAGTTAAGAAAGATCTGATTCGGTATAACAGTCTTGAGATCAGCTGTAATGAAGATATCGGAGTGATGTTTGATTGCCGTGCTCAATTTCCGGAGATTCGTATTATGGAGCTATTCGTTGTTTTACAAGACTCAGCTTTAAGCTCCGGAGGATCTGCTCCCGATCCAGCATCTGTTGCATTGTCATTGGCCGAACGTTCACCTACATTTGCAATGGCATCGCAAAGACCTGTGCAGATCCAAAATGTTAATGTAGAAGATGCAGATGATTTGATGGGCGGGCTAAGTTTTGCACAGCTTGCAATGGAGATAGCAGCATCACTTTCGCAGCATAGTCCTATTGCAGGTTATGACTTTATTGTTGATAATGGAGATGAAGAAGATGAGCCAGATGTAATACCAGATGATAGCGATAGTGGTGAGGATGGGGAGGCAGTGCCTGCGACTCAGAGCCAACCACGGAGCAGCCAATCTCGATTTGGTTCCCATTCTCATTCTCAATCATATGCACATGTGTCTCATTATGATTCTTTAAATTTAGAAGTCATGCATGAGAGTCCAGCTTTAGGAATTGGAGGCATGGTAGATAGTAGTGATATTTTGGGTGAGGCGGGAGAAAATGAGTTGGAAATTGGGCAACAGTTTCCTAATAAGGAGGCTGTATTGTTTGCTGTTAAAATTTACAGTATTCGAAGATCAGTTGAGTACAAGGTCCTAGAATCTGATCATATAAAATATCATGGCAAATGCAAGCAATTTGGAAATGGATGTAGTTGGAGCATACGTGTGACTTATCGCCAGCAAAAAAGAGTGTGGGAAATTCGGAAGTATAATGGATCACACACGTGTTTGTCTGCATCGCTTTCACAGGACCATTCTAAGTTAGATACTAATGTTATATGTGCCAACATATTTTCTATGGTGCAAGCTGATCCAACAATTTCTATTAAAGTTTTGCAAGGGTCAGTGGAGGCAAAGTATGGATTCAAGACTTCGTATAGGAAGGCTTAGCTCGCTAAGCAGAAGGTCATTGGTAAGATTTTCGGTGATTGGGAAGAATCTTATAATGAACTTCCAAAATGGCTAAAATGGTTGCAGGCATTTAATCCAGGTACAATTATTCAATTGGTGACTCAGCCATACTATGTAGGAAATTTTGTTGATCATAGCTGTATAATGTTTCATCGTTTATTCTGGACATTTGCTTCTTGCATTGAAGCATTTAAATACTGCAAGCCGTTGATTACAGTTGATGGTACGCACTTGTATGGGAAGTATGGTGGAACACTATTAATGGCAATTGCTCAAGATGGTAACTTTAATATTCTGCCAATTGTATTTGCCGTGGTTGAGGGGGAGACAAGAGAAGCATGGTCATTCTTCTTAAATAATCTTCGGCAACATGTGACTCCGCAGGAGGATATACTCATTATTTCTGATAGGCATGGTGCTATCAAAGCTGCTTTAAATGCTGATGACAGTGGGTGGCATCCTCCACGAGCCCATCATGCATATTGTATACGGCACATCATTTCAAACTTTGCTCTAGCTTTCAAGAGCAAAGATGCAAAGCGAGCTCTGATGAATGCGGCCTATTCAAAGATCCGCTGAGAGTATGTTTATTATCGTGGCTTGTTGAGAGATGAGAATCCAGCTATGTGTAATTGGATAGACAGAATTCCCATTGAAAAATGGGCACAACATGCTGATGAGGGCCGGAGGTTTGGGCATATGACAACGAATTTGTCAGAGTGTATTAATGCTGTTCTTAAAGCCACACGCAATCTTCCAATTACAGCTTTGGTGAAGTCTACCTATTTCCGTCTTGCAGCATTGTTTGTGAAAAATGGGAAGGCAGCAGAGGCTCAGCTTGCAAGCGGACAAGTGTTTTCACAAGCCTTGTTGCGAGCAATTGAAATCAACAGGCAAGAAATAGGCTCCATGACTGTTTCTGCATTCTCTCAGGCAAATGAGTCTTTTGTGGTGGAGGAGCATGCACGAATAGGGAATTACAGTCAAGGAAGTTATAGGGTGAGACTTTTTGATCGTTGGTGTGATAGTGGGTATTTTCAGGCACTTCATTACCCTTGTCGCCATGTACTTGCTGCGTGTGCTTATGCACATCTTGATTGGGGCTCCTTTGTTGATGATGTTTATCCCACGCATACTGTATTTAATGTATATAGAATGGAATTCTCAGCTATTGCAAATGCAGCTTATTGGCCTGAGTACAGTGGACCTCGAATACGTCCAAATCCACAACTAAGACGAGCAGATAAAGGTCGTCCAGTTTCAACTAGAATCCGTAATGAAATGGATGCTGTCGAATCCAGACAATCAAAATGGTGTGGCTTGTGCAGACAAGAAGGTCACACAAGACGAAGATGCTCTACTCAGCCTTCTTCATCCTCCAGCCAACCTAGTGAAGGCAATTAATTTTCAGCTATTGTATATTATTTTTTTAATTTCGTATTGTTGATTTTGGTTTGTTATTCGACTGTTGTTAATTTTCCAAATGCTTAGATAATGTAATTTCGATTGTGTATATTTTTATATAAATATTCATCCGCCATAAACAAAATATTAGAATCTAAATAAATAGAAAATAATTATATACATGGGTTTGAAATACAAAATATCCATATGCAAGTCAACGTTATATACATCATATACGGATATCTAGTCTCCTCTATCTCGTTGTGGGGCGGGTAAATGACAACCTGTGTGGCACTGACGAGGACGAATCTCCCGCATAGGCCGACCCCTCCCATGATCGTGCTCCGGCTCCGGCCCCGGCCCTAACTCAAGCTCTCCCTGTTGCTCCTGGTCCTGCGCCGGCTCTCTATGCTGAACCTGCTGAGCCTCCTGATCAATCTGACCAACTGTGAATGCTGATGACGGAGTCTCGCCAAGTAAATCAAATCCATACGAGCCCTGATAAGAAGGCACTGGTGTAGATGGGTTCACATTTAGATGCCCATCTACACATTTAGATCAATGCCATCCAACGATGGCCTATACACCTCTGATAGCACTGTCTCATCTGGAGTAGGTGTATCCGTCGAAGCATTTAGGAAAGCCTCAAGCTCGGCACATATCGGACCTATACCGGGACTGAACTGCTAGCCCGGACTGGATAGCAACTGGGAGCTAGGCCCAACCATATACTGCTGACTAGGACCCCCCATCGTCTGCGAACTAGAACCCGCGATCATGGTGGCCGTCAAATGTGCCTGGCTGGATGTATCGTACTCAGGCATGGGCTTCAAATTCGGACCGCTAGCAAAAGAGTCAGAGTGCTTATGATGCTGATCATCATCATCATCACCAAACTGGCAAGGATCTGCATAATCATGATCATCGTCGTCGTCATCTCTGCGACGGCTAGCACGTGTCCCGACGTATAAACGGCGCTCCCGTCGACGACGATCTGGAGCATGAGCTGGAAGGGCCACAGCAGGCACTGGTGGAACGTGCTCAAGAACATCTCGAGGCATCTTGGCCCGTCGAGAATCACGAAGGACTCGATCTGAACATAAAAACCTTCGCGCAACACTCGAGTACCATCTCATGTACTCAGCTGATGGACGATCGTCGGAAGAGGCCTGAAATCGAACTACCTGGTTCGCTAGTGCATCCCACAAATCATGATATGCCCTGTACTGGTCAGGCCACCAATGATCTGCCCCACGAGCATTCTTGCCGTGAACCCTATCAAGGTTCTGGCCATTAACCGGGTATAGGTCAGCCGTCCTCCAAACTGTCGGATAATACGATCCGGCTGCTGGAACTCAATCATAGTGAAGCAGATCAAGGCTGTGACTGATGGCCAAAGAGGGGAATCCCGAAAAATAAAGTCCAGTGTGATCTGGGCTACATCTAGATTTTGGTATGGAGTCCACATAAACTGCAATGTTTAACAACAATTCAATCAATTTAAAAGTAACAAATTCAAAAGTAACATATAAGTAAGGTAACTGAATGCTTCTTACCCCAGTGATGGTCAAATCGTCAAACTGTCTCCGTAATGCCAGCAACCGTCTCTTGTGGTTGTCAGAGGTGCAACGATAATCCCTTCACCTGAAACAAATTAAAGCAATAATTTTAATAATATTCAAATATAAAAAGTAAAAAAATATAAAATTAATTTATTTTTTCATAACTGTACTTCGCAGCAAGTGGAAAAGTGAGCTCAGCTGGAAAAGGTCTCAATGGTAAGATTCTGAACCAAATCCATGACTGTAAAAGGGCCAAGCACTCAGAAATATCGCTCACTCTCATATTGGTAGCGCGACAAAAATTGCGATACAGAGTCGCAAGCACTGCAGACCCCCAGCTAAAGCTCCCAAAACACTCAAAGTCGTGCAATAGTGGCAGCCATCTCAAATGAACTCTGGATCCTGACTTATCCGCCATTAAAAAACCCCCAAACATCATCATAATATAAGCTCGAGTGTGACGTATAACTGTCTCCGCAGGTGCATCTGCCTGCAAATCACGAAATGTGGTACTAAACCAAGATAGAAACACTGAATATCCATCTCGCTCATCTAAACTTGGCACTGTGCCAAATAAATCATAACATATGGTCCATATATCTCTGCCATGATATTTGCCCCACAATCCAGTGCATCCGCTAATCGCAGTCCATCAACCCGCAGCCCTAACTGATAGGCAACATCCTCTAATGTGATGGTGCACTCTCCGTATGGAAGATGGAACGTGTGGATTTCCGGTCGCCGCTTACAAACGCTACCGATCAAGCGTTATCGTATTCATAATATGGGACTTGAACTGCATACCATAGGCCTGCCTGCCTCAAGTATGGCTCCATAAGAGGGTGTGGAGCAGGTATGCGACGACGCCTAACGGTCAACACTCGAGATGGCTGTAAAAGTATGAACATAATATCATTCGTATTCAAAGACGCAAACAAACCTAAATTAAATTATCTCAAATTAAAGGCAGTAAACTATATTTTTTTAAAATATATTAATTAAATTAAACTTCATAACACTAACACTATATAATAAATCAAATAAATATTAAAATTAAACTTTATAATATAATAACAACAAAATTATCAATAATTAACTTAAATATATTAAACTAAACCTTAAAATAATAATCTTAATTAAAATTTATAAAATTTAAATTAACTTACATTTATTCCTTGTAATATCAATAAAAAATAAAATAATATTAAACTAAAAAAATTAAAATTAATCTGTAAACTAAAATTTTGATTAACATATAAATATTTTATATAACAAATGATTATTTTACTAAACTAACCAAAACTAAACTAAGCTAACTAATTTTTTTTTTTCACTAATCTAAACTAATCGTAACCCTAAACTAAACTAACCAAATATTTTTTATACTAATCTATGCTAAAATAAAAAAATAAATAATTATTCATATTGAATATAACTAAATTAAAATATAGATATGTAAATAAGTACCTTTTCATGCAGATGTGCAGAAATATGTGAAACTTCATCTAACCGGCGTAAATTATTTTATGTCATTTCTGCATAAATTCCCCTTTTTCTCTCTCCTTCGCTCACCTCCCATGATTTCTTTGCAAATGGCTCTCCCACGATTTCTGAACGAATGAACAGTCCTCACACGATTTCGCTTTTTATAGGGAAAACAGAAATTGTAGGAGAATGCCACGATTTCTGTGGGATCCAATTGAATAGAAATTGTGTCACTCTGGCACAATTTCAGTTCAATTGGTTGCCACAGAAATCGTGGCACCCTCCCACGATTTCTGGTTGCTAGTTTTGGAAGCCATAAATCGTGTAAGGCTGCCACGATTTCTGTTCAATTATAAATCGTTCTAGCCTCATACGATTTATATAAAAACTCAAATCAGGACATTTTCGAAAAAAAAGATGAAAGAAGACATTTTCGTATTTAATTATTTTTTTTCATTTATTTACATAAAAAAGCCTAATTTTTGAAGTGTCCTCATTTCAGAAGTAAAACAATTAATAAATATTATTAAAATAATATATGTATTTTGTATGGACAAAAATGACGTGATGTTTTGGTGAATTGAGATATAAAATTATCAAAGCTTTTGAGATAATGATGTGTACAACCTTCATTCACGACACTTGAGAGCCTAAGAGACGTAACGCAGCATAGCGACGTAACTTAGCCGACGAAACAAAAGCCGAGAGAAATAAGCCAACTTGGGGGCGGAAAAAATTTGGTAGCCATGTGCCAATTAGAGGTAATTAATTTAGTTAAAGATAATAGAATTAATTTGATTAAAATTAATTTTAAAATAAAATAATTTATATTTAATAATTTAAACTGAAAAATAATTTTAACCAAAAATAAAAATCTAAACCGAAATTAATTTTGATATTAGTTAGAATCGAAATCAAATAAGATGAAAAAAGTCAAAATTATTTCTAATTGCAAACGTGCAACCGAACACAGACGATGTCGTCACCAAAAGGGGTCTTCTTACTTTCTTTCCGTCTCTACTCAAGAACCGACAAAATCGATAAGTAATTATTACTATTATATTATTCCCATTTTCCTCTTAACACTGAATTTATATCCAGAGTTGACAAGTTGAGTATGTCAGTAAGTTACAACGATAGCATCATAGCTTTCGGCTGATAGGCACGAAAATATGTAGACACTAAACACCGACTACGCTGTTAACATCAAATCACCATTAATGGAAAGAAGGTAAAACACAGTGTAAACTCAGCAAGCAAATGGAGCAAACAAAACGACACCGCTTCACATGTCCCCATAAAATAAAACACACATAAAACCCTTCCTTCACCGTTCATAACATTCAACCGGTGAAATTCACAATTACAACTATTATACTCCACGCTAAGCCTATGCAATTTTAAAATATTACCAAAAACGAGATTAAAGACGGTTAACTAAAATTAACATGCACTTTTTGTTTGTTTTAATTTTTTGTGCTTATCTGAATTTCCAAACTCTGAAATTTCTTCCGATGAGGAACGCGCAGTGAGCGTCGACGCACGCATACAGAACCTGTTCATCGCTGAGAAACTCTTCGTCCCAATCGCTCATGCTGATCTCTCTCCTCTGATCCACGTCGAAGCCGAGGCACTCCGCCACAATCTCGTTCACCGAAGCGCGCACGAGGCTGTCGCCGTCGTCGGTCTCCGCGCACAGCCTCAGATCCAGAGGATCCATGCACATCTGAAGGCGGTGGCCGGAGATCTCCAGTTTCCGGCGATCGGTGTGGTTCCAGAACCCGACGAAGGTGACACACTGGTTCATGAGGAAGTCGCGGAGGCACCGCGGCGCGGCGGCGGCGTGCGCCAGCTGGAAGATGAGGCAGCGGCGGCCGACGCAGAGCTGCAAGGTGTCTGCCGGAGCATCCGGATCGAAGGTGCAGGGAGTCCACTGGACGCCGAGGCCGGCGACGAGGCGGTCGCCGACGAGGTACTGGCGGTGGAGGAAGAGCGTGGTGGAGATCCACCTCCTGACGACGGAGGCGGTGGAGGTGACGGTGACGGACACGGTGGTTCCGTCGATGTCGACGTAGTAGAAGCGGTGATTGGCAAGGTGGAACTGTTCAACGATAACGGCCATTATTTTTTTCTTTGGATGAAGTTGAAATGGATAGTGGTACGGCGAAGAATGAAGAGTGAAGGGGGGAAGAAAATGGAAGGAGAAGTGTGATTGGTGCGTTGATTTTGCAGAGAGAGAAATCAGTGGCGGCGTCTGCGGAATACTGCGCTACGCTAAAACAGGTTCGTGCTTTCCCGCGCGATATAGTACGTTCACCTGCATTGCAGTGTTGCATATGCAGACTGCATGTCTGTCTGCTTGTTTAAGCAAGCTATCCCTATCCTAACAGGGACAAATTTATAATTATATTTTGGTAAGGAACTTATAATTTATACAATTTCATTTGATTTAATTTTAGTTTTTAAAATTAATTTTATAATTTTAATTCTAATATCTGTTTAGTTAAATTTTAGTTATTTATATATACTATTTAATAATGTTACAAAATAATTTAAAAAAAAAAAACTCATATTTCATAAGCAAAAGTTATATAAATTAAAAGTATGTTTAAAATTACTTATTTTAAAGTCAAAACAGCTTAAAAAACATTGTCGTTATCATTCTTAAAAAAAAAAAAAAGCTATTACGAAACATGCTCAAAATCGAAACGAGTTGAAAAATAAATGATAATAATATAATTTCAGTACTAAAAGTGGATAATATGAACCTATAGAGAACAATATCTAAAGATAAAATAATAGAGATCAAAATTTAAATCAGAATGAAATTATGAAGGTGAGTTGTTTAGTTTAACCATCTGATGATTGTGCCTTTTTTTCAATAAAAAAAAGAAGTTAAAGTGACATAAGTCATTTATTTATATAATAACATGGACAAAGGATTTAAATAAATTACATATTAAAATTCAATTTATTTTTACAGATATAAAAACGCTTCACATCCAGTCATAAAAATGTTATATGCGTTAAAAACAATAAATCGAATGTTGCACGATTATTCATTTGAAAATTATAAACATAGATTATCATTTATCAACAAAAATAAAAAAAAAGCCTCCTCATTTTTCTTCCGTTTCTATTCAATTCAAGTATTAACAAAATCGACAAGTTATTATTACTATTATTGCCATTATTTCCCCTTTCAAATTTTCTTCATAATTACAACAAAGAACTTATTTTTGTTACTCTGATATAAATGTTGCCAACTAAACATGGGTATTCATTTTCATTCAAAAAAAAAAATGAATTTCTTATATGCTATCATAATTTTAAAAAAAAAAATACTACGTTCAATTCACAATTTAACACTTTATGGGACATTTTATTTTTTTATTTTCTTTATATTTTTAATATAATAGCTAAAAAGTTGAATTGTGAAAGGAACATTACGACACATTTCTTAATCTGAGAAAAAAAAGATTTGTTTTTTTACAAATTAATAGGTAATATTTCATCAATTTTTATTAATTTTACCTAATTTACGTTATAAATTATTTGTTGATTGACAAATATATATGTGGTTGTCAATTCACATCTTTTATTATTAATGTTTTTTATAATAAGCAATTTATTCAAAATAAATTTAGTATACTTTATATAATAAAAACAACTAATCCAACTTTATATTTTTTGTAACTTTTAGTTTATAATTTATGTCTACATTTGTTTGTTAGCATTTGATAATATGTGATAAATTATGATTATTTTTAATTTGCAAAATTTTGAAACCATTTGTTATTCGTAATAAATAACAATATAGATAAATAAAAAGAGAAAATATGAAAAAGAATTATAACCAAGAATGGTTGTAAAATGGCTTAGAACCTTTAAACAGTATCAAATCAAACCAAATAAGGCCAAACCTATTGAATCCAACTAAGCCAAATCCAATTAAATTATATTGGATCAAACTAAACAAGTTGTTTGTTTGGTAACAACTTAATTTTGAGAAAAAAGATTATTTCTTTTTTCAAAAGTTATGTTAGGAAACTTTTTTATTGTGAGCTATTTTGAACACAAAATAAGCACATCTAAATCCATTATAGACCAAATCAAACCCAACCAAGGTAGACCAAACTAAATCGTGTAAAAATGTAAATAATCACCTTAAATAGGTTAAAATTTATTAAAATTATTTGATTAACAAGCACAAAATTTATATTTTTGATTTATTATTTTATAATAATAATGATTAATTTATTTCCAAGTAAATAAAATAGTTTAAATAATAAAAATAAATATTTGACTTTTATAATATGTTATAATTTTTAATTTATAATATATGTATATAATTATGTGTAAATATTAATGAGGTGTTATAAAAAAAATAATATTTTTAAATTTGAAAACAAAAGATCTATTTACATTACACAGAAGATGCCTTCGAAATCATTTTTGTTGTTAGTTGGCATGAATAGGAGTTGAAGGTTTTACTTCATAAGTTGCTTTACACACCTTATAATCTAAAAGCTAAGATATGATGGTGTGTCATTGTTTCTCACACCTGTGATACACTTTAAAATTCACTCAAACTTCTCCACCTCTTTTTCCCTCCTCGCTTCTGTACATGATGACACCAACACCATCTTCAATTTTCCTTTAACCTCCACTGCCTGACCCACCATCGACTACCATCAGCCATCCTAAGAACCGTCATATTTTAGATGAGATCGCTGCAATCATAGCACCTTCAACCCATCTCACCGGAAAACCACTACTCTCAGCTCTGCGCAGCACCAATGACAGGGACGATGGCTTGCGTCTGTGAAGGATTGATGGGAAGGTGGGAAGATGAATGGCCTATGATTGGTGGAGGAGTGGGTGAGGCATACGCGGAGGGTCGTGCGGCAGCAGAGCTGGTAGTTAAGCTGCCAGTGACAGTAATAGGAGAGGTGGGGGAAGGGAGCATGGAGCACACTTTGGTGTTCCCACTAATGGTGGCTCGTGGTGGTCAGTGAGAGGAGAGGAAGATGCTGGTGGTGGCAGGGAGGAAGAGGGGAATGGGCAAAGAACGTGTGCTTGAGAGAGGGAAAGAAAGTTTAAGATAATTTTAGGATGTATGACATACGTGGGAAATATAAATATATTATTATATTTTAGTCTTTAAATTATAAAATATGTAATACATTTTATAAAATAATATGTGTTGGAGCCTTCATAATGAAAAAAAATATGGTAAAAAATATTTTTTTTTCAAAAAGTAGTGAAATTAAAAAATAATAATTACAGTTTGATGAAAAAAAAATTACGGTTCGTATATTTATAATTTATCCTTGAAAAGCAAAATTAAATAACAAAGAATATTTCCTTTAAAATTATTAACATATAAAATAATAATATTAATAAATAGATATAATAAAATAAAAAAGGTGACAAAAAAAAAATAATTATAGTGACACAAATGTTCATGTTTATATAATAAAATAGATAAGGTTTAAATAAATTACAGATTAAAATTCTATTTATTTTGGCATCAAAACATAGATCACAAAAGGAAGAGTCTTCTCATTTTCTTTCCGTTTCTACCCAAGGAACGGAACCAACAATACCGACAAGTTATTGCCATTATTTTCTTAACAATGAATTTATCCAGATTCAACAATGAGTATGTCAGTGAGCTATAAGCCTATGACCATAGCATCACAGCTTTCCGCTTATAGGCACAATAGCATACACACCGACTACGCTGTCAGGGTCCAATCACTATTAATGGCAAGAAGGTAAAAACAGTGTAAACTCAGCAAGGACATGAAGCAAAACAAAACGGCACCGCTTCACATGACCCCCAAAAAACCACACATAAACCCTTCCTTCGCCGTTCATAAGATTCACTCTACGCTAAGTCTATGCATTTTTCAAATATTACCAACAAAAGATTATAGACGGGTTAACTAAAATTAGCATGCATTTTCTTTTTTCTTTCTTCTTTTTGTTTACCTGAATTTCCAAATTCAGTAATTTCTTCCGATGAGGAACGCGCAGTGAGCGTCGACGCACGCGTACAGAACCTGTTCTTCGATCAGAAACTCTTCGTCCCAATCGCTCATGCTGATCTCTCTCCTTTGCTCCAACTTGCAGCCGAGGCACTCCGCGTACAGCCTCAGATCCAGACGATCCGCGCACATTTTCAAGCGGTGGCAGGAGTTCTCCAGTTTCCGGCAATCGGAGTGGTTCCAGCACCCGGCGAAGTTGGTGCGCGGGTTCATGAGGAAGTCACGGAGAATCTTCGGCGTGGCGGCGGCCGACGCAGAGCTGCAAGGTGTCTGCCGGAGGATCCCTATCGGCGGGGGAGGCTTTCAGCCGGACGCCGAGGCCGACGACGAGGCGGTCGCCGCAAAGGAACTAGCGGCCGAGGAAGAGCGTGGTGGAGACCCACCTCTTGACGACGGAGGCGGTGGAGGTGACGGTGACGGTGACGGTGACGGAGACGGTAGTTCCGTTGAAGTCGACGTAGTAGATGCGGTGGTTGGAACGGCGCCGACGATGGTAGATAACGGCCACTTTTTTTCGATAAAGTTGAAATGGATAGCGGTAGGCTGACGAGTGCAGAGGGAAGAGGGAAGAAAATGGAAGTGTAGTTGATGCGTCGATTTTGCAGAGAGAGGACTCAGTGGTAGCGTCCGCGGAGTACTGCGCTCCGCAAAAAGCGGTTTGTGTGCCGGTTCCTGCGTCGTGGACGGTGATATATATAGTACCTTCACCTGCATTGGATTGCAATATTGCATTCTGCAAGCCTGCATGAAAAAGCAAGATATTCTTTTCCTAGCGCGGACAAGCTTAATTGTTAATTTATAATAAAATTAATTTGTATACATTAAATAAAATAATTTTGTGTTGTTAATTAATAAAAATATAAAAAAATATCAATTTATATTAAGTAATTATTCATTATAATTATAATAAAAAATTTATCATAATTTAATATTTTTTTACATTTTTATTAATTCAATGCATACAAATTAATATTTTTATCTAGTTTCATTTGATATATCTTTAGTACTTATATGTTATTTAGTTAAATTTTTTATATATATATTATGTAATAATTTTAATGATGAATGTGTTTATGAAAAAAGAAAAGGAAAAAATTACAAAAATTAAAAGTATGTTTTGAAATAGCTTTAAAGAGAAGGTAAAAGTTAAAATCTATTATAGAAGTTAAAAGTAAAAAACCTATTATCAAACACACACTAAGATCTAAACAAGTTAAAAAATAAATTATGATAATATAATTTCAGGACTAAAGTTTAATAAAAAGAAATTAAAGAGACTAATATCTAAAGAGAAAATAATACAGAACCAAATTTAAATCAGGATGAAACTATGAAGATTAGTTTTTTTATTTTTTTCGTCATGGTGAAGATTAGTTGTTTAGTTTAACCATCTGACGATTATGCCTTTAAAAAAAAAAAAAAAAGAATCCGGTTTATGGCTTCTCTTTCATAAAGTTCCTACGGTAAGTTTCTATTCCGAAATAAAAACTGATTGTATTCACAAGAAAAATAAAAAATAAAGCACGAATTTGCGAATTGAAGTCCTATAAAGTCATATTATATTAATTACTCGGAACGTTCCAATTATTTTAAGTATTTCAATTAGACTATATTAGATAAAATTAGACTAAACCAAATTGAATCAAATTATATTGAATAAGAGCGTTGCAATCCAAACAAAGAAATGAGATTTTCCAGGCACATTGATTATAAAGAGGTGATTTTTTTGAAATTGTCTTGAAATTTGTGTTTTCTCGTTAAGAGATGAAAATTAAATCAAATTGTATTGATTCGCACGAGATTAGGCCAAATCAAATTGAACCAAATAAAATCAAGTCAAATCAAATCAAATTAAACTGAAATAAAATAGGTCAACGAAACCAAACTAGGCCAATAGAATTTAGACTAAACTAAACCAAATAAAATCAGAATAAAATTGATCAAGTTCGACCAAGACAAACTAAATTAAATTGGACTAAACCCAACCAAAGTAAATTGAGCCGAAGTAACCAAACTAAACAAACTCAGAGATAATTGAATTAAATTAAATCAAACTAGATAAATTAAATCAAATCAAATTAGATTAGATAATACCAAACCAAATAAAACCAAACTAAACTAGATAAAAACCAAACTATGTTAAACTAAATAAAATCAAATCACATTACATCAAATCAAACTAGATAAAAAGTTATTATTATCAACTTGACATGTTATAATTGATAATGAATTTGACGTGCTTAATAATTCAAGCGGATTTTGCAGCGCTCCCTCTAAAGTTAGAAGCATCACACACTTGAAGCATCACACATTATCTTAGTGAGTACGATATCCTATGGGTGGCATTGCATAGAATTATGGAAGTCATCCCCACTAAGATTGAGAGTTAACAAAGAGTCCCAGCCCAGTGAGAAGTGGTATTAGCAGAAAATTGAAGTATTATCGAAGTAGGAGGCTGAATCTCATTGGCCCATGGAGTATGGCTTGCAAGGAATGGGTTGTGATTCAATAAAAAGGAAGTTCCAATGGAGATGTTGATTTCAAAAGCATATTCAATACTCGCAAGCTTTAGGGAAATAAAGGTGAAAATTTGTTGAAGAAGGAAAATATGAGGTCGCAAAATTCTTGGAGACTGCTAGTGGGAAACTGCTACAAACTGAACACAGATGCTACAGAGATTGGGGGAGAACTATTGGGAGCAGTAATTAAAGAGGGGAAGGGAAGCATCATCTTGGCCGCTGTTGGTGAAAATCTGGCTGCCACTCTTTCATTGCCGTCGTCGACGACCCGTCGAAACCTTTCACCTCCATATTCATGGTTGCAGTGTTGAGGCCGATGTGGTGGCAAGTTCGCCGATGGTTGTGATAGCGGATGGCGACGGAAAGAGAGAAAGAAAGGGGGTTGGTGCTTTTAGTGTGCACCGCCAATTAGTATTGTAGAGATGTTCTAAATGTAATCTCAATCATTGATATCAAAATGAATGATTGAGATTATAAGGTGTATCACACACACAAAATCATTAGGAGTATGGCAGAATTTGCCAATAATTCATATAAGAAACAACAACTTATACCATTTTTCTTTGCTAATTTTCAATTTTTGATGCTGCATAACACTACTCATATCCATGCTACATTCCTTTTGTTTTTCAGTTCTGACATTGTCGTGCAAAAACACATAATAATCACTTTAAAGAGGTGAAGTTTTATTAAATTAATTATTAACAGACACAATTTACACTTATATTTATTATTATTTTACAATAATTACTTTGTTTAAAAAATAAAATATAATTTATATAATAAACATAAGAAAGAGTATAACTTTGAAACCGTTTTTGGAAACTAGTGGAAGAAAAAAAAAGTAATTATTATTAATATGTTTATAAATATCTCTTTAAAAAGTCAAATTAGATACCAAAAGACTTTCTTTTATAAGCAGTAAAAATAAAAAATAATATTAATAAAATAAAATAAATCATTGCGAAAAAAACAATAACATGAAGGATTTATATAATAATACAGATAAAAGATTTAAACAAATTACACATTACAAGTCAATTTATTTTCACATTGATTAAAAGAAAACTTCACATCAATCATTAAGTTGTTATACGTATTAAAAACAATAATGGCATGTTTGGAAAAAATTTTAGCAGCACTAAAATAGATTTTGAATGGCAAAAATCGATTTTAATCAAATTTTGAGTTGTTTGGTTATATGTTTCTAGAATTAATTTTTTTCTTTAGAATTTATTTTGAAAAAAATAAAATTTTTTTACTTTTTATCATAATTACTTTTAAAAAATTATTAAATATAAATTATTTTATCTCAAAATTAATTCTCTCTAGAATCAATTTTACAAAATCAAAACCAAATATACTATAAATCTGTTGCTGCATAATTATTCATTTGAAATTATAAACGTAGATCATAAAAAAAAAAAAGAGCATTCCCATTTTCCTTACCTTTCTATTCATATCAAGTATCAACAACACCGATAAGTTAATAGTACTATTATTGCCATTATTTCCGTTTCAACACAATGTACCATTCAAATTTCCTTCATAATTATAACAAAGCACTTGCTTTTTGTTACGCGAAAAAATAAAATAAAACGTTGCTTGCTGAAACTTGACAATTTGACATGCTAAAAACAATAAATCTAACGTTGTATGAAAATATATATATAAACATAGATCGCAAAAATAAAGAGAGTCTTGTCATTTTCTTTCCGTTTCTACTCAAGGATCAACAAAATAAAACCGAAAAGTTATTATTACTATTAGTGGCATTATTTTCTTAATGCTGAATTTATCCAGAGTTGTCAGTGAGCTATGAACACAGCATCACAGCTTTCGGCTGCAAAGTCCAATCACCATTGTTGGTAAAAAAGGTCAAAACAGTGTAAAGACGGGAAAGAAATGAAGCAAAACAAAACAAAACGGCACCGCTTCGCATCTCCCCCCAAAAACCACACATAAGCCCTCCCTTCGCTGTTCACAAGATTCAACCGGCGAAATTCGCTATACTCTTCGCTAAGTGTGGGAGTTTGTCAAATATTACCAAAACAGATTATAGACAGTTAACTAAAAGTTTATATGCATTTTTTCTTTTCTTTCTTTTCCTGTACTTTATTTTTTTTCGCTTTACCTGTTGAATTTCCAAGCCCTGTGATTCTTTCCGATGAGGAACGCGCAGTGAGCGTCGACGCACGCGTACAGAACCTGTTCTTCGCTCAGAACCTCTTCGTGCCAATTGCTCACGCTGATTATCCTTCTCTGATCCACATCGAAGCCGAGGCACGCCGCCACGATCTCGTTCACCGAAGCTTGCGCGAGCCTCGCCCCTCCGGCAGTCATCGCGCGCAGCCTCAGATCCTGCGGATCCCTAAACATCTCGAGGCGGTGGCCGGAGACCTCCAGTTTCCGGCGATCGGAGTGGTTCCAGAACCCGACGAAGTTGAGGCGCGGATTCATGAAGAAGTTGCGTAGGATATTCGGCGCCGCGGCGGCGTGCGCCAGCTGGAAGACGAGGCAGCGGCGGCCGACGCAGAGTTGCAAGGTGTCGGCCGGACGATCCGCATCGGCGGTGGTGGAAGTCCACTGGACGCCGAGGCCGACGACGAGGCGGTTGCCGTGGAGGAACTCGCGGCGGAGGAAAAGCGTGGCGGAGATCCACCTCTTGACGACGGAGGCGGTGGAGGTGACGGTGACGGTGATGATGGTTCCATTGAGCTCGACGCTGTAGATGCGGCGGTTTGAATGGCGCTGGCGGTGGACGATAGAGGCCATGTTCGGCGTTGAAGTTGAAATGGCGAAGAGTGAGTAGTGAAGCGGGAAGAAAATGGAAGTGTGGTTGTTAGTGAGTTGGTTTTGCAGAAAGAGGACTTTCAGTGGTAGTGTCTGCCGAACACTGAGCTACGCTTAATAGCGGTTCGTGCGCGCGATCCCGCGTTGTTGACAGTGATACAGTACGTTCACCTGCATTGCAATGCTGCATGTTGCATGTCCGCACGACAAAGCAAGCTATTCTTTTCCATAGGACAAACTTGGTTAAAGGGTGCGTATGAATTAATTTTTGGGAGGGGATTTTTTGAAAAAATATTTTTTAAAGGAAAATTGTTTAGAGAAATTAATTTTAAAATAATTACTTTTTATTTGGTTTAAATATATAAAATATTAGTTCAAGAAGATGAGTTTTGTTTAAATGTAATGAAATAAAATTATTTTTTATTATTAATATGAGAGTAAAAATAAGATTTTTTTAAAAGATTTTTTTTAGAATAAAAAATAATTTTAAGGATATTTTTTTAAAAGATTTTTTAAAATTTTAAAAAATTTTCTAAAATAACTTTTATATATCTAAATAAATTAGTTATTATATATTTTTATTTTCATTCCAATAAAAAACCTTATTAACCTCCTAAAAATATAACCAAACAAGCAATAGTTGTTAGTTTATATAATTTTATTTGATTTAATTTTATATTTTAAGCCTAATTTTATGTTTTCACGTCAAAACATTTAATTTTGTATTTTATTTTGTTTAATCTTAGTTATTTATACATATTATTTTCATGATTTTTGTAATAAATCATTTATATTTAAAACGAAACTAATACCTTTATAAGTAAAAGTTATATAAATTAATGATGTATTTGGAGAGTGATATTTTTCTTTTTCATGGAGGACGAATAGATTTATTTTATATTATATGAGAGTTTTTTACTTTTTTTGAAAAAATAAAAGGAAAAGAGAGAGAGAAAGAAAATCAAAAGTTGAAATAATATTATGGAAGAAGAATAAATTTATTTTATAAAAGATATAAGAATTTTCTGTATTTAGATTAGTTAATCTTAGATTCAATACATTTTATAATCAAAATTTTTTAGGACAGCTTTTTAGAGGGAAAAGAAAAGTGAATAACCTTTAACATGTACTTGGATTATTTGATTTAATTTTAGTTTTTAAACTTAATTTTATGTTTTCGTGTAAGATATTAAACCGGGCATTGAAATGTCAAAATTACTGCGCCGCCTTTAACTGCAAGCTGTCCAAATTTAAACCTCTTTCTTGTTCAAATTGTAAACTACTACATCCGCCGGTAGCATAGGCTGTGTTTTTTGTATGTCGTATTATGTATAATAAAATAATATAATATAATATATTATGATTTTATTTATTATTTGATATAATTAATGTATTATATAAGTTTATTTATTAAATTTTGTTTATATATTAGAGTGATAAATAATTTAATCTAATTTAGAGAAATGAGACCTGATTAATTTTTGATATATAAGAATTCTTTTATCTTTTATATTTTTTAATATATTTTATTAAAAAAATAATTATTAAATAAAAAATAAAAAATAAAAATCATATAAATAAAAAAATAATAATTATAAAATAATTATTCAAATTAATATAAAAATATAAAAATAAAAATTTATTAATAAAATATATAAATAATATTTAATATAAATTTAATTATATACAATAAAAAATATTATTAAATATAAAAATATGATATTAGATTTACTTAAATTTTGATGTATAAATTTTTTTTATTTCTCTTTCTTTCTCTCATATTTTTTATATTATGAAAAAATATTAAAAATAAATAAATAATTTTTAATATAAAATTATATTTATATATAATAAAAAATACCTAAAATAATTATAATAAATATTTATATAATTATATTAATTTTTAAATTTTAAATTTAATATTCAAAAATTATATTTATTATAATCTTTTTTTTTCTAATTATATTATATATAATATAATATCTTATATAATAACATATCAAGTATAATATTAAATTTTTATTAAATTTTATATAATCAAATTTTATACTATTAATTCTTATTCTATTAGGCCATATAATACCAGACATGCTAAACAAGTCCGATAATTGCAAGCTTATTTTTGAATAGTCAAAAAGTGATATTAGCGCTGCAACTTGACGCACCGCCAAGCTTTCTTTCCTTAGAATTGAAGTAATTATTTTTTTTATAACGAGTTTAAGTAATTTTTTTTTTTTTTAACCAGCTGGTGCCTGTAAAGGCAAAGCCCATGTACCGTTGCTGTGTGTCATGAAACACCACCTTTGTAATCATAAAATGAGATAAAATTAAATTTAATTTTATTAATAATTAAATTTAATTATATTATAATTTAAATTCTTATATTTAAAATAAATTAATAAATTATATAAAAATTTAATTTAAATATACTGACAGTATAAAATAGTTTTATATTATCAACTAATAAAAATAGTAAAAAGTGTCAATTGATACAAATAATCATCAATTATAATGAGAGACTTATCATAATTTTTCACTTTTTCCTATTTCTATTAATTGATAGTGTAAAACTATTTTACACTATCAATGCATATCAATTAAACTTATTATATAATTGAATTTATTTATATTATTTAGAATATATATAAAAATAAATTATATTCTTTATCTTAACTATTTTATCCTTTATTAATATCAATATTTGAGGAGAGAAGAAGAAATATTATTAAGATTGAAGGTATTTTTGACATATTAGCTTTTAATATCAAATCTATTAGGTTATAAATTATAAATCAAACTTATTTTAGTTTGATTTATTTTTGAGTCTTTTTAAAGAATTAAATTCCATTCAAATTTTAATTTTATACCATTAGTTGATTACAAATTAGAGAATTAAGTTCAATTTTTTTAATAAATTCAATTTCATAACTTTCCAAACAGCCTGAAAATAAATTGAGTTAGCAAATAAAATTCTTCCTCTTAATGTTCGCCTCTTACGAGTGTGAGGAAAAATATCGAGTGTTATCTTGTGTGTGTTTGTCATATCATTTCACGTCAAAAAATTCAGTTTTATATTTTACTATGTTAAATTTTAGTTCATTATATATATTATTTAATTATTTTAAAAATAAATAATTTTTATTTACAACAAAACTAATATTTTTCGTAAGTAAAAAAATATATAAATTAATGGTGTTTAGATTAACTTATCTTAGATTCAATAAAGTTTATTATCAAAAATTTTCTGTGATTTTTTTAATTAAAAAAAAGATTACTTTTCTAAAAAGAGTATTTACCAAGCATACACTAAAACGTTTTATTTCTTTTAAAAAAAGTCATTACTAGACATGCACAAAAATCTAAACAAGTTAAAGAATAATGATATGATACTATAATTTCAGGACTAAAATTTAATAATATGAAAATATAGAGACTTATATCTAAAGAAAAAAGAATAGAGATCAAAATGTAAATTAGAATGAATTTATAAAGATTAATTGTTTGGTTTAACCATCTAATGGTTATACCCTTTTTTCCCCCCAAAATCTGGCTTATGGGTTCTCTTTCGTGAAGTTCATATGATAAGTTTTTTATTCTGAAACGAAATCTGATTGTATTTACCAGAAAAAAGGAAGAGAACTTACAGTGTGTATTGCACGAATTTGCAATTTTGGATTCTAAAAAATATTTAGAATTATATTTATCCTTTCTAAAATTAAAAGTTAAATTATATTACTAACTTATACTCAATCAACTTTCCAATTATTGTAACTATGTCGAGAGTGCTTTTATATGCTTGACGCTGGTTTCCTGACTAGTTTATATTTGTGTTATTATTTGATGTCAAAATTATATGCTTCGAATACGTCATTATAAATAAATTGTGGAATACAATTTGTTTAATTAAACCAAGACTTGAGAATTTAATTCATTGACAAAAAGTTTTAAATTTAATTTATATATATTGACAGTGTAAAACTTTAATAGTGAAGGTGATAGTTATATTATCGATGCATACAAAATTACAAATTAAACCTAAAAGTTTTTGTGCGTAATATATACCATGATTTGTAAAGCTTTCCGTATTTAGTAGAATATGTAGATTGTCGTCTTTAAATATAATTTTTAAGTGTTCTCAAACACGAGGTAAAAATGTACCAAAAAAAACACACACGTCCTCAAAAGTTAAGAGACTTGCATTACATTTATGATTTGAATGGTTAAAAAGAATTGTCCATTTATTTTGGAGAAATTTTTATATGTTCTTGAAGTAAGAAATTCTTTTTGTTTTGTTTGATTTATTATTTGACAAAATTAGTTTTTGTGAATAGTTTTATTTTCCTTAATATTCACTACTATTTTTTTTGTTACTTATGAAATTGAATTTTTTGGTCTAAGGAATTAGATATGCAATTTTACATGGGAGGTGGTAATGAGGTAAAACCCTTCCCAAAGTGATCGATTCTAAAATTTGAAACCCCTAAAATTATAGGTAAAGTTTGTTTAGAGTTACAATCTACTTTCACTAGACTCAATTACTTTCTCTCTCTTTTTTTTTTTTTTGGGTCAAAAGCCTCAAAGCGGTCAATCACTTTTGGTTACATATAATGCTGCTTTGTCAAAAATAAATGAATGAGTAATAGCAAAAAAGAAAATTTCTTAAAAAAAAATGTACCCAATTTTTTTTTTATTTTTTTTAAAAAAGGAATTGAACCATTGTGAACCACACTCTTGAGAGGACCGGCGAGCACGAAGGGATGCTTCAAGATATATTTCCTAAAATGATACGAAATACAAACCATTTGTTCCATTCCTCTTATAAAACCTTTGCATCATCCAACCTCCATAGAACTAGTTAACCCAATTATCCTCCTACCCCTTGTGTTCTCTAAGCAATCGAGACAAGAAGAATATATTAGTTCTCTCTGAAGAAAGAAAATGGAGCTTTCAAGTGTTTCAACCATCATTCTCCTTCACATGGCAACTTCATCCATCTTCTTCATCCCACCAATCCAATGCACCCTCCCACAACCAGGCTTGGTGGAGACTCTATGTCGCAAAACACCCCACTACCACCTTTGCGTTTTCACCCTAAAATCACATTTGCGTCCTCTACAACGCAGATCAAGCGCCGACATTGCCGGACTCGCTCGCATAGCCCTTGAGGTTGTTGCAGCCAATGCTTCAGCCACACTAGACTACGTGCAAAAGGTTCACGCCCAAACCAATGACACGCAACTCAAAACTAGTTTGGCAACTTGCATTGCCTCTTACACCAAGATGGTGAAGGAGCTTTTGCCAAAGGCTCTGAGTTGCATGGACAAAGCTGATTATAAGGGTGTCAAACGTAATGCATATACTGCTGGAAACCTAGCTGGTTCGTGTGAGAATAAATGCAAGGAGGGTTCTAGTGCGGTCATGACCGATACCAACATATATGTGCAGAATCTATGTACCATTGTTGTGTCCATTGTTAGCAAATTGCCTCAATCCGCGCACCAAACTCTGGCATAGACTCTGCATTTTTTGGTTGTGGCATATAGTACTCTCTTAATTTTGGCATTTTCTTTTGGTCCTGAATTTTTGGGTATCCCAGTTTTATGTGTTTATATCTAGGTCTTGACGACCCATACTTTTGTATCTAGGCCTTCGTGCATGGGCCTTCATTCTTCTTTTTGTATTGTGATCACTGGCAATAAAAATTTGTACATACATATTACATTACAACGTCCATAGTTGCTTGTTTTATTTGGCCTTTCAGGCAACTTTTATATACAATTATTGTTATATATAAATTTGACGCGCATGATACAATTACTACATAGATGATTCAAATTGTCACGACCAAAAAAAAAATAAAAAAATAAAAAGATGATTCTCATTTTCATTGTTTTCTTTTCTAAGCATAATGAGAATATGCTCTCCATTGGTAGTTTATTATTATACTGTTGCTATTTTTTGGCATTGCAGGGAGAGTGAACCTGATTGGGAGCATTAGCAATTGAGGGGTGTTTTGTTCTGTTTTCGGTCAACAAGGGGTTTTTGGTTGCCGACGGCAATTCGGCAGGACACGATCGTGGGCCATTAGGAAAAACGAGGCCCAAGATGTTCTTAGGATTGCCAATGTTGATTCCCCCCCCCCCCAAAAAAAAGCCCAGGGGTATACCATGTCTGCTTACTATTCTGATCGTTCATCCTTAACTCCCTGTGATTAATAATAATCCACTATTTCCATGTCGAAATAATTATCTACTTTTAAAATTTTGTTATTCTACAAATAATTGTCTATTTAAAAAATCTAAACAATATTAATTATTTTTTAATTATATTATATTCTTATTAAATAAAGAAAAAAAAGTAAATAAAAAGAGATAATCAAAGAAAAAAAAAAGAATTAAGTAAAGATAATTTTATAAAATATACTTAAATTTATCTAATATTGAGACTTTTTCAATCAATTTCTTAATTTATGAACACATTTAAAATTGCACAATTATTTTCAGATGGATATAGTAATAAAACCCATTATAGTAGCATATTTGGATTTCATAGTTTGAAGAATACAAATTGAGTTCGAGCTCTCCTTGAGTTATATTTCAGCAGTCTCAAACCATGGTCGGAGGTTGACCAAAAAAAAAAAAGAAGCCTATGATTGGAGCAAAATTAAAGTAAAAGGGGGAAAAAAGTTGTTTTTCAATAGACCATGCCACAGCTTGCAAACTATAAACCAAATCACACCCTAAAGTGTTCTAGCTATTCTTCTTTTTTATCTTTTTCTTTATGATTCATTTTCGCTATCTTTTGTTTGCTGTTTGAATGAACAATGCTACATTCACAGTACACAGTACACACATCATTCAATCAGTACATTTTCCGCTATCTAATTATAACCGGCCTAATCTCTCTTTCGTACACTTAATCTTATTCAGCAACTAGCACATGTGAGGAGATGCGACTCCGAAAAATGCATCTTTTTCATGCAGGCAACAGACTTGAATAATCACAAGTGGGGCGACTATTTTATTTGTGGCTGAGTCCTAAAAAAATAAATCCACATTTTCTTTCATGCGGCTGCTTTTAAGCTAATTACTGCAATTTGAAACTTTTGTGGGTCAGGAAATCATATCATTGTTGTTTAATTCAGTAATGAGTAATGTGCAAATAGATAATACAGTTTGTGTAGGTAAAGGTTTTTATGACAATGCAAAATCGAAAGGAGTGGATATTGGTCCATGTTGATGGAACGGTTCCGACAGATGCGTTTATTTGTTTAAATTAGAATGATGTTATTACTGAGGATGTCCTAATCTGCCTATAAGTGAACCTAGTGCATCATTGTTGATACTCTATCAGACATGACATGCCTATTGTTTGTTAATGTGGATGTGGTTAATTTCAATGAACAATGTTTATTTTTATACCGGTTCTGGCCTATCAAGCTCTGCTGCTTGTTTGTTCTTCCACAATTTCTATTGTGTCTCTATATATATATATATATATATATATATATATATATATATATATATATATATACAACTTTGTGCTTGCAGTGGAAAATATTTGATCATTGTCTAATTTAATTATTTCCTAGTTTTTTCTGTTCTGTTTCTGTCTTTCTGACTTGCATTACAATTGACAGAAAGAAATTGCACAAGTTCTTGTGAATGTGAGCGGCTTATTGGTACAAAATCTGGTGGGACGGATCAGGTTGTATACAATATACATGTTCATTACAGTTATGTTATATTCTAATTTGAATTATACTCAAAAAGTATTACTGTCTCAAGTGCGTTAAACTATTTATATCTTGTGTTTTATTCTATCATTCAGAATAAAACTATGACAAGGAGATTCTACTATCAGCGATTTGGCTTCCAATTTTGAAGATATTCAAGTTCTGTTGTCTTTTGAGTTGGAAATAATATGGATGATTTAATTTCCTTAATTTTTAAGTTGGATTACTTATGCTTGTGGCCTCAATTTGAAATCACAGCGTATGATTCAATTCATTATAAGGAATTCTGTTGCATTAGTGCATGACTGTGCTTCCATCAAGCTCTCATCATAGATTTTGTGCATGATTCTGCTTCCAACAAGCTCTAATCTTGGACTTTGTTAACTCTTTTGTGAATAATTTTTAATTGCCGTTGTTTGCTCTATGTAGCTGACTCCATCAAGTGGGAAAAGACCTTTCTTGTTGTTGTGAACAATTTTAGATTGTAACATGGTACATATTTGAGATTTTATATAATGCATAGTTTAGACAAGGCTTCAATGCCAAATTGTCTTGTTCTTGGTACTTCTGATTTCTGACATTGTACCCAGACTTGTTTCTTTTTCTTGTTTGACTTGATAGGCAATATCTCTCATGACCAAAACTGGGTTTGCAAAGTTGATTGATTTCAATCCAGCCTATGCAACAGATGTGGAACTTCTTGTGGTGGGACTTTTGTGATAGCACATTCTTTAGCAGAGTCTCAGAAGGCTGTTACTGATGCTACAAATTATCATCATAATAATAGGGTTCTTTAATGCAATTTGGCTTCTTTAAGTACTTTTCAACATAAGATTACACTGTCTCCATTGTTATTTCTTACTTACAACCCCAAAGCACTGGTAGACTATGCTAGAATCAGGCATGGAAGGTAGGGGGCAGGATGGAATGGTAGAATTCTGTTACATTTATTTGCATTGTGCCCCTTCCCTAGTTAATATTACTGGTGCAAAGCCTGTTTACCTTGGATCGTAGTTTAGCCAGTTAAAGCATTTGACAAAATAATTGTACTGCATAAAAGCGTGTCTTCTTGTCACCATAGTTTAGCTACTCAAGGCATTGACAAAATAATTAAAATAATTAAAATAATAAATAATCATGGTGATGTTGAGGCATTTATTCAGATTTTCAAACAAGAAACATAGCTTGAAATCTATAACTTTGCATTAGCTATTTCTATTATTATTAAAGGAAAAAGGAAAACTTGGTTATATCGGGTGTTTTCTCCTTTGATGATGGAGGTGAAAAAACTAATTGCTGTTTGTATGTACGCGCATGTATCAGGAGCTAGCTAATTCAGGAGGACCTGCAAATTGCAAGTGCTCTTGTTGTCAGTTATATTTGTGAACTCAAGAAGTGCTATGCTATTGTTTTTTTTTTTTTCAGATTATGCTTGGGATAAAGCTAGGAATGAAACCACAAGAAGCAAATACTAAAAGTGAAAAAATTGTCTGATGTTCTTCTGATGCTGTCCTTGAAATTAACTTTGTCAACAGAACACATGATATATGTTTATTCAATTGATATTACTATAATTTTTTTAATGACTTTCTTTAACATAAATAATATAAGCCTTTTCCTTTTAGAACATACACCCTTCTTTTGGTTGCAGGAGTTTTTGAAGGAACAACCTTATGCAGTTGATGAAATTGAGGAAATTACCGGTGAAAAGTTGACTTCATCTTTTAGTAGTAATCCAGCTTATCCAGGTGTCATATTTGCAAAGCAATGGAAGTTACATAAGGCACTTTTTAAGGGCCCTTTAAGATTTTGTATAATCATGTCAATATCGTAAATGCTTAACGTTTTCATCAGTACTTTGCTTCAGATACTTATAGTTTTAAAGGGTATTAATTATGCTTTTTGGTCCAAGACCTCTGTAATAATTGTCAACTACTAATGGATAGTGTTTATTTTCTATGGATTGCATTAATTAGTGGTCTAGGCCACATTAGTGGAGTTACCTTTTCCCTATTTGTATAACCATGTTCAGATGCAGTTTGCTTACAGTTTTTAATTGCAAACTGCTAACAGGATAGTGTTTTTTTCTGTAGATTGCATTTACGATCATTATCTAGAAGGCTTCATGCATGACATAGAACTTTGTATGGATTAATTTCTAGAGAGCTGTACATTTGTATTCAGAAGCCAAGACGGTACATGCTTTCAAGGATATATACTCTATCATCAGACTTAAGGTGAGCCTTTCAAAACGATCATATATAATAGCTATGCTTTTTCATGATTGCTTCATTTTTATGTAACTTTCACGAGACATCTCTGGATTGCTTAAAGGCTACAGTTTGATGACTTTTAGAAGAACTGGTTAAGTATTTGGTGGTTCATATGTTAAAAGATATAGGCCAATCATAATGAAAACTGTCTGATTATGTGTCTATTTTATTAGGTGCATGCCCACCATTTCTATTGCTTTCGCAAGCCGACACAAGCTGATAGCCAAATGTGTCTATGCTATTGCTAACTGCTTAATTTATTGACATTTTATGCTTGGCTTATGTGCTTTTCATTTAAACTCGACATCAAGACATCTGAGCCCACCCATTGAAATGTTTCTGTTCAACTGAGGACAACTTTGAATTTATTCTAATGTATATCTTAGGAGAAATATTTTTTATACATCAAATTTATTGACATCTTGATGGACCACCTATTGGATGCTTAGAAAATGATGAAATAAAAATTCTAAAATAAAAAACTATATGTTTTTCACCATTGATTTAATAGGATGTTTATGGGGACATCTCTTTTTGAATATTCACATAACATCCCTCATATCTTAGTACATGATGTGGGGTAAGTGTTTGATATTTTGCCTCTTTATTTCCACCAAAATATGTGCTCTAGATTTATCTCATTGGTTTTTGTTGTAATATGTGGTGGCCCAAAAGGCACAAACAAAGTAGCTCAATAAATATGTGAAAGCTTAAAAATATAAGACACAAGGAATTAACGTAGTTCGATTAACAACATATGTCTACGAGCAAAAGCGACACCTAAATATTTCCCTAAGAAAATATGATGTATATGCAAAAGTTGTTACACTTTACTCGAACCAAAATCCCAAATAAAATTGGATCGGACCGAACTAAACAAAATCGGATCGCATCAAACCAAACCGAACAAGTTTGGACCGGATCGGACCGAACTGAACCAAACCGAGCTAGATCTTATTAGACCGGACCAAACTGAGCTAAACAGATTAAACCATATCAGACTTAAAAAAAAAAAATTAGGCTCATTTTTTACATCTTTATTATTTGATTCTTAAGTTTCATACTCTAATTAAAGAACTGAAGTGCAAACTATGATATTGATATTTCATTTATCTCTCATCTTATAATATTGGCACGTCATTCTATTATAAAAGTTGTTACTTAATCATGCCAATCTTCAATTCCCATTACTTTATCATAATAAGATGTACTAAGTTACCAATATTAATAAAATTAATTATATATGCTTTAAACTAATTATGGGTGTGCTTGTTTGTGATTTTTTTGGCAAAAAATCATATTTTTCATTGGAAAAAAAATCAATTTTCATATATTTGGATAATTTTTTGAAAATAATCATAATCTAAAAAAAATTGTTTTCACCTTTTTTGTAGAAATTGAAAAGAGGAGCTTCAGGAAAAAAAAAAAATTAGATTTCAACTTTTTCAGTTATATATAAAAATTTAAGTTTTATAATCATTTTTTTAAAACTGAAACAAAAATATCCTATATATTATTAACTCTTTGCTCAAAATTATTCAAAGTTAATATTTTCAAAATTCTAATTTTTAATGGTTCTTCAATAAATAAAAAATAATACAATTAAATATTTATTTTTTAAATATTAAAAAATGCCATTTTACATAAACATCAACCTCCTACCATAATTAATCAATTGTTTAACATATTCCTTTTAACCTTGTTATCGTTTTAACTGTCTTACAACTAAATATAAAAAAAATAAGTCTATAAAATATCATAAATAAGTAAAGCACAAGTTATGATACTAGCACTTTATTTATCTCCTATCTCATAATGTTGTCATATTATTTTATTATACAAGTTGTCATTCAACTATACCAACCTTTAGCGTCCTACATTTAATTATGGCAAGATGCACACCAATATTAACAGAATTAGTTATATATACTTTAAATTAATTATATACTATTAACTCCTTACTCAAAATTATTCAAAGTTAATATTTTCTGAATTTTAATTTCTAATGATTCTTCAATAAACAAAAAATACTACAATTAAATATTAGAAAATAATTTTACAAAAATATTAACCTCCTACCAATCGTTAATCATCTGTTTAACATTTTCCTTTAAATCTTATTATCCTTTTAATAGTCTTATTATCAAACAAGACAAAAATAAGTCTATAGAATATCACGAAATAGTAAAATTGCAACTCTAAATAAATAAAAAATATCACATGAATTAACTTTGATATGCCATCAATATTATAAAATCTTTCTCATCGCACACTTATATTCTAAATAAAGATGAACAAACACAATTTGAAAGAATTATATTATCACAAAAACTTTTATTCTAAACAACATCTTTGAACCCTAACCTTTCTTTGTTATTCCCAAATAACAAAAAAAAAAAAAAAAACCAAATGGAAAGCATATAATTGCTTTCACATAAAATAAACAAATATTTAGCTCTTAACACTTATTTCTAACATAGTTTAGGAATATTCACCAATAATAATATCATCAGATGAAGAGTCAATATCTATACACAACATAAGGAACAAGCATCTTCATATGGAAAAGACATTTATAAATGAACTAGAAAAGTATCAATGAAAATAAAATACACATCATCAAATCTTAAATAAAGAGTAAAGACAAATATGGCTTCAAAAAGATAAAGTTCATTTTAATACTAGACTGTATATAGTTTAAAACAACCATAATAAACTAATACCTTTATTTTACTTATATTACCAAACTATCACATAATCCTTAATAAAAAATATTTTCCTTCCATTAAACTTTAAATCATTAAGACAAAATATACTAAATTATTTCTATATTAATCCAATTAATATCACTTATCTTTTTTTTTTTCTACCAAAAAATATATTCATTTCAATGTCTTTGCAATACACGGACCTAAATCTAGTTTTCGTATAATTTCCTTGATCCACTTCACTTCTAATGGCCGAAAATATGCAGGTGACCAATATGCGGGCTCCGATATAATAAGACTAAGAACGTGTTCGTTTAATTCTAAAAAAATTACATTTTATAGAAGTCATTTACCTCAATTTCTACTAAAAAATAAAAAATATATATATAATTTTAACTTTTAACTAAAAATTGAAATGATTAATTTTTATAAAAAATAATTTTTTAATAATTAAAAAATTATTTTTCATCTAAAAAAACTAAAACAAACGCAGTTCAAATGATTCTCTAATTATCATTAAGTTACTTCCGATATGCATGTCAATTATTGTCCAAAACGAATTGTGATTATGCTGAGCTTTTGTAATGGACAAATGATAGCCTTACCCAAAAGTGTTTTTGTATTTAGTTAAAATTGGTTTTTTTTTTTTTGGTGCGATTTATTATTAAATCTTTCATTGTATAGGAATCTATAATGGGTAATTTTTAATTTGTGCATGAAGAGAAATTTTAATTAAAAAATAAGGTTAATTGTTAAAAGGTTAGGAAGGGGCAAATGCAATTTGCAAGAATAGTTTGTGTCCTGTTTCAGTTGCATTTTCCACCCCTTTTTTGGGGTCGTTGCATTTCTAACCTTTGGCAAGCAGATAAGGCTTAGATCTTGCTGGGGCCTGGCAAATCTTGTAATATCAAAACCCACGTGCATTTGTGGCTTTGTCATTTGATGTGGGTTCAAACTGCACATGATCATGCAAATTAAAAGTCGTTGTTTATTACCTTATTGAAGGGTCTTTACAAAAAATAGGTGAATAATAACATCTTACTATTTTGTTTTTCGTTATGATAGTAACGTGATACTTGATTTTATATATGCTCTATCCCCAGTTCATATTTTATAAATTGAAATAGTAGATAATATAATTTGTGATTTTGGCTCATAGGGTGGTGGAGTGATGCAATTTTAATAAACAAACAATACTATAAAAAATGTTAATAATTACAATAGCTATAATGAATATTTACTCAAAAATGATTGATTAAAGTGGAGGCACGTAACTTATAACTCTAAACTAAATATTTATGATATCAAGATTTTTTTTTTTTTGTTACATATGATATCAGCGGGTTTAAATTATAAAATCATTATTTTAAATAAAATTATACTTAACTATAACCTTAGTTGAATTCTTTATAATAAAGATATAAATGTTTAACTGGTTTTTCGTCGATAAACAAATAAATGACGATAGTCTTGCTTCTCGATTTCAATTCGGGGAACAGAAGCGATTCTTCTTATGGACTCTCAAGATTTTTAAATAATAGGTAAAGGAAGCAAAAAAAATAGAATAAATGCAGAAATGAAAGAAGTAAATTCAAGTGAAATGAAAAGAAAGAATAAAGAAACTTGAATGAAAGTAAATTATGAACAATGCAAGAACAAAATAAGGCAAAATTGAAACAAACAAGATAAAAGAGCGTCAATAACTAAAATAATAAAACAAATTAAAGAAAAAAATTGAGATGAACTGAAAGTATCATAACATTGAAATGTACAAAGTACATAAATTGGAATTAAAAGAAAAAGAAACCAGGAAGAGATGAACTAAGAGTAATGAAAATGAAACTAGAAAGAAGATGAAGAGAAAATAGGATAGGATGGAATGCTTTATTTTCCCTTATGTATCCGTTAATGTCAGAGTTACAAGAGGATGTGTAAGGTACTTCTTAAAGTATTCCCCCCCTTTATTCTAATCCTACCAGTCCTATTTATAGACAAAAAAAATTTCTAGGAACTAGATCCATTATCCCGCGTTCTCTAGCTTCAGGCTCAAATCATATTCAAATCCACTTTCATTCTTTAATCCCATGTTCTGAGTTGTGCGTGGGCCCTTCCAATGCTTAGCGCCTAAAAATAGGTGCATGGCTTCTACCATGATCCACGTTCATTAACTACTCTTGCCCATATTTCAAATGATTTGCTTCAGGAGCATCTATGGGCCTTACCATGGTCCAAATCTTATCTAATACATGTTAAATTTTTCTATTGCTCTCCATGGGTCGAATCACCATTGAATGATGGACTTCGACCCTTTACTTCGACACTTGTTTATTGTTGAATAGAGATGCCAATATGCTACTTCCATTCTTCAACACTTGAAATAAGCTTGAGGTGTCGATAATGGAAGTCACGAGTCTCACCAAAAATTGTCGATGAGATTACACTCCTAACAATAAAGTTGTAGAGTTCGGAATTACTCTTAGGTAGTTTAGCAAAAGGAACAAATAGCTAATAAGGGTTAGTCCAGTTCGATTCTTGCTGCAAATATGAAAACTTCTTTGGTGGATAATTTTGCAAGTCCTTTATATATATTCTCAAAACCCCGGGCTTTGCCCTTGTCCTGACCCACATAAACTTTTAGTTAAAGAAATAAAAAGGCAAAGTTAAGGAACAAACATATCATAGATTTGAGATAGAAATAAAAAGGTGAATAGAAAGAAAGAAAAAAAAAACATATCATAGATTTGAGATAGAAATAAAAAGGTGAATAGAAAGAGAGAGAAAAAAAAAAGCAATAATGAAATGCGTGATTTTAAACTGTGACTCACAACTGTAATTGTAGCTATTGTGATTTTGGCGTCTTTCTACGTAATTATATCACCACTATAATTTTTACTTTATTAGTCGCAATGATAAATTCTATGCAAAATCTATATGAAATTCTTTGTGTTAATATTATTAATCTTTAAAGAAAAGTTCGATGCACATATAATATAAGAAACGACAAGAGAAGGATTAATAACTTAACTTTTTTGGATTTAGCTTACTGTAAAGTATAAGATTCACTTGGGATGAAAAAAGCAAGATGTTATAATTTATGTGAGAAAATTAAAGGGTTAGTAGATTTTAATAATCTCATAATTTATTATACATGCACATTTATTTTACCATAATTTCGAAATTTGATTTTTTTTAATCAATAATAATGAAACATCATTTTTTCTTCTTAGAAGAACAGATCTTTCGATTTTTATTTTTTTTTGGATGGTAGGCGACATGATGTATAAGATAATTTTTTTTTTCAATTAATTCAACTTGTGTGAGGCATCTATATTGTATTTTTTTTTTATTGAAAAATTCATATGAGTTTAATTTATATGTATTAATAGTATAAAATAACTTTATACTATCAACCAATAGAAATATAAGGAAGTGTACAATTATTATTAATCTCTCATTATAGTGAATAGTTACTTAATATAATTTAATATTTTCTTACATTTCTATTAATACACTATCAATGTATACAAATTAAACTTAACCTATATTGTATTTTATTTGTAAGTAAAACACAACTCATCTTCTGAAAGGTAATCCGCAACTTGTAATCAATCAATCATTACCGCTTTTGAAAGGGATAAAGACATATTTAACATGTACCGGTTTCTATGCTGTTAAATTTATCAACGTTACATTAAAATTTAACGTATTAATTCATATATATACATACATAATCTATCGTGAGTGAGCAATTTAATTTGTATACTATCATAAAAATTAGAGTTTGATTTTGATGTACTACTAAATTTTTTTAACTCTGTTGTTAAATATGTATCATTTAATAGTTACTGTCATAGTTAAATATGTTTATTAATAAGACATTATCATTAAATATACACTAGACTGACAATTAATAACAAATTAAATCTTAATCTTTTTAATAAACTTCATATATCATATCCAGAAGGGCTAAAGTTAGATTTTATTAAATTCCAAACGGATTGGAAAATTCATCATGGTTGATGAGGCAAGAGAGTAAGGAAGCAACCATCCCAAGACCTAATTGAACATGTATAAAGGGGGTGGGTCTTACTCTAAACGCTACTATAGAAGAGAAATGTTGTGTTTTTTTAACATAAAAAATGGTACTAAATAGAATGCATAGAGAATTAAAGGTTTTTGTAAATCTTACTTCAATAAATTGTGTCTACGCTATTAATTTTATATTACTTTTAAGAATGTAGTATCTTTGATGGAAGAAAATTTAAGTTAGAGATAGTTTCATTGCAATCTAGGATCAATATATATGCTTTTGGGTTTATCAAATGTTTATAAAGATACTTATAAATAATTTATCAACAAAAATTTTAAAATTTAAATGCAAGTCATAATAATAGATGAACGAAAGAATAACTAGATGAACTGACTCAATTGGCGAATGTAATGTCTTTTTAATGTCCCAAAATATGAGTTGACTGGATAGAATATCCATTGTCTCCAGCTCAAAGGGTCCATGTTTTCAAGGTCTCATTTTGGCTCCCAAGCCTGTCTTACTCTACACATGGCAAAGAGAAATCTAGAGTATGTAAAGACCAAACATTGGTCCCCACTAGGAAGCGCTGCAGGGCTCTCTGCATTGAATACAACACCGGTAATTGAGCTATCAATTATCATCTCATCTTTGTCAGACACTCATTCAGCACCGTATGTGCCGTGTGGAATGAGTTGGTGGAATGGCCCTACCCAGCTCCCATTGCTCATGTAGGTTCGTGAATATCCTTAAAAAGGTACGTTATTTATACGTTCAAAAAGGTGACATTTTCAACGTCTTCTTCCTATTTTTTGTCTTTTTATCGATTATTTTACTTATTTTATTTTTTTATAATTTTTTTCTCTCTTTTAGATGTTTAAGTGTGTCTACCAACTCTATAATACAAAATATATTTCACTATCCTAAAGCCATTTTTATTTTTTTATTTTATTTTTTTTATACAAATAAAATCATTTTAGAGAGATTCATCCCAATCCCTAAAAAGAAAACACAACTAACATCATTTGGGACATAATAAAAAAATAAAGTTAAAAAGAATTGGCTAAATTAAACTTTTAGATTACATGGGAAGTTGGTGCATAATCTGCCACTGTTGTCCAGTTGTGCATAGCATTATTGACCATTGAATTCTTGAGTTCTTGAATATAATAAATTACATTTTAAAAATTGATTTAATCCTATTAAAAAAATCAGCATACTTCCCCAGCTTCAAAGTATCAAATTTGGAATTAAAATCACCAATCAAACTTTTTTTTTTTCATCCAAAATGTTTCTTCGTTTTTTTATATGTGATTCTAATTTTTATTTAAAATATTTAGATTGTTCTTTTTACTAATTAAGTAATTTTTAATTTAAACTTCTAACATTAAAAAGACCCTTGCTGAATTCAAATATATTATTTAAATAGATTTGATGTCATCATTCAGAGTTTATTAAACAGAAATATCAATTTCATAACAAATATAGGTTGATTTGAACTCTTTTTTAATCCTAGTTCGTCTCGTATAATTTGTAGGGTATAAAATAGCACGAATTTAACATGATTAAAAACTCTAATACATTAGAATAACAGAATAACATTAGGTTCTTTAAAATTAAAGTTTTCTCGCATCAAACTTGTGAGATACAAGTTATAATTATTATCTTGTTGATCATGATTATCATCTATAATTATTACTAGATGTCACTCATAAACGCGTCCGGGTTAAACATACGTTTGAACGCGTCCAGGTTAAACGCGTTTTACAAACTAATTTATATTCCCACTTTTAAACTAGGGGCATACTCTGGTGAAGATGGATTTTTCCATCTTCACGTGAAGATACACGTGGTTGCAACAAATTGATGATATGTGATAGAGGTGTATTGATGCACCAATTACTTATGATGTAGTGTAGTAATATCTAATTTTAAGAAAATTTAAAAATATAATTAAATATATTTTAAAAATTAATTATTATATCGACAAAGATAAAATTATATTGATAATATATAATAATTTTCCATTGTCAGTGTAATCATAAAATTTTATCAGTGTAATTTTAATTATTATACACTGACAGTATAAAATTACACTGATAATATAAAATAATTTTACACTGTCAGTGTAATCAAAAATTTTTATCAGTGTAATTTCACGTAAAATTATACCGGCAATATAAACTAATTTTACACTGTCAGTGTAATCAAAAAATTTTATCAGTATAATTTTAATTATCATACACTGACAATGTAAAATTACACTGACAGTATAAAATAATTTTATACTATCAGTGTAATCAAAAAATTTTATCAATATATTCAGTGTAAAATTATTTTATATTACCAGTGTAATTTTACATTGTCAGTGTATGATAATTAAAATTATACTGATAAAATTTTTTGATTACACTGACAGTGTAAAATTAGTTTATATTGCCAGTATAATTTTACGTGAAATTACACTGATAAAATTTTTTGATTCTGACAGTGTAAAATTATTTTATACTGCCAGTGTAATTTTACACTGTCAATATATAATAATTAAAATTATACTCATAAAATTTTTTGATTACACTGATAATGTAAAATTATTTTATATTATCAGTATAATTTTATACTATCAGTGTATGATAATTAATTTTTAAAATATATTTAATTATATTTTTAAATTTTCTTAAAATTAGATATTACTACAATACATCATAGATGATTGATGTATCAATACACCACTGCCATATGTCACTAATTTATTGCAACCACGTCATATCTTCACGTTCACCAGAGTATGGCCCTTTAAAATTAATGTTAAAACATAAACTATAAAGATTTATTACATTGAACTGTTACTCTGTCAGATAGAAGTTTCTCCTAACAATAAAGTATTATGGTGCTTATAGCTTGCATGACACAATAATATTCAAGAACAAGGTGTGTTTGATATATTGTGATTCGAGAGCTTCATATTTTATATTTTCTTTTATTTTTTGCCCATAAGTATATGGAGTTTCTTATACAACAAAAGAAATTGGAATTCTTGGAAAGACAATGAATGTTTCTCCCTTATTCCCAATGGCAAGCAGTTTTGTTGGCATTGGGTTAGAATTTCTATCCCCACTTACTCATCCTCTTCCTTGTTTTTCTTTAATTCTATTAGGAGTTCTCTAGAGCCAAAAAAAAAAAAAAAAATTGAAATGAATATGAGGCTGGCTTATGGATAAAATAAAATTTCATTGATTTTGTGGTAGGTTGACTATTTTTCACCTCAAATTTGGGCATATTTAATATTAATTGTAAATATAATCAAAAAAATATTAAATTATAATTTATCTGATTTAATTTTAAATCTTTAGTAAACTACTTTCAAAAGTTTTTATTTTTATGACTTCTCCACTCAAATATTAAACAATTATTTGGTTTAAAAACAAACACACAAAAAAATTATTTGCTTTGAACAAGGTAAAAATTTGATATAAATAGTAAATTGCTAAATTAATGTTTAATTGAATAAATTTCCTAAAATTAAAGCTTTTTAGCGAATAATTTAGGATAACTTTCAATCTTTTATTTAGGATAATTTTCAATTTTACCTGTAATAAACTCAAGCTTTGTAAATCCATTAAATTGCAGTAAAAATTACAAATAAAATTCAAATTGGTGATAATAATGGCTTTCTATTATTTAATTTTAATATGCTGTCATTATAAAATATTTTATATCAATAAGTATTTACACATTATCACATCATTAAAAGTAGTTTATTTTAACAATAATTATCATAAGAAGTATACATGTAATGATATATTCTAATATGCTGATTAATTAATAGTTTAAGATTGACTACCTTAAAAATATACCAGGTGTAAAAGATTAATTGGCCATTATCCTCATCCATATATGGCCGTAGTCATGCATTAAAGTGACACAATTATTACGTATGAGTTCAAAAATGGGTGAAAAGAGACACAAAAACGGGGGCCACGCAGTGAAATTCGGAGTTGCCAACTGTCGGTGATGGCTTCTGCATAATGTCATATACAAATATAGGATATGCCGTTTTCTGGAGACAGCACGGCACATGCCATATGTAAAAGAAAAACCAAAACAATTTGTACAAATTGTGTTATATTTGAAGAGAAAGAGAGAGAGAGAGAGAGAGAAAGACTCGGAAAGAGAGAGAGATTCTTGTTTGAACAAATCTTAAATTTGCAGTGTGTTTTGAAACTACCTATCTATATCCTCGTATACCTCCCTTGTCTCTCGCTCTCTTTGCAAATTTTCAGCTCTTTTGCATCATCATCGGATCTGGGGGTTCCTTCCATTTCCCACAAAGGTATTATTCACTTTATCATTTGCTTTCTTCCTCTTATTATTATTATTATGCTTCATATGTTATGCTACTGAGTTAGTTTAATATTGTTATGATGGCTGAAACTAGTCCAAAGTTGTTGACTTTTCCCATTTTCATGGGTGCCCATTTAGTTATATTCATCATCTATGGTTGCAATGTAAGTTTTGTTTATGATATGATATGATGTGGGGTATTGGTTAGTGGGTGGCATGTTCCACTTTTTCTATATTTTCTCTTTACGGGGATTCATTGGTTATGTGTGTTTGTTCTGTTTGGGTCTACTTTGTGAGGTATTTTGATGGCTGAGAGCCATATCTATGCCTTTGGTAGTGCCCTATGTGTTTTCCTTTCCTCAAACTCTTATGTTTGTTCCTTTCTTCTCAAGGACTTCCCATTTTTTCAATTCCTATTTTGCTTGAAAGTTTGAATTGGTGCTTTTAGGTAGCTTAAAGTTGTATCATTTGATTTACTTCTTCATGCCGCCACCTCATGACAAGATCAGTTCCCCACCATTAAAAGGAAAATCATTGTAAGATTGTTAATTAGGTTCATTAGATTGAACTCTGTCTTGTTTTGTGGTGCAGGGTCAATCTGTTCCTGGGATTGTTTGCTTGGAGGGGTGATTGAGCTTGTGGTAAATAGAGCTTAGAAAGGATCAAAGGAAGGGATATAGTTTTGGCTGTTGATTACTATTATCTGAATTCTGTCTTATATGCATTCATAGGAGGTATCAAAATTGGAATTGTGTTGTATAGCAAGCTGTCTTCTTGATGATTAATGGTTGATTTGGCGCTTAGTGCATAACATCTGTAGAGGAGGTCATATTGTGTGATGGGTTGAGTTCAAGGATTAAGTTTCTTGGTGGCAGTTTAGAGGAAATTTTGTAGGAAAACGAGCAGGGAGAACTTGAATTAGGTTTGTGGGTTTAGGATGGATCATAGAAGTGCAAAGGATAAGGATGCTGAAGTTGATCTTGAAAGTGGATTGCCACTCATTGGAGATGAATCCAAGAAAGTCTCTTCTCCTTCAGGTACTGCAAACCAAGGAAAGACAATATTTACTAAGATTTCCGGTGGGCTTGTTGGAGGTTCTCTAAGAGGCGAAGATGTGCCAAGTTTATACTGCAATGAATCAAATTTAAGTCAAGTTTCTCTGGATTTGCCGAAAGTGACAAACAAGTCAATGATGGGGCAAGACTCGATGAACCATGAAGAGAAGACCCCAGCAAAGGAGAAACGTAAAAAGTCCAGTAATAGAAAGGCTCCCAAACCTCCAAGACCTCCACAAGCTCCAACATTGGATGCAGCTGATTATAAGCTAATCAGGGAGATATCTGAACTTGCCATGTTGAAGCGTGCAAGGATAGAGCGTATGAAAGCCTTGAAGAAGATGAAAGCTGCTAAATCATCATCATCATCCAATAGCAGCATTTTGGCCATGATTTTTACCATTGTCTTCTGTATTGTGCTAATTTTCCAAGGTAACTTTCATAATAAAAGTGAATTTTATTATACATATGCCATTTTATATATGAAATTGTGCCCTGAAACATGACGGGGGTTTAGCTTTGACTTTGAGCTATCAAATGATATAATGATATGAAACTTGCTATTTGTTGAGTTGGAGACCATTGTTTCACCTTGTTTTCTTACCTTTGGATTCTGCATTTTCAATGCTTACCTATGCTTGCTTACCGATTCCATTTCCTAAGCTAGGCCTTCTCAATTTCAAGATTAATACTTCATTTATATGTTCCGTAAACGGTGACTCCATGGAACGTCATCATTTTGTTAAGATTTACTTGTTGAATATAATTCTACATGTCAGTATTCTCCGATGAAATGTTAGCATGTTCAGTTTCTATCCAAGTATTTATCAATTAGAAATAGACTAATTGCTACCATTTTCCAATTCTGCTGGTTCCTAGCTCAATTTTTATTTCATTTACGTAGGTCAATCTAGTTATTTTAGAACTTGATGAACAGCTTACTTGTTCCAACTATGATTAATTGATCATGGTTTTGCTCTCTCTTTCTGGATAACTGGAATCAAACAGTATCATTTTTCCTTTCCTTTTTTTTTGTTTGGGGGGGGGGGGTTGATTTGTTGATATTTGTGGCAAAGGGTTGCGAGTATGAGATATGGCAGCCAAAATTTTTGAGATTATATTCCTGGTGTCTTGGTTTCCTTTCAACGATGTTCTGAGGGTGCTAGTGCTGTAACTTTCTCTAATTTTCATGATCTGGAAGTTCTCTTTATATTATGAATCATTCACCCTTTTCTTGGTATAAACGAACAGATAATGCAAGAAGGCAGGATCAAAATACTCACTGTGGTCTTGTTGTTTTTCTTTTCTGTTTCTGAGGAGTGAGAACACTTAGCTTTCTTGATTGTTATTTGATTTCGATGTTCCTTTCACAGGCATGTCGTCTGGAAAAAGTTCTGTGGCAAGTTTCCAGGGATCTCCTCTATCTACAGGAGCAGAGGGTGGTTTAATTTCAGTTCAGTACCAACTCAATCCATCTGCAAGTGAATCAAATGCACCTGGTTCTGAGTCTCACAAGTAAGTTTCGCATGCTCCTCATTGAATCTCTCCTTTGGTACGCTTTTACCACCATCTTTTTCTACCCCATTTATATAAAGTACAATGCTGGTGTGGCAGCCTTCTAATGTCAATTTTACTATTTGATGGTACCTTGCAGTTTTGTACAGCAAGTAGCAGGTTCAGATTTGACTGAAAAACTCAGAAGAGATTCAGGTTAATGCAGTTTCATTACCTGTATTTGCCGAAGAAAAGATGGCTTAATGCTATTGTGCTTCTCATACAACTTCTTTTTTCTTGTTTTTCAATATATGTATTTATTATGAGACTGAATGTATTGGTAATTTATCCCCTTTATGTATATTAATCAATATTAGGGGGTGAGTTAAATTACCATAGCAGAGTTGCTAGTGTTCTTCATTGGCTTGCCAAATTCAAGTTACTTGTTGCCTCCTCAGCAACTCTCTGTTGCTTATGCTCCATGAAATTGAATTGGAGATTTTGCCTTTGAAGTTTCACGTCCTTCTGTGACTGTGATTACCTAACTAGTATGTAACGGTGTATTTTTTTTTCATTGCTTTATTTAACACAAATAGTATATAATTGAGTGCTGTATTGATATTCTATTATCAAATTCCGAAATCATCTGAAGCTAATTTTGTTTAGAGGCTCCCAAACATCAAAGAACTTAGACAATTTGTTTAGGAAGAATTCTTCAAAAGTCAAGTTAAACAAAAATATTTTTAAAAGGGACTTATGTGACCTGAATTCAGTTTGTCATCAACCAATTTTTTTTCAGATTTTAGTTTGATTTTAACATTCTAACTTGATTTTTGGGGCTCTATAATTCTCATCCATTATGATGACTGTATCCCAGAAGAAAAAAAAATTGTTAGTCATGGCGGTATTTCCTTTGGATTGTATTTTATATATTTTACCATATTCAAACACATTTCTGAAGAAAGGGGCTTCACCACGCTTTCTTTACCAGAAAGAAGATTTTATCGTTAAAAGGGCAGGAACCAAGAAGGCGTGTGGTACACAGTGAATTTCCAATTAAGAATAATGTAGATGTGGCTCTTGATGGTGTCAGCTACATCCAGTTTGGTCTCTATTATGCATGTTGAGCAATAGCTAGAACATGTGATCTCACATGTGCATTGTAAAGTTGACCTTCGAAGCTTCCTCAGGTAGGACATGGACTCCTGAAACTGCTCTCATTCTGTGGCAACAGAAAGTTCTGGATGAGTGAAACTCAATCCAATACATGCTGGTCCTAGCCTAGTGCTTTTTTTTTTTCCCTAACCAATTTGATAATAGAATAATCAGACTATCCTATTGCTACCTTTGTGGTTACAACTGAAGATTAAGATTGACATTGAAGAAAATCAATACTGTAGTCAAATCTGAAACAAACATGTACAGGGTCATAGGTAGCTTGACATGTCTAGTTTTGCAGTTAGTAGCCGCTCACTTGAAGGTTCATTACTTGGGAAATGAATTTTGCTTATAAGTTTGGTGCACATATGTCATAGGGTATCATCACCACTGGTATTGAGAAATGATCTTTGCATTGCTTCTTATATGCACCCAACACAGCACGTACGACGTTATTTGACCCTATTGCAAGGCTGTGGTGAACTAGACACGTAATAGATTAAACAAAATTGTTGACAAAAATAGTGTGGTCTATGAAAAAGAGGGCTGCTTCAAATTACATAGAATCATAATTTGTACAGACTCAACCATCTAAAAGTGCTTATTAAGAAAGAGTAAGAGTACTACTAACTGCTATAATTAATGGGGCAGAAGAATGGTAAACAAATCAGCCCTTCAATAGCAATTTGATTATGGCAGAAGCCACATCCACCAGCTTCTGCACAATGTCATTCCTATCACCTAAGGGTGACTGAGATGAGCCTGAGAATTTCTTGTCACAGGAATTCACTTCCTTCACAGCATCAGAAATGCAGTAACTGGCAAACCCAAAACGGCCTTGGCTTATGGCATCAGCTGCTTGTGGCAGAGTGAACCTCACAACTGGGATGTATGTCTCAGCACAGAAAGCCAATGCTTGCTCCAACTGAGGGTCCTTGGTCTTCTTGATCAGCCCCTCAATGTAGCTCAGTGTGTCACTTGCATTTGCCAGAATGTTATTGACCATTATGAGTGCCACCCCTTTGATATCAGTTTTGGGGCTTAGAGGATTTGAGTGTAGGGTGGAGCTGCATAGATCATAAAAGGGTGTCCTTTTGCATATTTGGTCTACCAAATCTCCAACCCCATCATTCCAATAGACAGTGGTTTGGGACAGTGTGAAGGGAATAGAAGAAGCAAGGAGAATAATAATGTGGAGTGCAAAAGAATACACATAGGTTGAGCTCCTCCCCATTTTTTTTCTCTAGTGACACTGGAAGTGAAGAGTAGGGGAATGAGAATGAGTTCCAAGGCTGTTTCTTGGATGCTATTTAAGGTTAGTTTGGTCGTTGGTGTGTGTGTTAAAAACTGGAATTTGTTTGTTACCAATTGAAAAAAGTGAAAATAGTCGGACCCCGGCATATCATTGCTGGTGTTTTTTAATTCTTTTTATGTACATTTTGGTGTCCTTTCAAATTAAAAAAATAATTTAGTGTAAAGGTTTCTTACTCAGTAATTAAATTATAAATTTGTTATGTTATTATAAGTGCTTGACTTATACAATAATTATCCTTAAAATTTCACATATAACAAGATTTGATTAATTAATAATATAAAATATTTTTATATTAATAATATATTAAAATTAATCTTCTAATATTATCACCGGTTTGTCATTTGGTTTTTAGTAACCATGGGCTGCCAATTTGGACGGCACTTGTGTCTACACATTGTTTAAGGTTACATTGGTCTTGTGTCACGGATATCTTTAATTGCCAATGCCACGTCTTCTCTCTTGTTCCCTACTTTCCCGTAAGATGCCTAATTTGAGAACTTTCTAGATATTGGTGTGTTAATTAAACCCTTCTTGTGGAACTAAATAAAGAAGAGGGACCAAGGGATTGACATGACCACCGTTTTGCAACTGAGATTTCATTTTCGTTAAGACAAAAACTACATGATTGCATGTAATAAACCAATTTTTTATTTTTCAAAGATCAAGGCAGAATCATTAACCAGCACCAAAGACAGATGCTAAATAACAAAGCATAATTAGCATAGTTCTTAATTGTGCTTACTAGCACTAACCAATTTAAGCTATTGTTTTTATCTGAAAGAAACAATTATTTCAATAAAAGAAAGTGTGCCATACAACATGAAACTCTGCCATCGCATCGGAAGTCTGGAGAATTTTTCTTTGTGGCACATGGAAATTTTATTTGCCCTTTTAATCTTGAACTTCCTTTTTTTTTTTTCTTTGTTACAAAAAAAAAAAAAGAGTTGAGCATAAATAGAAATACTTACATGACTTACGAATAAGAGAACTCAAGAAAGCAAATCCAAGTTATGATAGCCTTTTGCAAGTGAGATTTCATTCAAACAGATGAAAAAAAAATATTGAGGGAACTTACTTTTTATAAAGTACTGTATTAATTTATTATTTATCTATTATTAAATAAGGTGTGGACCCTATTTAAATTAGATTCACACCTCATTCAATAATGGATAATTAATGAGTCGATACGGTGTCCTATAAGAAGTGAGTTCTCCTATCATTACTGGTTGATAAGGTGCTTACTCTGGTGCAAATTAAAAAAAATCTGCACCATTAAGATATGAGTTGTGTCAACCAAGGATATAACATGTGGAAGGGTCTATCGTACACCTATTCATATATAATACATCGTAAGTTTATTACTTACTTTTCATCATCTGCTTCTTTTTCCTCTTTTGCGAGCTCACCACCACAAGATCTGAAGAATGCCACCACTGTCGTCTTCCCCCCTCAACAGCTTGGAATGCTTCACCATGACCGTGCCTTCTCCACCTCCGACTTTGGCTGTTGTTGCCTCTGCATGCACCTCCGCGCCTCCATCTCAGTTCCTTTTTTGCTCCACGTTTGCTACTTTTTCAACCTCCATGAACCTGCCATCTCCACCAAAGGTTGAGCCGTGAAGATTGTGGTCGATGCCAACGCTTGGATCGCCGTAGTCGCCATTGCTTGGAGCGTCGTCGTCGTTATTTAGATCGTTGAAGTTGCTGTCCGGATTTGGTGGTGCTCCGCCTATCATCGCTACTCCGCCGCTTAGATTCGGCGATGGACTTGGTTGCATGATTTGGTCATTTAGATCTCGTTCCTCCTGATGTGATTCTTGATTTGTTGTTGTTTGTTGTTGCTCTGTGATTTTGATTCCCTTCCTTATGTAATTACTCAGATCTATTGTTCTAAACTATTGAGTTGTTGAATCTAGATTTCTAATGTGTGGATATCGGATCTGGATTTGTTGTTGCAATGCACTAAGTGTTTGATTGATTTTTGCAAAATTCTCTTTGTGTTTGGCGAGTGGTGGTGGCGAACTCGCTGGGTGCTAGGGGAAGGGTGCCGCGGTGTCTGGGGCTGGAAGTGGGGGGCCTGCAGTTGTGGTGGTGAGGTTGGCAAATGGTGGTGGTGAGCTCACTGGGTGCTTGGCAGAGGATGGTGGAGGGCAAGCGGAGGTTGAATATGATTTGGGATAGATTGGGGAAAAGAGGAAAATATTAAGGTGTATTATATATGATGAGTTGCATGATATACCATGACACATGTTATTTATTTATTTGATGGAATTAATATCTTTGCATATATTTTTTGATATGCACCAGAGAATCCACCCGCTGATAAAATGTAATATACAACCTTATATTTTAAAGTTTGAAATGGGGTTGTAAACTAACACGGATAACATTTGCATAGTCTTATGGATACCCTAACATTGAAGAATTTTTAATTGCTTCCAAGTTCCAATTTGCTTGAAATTTCTTTCGTCATGCGCAACGACAAAAAAAAGGGGGAAAAAGTAAGAGTTTTGAAAATCTTGATTATTTTAAATATAGAGTCTATCTTGAACCTAAAATCTATTTCCACATAATATCTATTCCATTTTTAACTTCAGATTCATTACGCTCTTTAGAGCAACTAGTTTTATACGAGCATGTGGTAATTACAATTTAATTAAATATAAATTTTAATTATATTTATTTAAATTATAATTATCACATATTAATTTAGATATCTAAATTTCTATTCACAGATAATGAAACTCTGCTTTTATATTGAATGTTGACTTATGGTGGCTGGGAATTGTGATCATAGGAATGCAAAAAGTTATGTTCCTTGACGTGGCAACCAATGGTAGCCCCACGCTAAACGTAGCTACCAAATTTGTCCCTGCATAGAAATTAAACAAAAACGAAACGCCTTTTAACTGATTAAGGTTTTTTCCATCTTAAACCTCTATTGAACATCAGAAACGGACAAGGCTATATATCAGTGATGTTTTGGTTTTGCCCAACGTTATCATTTCTGCCCCCACAATTAATAAATAATTATTAAAACGATCCGCTGTATGAAAAGAGGAAAATATGTTGACAGCACAGCCCATGCCTATAACAATTAAGAGCAGTGACATTATTTGTACATCCTTTGTTTTTCTTAGACATTTTAGACACGCACATGTATAGGGGAGAAAAAAATTATAAAAAAAAAGAAAAATGTGAAAAATGATGAAAGGAAGAGAAAAAAAATAGAAAGAGAGTGTTGGGAGTGTCTATGCCATGAGTGATACAAAAATTATTTCTCAACAATTAAAAAGAAAAAAAAGAAAATCAAATAGAAACAAAGAACCAAAAAACAAAAACGAGAAGAAGAAGGGGAAGAGAGAGGAAGGGGGGATGTGCACTGCGATATGAGCAGTGCAATTATGCGATATTATTTTTAGAAGGTTTAAAATACAGTTTTTGGTTTTGGTCCTAAAATTAATTATTGTTCATTAGTTTTTTAGGTTTTAGCCAGTCTCAGAAGTTGCTATTTTTATAAAGAATTGGTCTATATTCTTTTATAAAAGATGAGTTCTTATAATTTAATATATTTTGATTTTGGTCTCTCAAGAGTCAAAAAATTAAATTGTAGAAAACTACAAGAATTATAACAAAAAGAAAATATAGGGATGAAAACTAAAATTTGATGTAATCACACGAATCAAAATAGTATTTAAATTTTAGTTTAAATATATTTTTAATCCCTCTAAATATTTGATTTTTCAGATTTAGTCTCTCAAAAAATTTTCTCTAAGTTTTGGTCCCTTGTTTTTCAGACATTAACAATATTAGTCACTACGATTAGTCTTGTTAAGTCTTTGACGCCAGAACGTGAGATTTTGACATATGTTAATGCTTTTAGATTTCATATTACCACGTCAACACTTAACAGCACTCAGTCAACGATAAGGACTAATATTAGTAACGTCTGAAAAATAAGGGACCAAAACCAAGCGAAAAATTTTTAAGGGACCAAATCCAAAAAATCAAATATTTAGAGGAACTAAAAATATATTTAAGCCTTAAATTTTTTTGAAAACAGACTAAGCCCATGACTGTGCAGAAGTTTTACATCGAGTTATACACTTGTGTATTATTTCTTTTTTATTTTAAAATGTAGTTATTTAAATATGACATATTAATTTTGGTTTTGTAAAGGCGCGGATGTTAAAATGAAGTTAATAAAGTAGTTGGAAGGAAAACAAAAACTACCCATCATCATTATTTTATTTTTTTAGATAGTTGAAACATACAAACAAAAACTAATCATATTCGTTTAATATGACTATTGCTGGTTTGTGGTGATTGGAAACATATCTTCAGTGGCCCTTATATCGGAATCTCGTGGTGATGATTGGTGTGTGGGAGCTGTGGTTTTGCTTTCTTAGCTTTGTGTGCCTGACCAATGTGGAAGTTTGCGGAAGTTTCAATGTGTCTAGGAGTCTTCATGCTGGTTCGCATTTGGGAGTGCAGCAACATCATTTTAGGAGAGTGTATTAGTTGGTTTCTTCTTAGTTCTGTTTTATCCTTATTTTTGTTTAACTCTATGTTTTAGACCAAACAACACAAAACGGTTTCATTATAATATTATGTAAAGAGTTATGAAGCTAATGATCTCACAAGGGTGGATTAGGCACTTTTGAGGACGCTGGGCGCATAGGATGACGCTCCGCAAAATGAACTCCTCTGAAAAGGAACCTAATCTGCCTGGGAACTATCGGATAGGAGTGGCTTGGTAGGCTTTGATTATGGTTCAGCCTTAAGGAGGAGAGCAGCCTCCTGATAGGGGCCCTAGTGGAATCCTAGGTTAGAGACAAAGGACCCCTTGCTAGATGCTCAGACAAGTGGCCGCCCTTGAAGTGAAAAAACTAACGAATGAACCCTAGGTTTATACTAATATGGTAAAGATTCCCTCTGATAGCCTATCACCCCTTTCCCATTGCCCCCATTCTAAGTAAGTATATGTGCTGCAACAGCTCTCACACTATCATAGGTCTTGGAGATGTCTTTATCAATTAGTCGAACCCCATGTTGTCCACTGGACTGTTGGACAAAGGTGATGCTTTCCTTAAGGACCGTGCATCTCAGGCGTTATAGGAAGAGTGAAGTCCTCAAGTCTAAGGAGAGTAACCAGAATGACCAGGTAGTGAAAAAACAACCCGAACTAGAGCGTCCAAAGAGCATAGGAAGAGGGAGTCCTTTGTTCATCCCACCAGAGATTCCTTAGGAGACCATGCTTGTTCACCTCTCAGGCTGCTCTAGGATGGTGGTTCCCTTCACGTGCTACTCACATTTTCCTCTAAGTTTATGACCTCAGAATCTCGTGATTTGGATTAGAGATTAATCTCTGTTCTGCAAACGGTACCGAAACATATGGCGACTCCATTGGGGAGGATTTGTGAGCAATAGCACTCTGTGATGATCGACACCACCAACTGAGTGAAAAGGTTCGAAGATGTCAGGTGATGAGTCACAAAAGATGGTGTTTAACACAGCAACAGCGTCATAGAGGATGAAGGAGTTACCCGTCGGTGGAGAGTCACAGAAGGCGGTGTTTGACATAGGAGCAGCTTCGTCAAGGCTATCAAAGCTGAGGGGAAGTTTTGCTCCGGGGAGGACACAAAGTTACGAGCGGAGGGCGTCGCAAGTGAAGGCACTGCTGATATTGGTAGTTGATCAAGAGTAATAGATCATCGATACTCTTCTCTCTAACCTTGTGAAGCCCTTACTTGAAATCATCTTGTACGAGCTTGAGCAATGGCAGGAGCACCAACAACTAGTACAAAACTTCATATTGTGCCTTGGAGGACCTCTCAGAACTTGAAGCTGAGGCACCGACTAGTCAAACTGAGTATAAGCAAACCAATAAGAGAAGGCAAAAGGGGGAAGAGTCATTATCATGGGTTTCTCCATACCTTTAAAGAGTAACACTAATAATGCTCACGCTGACCACCTTAAAGTGACGCTTCTAACACATCTTCTAAGCTCCATGGTGGCAACCTAGAATAACATCATAAGCGTGGTAAAAGATCTAGTAGCTGAGAAGGCGGTCCCTAAAGGAGATGGAAGAAAAAGTGATGGGGAAGACGCTCCCATCACTAAAGGAGAACTTAAATGCTTCTTAGTTGTAGATCTGAGACATGCTAAGCAAAAGCTAGGAGAAAGGCAACTCAACAATGGATGGGATGCTAAAGCCACTAATTTAGAGGGAGGGAAGAGGTCTGGTAGTCAAAATGGAAGGAAGAAAAGCTACAAGAAAAGTTATTGAAGAGATGATGTTAGAATGACGCTGGACCAAGAGGGAGAGTTGGAAAATAAGGAGAAGGCTAGTTATTGAAAAAATGGAAGAGTACCAAGATGGATGAGTAAGGCTTGAGATGATTCTTGTTAGAAGATGCTGTGACAGAAAAGGGGACATAGCAAAACAAACACCCAAATGTAAGAGCAGAAGAATAAAGGGAAAGGAAAAAAAAGGGGAATCTTGAAAGCAAGTGCATAAAACAATCAAGTCCTTCCCAGAAGTTCACTGCAAGTAGCTGATATAGGGGAGAAGATAAAACCAAATGCAAACCGTCCATAGCAGGACGCCCAGCCTGCAGTTGAGCAAATCGGCTACTAACAAGGCTCAGGCATGATTGCTGTCATATCGGGTTTACAAGACTCTTGATTTTATTTTTGTTTTAAAAGAAGGAAAACATGATAACCAAGATTTTAACTTATGTCTCAAATATTATTCTTACTTGTTACATAGTTTTTATGTGGTTTCATTACCATTTTATAGTTTTATATTTGTTATTACCAGAACATGTTCATGATACCTGCTGCATATTTGATTATTGCATTTAGAGCTGATATTACATTATTGTTATTATTGGTATGGTTGAAAAAAAAAAAGAAGAGAACTGCTTGCATAATGATTATAATGCGACACATTGATTCTTTCTTCTGCTGATTACTAGCCACAAAATCTGTATATAGATGCTCGTGCGAATGCTTGTGTGAGAGCAAGGAAATTGTGTGAATGCTTATGTGCAAGTTAGAGTTTGAGGAATATTTAGAGGCTGTAACAGATGAATCTTTCTGCTTGACATTGTGCGGACTGCATTGAAAAATGTATTAATATAATAAAATTTAAGGTATCCAAGTGAAAGTCTTTGGAACACCTATGCCTAAGCATTTTCAATCAAAAGGGAAATTAATCTTTTGATGCTAAAGGAATGGAAAATAGCTTTGTAAAAAGTAATAGGATTTATGAAAATAGAGGATTACACATAAGGACAAGTAAATGATAGGAAATTCTTTTAAGCTAATATCATTTCAAAGAAGCTTGTCAAGTCTAATGTTAAATCTATCATGGGTAACTAGAGCGTCCTTGATAGCAGCAAAAATCCTTGTATGCTAGTTTTATTGTCTTTCTGCTTTATTATTGTTTTGTGATGAGCTTGCCATGATATGTTATCTTTCTTGGTATTGCTTCTTTCATAGTTTGCTGTGTAAGTATGAATTTTGTTTCTGTAATGTAACTTATTCTCCATTGAATGATATAACATATTGCTATAAAGGCTTTAATGCTAAGTGTGAACTGGAAAGGTTAAGTGAACATCTTTATTTGACAAATTGATTTTAGAAATGAAACAATAGAGAAGGCAACGAATGCTGTGAGAAGGAATGTGACAAGTGCTAGGAAATATGACATGGTTTTGGACGCTCATGCATGTACTAAGAGGAATAAGATGCTCGGATGAAGACAATGGACAAGAGCAACAAGACGTTATGATATTGTGATATGAGCGATGGATGTTATGATTATGATGCCGTGATGAGGACGCCAAACGCTATGACGCTGTGATGAGAACAATAGATGCCATGATGAGAATAATGGATGCCATGACGTCTTGATGAGAATGACATGTTTTGCGTGTTTTGTTGAGAGTGACAGATGCCGTACCAAAATGTGATGAAAGTGATTGACGCTGTGACAGAAATGACAGATGCTATACTAAAAATGTAAGCCATGATTGAATGGACGCTCAAATAGAAGAACCACTCACTGTGCTAGAAGCTTGCATTATTGGTCACTATATTTTGTTGAATCTAGAGGCAAAGAAGGTTATGGCCCATCAAGTCCAAGTATGTTAAGGATGCCCTGCCTAATGTTACACATGCACATGCATTTCATTTCTCATATGAACATCAAGCATATTAGAAATATCATGTTTTAAATGCAGTTATGGTATGCTTCTGGTAAAACCATAGGGTGGAAGACTCATGACATTTGTAGCAATATGATTAGCATAACATGATTTAGATAGACATAGCATAATGAGACAAGTAAAGTTAACGAAGTATGGCTATGGTCTGAATAGGTAAAGTCATAAATGGATAGGTCAAGGAAAATAGGGATAATAAAGAAAAATGTTTAGGAATTCTGGAAGCAAGCACTTACAAGGATGAGTATTTCAGTATTCATGAAGTCCAGGGCTAAGGGACTCATGAAGCACACTCACCCACATGCCCAACATGATATGCATTTTGGTACTTAGAGGCCCAAGGCCAAGGGGGCTCTAAGAGCACGCTATCATGGTTGCCCAACATGTAAACACCAACGTGTCTTGGCTCCAAGGATAAGGCTAAGAACACATGCTTACATAGAAAAGATTCCTTCCAAGGTGCAAAGGTAAGGTGCATGAAGGAACTTCTGATGTAAAAACCCTAAAGGTGCAAGGTATGGCGCATGGGGTAAGTCCTCAAAAAGGTGCAGTGTGCACAAAAGGCTAACAGCAAATATAAGAGGAGAGGAATTGTGCAGGGTGATGCCGTTCTCCTCCATAGAAATACATCAGGAGGGAAATGGTGATAAAGGATGTAAATACTGTGATAAGGAAATAAGCCATGGCAAAATGAGCACTTGAGTAAGAAGGGCCATTTATTGTGCAAGAAGCCCATCCTGGCAGACATTGCATCTTGCTAAATCCAGAAACTAAAAAGAAGATAGGTTTCATTGATTTTAGGACAAGTTTAAAGGAATACGGAGGGATGGGGTAAGGCAATGACGTCCGAGAAAGGCAACAAGGCAAGAAAATAGCAAAGAATGAGAGGATGCATAAGGAAGAATCACATGGGATTCTTAAAGGTGCAAGAAGGAAATAATGTATGGAGGAAAACTGCATGAAGGCTCTTAAGGATACAAGAAATAGAAGTGGCACACAAGGGAAGAATGACGCAAGCTCTCACAAGGTGCACAAATAAAAACATGAAACTAGATAAGATGTTACAGAAGGCAGGGCGACATGAACCCATACAGATGAAAATGAGGTTAAGGTGCTTGTACAACAAATAAAATAAAGCAAAGCCATAATTGCTGCCTAAACGATGCCGGTGAATGCAACCGGATGCAAAAAGAGAAAAATCCAAATTCTAGTATAAGTAAGGACGTCTTGAAGGACAAAATGAAGAAAAGTACAAATGACAAAGCAAGATATTATGTTCTAGTAACAAAAGGAGCATTACAAGTTCATTGAGTGTCAAACCCGTTATAAAGCCACAAAGAAGAATGACAGAAGGCTAAGCGAAATTCGCAAAATACATGGGAACATCAACAACAACCTATTTTCATCTGAAAGTAAAGACACTTGAGCTTTGCATCATTGTGGCGAACTTCAAGTCCATGGCTGGAAAATGGATGAAAAGCTGAGAAAGTTTCTTATTAAAATAAGCAGAGCAAACAACCTTCTTAGATACAAATTCTGATGAGGCACCATAGATCACATGAAGAGTAGCTTGGTGTAAAGTGAAGACGCCCAATAAACCAACCTGAGGAGCAAAGTTTCAAAGCTTCCTATCTATCAAGATCTACCACTGGAATGATGCAACTGAAACTGCATGTAAGAAAATGTGTTAAATGAAGTGTCAGAAGAAAATGACATCCGTGAAGAAGTTTGTTGCTGAACAACCAAGGGAGACACAAGACTTATCTTGATCCTTGAGACACTATGGGGCTGAAGGGAGCTTCATCTCCCTTGCCAACAACCAAGCAAGGATGAAAGTATACCGACCAACATAATCTGTGTCACGACTCACCCATAAGTCATGACCAGCGCTTGGAGGTGACAGACCTCCAGCAAACCTAAGATGTCAATTTTTCGTGACAAACGAATAGAGTCTACCCTGTTTTTCCAGCTTCCCCGTAATAGCCAGACCTGTACCAAACAGTCAACCAGCATATATCCAAATTTGAGACTCTCAGAGCACTCTCAATAGTTTACATATATATTTACATACATCCATTCACTCTCATATATTTCGTATACATATGCATATACGTACATATCCATTACTCTACATACAAGGAAACATAATTTTCAATATAGAAAGACTTATACACAAATATTTCATTCAAAAGAATATCAAGTAACAAGATCCTATCTACGGATTGTGGAGCAACTCTAAGGTGGCAGCTATATCCAAAGATTAATATAAGAATTTATAGAAGACTCTTATGCATAGAGAGACTATCAAAAGGCATCTGCACGCTACGAGTTTGAAGAAACTATGTTAGATGCAACCCTAGGATCTGAAACAGGAAAGGAAAGTGGGTGAGTCCAGTCGACTCAGTGAGGGGCAATGAAACTATAACATATAAGGACAAACTCTAGAAATAAAGCAAAGTATAATTAAATAAGGAATTAATATCATAAATCAAGTTTAGATGAGAAATCATTTAAATAAGAAATCATCATTTTAAATAATATTTACTTAAAGAATCAAAATTAAATACTATGTATATATATAAAGAAGTAACATTATTTCATAACATTAAAACACGATTCTCAAATGTAAATCTGAGACAGGGAGGCTTTCAATTATGAGAAATTTCCAATTAAGGGTTAGACCCTTCAGATTTGATTAAGTCGGTGGTGTGCGTAGGCCTGACACACACACACACACTGAGCTAGCAACACCCTTGCTAGCTGGGTTCGAACCAAGGTGCACCAAGGCTAGCATCAGCGACCGCTAGCTACCGATTAACTGAGAATCCTCCTACAAAGTATATAGAGACTACGGTAATAGATATAAATAAAAAGTTAAAGTAACCAACATCAAATCAAATTTGTGGAGAGCAAAAGTATTCATCAAAGTCTGAAAATCCCAAAATATAATTTACTTAACCAATCACTTTAGCAATCGAAACAAAAGATCAGAGCTTGTCCTTTCGTTTATAAAATCCATAATTTGTTTTCAGAATTCTTTTAGATCTTCAACAGGTTCATACCGGTTTATTTTCAAAATCGAATTCATTCATAATAGGTTGAGCATACCAAACTATATAACAGATATACTAACTAAGTAAAGTATTCGAAATCGAACAAATATATATAGAAAATAAGCTTCCCATATATATATGAAACCAAACCAAAACTGATGGCATAAATCACATATGCTATAGAAGCACTGTCCACTCACAGAATAAGAGAGGACTTCAATCTGCATCTTAGGATCCGCTAAACTCAGAGGTTGATCACCTAAAGAATCTGTAATCAACACCAGATCAATTATTTTCAGTTTAAACATAACTCTATGGTTAGAATCTAATCCCAACCCTCTTTCTACAACTTTACCAATTAAAATGTAAGTTCCTTATTATTTATTATATATTCTTTAGTTCTTTTGAAGACTAATAATTTTATAATTTTATCCCTATACCTATAAATAAGAGTAAGGATTAAGATAGAACATATTACATGGCACTCAATTTTTTTTTCAAATCTTTTTTCTAAACATATATACTAACAATATCTCCAATAAATTTTAAAGTTCATCAATTACAAAGTTTCACTGCAAAGAAAATTACCATAACAATTAAAGTTGTTCATAATAAATCTATATACATGACCCAAAATTAACTAATCTAACTCATTATTTATCAAAGTACAAAACTTTAGCAACTAAAACAACTCAATATTGTGATTTAACCCAAGGTAAAACTAAAATTTAGCTAACTAATATAAAATTAGAGCATCAGAACCCACCACACCTAAATAATTACAAGATATGCTTACTTTCACTAACCCACTTCAAGTATAGATAACACTCACCAAGAAGCTATGGGTTGATTCGGGAAGGAGCAAAACAGAGGTCCCCCAAGCCTAGAGAGAGAACATGCGATAGAGAGAAAGACCCGAAGAGAGTGCACTAGAAGGAGAGTGATGGCAAAGAGACAGAGAGACCGCAGAGAAGGAGTGACGAGCCAGGGAGAGATTTGTGGGGTGGTGGCAGTCCAACGGAGAGGAAGAGCCGCGAGGCGGTGGTAAGGGAGGGAGAAGGAGAAAACGAGAAAGAGAGAGAGATAGATAAGGGGAGAGAATTGAGATAGATGTGTAAGGCGGTGAAGATTCACCGTAAAAGAGAAAAGAGAAGAAAAAAGGGGCCTAAGGTAGACCACCTCGCTTAAGGTGTTGGTGGTCCTCACCTTCTCTTGCTCTTTTTTTTTTTTTTTTTCTTACATACACTTTCATATTCAAAATTTTATCCCCCTTAATTTACTTCGATTCCTTTATTCGCATAAAGCTTAATGTGAAATTTAAAAATTTTTCATTATCTAGGTTTTATTTCAAATAGGGTATTACAATCTGTTGCAGCAAAGACAAGGAAGAGCAACACCAAAGGAAGATGAAAGATGCCCAAGATGCATGGAACATGCACAATGAGAGAGTTGTGCCCTCCCATCATGTAAGGGGCTAATGTTTCAGACCAAACAACATGAAGCGGTTTCATTATAATATCATGTAAAGAGTTATGAAGCTAATGATCTCATAAGCGTGGATTAGGCACTTCTGAGGACGCTGGGCGTGTGGGATGATGCTCCGCGAAATGAACTCCTCTCAAAAGGAACCTAATTTGCCTAGGAATTATCGGATAGGAGTGGCTTGGTAGGCTTTGAGTATGGTTCAGCTCTAAGGAGGAGAGCAGCCTCCTGACAGGGACCCTAGTGGAATCCTGGGTTAGAGACAAAGGATGCCCTGCTAGACGCTCAAACAAGTAGCTGCCCTTGAAGTGAAAAAACCAATGAATGAACCCTAGGTTTATACTAATATGGTAAAGATTCCCTCTGATAGCCTATCACCCATTTCCCATTGCCCCAATTCTAAGTAAGTATATGTGCTGCAAGAGCTATCTAAAAGCTGTCACGCTGTCATAGGTCTTGGAGATGTCTTTATCAATTAGTCAGACCACATGTTGTCCACTGGACCATTGGATAGAGGTGATGCTTTTCTTGAGGACTGTGTATCTCAGGGGTTATAGGAAGAGTGAAGTCCTCGAGTCTAAGGAGAGTGACCAGAATGACCAGGTAGTGAAAAAACAACTCAAACCAGAGCATCCAAAGAGCATAGGAAGAGGGAGTCCTTTGTTCATCCCACCAAAGATTCCTTAGGAGACCATGCTTGTTCACCTCCCAGGCTGCTCCAGGATGGTGGTTCCCTTCACGTGCTACTCGCATTTTCCTCTAAGTTTACAACCTCAGAATCTCGTGATTTGGATTAGAGATTAATCTCTCTTCTTCGAACGGTACCGAAACACTCCGTTTTTGTTTGCTCCTATTCTTTGTGGAAAGTTTAGAGTGCTCTTTTGAACTATTAAAAAAAAAAAAAGGTTGTTATGGTAGTCTTTTCTTGTATGCTACTTGTTTCTATGATTTTTCCTTTTCTTTTGTTTTTGACTAGTTATTTGCAGACTTCGATTGTTTTGGCTCCTCTGCAAATTTGGTGGGTTGAGTGTTGTATGGTTCAACTATCTGGAAAAAAAAAAAAAATCATCATTGTTTTATATTTCATTGATCTATTAAAATGCAGAAATGATGAGCATACCGACATTATGTGTATAGACATCACCCAAATTTTAAAGGAAAAATTATTCTGATGATCAGAATTCTTAATTAGAAAGTGTTTAATTTTGACACATGGACACTAAAAAAATTTTCTACACTTTTATCCAATCAAATCTTCTTACATACTTGATTTAGAATAGTGGGTGTGAGAATCAAATATTTTTAAAGTAGTGGGATGAGAGTGAAACTTATTTGATGATGTGATAATATATAATTGGATGATAGTGTAAAAGAATTTTACATTGCATCAAAATTAAATCCATTAAAAAAAAATCTGAGAATCATTTGAGTATTACTAGAACCATTAATGAAAAATTGTTGAGAATTATGAACTAACAAGCATTAATTGATCCCTTAAATAATGATCAATCGTTATTCACTAATAACTGATCCTCAGAATAATTCTCCTTTAAATCTCATAACAGCTATTGATGAAAAAGAAATTAAAGTAGAGAAAAAAGCAAAACGTAATGAATGTTTGTATGATCACATTATGTCAGTATTCATTAAAATAACATCACTTTTATTGCACAAAAAATTTAGAACATTCAAGTCATATATTTATTTATTTATCGATTATCTATTATAATATAATATTAAAGTTGTTTTGGCAAGAATTATTGTGTTGCATTTTCATAATATAATTTTTTTTAATTATTTTCAATTATATTTTAATTTTAATTTTTTTTATAATTTTATGTTTTTAATTTTTAAAAAACAAAAATTAATTTGTATCTTTTTTTAATGGAAATACGTCATTTATTCAAAACAAAATCCAAATTTATAAGGTCCCGAATACAATTTGGGCCTTCCCCGATCCACACCTTTGATCCAACAAATTTTGCTACGTTGGCTAATGAATCTGCTATCTTGTTATGATTTTTGGAAACATGTATGACTTTGAACCTTGAAAACCTTAACCCTAACATACTAATTTCATAAATCAGGCTCCCATTGTAAGAGAGGCTTCGAGAACTAGACTCTATTTGCTCATTGCCTAGCCTTGAGTCCCCTTCAAGAATCACTGAGAGTGTGTTTGGAATGTTAAAAAAATGGAAATGATTTGATTTAAAAATCAAATCTTATGTTTTGATATTTTAAAAATAAGAAATAAAATAATTTTTAATTATTATGGAATTTAACTACTTTCTATTTGAAATCCTATCAAAATTGAAAGGATTTTATGGGAATTGATTTGATTTTAAAATTTAAATCAAATCAAATCAATTCCATTCTTAATCATTCCAAATACAATCAAATGCATTATAAACATAAAAATTGATTTATAAATCAATTTAAATACTATTTTTATACAATCATTTCAAATATAAAATTTAATTTATAAATTAAATCAATTTAAATCAATTCAATTCCAAAATTTAATTAATCCAAACACACCCTGAATTAACTCCCATCTCCAGCGCCAGCTTCAACCCATCCACCGCGGCCGTTAGCTCCCATTAATAAGTAAAAATGATTTTTGAATAAGTAAATGTAATAATACACCTAAAATAAGGTTTTCATTAATAGTAAGTGAAAAACGAGTTTTTAAAAAAATTAGAAATCACCATAAATTGACATATGCCCAACCTTTTCAAAGAATGTACTTAAAATTGTATATACTGTAATTTTTTGTTTGGTAAGGTGTATATATTATACTTTATAGATTATGTGTTTCTTCAAATATCAACAAAGGATTCTTACTTTGTAAGTCTTCAAATAATATATTCAAGGGAAAGGCTCCAACACACCTTATTAAACAAGGTGCTTCAAACACCTTAATATCTGATGGATAGGATATAACAATGTATTGATAGATTAGCATGTTTTGATTCACCCTAACCACCCAACCTTTTCCCACTCCCGCTAGCCATAGCCATTTCTTCTCCCACCACCAGCAGCAACCACCGCCACCATCTCACCGTCACCACAACCACCATCGTCGTAGAAGACCATCACTGCACCTCTCACCATCGCCGGTGCCGTAGAAAAAGATGCACCGTGTTTCGCAGCACTGTGGCCATCGCGTTTCACAGCAACAGGTGCGTTGCACGGCCCCACCACCGTCATAGATTCCCTTGCATCGGTCCTCTTAAAACTTGATCGACGACGTTCATAGCGCCTCCGCTCTCTCATTGTGCTTTGCGAAGCATGCAAAGTTCGGTGTCTTCGCCGGCTCCTTTTCCGGCCTTCTAGCAGGCAGAATCAAAGGCCGAGCAGCCGCCGCCCGCGCCATGGACGAAGTCGCAGCAGTCCAATGCGACGAAACTTCACAAACCAATGCGTTGAAGATGGGAACGGTGGGCGATGGCTTCCGGAGCCACGAAGACGTGGTGGCGATGATTTGCCGGAGATCCAGTTATGATTCATCAGTGTGCCAGCAAAGAAGGTGGTGGGTGGGGAAGAGAAAGGGAGGCGCCGGAGATAGTTGAGAGTGGAAGAGTGGGGTGGAAGAGAAACTGTGAGAGTTTTAGAGTGAAACATATATTTTTTTGGTGTATCTATAGTTTATCACATCTAAACCGTCAGATAATAAGGTGCATGGTGCACCTTGTAACTATCAGTGTATAGGAGCTTTCACCTGTATTCAAACCTTTAGCGCAAAACTTAACTACGAGTAAAAATGTCCTAATATAAAGTTCATAAAAAAAAAAGTACTAATATAAAGAATTTTTGACTTCACATGAGTAAAAATGTTAACAAGTATTTTAATTCTATTGTACAATTTCCTTTTTTTTTTTTTTGTTAATTGCATATTATTAGTTGTAAATATAATTTGTTAAATAACCTGGAACATTACACGCATTGCATCTTTGTTTATGCACTTATAAACTACTTTACATGGCCTATTCTAAACGTGTAACAATACGTTTCTGTCAATCTTCATTAGAAAAATTTTCTTTTGCTTTGTTATGTAAAATTTATTACTTTATTAAAATAAATTATAAACTAACAACAACAATCCTATGGGGCTAATGAGATTAAACTATCGCGCCATCATGTCAGTACACTGCTTCGTCAAATTGTATGTAAGTAGTTTGCTCATGATGTATGTTTTAATAATATATTTTTATCATTATTTATAATATACAAAGCATATGCAATTTTAATCTTAACTTAATTATTAATTATTCAAATATTTTTATTGATACAAAAATATAATACACTGCAGCGCGCAAACCACCACACTAGCATATAACATAACATAGAAAATAAAAACTTTTAAACTAATTTTTTAAAAAAAATCTTTTGACTATCAATTTTTTAAAATGAAAATAATTTAATTAATCATAAATTATATAGTTATCAATGGAGATTGTTAACCTTCACACTTTTTATATGGAGGTTAATAGGCTCCACATTTTATTTTGAACAAAAAACTCATTCTTTTTTCTGAATCAACGTATAGTCTTGGGTAATTTGTAATTTTATTTTATTTGCATTAATTCTTACTTTGACTTTTTCTTTCATCTAAACAATATTGATCTCTCTCTTCTTTATAGCATTTTAATGATTATAATAAAAACATTATAATTGAGATTAAAAATAAAAATAAATCACCACACCCTTAGCACGTTAAGAAAATATTTTAAATGGTTTTGTTAAGGATATATTTAAAAACTAAAACTATATTTATTATTTACCCACTAATTTAAAATATTAAATTTTATCACGACAATTATAGTATTTCTTTGCATAATCTTCGGTGTTCAGGTCATACCCGGAAATCCTATGCAAAATTGTATTCTTGAGCCTTTTGTGCCTCACGGTATCATTGTGTGATGTGCACATAGTTTTTTTTTTGTATATATCTTTTTATTGGAGGCAATTATATTTAATCATTATAAAATACTTAAATATAGACAACCTTCTCAATAGAGATTCAAATCATAATTTATCTCATTATAGTTGACTGGCTCCATTGCTATTGGACCAAACTTCAGTTAGTTGTGCATATAGGGGTTTAAACACTGCATCGATCAGTGTTTTCAAATTAGTGGTTACTATTTTTAAATAATTAATAATAAATAACAATTTTTAATGTGTTGAAGGTGCGGTTGATTTATTTTTTGGTTTTATTCTCAACTATAATATTTTTATTATAATTAAAAAACGTTGCAAAGAAAACCAAAAATATTATTTAAGTGATTAAAAAGTCAAAATAATAATTAATATAAATAAAATAAAACTATAAAATTACTCATGACTATAAATTTCTTCATCGAGAAACACTTTTTAGTACAAAAGTACTTTTGTAATTGCATTTACAAATACTGTTGATTGGTTATCTACCTGCGATTTCCGTCATACTTCCCTCTTATTCTCTCTCTTTACTTTCATCATTTTTCTGATTGGCTAAAGCAAGGATTCGTACTATTTACATGAAAATTCTTTTATTGACAAATAACATTGTTCTTTCTTCATGAAAGATGTAAAGGTTAGGATTCCCTCTTATTAATTAAATAAAAATTTTATTAATAAGAATTTGATTTAAACAATCCACATGTAAAGCAAATAACAATCTGTTTTGAGGATCTAAAGCAATAGTCTAACAATAGCTCTTGTGACATCTGCTGCATCACGCATACCATTGTTCTCATTGGTGAGTGGTGATTTCCCAATGAAGCCTTGCTCACAAGAGGTGGCCTCAACAGCTGAATCACTTGCAGCATCTTCAGCAAACTTGGGGTTCCCAAACTGAAGCCCCTGAGTGGCTTGTGGCACATCACCATCCAAAATTGCCTTGTATTTGTTAGCACATGAATTCAAGGCATTCTTTTCACCACCACCTTGAAGGAGTTTCTGGATCTTGTTCAATGCATCGTTTGCTTTGGCTTTGATGACATCAACCATGATGAGTGCTAGGCCTTTGACATCTGCACTAGAGCTACGAGGGTCTGCTTTAAGGAATTGAAGGCAAAGACTAGGATTTGGTGTCTTGCTGCATGTGTCCTCAATGAGTTTTGCATCATTTGGGTGCAAAACCCTGCAGTGACATAATGGAATTGAAATTGTAGCTAGAACAAAAATGGTGCAGATAAGAGATAGGTGCTTGAAGTTTGTCATCTTTGTTAAGAATATAATATGGATAACAAAAGCCTCAAGAAATTAAGAGGGTGGGTGAATTGAAAGTGCTCAAGTGAACTTGTGTGAACCTTTTGTTGCTTGGTTTTATCTTCACTATCTAATTTTTACAGTCTAAGGATTGAGGCATTTAAATAGGCTCTTGCCCGCAAGAGTATGTCATTATATATATATATATATATATATATATATATATATATATATATATATATATTCCCTTTAAACCATCTGTTTTTAAAATTTATAGGGTTCTGATTTAATCTATCTCAACTTAGTTGGCCCATTATATAAATAAATATATTTTAATGTAAATTTTTTTTATTTATAGAATTTAAATTTAAAATCTTATAAAAAATAATAAGTGTCAAATTACTTGAACTAATCCATTATTGACAATATCTTATACTATTTAGTACGCCACTATTTTTTTTTTTTTTTTCTGTCCATAGACTATTCGATACTTTGTATGACGTGAGTGAAAGAATAAAAAAGAAACAGATCAGGAGAGACAAAAAGATAGAAGAGATAGTTATAGAAAAATTCCTCCAGTCAAAATCATTCATACTATAATTTTACGAATTCGTTCCCATATCATTTATCATTATTCGTCATTAAGACACAATCTGGTAAAATGGTAATGAAATGATCCTGGTTTTCTGCCCACATTTATCTTCAATTTCTTTTAGTAGAAAAGAAAAAACAAACAAACTTTTAAAATAAGACATCGTAATTAATAGTTAAGGTAAAAAATGATATTATTTTAAAAAAATTATCAATTTAAAATGCATGATTCATTTAATAACATATTATTTAGAACGTTAAGAAAGGAGACTCGACTTAATTGAAAAATTAAATTTTATATTTAGAATATTAAAAAAATAATTTTATCTTTAAAATCTCATGATTCTATTCCTTTTACTTATAAATCTTATTAAATTTGATAAGTTATGAAAGGAAGTAATTTGACTATAAATTTAATGATAAAGATTTTCCCTTACTAGCTTCCTCCATTTCAAAATATTTGATACTTATTTTCACTTTTATTAACTAAATTGCTTATTTGATTTCTCACAAATATCTTTTATTATAGACAATCCTATTTGAAATGTGGTCGGATATTAAATATTCGTACTTCTATTATGGTTTGTGATATTGTGAGAGACTACTCCTTTCCGATAAACTCAATCATTGTTGGTGTTGACTAAATCACTCTTAATGCTCTATCTTTTTACTTAATAAAAGTTCTACTAGACAAGAATAAAGTTGAAAAAAAAAATTAATACCTTTTTCATTTTCTAAAATGACAAATAAAATAAAACAAAATCTCTTTTAAAAAATGACCAGGATTAATATTTTTTAATAAAATCAAATTAATTTTGTTAGGATTTATTTTCAAAATAATTTAAATATCATATTTTATAGTGAACTTCAAATGTAGAATTTATTTTTTAATAAAATCAATTTAATTTAAATAAAATCAGGTCAAACCGTTTCCTATTTTTTAAGTATTCTAAATGTTGATAAATTTTCCTTCAGGTAATAAACAATATATTATATTAAATAAAATAGTGTCTTGAGAAATAATTAATTACTATATAACGTCTACCATCACCAAATAAAAATGATACAAGCAACTGAAGGTTTATTAATTAAGAAAGATTAATATTAGTTTGAGAGGTGATTAATTAAAATACTAGGTATGGAATATTAAGTTTATAAAATATTTATTTTGTTAACTAAAATTGCATTGAAACAACTAATGATTTTGTCAATTAATCAAATAAATTAGATTATTTTCATTTAAAAAAAACTTATAATCAAAGAATTTGCTAGAAACTTTTTGATTAAAAATTTTAGGGTGAGAACACCCGTATGCCTCACCAATTAAAAGAACTTTTTAATTACCTACCAGTGTTGTATGTTAATTCAATCTTTTTAATGCGGTATATTAATTCATTTTTGATTAATCGACAACACTACATCAATGGGTGTTGGTCGAAATGGATAGTGCTTCAACCCTTGACCAAGTGTCTTGAATTCAAAGCCTAAGAATAAAAAAAACTCCTCGTTAAAAGATCTAAAATCTCCTTTAAAATTTCTATAGATTAAGCCAAATTAATAGATTTTTGATAATAAGACCAAGTAAACTGATGGGCTTCATCCAAAAAAATCAAGAACACTACCATTCATTCCCCTTTTATAGGAAAATCTTTCCCATATTTTAATGTTTGCACGAACATATTTATAATTTTAAATTATATTTGAAAATTTAATTCTTTCTCACCGATGCCATGTTTATGAGACGTGGCTAGATGCCGTCCTGTAATGGAGGAGCGCCTTTTTTGTTCCTCCGACTCACCGAAACGGTACTTTCTTAAATACCTTACGTAACACCATTTCTTCTTTTATTTTATAGCGGGGCAATATAATAAATCTGATTATATAATTATAAAATGTTAGAAGAACATTTTTTTCTAATCGAGTTTGGGGGACGGCAATTGGAGTTGGGGTAAGTTAACTGCTCAACTAATATGATGTCAGATTCTGTGAAGCAAAAAGGGTCAAAAAGTGGGAATTGAACCCGACGTGAATCGAACACGCAACCTTCTGATCTGGAGTCAGACGCGCTACCATTGCGCCACGGATCCACAGTTGATGCAACGCCCTCAATCTTCCTATTTAAAGGGATTTGACACCATTTATGTGCGCACAGATATATACATAATATTGAATATATAATATTGAATTAATTTCCATATATCTCATTATAGAAGGTAATTGAATGCTTGCATAGCCTATAGAGGATGGATGCCGAAAGGGGATAGCATTGTTTGCACTCGGACTGTCACAGGCTCAAATCTTGCTATTTCAATGGCCAAGAGATATGACCCAAAAAGACTACTCAATTAGAGGTTTCTTTCATTGGTTACATCGTTTCATATACATGAAAGCCTAGTGTATAAATTGAATTTTGAGAATTTTTTGTGTGTAACGTGTCATCCTATGATGATTCACGAATATGTCCCAGTCCTCAAGCAATACATGTGGATCAGGAAGTTCCCATATAAGAAGGAATGAAGCATATTGATGGTTGACTGCGTGATAAGGACTTATAGATTGGGCCGTGAAAGACGACGACATGGGTTCCTTCAATTCCTTTGAGATTTCACACAACATAGAAATAGTAAGTATAGGAACATTGACAATAATAAAGATGCAAACTTTGTGTGAAAAATTTTTGGGAGCTATCATCATTTTCCTTAACATATTATTCCAAAACCAAGCAGTAACTTTCTCAAGTGATCATTCCTTTGTCTATGACTACAATTTGAAAGTCATTTATTCAATTCAATTACATTTTCTTTCTTTCCAATAAATCTCCTATAAACCCTCCTAACTTTTTGGCTTTTCTTCTTTCTACTGTACAACTAAAAGACTACTCGTTCAACTCATCCTGTGGAACCTGTGCTCCTACTGAAGCCAGAAGCAAGAATACACAAAAGGGTTGGGGGCAGAGGAAAAAAAAAAAGAGTACAGGGCTATAGTATATACATCAAGCTGGCAGATGCATAAAAATAAATCTAGCCACCAGTACTTAGGCATTCACCCTCACCACTAGATGAAACATGGCCAACAAGGCAATGTGGATGCTGTGAGTAAACTTGGCTCCTTTTCTTGTCATAATCAACTACTTTCCAGCATGTTTTTCTACCCTTAACAGTCCTATCATCAAACTGAGCATTCTTAGGAAGCTGAGAAGCTGACAGGATGGACAACTCCATCCTCCCAGGAGAACCTTCACAGCCATTGCCAATAATCTTCATGAACTCTCCCTCTACCAACTCTATGTCCACAAAGTTGCTCTTGCCAGGTTGCAAGCCCCAGTAGAAAACCACATTTGGCTCGCTTTTCTCGGTGTCGACATATTCTGTAGGGTTAGGGTCACAAAAACCTTGAATCCCCTCCAGCTGCAGAAACAAAACCACATGAGGAAATGATGATAAAATATGTGACAGGATTTACAATAAAAATTCCTGTCATGTATCATGATCTCCAGTGAAGGTCCCAAAAGTAACACTAAAATCAACAGCAGACAGGGACATTGGTATTCCATAAATATTTATGTGACGTCCATTTGTGTTATCTTCTGGACATAGTTATAATTTGTAAAGCATCACATTAGGTAATAGTGGGATAGTTAAAAGTTGTTCCAGTGTAAGTGCAGTCAATTCTCCTGCACTGCCCCACAAATCTTCTACTGCCAAAGTAACCATAAACTACATGAGAAAACTAGATTTACCATTTGAGCTACTTACAATGAGGAGAAGACTACGGAAGCGTGACTTGACCCAACCAACCCAGTCTCCAAGCTCACATTGTTTGGGAGTAGAAAGGTAAATCTTCACAAATTGGAAATATCTTTTTGAGTATGGAAAAGGCTCAAATACATTATCCCAAATGAAATCTGGCTTCAAAAGGTCCTTCAATACAACCAAATAAATAGAATGAGAAGAAGACATACTTAAAAAGCGAGTGTTCTAAATTAGGCAATAATTCATCAGGAAGAGAAATAAGAGCATCAACTTCAATATCAGCTGTCCAAGCAACAACAGAAAAGCAGTTCAACATACAAACTACAAAGCATGATGATTAACTGTCTCTGAAAGTAAACACTAAAATGGGGACCAAAGTTAAACAACAAAACATACCCTTGTCATATTATGTCCTCGTACAAACTCAGTCCTGATCCGGTAGAAAGTGCTTTCAGTTATATTTGAATGGCAATACTCATAAGGGCTAGATGGCAGCAAAATAGGCATGAAGGACCGCATTTCCATAGCATCTACAGGTGTTAGCAACATTCCTTCCTGCAGCATTACTGGTGTAGGCCAGGGCCAAAATGCAAATGTTCGGAAAAAGTTCATAATCAGAGCATTTAAGGTGGCATCAGGATGTCTTTGACAAACATAAGCTGCAAGAACTGCCCAATGAACTCCTCCCAAATAACCAAGTAACTGTAAATGACATAAGCCATAGAGGATGAGTTCATGCACGAAGCATGTTATGTAAGTAAACATTACTTAAAGGTACAATTGCACTTACTGTTCCATAAACTCCTCGTCTTTTTGCCCATAATTTAAGACACCGTACCATAGATTGAAAATTCTGAAACACATAAGTATTAGACATAACAAACCACAAAATCATAATGCAGAAGGACAACGAAGCAAAACAACACCAAGGTCACTCCCTGTCCCCCAAATATAGAATCAAAGAAATGGGGGGTGCTACTATCCATCCTCAACTATGAGAACAACAGAAGTTGAGGTATATCGGGACCTTTGCATCATTCAGATAATCATCTGATTGTTTATAAATATAATTTCCCTTTTAAGAAGAGAAGAAAGGATTGACATGCATCATACCTCAACATTTGGTACTAGCTGAAGAATGCGTTTATTTGCTCGTACACCAGACAAGCTTTTCCAGCTGGTCTCATCAATATTCTTCATGAAGAATGGGGTTAGTATGTCAACGTTCTGTAGGACAATTAAGAGCAACAATAAAACAAATGTTCAAAACAAGTTCAGAAAAATACCAAATTGAAAAAAAAAAAAAAAGGTGTTAGAAGTTCAAAAACATAATGTGAACTATTATTCAAAGAGCCCATGACATTATTTTGAAGAAATTTTGAGCATGGATGTTCACAAATCCAAAAGATCTCCATACATGCAGTAGTTCAGACTTTATTTTAATGAAATTTTATATTCAAGAACTACATTATGTTTTTTCATACCGACCTCAGGAACATATAGTACTTTAAGGCGAGCGTATGGAAGATCAATGGAAATTCCATCAAATTTAAATCGCATCAGAGGGACTTTTGCACTCTTGACACAGTAAAGCTCTGATACTTCTGGCATCCTTTTAAGCATGTTGTGCAAAACAACAAAAAAGTCTTCCTGTATAGATCATATCCCATAGAAATTGAATTAAATACTACATACTCAAAAAGGAAATGATATATAAGAAGAGAAATACAGGAAACTCACTGAAATGGAGGCAAAGAAAGGAGCAACACACAAAGCATCAATGTCAGACTCTGGGCCGTGAACCTGAAAATTATCAAAAGTTTAGAACAAAAAACAAGCTTTAGGCTAGTCAACAAGTTGAACAGTCTGATGCCAGTAAATTAAGAGAAATTTGAACTTGACAAATCCTTTAACTCTCAGCTTGTAGACAAAGAAAAACCAAGTAGCAGGAGAATAATTTAAAAGGGAAGCACTCACTCCGAGACCATAAGATCCATATGTCAGTACGGTGGCAGAAGTAACAGCAATCTGATGCTTTGGTAGTTGACGTTGCCATGCGACCTTCTTGATCCATGATGACACTACCTGTAAAGTGATGTATAAACTCAAATATTGTATGATAAATAAGGTAATAACATAGAAATTCATCAAGATTACTAATTGAATAACAATACGATCAAGACTGCCCTGCAAAGTGCATAAACAAATATTGTGATACAAGTTAAGAAAACAAACCTAAGATTAACCTACAAATGGACGGATTTGCTAATATTTGCAACATGGCTTCTTCCCACATGCACCGGAAACTAAAAAGTTATCATCATTACGGAAAAAGTCGCAACATCTATAGCTATGTGATATTGTTTTTGAGTAGGTTTTATCACAAAATAAATAAGTTCAATAATTTGAGCAAATTGAAAAACTTACATATTGTATGGACAACGTTACATCTTTTTGTAAGATTATGTAAATACTAAAGTTACGCAATTATTGATAAAACTCACACGAAAAACAGTCCATTACCTAAAAGGCTAAACATTTTATAACTTTTCTTACCACTATGAAGATAAATTTCCTGAAACTTCCTATCCATGCTTACAACAATCAAACTGTACATGGCATCGCATATAGCAAACAAACGCATCTCTCTTTACTTTAGCGCAAAACCTTGTTGAAGTAATAACAATGTTGTCATACTATAAACACCTTTCACATGTGAAAATATCAAGCCCCAAACAGAATGCAGCCACTAAGGAAAACAATGCATTCAAATCACAATTGATTAATTAACCAAAAAATGTGGAACTTTAGCAGGCAAACCATAAGAAGGGGAGTACAAAAGAGAAGGGGGGGGGGGGGGGAAGCAATGCTGTAAAAGGAAACAAACCTGTTTGAGCTTCTGAATAGCATTCTTCCTTTTCTCTTCCTCTTTTGCAGAAGGAACAAGTCCTTCATCAGCCGTGAACTGCACACAGTTGAATCCCAAAAAACAAAAAAGTCACAAACTTTAAACAATACCCAGAACCCCAGATAATAAATAAATAAATAAATAACACAGAATAAGCAAAAAACCCAAAAAAAAAATTTTTAAAATAAAAAATGGGTTCACCTGAAGCAGAGACATAGACCTTTGGTGGTCCATTGTCAAGATCAGAGAAGGGTTGAAAGGGAATTGAGGAAAAGGAGGCTGTGGGGGTGGAAGAAGCACCCCAGAGGGTGGTGGTGGAGGTGGCGGCACACAAGGTTCAATATGCGAAAATAGTGGAGGAGTGTGCAAAACGACGCGACTTCGGAATAATGGGTGAGAACAAGAAGGAGAACCTTGTGCTTCAAATTCCATGCAACTTGGGGAAAGGAAAAAAAAAAACCCCCAGAGATTGCTAAACCCCAAAAATAATGCCTCTGACAGAGTAGATAATAAATCCAATACCGGTTCGTGCGTTATGTGGGATTTTCTAAAAACAAACCAAAGAAAAGGAACACCAAGTTAGCAAATTTTCTGTTGACTCGTTGAGAGCTATATTTAGCAAAATCACGAACAGAGAAAAATGAGAATTCAAAGTAAAACCCTCTTTCTCTCTGTGTCTTTCTGTCTTCTTCGTCTTTTCCTTTTTCTTTGTTCGTCTTTTTGAGCTGCTATTGCTTCGGTTTGCACTGGCTGTGTGTGTAAGTGTGTGAACTTCGTAACGTTGATCGTTTTGTCCGAGGGAAAGGGAAATCTTCCTGTCGGACACGTGGCAATTTGAGGAGAAACCAAGTGTCAGATTTTTATGGCTAGTCAAGAGTGACACGGCACATTTTTTTTTTTTCAAAATTGTTGATTATAGAGAGTTTTTTTTTCTTTGTACGGTTAATTAATAAAAATATAAAAAAATATTAAATTATATTAAATAATTATATATTATAATAAAAATCTATTATAATTTGATATTTTTTTATTTTTTTATTTATTAGTAATATAAAATTATTTTATATAATTAATAAATAGAAATTAAATTCTTTAATTAATAAAATTGGGTAAATTGTTTTCTTGTGTTTTCAGAAATTGAGCTGCGATGTAGTCATCCAAGAGTAAGAAAGTTTAACCTACAATATTTTATCAAGGTGGTAAGTGATTTTATATATTTTTATATTTAAATAATAATTAGTTTTATGAACAATTTTAATAATTTAAAATTATAAAAATATTTTGTGATTATTTTACATAAGTGACACTAAGACTTTGATCTATGAATTTATATAAATTAGCTAGATTTTTTATTATTAATCTATTGCTAGTGACTTAAAATATCGTATAATTTAAATAAATCAGAGGAAACACGGAGAAGTGTTAAATGTAAATGGTTTTTCTTTTACAGCAGGAAGTGGTTTGGTGTAACTTGCCATTTGGATTGCGAGTGTTTTTGGCAGTCAAAGTTTGGTTTATTTGCTGTATTGCTCGGAACCATCAGTTTCGTTTCGTAGTGAGTGAGTCGGTAGAGTTGAAACAATCTAGAAATGCTAAGAAACTGTACTATGACTTGGAAACGCTCACCACGAATTGAGTAGTTAGTCAAAAAGTTACGTTGCAATAGAAGAAATTTAAACACCCAAAAAAAAAAAAATTGTTTTGCCAGCTATCTAGAAAAAAAAAGGGTTTAATTTTCAATAAAATTTCAAATAAGTAAGCAATGTTGACTTTGGTACTATATTTTTTAAGTGGTATGTGTGGGAATTGTGCCTCCATATAATAATTTAATAATTATAAAATTGTTTAAATCTTTTTATTAACTTTTTTAAGTGTCAATTTTATCATATGTACATTTAGGTAGGTAAATTTATTTGAATATATAACCACTTAAAAAATGTAAATACATGATTATCGGAGTGTTTGATGAAAGTATTTTATCATGAATATATAAACTAAGGATATATTCTGCTCCTTATTAATAATAAAAATATATCATTTTATTATTATATTATTTAAAAAGTAATCAAGAGAGAAAAATGATCATTCTATTATATTTTATTTATCTAAAAGACAATTTCTTTCATTTATGTTTATGAAAAATAACACGCACTCTACCTAAATTTTGTGAAAAGTATAGAATTTTAAATCTTAGAATTAATGTATCTATATAATCATGCAGTTATATATAAACAAATTATTGATTGCAATATGCTGAATCATTTCTTAAAAAATAAAATTTGAGAAGATATTATTGTGAGATTAAATTTTCAGGTATTGTCACGATTAAAAGATGAAAAATAATAATATATGAAAAATTATATTTGAGATGAAATTTTTTTTTAAAAGTGTAGTTTACTTATAATATACTGAACCCTTATTAATAGATGAAAAATTATATTTGAGATAAAAAAAATATGACATCAAAAATATTTATTATGATACAAGTTAAAATATACATAATTATTATGCATTTTAAAAAAATGATTCTCATCCCACATCAACTTATGCAATTTTGTAAAAAAAATATTGTAACATATTACTTTAAAATAGGATAATATTGAAATAGGCGCGCAATATGTTTCTTTATTTACAACACATCAAAATAGTGAATAAATTCGTAGTTCGTGTGTTGCTAAACCTAAGCTTAGAAACTTGAATTGTATGTTTAGAATTTAGAGCTTACAAATTTTGTTTTGTGAAAGATGAAACCAAAAGTAATAATAATACTTCCCCCTCCAAATTAGTAATTGTTCATATTCTGCCTTGGTAAACTGAAATTAAATTAAATTATCTTGTTTGACAAATATACATAAGAGATAAGATCCCCAACGTAGACTGTTTTACATTAGCAACTATACATTTATCCTCTTTGATGCTTCAAAATTATATATATAGTACATATCTAAAATTTGATAAAAAGAAAAAAATTATTTGATCATAAACAAAAATATCCAACATCATATTGCTTTTTCACATAAATGACACTAAATTAAATATTAAATAATTAATTTTGCTTTTAAAATTCCAGTCTGCTTTTCTTTAAAGAATAATTTGATTTTGATGTATTATTAATATAAAGATCTCTTATATAATTATTTAATTATTATGTATTGTCATATGGCATTTTTATCTTTTAAAATTAAAAAAATATATTATTTACTTATATCCATTTTTGAAGATTATTTTCTAAAATATCCTATTTTGTTGGATTATACAAAAATTGATCTAAGTTAGATCGATTTTATTATTGAGCAAATTTTAGACCGAAAAATGAAAAAAATATGGAAATCAATTTAGCAACTGTAATCCTAAAGCCTACTACCCTATTTAAACCCTTTACTTAGACAATCTTATGCCTGGATAGTGTGAATGTTGAGAGAAGTTTGAGAAAAAAATGGTTAATAGATATTATATACTTGTTTATCATAATGATGAAATTATAAATACGAATGAGAGTCTAACTTTTTGCAATCAAAATCTTTAGTTTATGACTGTTCATCCATTTATTACTTTGTTAGAGTTACCAAACACAATTCTACAAAACCGTCAATTTTTTACGATTGGAAAGAGTCATACAATGAATTTCCAAAATGATTGCAAGATCTTCAAAAATTTATGCAAAATACAATCATTGAATTGTCAACTCTACCATACTCTATAGAAAATTTTGTTAAACATAATTATGTGATGTTCTACTATTTATTCTGGACTTATTTATCATGCATAAAAGTGGTCAAATACTGCAAACCACATATTTATAGGAAGAGTGTTGAAGTGATGGTTGGCTCAATTTCATTACTATTTAGGCAAATAGTAATAAAATCGAACTAAGTTATATTGATTTTCATACTTTTCTCACTATTTGGTCTAAAATTTACACAATAATGAAATTGATTCAGCTTAAATCAATTTTTCTATAATTCAACAAAATAGAATATTTTGAAAAATAATTTTCAAAAGACAAATATATATAAATACTATTTTTTAATTTAAAATGGTAAAAAAACCATTGTCATATTATTAAAATTGTTTAACTCTTAGGGTGGGCTTGATTGAGAGTAAAAATAGGATAAAAATTTTTATACTTGAAAATTTTTACCCTATTTTTATCTCTCAACTAACCATATTCTTATCATAATTTTTTTAAAAAAAATCAAATATATAATTAATTGATAATATAAAATAATTTATTCTAATAATATATTAAAATTAATCTTTTAAAAATTTAATTTAATATCTCATATCTTTTATGACATCATATAATACAATATAATATAAAAATTTAATTTAAATATACTGACAGTATAAAATAAGTCAATAAAAATAATAAAAAATATTAATTCATACAAATAACCACTTATTATAATGAAAAATTCACCATAATTTCTTACTTTTTCTTATTTCTATTGATTGACAATGTAAAACTATTTTATACTATTAGTACATATCAATTAAACTCATAATATAATTTTTATTTTAATAAATTATCAATACAAAGCTTTTAACATAATTATTTAATTATATATTATTGTTAAGATAAAAGTGGTTGATTTTTATAATTATAATTTTAGAAATCACATATATCATAATATTTTTTTATTAACTTAGTGCTAATTTTTCCAATACTTACATAATCATTACAGGGTTAAAATTAATCTCATAATATTAAATAAACAAAATAGATATTATCTTCATTACAAAAGACGTCCTTTGCAATAGACGTGAGATTAGAAAAGAAACCGTATCCAAAGAACAAATCAGAAATAATAATAATTTATATTTAAAAAATCCGCAACGCCAAAAAAAAAAAAAAATCCTGCTTTATCCTTTCTGTGTCGCCCTCAAAATAGAGGAACCATAACCAAGGCTCACAGATTCACATCACAAACACATAATTCTGCCACAATTACTTCTTATAAACAAAAAAACCAACTATGATTTATCTACCCATACCTCAACATGTTTCATGAAATAACATAATAATTTACATAAAAAAAATTAAATAAGAATTGATCAAAGTTAGTTAGAGAGTACAACCACAACATATGAAGAAGTAGCACAGCATGGCGACCAAAGCTACCGACTCAAGAACCGTCACAAAGGCCCACAACACATCATCCACCACCGAGAAATTGAACCACCGCAGGCCCTCCGTGCTCCAATACGACAAGTCCAACGCCGGCCACCGGAAAACCGTCCACGGCGGCGACAGATCCAGCTCTGGCCACCGCAAGTTCGACGTGTACCACCACCATCTTCCGGAACCTGACATGGAGCACGTGCTTTTTTTTCCGCGTGTTCTTTCTATGCTTTTCTTCCTTCACCTTTAAGCTTGTGTTTCCAGATTTTTATATATATATGTTTTTCTGGAATTCTCTGAAACAAGAGTGTAGGGGCATCGGCGAATTTATTTGTGTAGTTTATTTATTGGTGAGAGTGAGCGATGGGGATAGGGTATGGTACGAAAGAAAGAAAACGGCATGCTACACGTGTTCAACAGAAAATCCACCCAACAAACTTGTTTCTTGGATGCTTAATTACGTAATTAGAGCACGGCTTTAATTTTAATGCATTTTGAATAAATTAGAAAATTTCATTAAAGCCTAATACATTGAGTATTATCACATTAGTAAACTCCCATATTTGCTGTTTCAAAAACTTTGTATCTAATAAGTTTCAATTGAATAATAATATATCAAAATTAATCTTATTAAATTATATGCATATATATTTGAGAATTTATTTTTTTGAGGCTAATTTTGATAAATTATAAGTGTAAATTATTATATACTATCATTTTATAATATGTTATCATATATGTGATTTTTGACATAATTATTGCATAAGTTAAACACTTTTAATAATATAATAATATATAATTAGATAATTATATAAAAATTATTTAAATTGCTTATATATTAAAATTAAATCCTTATTTTTTATATTTTCTACTAAAATAGAGTTCTTGCAACATTAATTTTTTGGTTTAAAATTAAGACTTTGTTTAAGGAAAATAAGTACTACACTACATATATTTGGTCCGGGAAGGGGGAAAGGGTTCCTAACAATTGACCTGGGCATCCTTTTTGGGAGGCAAACATATCCTCTACTAAACCAATGTCTCAAGTACTATACTTAAACAAAGAAAATATTAATGATTTTAATTAGTATGTATTAACAGTGTAAAATATAAGCAATAGAAATGGAAAAAAATGAGAAATTATGATGAATCCCTCATTATAATAAATAGTTATTTATATGAGTTAGTACTTTCCACTATTTCTATTGGTTGACAGTATAAAATTATTTTATATTATCAATATATTTAAATTAAATTTAATATTAATATCAAAAGTTACATATATAGATTTTATGATTTGTTTTTTTTTTCTTATAAATAGAGAAAAGGCCTAACTCACTTAAACAAAGCAAGCAACTATAGAAAGTACCATGCCACACCCATAACAAGATTGCAGGAAAGGCTCCAAAGCTCCTTACTAAACAAGATGCTTGGAACATATTATAACTTATGGTGAGATTTACTAGTTGTATCAATGCAACCAAAAATTATGATCCATCATAAAATAAACTCTCTTTCTCCCCCTATTGATTTCTCTTTTCCCTCTTCCTTCGTCCTCCTTCTTTGCTTCTTCCGGCAGGCATCGCCCACTTGCCGGAGATCGCACCACTACTGCACTCTCCATCATGGTGGGTCACCACCCAAACTGCCCCACCCTGCCTCCTCTTCTCCTCTCACATCTTCTGCACCATACCCCACCACCACAAACCACCCAATACTTGAACCATAGACCACCACCACGGCATCTTCCATTTTTCCGCCACAGCCCGAGCCATGGTTGCTTCATTCCTACCGCGACAACCACTACCAGCCGCCAGAAGGGTTGCTTGTAAGGAAAACACGTTGAAACCATTCAAATTGCAAAACCTAACAAATCCGCAACAAGAACCATGGGTATTTTCTTTCCATGATAGAAGAACAAACAAATCAACAAGCAAACAAAGAATCGTGAAGTTAAAGGGATGATGGGTAAGGGCAGTGGTGCAAATGGGTAAGGACAGTGGCGCCAAGGTAAGGAGTGGTGGTTGTGGGTGACGTCGGGAGGGCGGCTAGTGGAAAGATGAGGAATGGTTGAAGAGGCAGTGTGGGTGCAGAGGAATCGGTTAGTGAAAGAAAAGATAGGGAGAATTTTAGAGTGAAATATGGTATGGTTGGTGTATCCATATACCACCTCTGGATTTTACAAGGTGCTTCAAGCACCAACTTAAATGCGGTGCTTCATTGCCTTTACCCAAGATTGGTACATAATAACAAAACCTAAAACAGAACTACATCCGAGATTCTTAAAGGAGTCAGATTTGACTCCAACGGGTCCCTGACCCCATGCCCCTCCCCTAGAAAAAAAAAAGGAAAAAAAAAAACACAGAAACCAGTTCTGACTGTGGTATAACACTATTAGATAACACCATCAACTCCACGACCAAAAAAAAGAAAACACATCAACTCGTACCTAATGATCATTTTTCTCAACGTAGCATCATTTGGAAATGGCTGCCTTCGATCACATGTTTTCTTGACCACCATCGCACCTTTGAATTAGCTTTATACCACACCAACAATCATGCAGGATCATCATTGTTTACTGAGATTTCAAACATTTAGCCAATTGAGCCACTACCTGATCTCTACTCACATTCCTTACCTTAGAAAGATACTTTTTGATCGTACTTACTCCACAAGGCCGCAAGCATCCATGCTTTATATAGACAGGATAGCCAATCAAACGGAACCCGCAACACAATCAATGTCTCACAACTAGATTTGTGCTAGCCATCTCCAAGCAATACCTGAACTGCATCAGTCACCCATGGGCAGCATATGAATTCCAAGCCACTCGATCAAAACCAATCCTGTGTAAATATTACATCATAAGCCCTGAATTGAAGGGTGATAGCACCACCATACTGATCTATTGGCTTCATGCTCTATATATATAAAATTAATTAATTAACATTTTATACTTATAAGACATCAAAATTAATATTATTTTTTAATATATTTCTGGAATGATCATTTTACATATAATTTTGTATATTTACAGGATATTATATCAATTTAATTCTGAATTTTAAGATCTAGTATAGACGTAAATATGAAGAATCACTCATACTTTAATTTTTAATAATTAATTTTTATTATAAAATTATGATCTATATTGAATGGCATTTGTTACTAAATGTTAGTTATTATTTGCATATATTTTTTATAATTATTTTCTTAATTTTAATAAATATAAAAGAAAAACCAAGAAGAGTGGGTAAGAGAGAACTCATACACTGAAAATTAATTAGGCCTAATTTTACCTCACAAGGCATGATAAAGTCATCTATCAATTTAGAGTCTGTTCGATATGCACGATAGGATAAAACATTATTATTTAAATATTTCTTACTTTTTATTATATATAATTATAATCCGTAACCTAAGAATCACAATCACTACCAAACAAACAATCTCATTTATTTTGCGATTGATAATTTTTCATTGAGAAGCAAAGCTAAGCAGAATGATAAAATAAAATTGACAAAATCGCAGACAGTGTCACAAAGCATACTCCAAGAACAATCTCCTAGAGGCCAATTTGACAGCCAGAGAAAAGAGACGACATTGTACATCCTTCCCTCTTGAAATTCTATTTTAAATAATACATAAACAGATAATCTAATGGAAGTGAAGCTTACAAAGTCTCAAAACGGGAACATCATGAAAGCTATCTAGTAACTCCAGGATGTAACTGCATTCTGGCAGGCATCAATAGCAGCAACAGAAGCCAAAATTGTCTTTGCTTGAAACATTTGCACGCTCCCTCCATCAAAATATATGAACAATGTCATATGCAAATCTTTATTTTGTCAAAGAAGCACAGCACAATAGCAAGAATTTCAGCACAAGATATATACGAGTTAAATTTTGTTAGCTTATGTTTCAGTAAGAGGCCACTAATCTGCCGTAGATAGCACAAGTCTGATGGGCACAGCAATGGCTGCCCATGAGCATCTGAAAATTTCCATCAGCTCATTCGAAACATTGGGAAGTTGTTACTTCTTACCAGTACTACAACTTGAATTTAGAAATCTACTGGTGGAACTGGCACAGGAAGAGAATCAGAAACTGTGTTTATTTCTCAAGGATCCTTGGCCAACGTGGCACAAGAATCTCTTAGGATATAGGTGAGAACCCTAATTCGAGAGTGGGAACTCTTACTCTCCTAACTGACTAGTTCAACAAACTCGACAACCCTCATTGGCTGTACAATTCTCCTATATATACCTCCCCTAACTAGTAACAGATTTTTCCCGCTCACTTTCCTATCTCAGTTCCTATTATAGTTACATTGACATTGTCTGTTGTGTTTACATCATGGGCTCCCTGGCCCATTTCCCTTTGCCTTTGATCATTCCTCCTAACATAGACCCTTTTAATCAAAGGGCCTCTACCAATACTCCCCTCCAGAGCTTTCACCTTGTCCTCAAGGTGAGACAAAGGAAATTGATGCAGCAGCTTCTGTACATCCTCCCAGGAATCTTCACAAGGTGGCATCCCCTCCCAACGTACCAGGACCTCAGCCTGCCCGGCTTTGCTGTAATGGAAGACTAAGCGAGCCTGCGGCCGAACCTGCAAATCCATTTCATCAGATAATTCGGATGGTAAGGGGAGTGGAGTACAATGTGGCGGCAGTGCCTTCTTCAACAGGCTAATGTGGAACACCGGATGAACCCGGCTGGTAGGAGGTAAGGATAAACGATAAGCAACCTGGCCAATTTGCTCTTGTACCTGAAAAGGTCCATAAAATCGAGGTTGAGGCTTCTCATTGCGCTTGGCTGCTAGGGAACGCAGTCTATAAGGTTGGAGTCTCAGGTAAGCCCAATCTCCAACTTCAAATTGCACCTCACGGCGGTGCTTATATGCATACTGCTTCATGCGATGTTGAGCTTGCTGGAGATTCCTCTTTAATTCATCCAACAAGTTGTCCTTATGCTCCTGTAACTCCCTTACTGATTCCAACTTAGTGGGGTAAGTGTCCCCCCGAATCAACAAGGGCGGGTCACACCCATATAAGGCCCGAAAAGGTGTCATCTACGAGGAGGCATTGTAGGTGGTGCTAAACCAATACTCTGCCCAATCCAAACATACTGTCCACTGCTTTGGCTGAGAGTTGACATAGCAGCGGAGGTAGGTTTCAAGGCAGTGGTTGACCACCTCTATTTGGCCATCCGTTTGCGGATGATAAGCCGTGCTGTACTTCAACTTTGCTCCTGCTACATGAAACAATTCGGACCAGAAACGACTTAAAAAGATTGGGTCTCTATCCGTCACAATGGAATGTGGGAATCCATGTAATTTCACCACCCCACTAATAAACTGCTGAGCCACCTCTGGTGCAGTAAAAGGATGCCCCAACGCAAAGAAATGGGCATATTTTGTCAACCGATCTACCACCACCATGATCACATCTTTCCCCCGCGATTTTGATAGACCAATGATAAAATCCGTGGAGACTTCACTCCAAACCTGCTGAGGAAGAGGCAGTGGCTGCAGCAAACCCCCAAGGGACAGAGAGTCATATTTGCACTGTTGGCATGTTGCACGAGCTGCCACATACTGTTTGATGGCACTGCGCATACCTTTCCAGTCAACTACCGCGGCAACCTATTTGAAGGTCCGCAAAAAACCCGAATGACCACCCACCGGGGAATCATGAAACTCGTGAAGAAGAGTAGGAATATGGGGTGAAGTGTGAGGGATTACCAACTTGCTGCTGAAAAACAGCTTCCCACCGTTGCAAGAGTACCCCGAAAATGTCTCGGCATTGTCTTGTACCCCTTGCCTCAATTGCTGTAAATCTGAATCCCGGGCAGCTTCCTGCTCCAACGCTGCCCATAGCCGTGATCTCACCACTGATAAGGCAGCAAACATCATCTTGCGGGACAACGCATTAGCAACCCGATTCTCCAAACCTGGCTTGTACTGGATTTCAAAATCCAACCCCATGAGCTTGGTCATCCACTTAAATTGATCCTCCCCCAATGCTCATTGTTCATTGAGGAATTTCAGACTTCGTTGAACGATACGTATAATGAAATGGTGGCCTAAGAGGTAGTGACGCCATTTTTGAACTGCAAGGGCAATGGCCAATAACTCTCTTTCATAAACTGATCTAGCCTGATTCCTAGGGGACAATGCTTGGCTCAAAAAAGCAATGGGTCGCTGATCTTGAGACAAGACAGCCCCTATCCCGTTGCTGGAGGCATTAGTTTCTAGCACAAAAACCTTGGTAAAATCTGGAATGGCCAAAACAGGAACGGTGGTCATGGCTGTTCTGAGTTTCTCAAAGGCCTCTTGAGCTTGTGGGCTCCATTGGAATGCTTCCTTCTTGGTCAGATCTGTGAGCAGCTTAGCAATAACTTCATAACCCCTCACGAACCGTCGATAATAGCCGGTTAGACCTAGAAATCCCCTCAATGCCTTCAGATTCTTTGGGATAGGCCACCTTAGAACAGCATCTATCTTCCTAGGATCAGCTGCGACACCTTCTGCTGATACTATGTGGCCCAAATACTCCACCTTGGACACCCCAAAGTCACATTTCTTGCGATTCACTACAAGTGCATTGGCTTGCAGCAACTCAAACACTTTCCGCAGATGCTCAATATGTGATTGGATGTCCTTGCTATACACCAAAATGTCATCAAAAAACACTAATGCAAACCTTCTTAGCACCGGTTTCAACACCTCATTCATAAGAGATTGAAATGTTGAAGGAGCATTGGTTAGGCCAAACGGCATAACCAGAAATTTGTAGTGGCCCTCATGGGTACGGAAGGCTGTCTTCTCGATATCCCTCAACTTCATACGACTTTGGTGATACCCCGCCTTAAGGTCTAGCTTCGAAAAAATAGTGGCTCCAGCCAACTCATCAAGTAGCTCATCTATAACCGGTATAGGGAATTTATCGGGGATGGTGATCTTGTTAAGAGCACAGTAGTCGACACAAAAGCGCCAACTCCCATCTTTCTTCTTAACTAAAATGATGGGACTAGCAAAAGGGCTAATGCTGGGTCTAATAATCCCAGATTTGAGCATGTCAGCCACCAAGCTCTCTATTTCCGCCTTTTGATTGTGTGGGTACTGATAAGGCCTTAGATTGGGAATGAAGGCACCTTCCCTAAGGTTGATTGCGTGATCATGCACCCAGGCTGGCGGTAACCCAGTTAGGGCCTGGAACACTCCTTCAAACTCGTCTAGAACCGGCTGTAGCTCACTCGGAATCAACCCTGTAACCTGTCCCTCTTGCTCCAACTGACACAACTGAACCATCAGGCCCTATCCTTCCTCTTGTATGATCTTGCGGATGGACTTAAAAGAGGAGCCCCTTCTGCACAATTCAGGACCTCCCTTAAGGACAACCCTCTTTCCCTCCCAACTAACCTTCAACGTGGCTTCTTTAAAATTTGCCCAAATATCCCCCAAGGTTTCCAACCAATCCAATCCCAAGACTACCTCAGCCCCATCTAATGGAAATAGGAAGAGTTTATGCCGTACCACCAATTCTGGAAGTTGCAAATCCATTCCCTCACACGTTCCTTGACTCTTGAATTGGTGACCGCTCCCCAACTTCACCCAAAAAGCTGTCGTAGCTGTTACTGGTAGTCCCATATCCTCCACTAGTTGTTGAGAAATGAAATTATGAGATGCCCCTGTGTCTATCAACACCCGAACACGTGTCCCCTGTATCAAGCCCCACAACCGTAGTGACTTGGAGGTGGATAACCCTACAAATGTCACTACATCTAGCTTCATATAGTTCCCCTCTAGCTCACCCTCAATTTCCTGGGCTTCCTCATTCCCTTCCTCAGTGATCACTTCATCTTCCTCAATCACCATGTAGCAGTAGTGTTTATTTTTGCAAACATGCTCTGGTGTGAACTTCTCATCACATGTAAAACATAACCCTTTTGCTCTCTTTTCCGTATATTCCTCATCAGATAAAGCTTTAAAACCCCTCCCTGCTGAGCTAATATTTGATCCCATTACAGGTTTAGGAATCGAGTGACTAGCTGCACTAGAGGTTCTAGGGGGTATGCTAGAGTTACCCAAGTTTCCCTTATTAACCCCGCCTCCTCTCCCACTAGGGAAAAATCCAAAACTCTTAGTGGGACCCACATCTCTACCCACCGTCCTTCCCCCCGAGGCCACTTTAAAGAAGACTTTATTCCTACTGTCAACCAATCCAGCCTTATCCATCATTTGAGATAATGTTTCAACAGGATGAAGATTAGTTCCGCCCTTACCTCCTCTTTCAACCCGTTGAAGAAAATGGCCTTGCAATATTTCCTCTCATGGATCTTCAATTGCCCAGCACATGCCTCGAACCTCGTCCTATACTCCTGCACTGATCCATCTTGCTTCAATGTGAATAGGACACTATACGGGTCGTAAGCCATTGCCGGTTCGAACCTCTGCATTAGTGCGCCTTTGAACGAGTCCCAATCATCCCCCTCGTTCTCTCCTTGCCACCAATGGTACCATGAGAGAGCCTCACCTTCCATTGCCATCATCGCAGCGGAAACCCACTCGTCTTCCTCCATCTCTCTCATCGTGAAGAACCTCTCCGCTTTCTGCAACCATGCAAACGGATCCTCACTGTAGAACGGTGACAGGTCCAGCTTCTTCCAGTTACTCTTCTGCCGCCACCATCGCTGATCTCCATTGGCGCCAGCGCCATCCTCCTCTTCTTGGTTCTCACGCACCCTCTCACGGTGAGATGCGGCAGAACTATCGTCACAATCCGTCCTCTGATCGCATCCCCGGCCACGCTACCCTGTGTCCCGTCGTGGAGGCGATGATCCCTGTCGCAACAACTCTGCGATCTAAGTGGATACTCGTTCGTGCTCCGCTTTCGCTTCTTTGCGATCGGTTCTTGCCTCTACCAACCACTCCTTGAGTGCGTCACGATCCTTTTGCACCACTTCTTGCAACGCCGACACTGCTCGTTCCACCGCTTCTACCCTCGCTTCCATCTTTGATTTCACCATCAAGAATCGCCCCTAGGACCAAAACCGGACTCTAATACCAGTTGGTGGAACTGGCACAAGAAGAGAATCAGAAATTGTGTTTATTTTTCAAGGATCCTTGGCCAATGTGGCATAAGAATCTCTTAGGATATAGGTGAGAACCCTAATTCGAGAGTGGAAACTCCTACTCTCCTAACTGACTAGTTCAACAAACTCGACAACCCTCATTGGCTGTACAATTCTCCTATATATACCTCCCCTAACTAGTAACAGATTTTTCCCTCTCACTTTCCTATATCAGTTCCTATTATAGTTACATTGACATTGTCTATTGTGTTTACATCATGGGCTCCCTGGCCCATTTCCCTTTGCCTTTCATCATTCCTCCTAACATAGACCCTTTTTAATCAAAGGGCCTCTACCATCTACTCAAATAAACATCCATCCCAGACATTTTTTTCCCCATATTTATGAATTAAGTAGTGTTGCAATTTAGAAGAACTTACTTCATTACTCTTTGGTGCTAGGCATACAAGTACTCCATTTTTAACAGATTTTATGGTGTTGGATGAAGTTAAATTTGCAGTCATACTCCACCAATTATTAAAAAGAGAAGGATACGTCCAGAACAGCACGAACGACTGCAGAAGTTTAAAAAAGAAAGTTAAAATGCTGAACACATGCACATATAAAGAGTGCACAACACACACACACACACACACACACACACACACATATATATATATATAGAGAGAGAGAGAGAGAACACAAACACCCACATAGATAATATAATCTAAATGGAAATTATGTAATGTATGTTGAACTGGCCAACAAGGACAGTAAGAATGTAAGACAATTACATAGACCTTCCATTTAAATCTCAATATAAAATAAAAAGCTTATCTTCTATGCAATTTTGTTAAACCTCAAGCAGCTCTATGAAATTTCCTAGATATATTAAGCAAAATATGCATTGGATAAACCCTCTTCTCTATCTTTTCTCACTTATTGGCCAGATAAAAAGCCTCCTTTTGCCTTCTGTTTATATTTAAAATGTGTTTTACCACTGTTCATCAAAATTTCCAGCTCCAACACTGGCAACATTCAAGAGATGCCAATAATATGAGGTAATTTCATGTTGTACAGCTGATCTTTTAGCCTCCAAATACAGGGACAAAGAGGTCCTTTTACCCCATTCATGTCATACAGCTGATTTTTCAAAATATTTCATGGGGCTCCAGCAGTGGGTATGCAAAGAGTTAGGCGAACTCTACATAGTTGATGTGTCTTGCTTTTCCTGACATTTGTAATATGTTATCCTCTGTTTCTCTATCTCATTACTATCTACCCTTCTTATCCAAACTAATTTCTTCTTTCATGAAAATAAGAAGTTTCTTATACGCAAATCATGCCCAAAGAACGATGAAATGAATACAAAAAACCTACCATCAGGCCACCCAGAAAGCCATCAAGCAGCACTCGATTCCAGGAGTCAAAATAAGTGTGGATTGAAAATTTTGCTTTGGCTACAAGCCCAACTGAAGTAATTGCCATGAGAAGCAAGTAAAAGACAAATCCTTTCAAGCCTGTAAACCCCAAAATTCCAGCAACAACTCCACCAATTATGGACAAAAATGTTCGGCTGCAAAGGAGACAAAGAAAATAAATTTTGATTGAAAACCTTAGACAATATTAAACATTTTGTTTCATTTTTTTTTCTCCCTTATTCTCCTTTCTTTAACAGTGCTTTATATATAAATGTAATGCACTCAGGTGACAATTTCATGCAGATAGAACCACACAATGCCATCCACCACCCCAAACAACTTTGGGTCCCCTACTGTTCCATAAGCAAGCAGAGAAAGAAAGGAAGAAAAGTATTCCTGCTGTTTGGTGGTCCACCCCACACACAATGCTCCTTGCTATGTGTATGTATTCAATATAGTATTAAATCTATCGACAGTCAAACCAAACCTGTAATAGATAATTTTCATGTTGCTTTGCATATTCTCAGCATTAAAAGTCAGTAGCTCATTCACTCCATTGCTTGATTTCTTCTCCGATGAACCTGACTCCGAATGTACAGCCATAATATCTCTACCTTGTCTGATTCGATTATATTTCTGTAAAGAGAAACAGAATCAAATGACTTTGGGTAGAAATAGTGGACGAGTTTTTAAATAAATATCCAGAACAATTGCGCTGATGTTAATAACAGGTAATTTCAAAGAGGCATGCCCAGACATGAACATGATTCACAACAAAGTAACCTAAGTAAGCACAAACAAGATACTTCACACACTCGTGCGCGCATGCACACACATACAAATCCTCCCAACATCCACCTAGAATAATTTCCTAACTTCCCAAATTGCTTAGTCACAAAGTCTGCATACCTCCATTCCACCCACTTAACATAATAATAAAAAAAAAAAAAAAAGGCAGAGTGCATCATATATATGCAAATGACGATGAGCAAAAATAACTAAAACATAATTTCCATTCAAACACAACTACGATTTAGGGTTTGGGGGGTTATATAGTTCAGCAGCTTCAGCTAAACTTGTGGTTCAAGTTCAACGATAAACATTGAGAATTCAACACCAACATTCTGCTATGTACTTGCTATTCACCGAAAAAAAAAGCCAATGTTCAAATTTCAACATGATTCATTCACGAGCATAAATTTTGTCAAAAGGCAGCACTTGACTATATATTAATAATTTAATTGAACACAGAATTATGAGAAAAACAGGTTCCGTTAGATTGCGAATTCAAGAGGCTCGTGATTCGTATTGGATTAGATTTTTCAATTAAAGAAGTACATCGGCGTAAGATCCTTGTTAAACTAACTGGATCGAAACTCCAAAGGAGGCATTATGAGATTGGCATAAACAGTAGGAAGAAAATTAGAGAAAGAAGAGTTGGATTGGAAGAAGAGCTTACCTCGTTGTTGGTTTGTTTAAGGTTGTTGATTTGATGCACTGCGATTACACTGAGAGAGAGAGAGAGAGAGAGAGAGGGAGAGAAAGGGAGCGAGAAGCTCAATAACTAAAGTCTCGACTCGAGTCTCAACCCGATGGCCCTCTCCGATCTTCTTCGTTTATCTCAATATATTTTAAAGGTTTAATTATTTTATAAGTTTTTATAGGTTTAATCATTTTACACGTTTTTATAATTTTACTCAATTTTTAATTAAATTTTTATAATTTAAAAATTTATAATTAAATCTTTAAATTATATAAATTTTTTCAATCAAATTCCTTCATATATTAACTATGACAAAAATATTAAAATTAACAAAATATTCTTTGAATATTCTCTAAATACTCTTGACTTTTTTACCGTCAAATCTATATCATAAGTTCACTCACATAGGATCCCCCCTCTCTCTCTCCTCATCTTCCTCTATTGTGAATTCCCACTTTCCCTCACCACCACCACCACCGCCACCACCACCATCATAACTGCTTCTCCTACTCCATCCTTTGGCGTGCCACCAACTCCTTTTCCCCTTCTCCGTTTCTGCCACCCTCCTCCTTCCATCCAATTGTTTGGTGGTTTGTGAGTTTGAGGTCATGGTGGCTAGGTAGCGGTGCTGGGCGAAAGTGGCGATAAGTTGACTCGGTGGAGTGGCTGGGAGGAGGAGAATAGGCTACAGTGATGGTGTTCTGGTGGTGTAGTTCAAGCGGTTTTGGGGAATCTCTTCCTCATGATTGAAATTTTCCTTTTTTTTTATCTAATCTAGGTAATTTTTGACTGGTTGATTTTGCCTTTATGTGGATTTTATTTTGATTTTGAATTGTTGATGGGTTATGTCATGCTGAAGAATGAATCTTTAACTTAAGACTAGAATTGTTTTTGGTTATGTTAGCACTTGAAGGTTGAATTTGGTTGTCATATGCTTATTGTATGTCGCTTTAGAGTTGTTGAAGATAATACATCACACTAGCAATGCAGGAAAATAGAAAACGCAGTGGGCTTGAAAATGGCTGTAAAGAGAGTTTTGGGGGATAAAAGGAAATTTTAGTGTGCATCATAGGTTGAGGGTTTATGGTATATATCATTAAATCTTTGTCATTGGATGATGCGATACATGGCGCACCATATTTGAGATAGTTTATCATAAAATGCACCTTACACATCAAACATTTTTGTAACAGAAAATAACTCCAAAGACTTAATTAGAAATTTTTACTTAATCTAAAGACTCGATTACAAATTTTTAAACTATAGGGACCTAATTAAAAATTGAGTAAAATTATAGAGATTCATAAAATAATTAAACCTATTTTAAATTTATAACTTTACGTGGCATATGTATAACATGCGAGCGACTATTGTCATTCCCTAATATCTATTGTCACACCTTTTTAATTACATTTATTTTGATTTCCTTAAAATGTCCCTAATTAAAATTTGGCAAAAATTTAGATTGAGTTTCTTGTATTTATTCTATTTAATTATCAAATCAAATAATGTGCTCATTTTTTTTTTTGAGAAAAGTGTATAATTTTAAATTTTAAATTATTTATTCCAAAAAAAATATCCACATGTCATTCTTTGATTTTAAGAATTGGTTAAAACGGATATAATAAATTTGATACAAGTCTTGTCCTTAAAATTTCTATCTATTGTTACTCTCACATTCTAAATTATATTTAATAATTATAGCAATTAATATTAAATATAAAAATTAACTATTTTTAATTTAATAAGTGTAAAATTTTAAAATAAAATTAACCTATCAAATTAAGCCCATATTAAAGCCTGAATTGTTTACAAAATAAATCAAAGTTTTTGTAGTAGAATCCTATTTAATACTTTTCCTGATACAATATTTCTAGGTACTTACCTTCCTACACACGTGTCTCCTATATTACTACTCTTATTAACTCTTAGTTTCTTTTGAGTGGTTTTTCCCCTTTTGAGTGCTTGCAATCACTTTTTTGATAAAAAGAAAGTAAGATTCTTTTCACTCTTTGACACCAAATAACATTACAAGATGTATTACTTCCACTTCATATATATTTTAGATATGAGCTATTTTTATTTTTCAATTTTTGAGAATAAAACTTATTTTAAATTTTTATCTACTGCCAATCTCTTATTTTTAGTGTTTCCATTGTTTTTCTTTCGGATAGTAGCATAATACTTTTAAGGAGGGCTAGTACCCGGTGTCTTTGTTGTTTTTGGGTCTTTGACCTTGTTTACTCATAAAAAATGTAATTAAATATAAAAATTGACTATTATTATTTATTATTATTATTATTATTATTATTAAACTCTTAACTAAGTACAAAAAAGAAATTCTAACTAAATCTAATAATTAACTTGTATAAAAAATATAGTAAAATGAAATTTAAATAACTTATCAAGTTTGATCAAACGAAAATATAACACTCTCTTCATGTCACATTAAAAATAGTTAATTTTTAATGTTAATAGGTTAATTTTATTTTAAAATTATTAAATTAAAAATAGTTATATTTTGTATTTAATATTAATTAGTATAATTATTAAATATAATTTAGAATATGAGTGTGGTAATTGAAAAAAAAAATTAAGACAACTTTTAAATAGGGACATTATAAGAATATCAAAATAAATGCAACTAAAAGGATGTGGCAATAACAACTCCCATATAACATTATGGTATAAAAACTTTAGGGTAATTAACAATTACATCCTTAGGTTTCAAAATATAGCACTAAACTTCAAACTTGTATAAATATCACACTACTCCCTAAACTTGTATAAATATTATACTACACCCCAAGTAGGTGGCTTCTAACAATAGGGACACAATATTTGGGTCCATGATGAACCCATTTTATATTAACTCTTAGATTTCATTTAAAAATATCAACGATTGAGATTATATTTCAAGTTTTTGTATCTTAATTATTCTCATTCCACAATTTCATTATCCTTGTTTCTGTACCACCACACACACCACTAGCCTCATTCATGATAACACGACCCCGCTACATCACAACTCAATTACCTTGATGACGTTGCCCTTCCACCCTTCTACGCCACTTCCTTCTTCATGCTGCCTCCATGACAACCGCCACCAAATATTCGTCCTCTCATCGCTGCAACCCCAGCTTCTCCGCCACCTTTCACTAATGGCTAAGCAAGCATGCCAAAGAATACTAATGATGGTTGAAATCAATTGAATAAACTATCATTAAAGAGGATGAAGCCACAATTCAAGCACCCCCTTTCATTATAATCTGAGAATTACTTAGTTATTCATCTACTTTTCTCAACTTAGAGTTTCTTTGTTATTTTTTTATTTTTATAGTTAGATTTTCTGAGGAAAAGTGGGTTATGTATGCTCTACAAAAGAGTGTGAAAATTTGTGATGGTATTGTTCCTACGGGAGTTTTGTGTGAAACAGTAATTAGTTAAAGGTTGCTTAATGTTTAGTGTTATGGCACTATCATCCTATATAAGACCCTGTATCTATCTTCACTTCACAGCCCCAAGATAAGCTACCCACTCCTCTATCAAGTATGTAATTTGATAATTAAAAAAATTGGACTAAAGGTGGTTGTGGTGCAAAAGAAGCCCATGATAGTGTAGAAAAAGGGAAAATAAAATTGGGGAGTGAGAAAAATTAAGCTACAAAATCTTGGAATACAATGTTAGCCCTTTGTGAATGGTGGCCGAGAAGAAAGGGTCGCAATAGGAGAAGGAATATTTGGTGGTGCCTATCGCAAGGGTGGCATGGAGAAGGAACTAACATAGGAGGGTGAGGGGGCAATATCATCGTGTAATATCCCATGGAATTTTCTTATCGTTTTTCGCCTAATTGTTCGGTTTTTATCAAATAATTGCGATTAATTAAAAATCGACTAAATATTTATTTAGGATCAATTAATTAGCAACTAATTGAGTTTAGATATGAGGAAATTAGGTTAGAAGTATAGAAGTTTTCATAAAAATTTTCTTGAAACCGATTTACCGATTTAAAGATTACGGTATTTTAAACTGTCAGAACCGAACTAATAGGATTTTACACCTTATAACCCTACATTAAGTGGCTGAGAACTCAGCCACTTAATCCATGAAAATGGCGCAAAGAAGGCCACAAAGAATGAAGAGGGTTGGCTGAATTTCAGCCTTATATTTTTCAACCAATCACATGACAAGATTACACCTACCTCCTCAAAGCCCCACCAACATATTCCTTTCTTTCCTTCAGCCAAATTATGTGCCTCTTCTCCCTTTGCTTCAGCTCTCTTCTTCTCTTCTCCACTCACCCAATTCCATCCAACCTTCAAGCTCAACCAAGTTTTATTGATTCAAATTCCAAAATCAAGCCAAATCACATAGAAAGAGGTAGAGGTTCAATTCTTGTCTTGCTATTCTGATTATGGGTGGCTAGTGGTGGCTTTATTTTCTCAATTTTTGATGTGATGATTGAATGATTATGATGATATTTGGCTGGTTTGTTGGCTATTTGTGATGTTAAAATCGATTAGGAAGTAAGAAAGGATGAAAATAGGAAGTGCTGAGGGGTTGGAGAACCAAAAATCCTCAATAGTCCGTACGGCGGAGTATATGGCTCCGCCTACCGCCATTTAAATTTTATGAAACCATTTTTACATGAAACTAGACATTCACGGCTTTCTATACATATATCATATAAGGCCATTGGATTAGTATTAAGAGAGATATAAATTTTGGAAATTTGACCTAGGTTTTTGAGTTTGATTCTGGGCAGACTAGGTTGTTCAGGGTAAAACTCGCCCTATAATACTTGGAATTGAATGAAATTAACTTTGTTAGAAAGCTTACACATAGGAGAATATCTCATAAAAATTTTAGAGTTAGATAAGGTCCCGTTTACTCCCAGTAGTCCGAGAACATTGCCCTATATCCAAACCAAGCCAAAACAGGGTAGTTCAAGAAGGTCAAATTTCGGGGCTTATAACTCGAGCCCTACTAAGGCAAATGAATAGAACTTTTTGCATATGAAAGGTTGTCCTGTTAGCTTTAATATGAGACAAATTTCATATAATTTTAATCATTTTTCAAATTTTAGTGGATTTTTACTTTTAAGTATGTAATTCTGGCCAACTACAGGGCAGGCCGAGATAAAACCTAAATAACCTGAGCTATATTTATCAAAATTAGATGGGACTAAAGAGGTTAGAAAATAGACACATAACACTTTAACATATCCAAAATTCAGGTCCAGATGAGTTAAATAGAAATTTTGGCTTGAGTTACAAAAATCGGGTTGAATGATTGTGCTGAGGCAGTAATCCTGTCTTAATGTAACTAATGCTCCTATGAGTTCAATGTTTGAATTATGAATGGAATGTTATGACTTCTATGAGAAATTGGTGTTCTGAGTACTAACACTATTCATGGAGAAGCGAAAACGTTCCGTTATGCTGCCGAAATTTTGGTAAGACTTATGCATGAGTTATAAGATACATGTGAATTTTCAAGAAAGTCATAAAGGTTATGTTATGATGAACATAAGGATTATATTATGATGAAAGTTCCATGATACTTGGGCCAGCCCCAGAATAAAGTTAAGGGGAAGAGATCGGTGGGGAGGTCGGGGAAAGCAAACCCGGCATTCTAGTATAGGAACGAGCTCGATCTTGAAAAGTAGACTATTACCCAAGAGTCTAAAATGGCCAAGAACTCCCAGGGGACCAAGTAATGGAAAAGTTTATGAAGAAAAGTTCAAGAATAAGTTTTGTATGATTACATTAAATGCATGATTACATTGAATAGTCATTACAAGTTGTTTACAGTTTGTCTGTTATATTTATTTACTGTTGTATGTTCATTCTGCTCATTATTCTGTGTTTTACCATTAGTAGTCTATTCTATTTTTTATGTTATCTTAAGTAAAACTGAACTTTGCCTCGAATCAAAGTTTTCTTAAACTTATTGAATATGGATAGTTCAGTTTGATCCCATATTTTTATAATTAAACAAAAACCGAGGTAACTGAGAATGAATATGATGTCAGTTAAACACCATACGCGAACCCTACTGAGAATTTCTTTAAATTCTCACCTCGTTTTGTATTTCCGCATCATTCTCAGATGCTGGTGATGGACCCGATTCCTAATCTGCAGCTCCACCAGGACCCCGAGTGGGACTCGTTATGCATAGCTGGCTCCTGCCATTTCTGTCCTTACTTTTTAGCAATAGGAATTTTGTTGTTCCTTTATTTCACTCTGCTTTTGAAATATATATATAAATTGAAGCATTGGCTTCCAACTTATATATGTATATATATAACCGATGATATATTTCATGTCTTTATTCTTTTCTGTGGTGCTTTTTTTTACTAAATTCTGTTACATTTATAAAGCACCCTGTTTCGTAGGTATATTCGTCAAACATATACATATATATTAGAGAAAAAGAGAATGTAATATAATGAATACTACTATAGACAGAATGCTAACATGGTAACGCAACTTAACCAATTTCATGCTATGACTTAAGCATAACATTAAGTTGGTAGGGTGTTAAACATCGTAGTAGTTGAGTTTGTGTTGTCGTGAATGAGACTGGTGGTGGATTGATGGTGTGTGTGGCAATGTAGAAATAGAGAGAATTAAATTATGGAATGAGAATAATTAAGATGCAAAAATTTAAAATACAATTTCAACTATTGATTTTTTTTTTTAATGAAATTTACGAGTTAATATTGAATGGATTTATCATAGACCCAAATATTGTGTCCCTATGTTGAAAGCCATCTACTTGGGATGGAGTATAATATTTACATAAGTTTGGGATAGAATGCAATATTTACACAAATATAATATTTAATGCTATGTATTGAAAGTTCAAGGGATGTGATTGCTATAATATCCCCATATAACGTTATAGGAAATGATGAAAACGTCATTGGGCAAATTTTTATTATTTATAGCCTTGCCCCTGAATATTTTTTAAAATGACATTTAGGTCCTTATATCAATTGAATTAGCTGAATAAGGTCCTTATATCAGTTAAACACCATACGCGAACCCTACTGAGAATTTCTTTAAATTCTCATCTTGTTTTGCATTTCTGCATTATTTTCAGATGCTGGTGATGGACCCGATGGCCACTCTTTTTATTGAAGATTCCTGATCTGCAGCTCCACCAGGACCCCGAGTGGGACTCGTTATACATAGCTGACTCCTGCCATTTTCGTCCTTACTTTTTAGCAATAGGAATTTTGTTGTTTCTTTATTTCACTCTGCTTTTGAAACATATATAAACTGAAGCATTGGCTTCCAACTTATATACGTATATATATAACCGATGATATATTTCATGTCTTTATTCTTTTCTGTGGTGCTTTTTTTTATTAAATTCTGTTACGTTTATAAAGCTCCTTATTTCATAAGTATATTCGTCAAACATATACATATATATTAGAGAAAAAGAGAATGTAATATAATGAATACTACTATAGACGGAATGCTAACACGGTAACGCAGCCTAACCAATTTCATGCTATGACTTAAGCATAATATTAAGTTGGTAGGGTGTTACACATCACAGTAGTTGAGTTTGTGTTGTCGTGAATGAGACTGGTGGTGGATTGATGGTGTGTGTGGCAATGTAGAAATAGAGAGAATTAAATTATGGAATGAGAATAATTAATATGCAAAAATTTGAAATACAATTTTAACTATTGATTTTTTATTAATGAAATTTAAGAGTTAATATTGAATAGATTTATCATAGACCCAAATATTGTCGCTATGTTGAAAGCCATCTATTTGGGATGGAGTGTAATATTTACATAAGTTTGGGATAAAATGCAATATTTACACAAACTTAATATTTAATGCTATATATTGAAAATTCAAGGGATGTGATTGCTATAATATTCCCATATAACGTTATAGGAAATAATGAAAACGTCCTTGGGCAAACTTTTATTATATACAACCTTGCCCCTGAACATTTTTTAAAATGACATTTAGATTCTTATATCAATTAAATTAGCAGAATAAGGTTTTAAATGAAGCAGAACCATGTAGCGGAAATGTAGAAACCCAATTCTTGGCCAATTGGGCCACAGAGGTGTCCACATGTGAAATGACGTGGGATGCCCCAGGCTTGTTTAAAATTACGAAAATGCCATTAGCCATGGAAAACAGAAAATAGAAGGCCCTAAATTTGCAAAATATTTAAGTTACATCGTTAATCGATTTATTCGATTTTATTGAGTTTGTAAAGTTAATTAAAAGTTAATTAAAGGTTAACTAGGAGTTGATTAGAAGTTAATTAGAGAGATTAGGACTAAGAAGAATTAAAATAAACATATAGAAACTCTTACCAAACTATTTAGTAATGTTTTGCCGGTTTGAAGAAAATCAGTAGAGATTCGGTATTTTAAACTGCTGGAATCGAATTAACTGAATTTATTACACCAAAACCCTAAGTTTAGTGGCTAAAAATTTAGCCACTTCATCCCCTAAGGTTGGCACCATGTCAACCACAAAGGGAGAGGAGAGATTTGTTCAACTCATCACCACTCACTTCCAACCAATGAGAACCAAGCCTTCCAACTACCCATAGCATAACAACTTCATTTTTCTTCCTTTCTACTTCAAACCCAATTCTGCTTTCTCTCCTTTGCAGATCCCACCCCTATCATTTTCTCTCATCTTCCTTCTCTCCTCACTTCACCTCTTTTCCATTCCCAAGCTCCAAGCAAACCCAACATCAAACCTCTCCATCTAGTCAAGCTATCCTTCAATCTAGAGGTAGGATTCACTCCCTTTATTTGGTTTCTTATTAATTGGTGGCTATTGGAGACTCATCCATATTCATGTATTTGACATCATATTGAGTCTATGTATATGTTTATAGCTGGATTATCGGATATTTAGTGGGTTTTGGTGGATTGATTGATTAAAGAATCAAAGAGGGAGGCAACCAGAGTGAGTTAGCCACGAGAAACCCTACGGTAGTCCATATGGCAGAGTGTAAGGCTCCACCTACAGCCATTTAAATTTAATGAAACTATTTTTATGTGAAACTATACATCTAGGGCTTTCCAACCATATAAATTATAAGGCCATTGGATTAGTATTGAGGGAGATATGAATTTTGGAAGTTTGACCTAGATTTTTGAGTTTGATTCTGGGTAGACAAGGTTGTTCAAGGCAAAACTTGCCCTATACAACTTGAAATTGAATGAAACTAACGTTGTTACAAAACTTACACATAGGAGAATATCCCATAAAAATTTCAAAGTTAGATTCAGTCTCAGTTGTTGAAATCGCCTTGAGTCTAAACCGGGCTTGAACAGGGCAACCCCAAAGGGTCAAATATCAAAGCTTATAACTCAAGCTCTACTTAAGAAAATGAAGTGGGACTTGTTGCAAATGAAAGTTTGTCCTGTTAGCTTTAATATGATACCAATTTCGTATGATTTGAATTGGTTTTTGATTTTTAGTGAATTTTTACTTTTAGGTGTATAATCTTGGCCAGCTACAGGGCAGGCCAAGATAGAACCCTAATAACTTGAGTTACATTTATCAAAATTAGATGGGACCATAGAGGTTAGAAAATTGATACATAACACTTCAACATATCCAAAATTCATGTCTAAATGAGTTAAAATGAATTTATGGCCTATGTTACAAAAATCAGGTACAATCAAAAGGAAATGGTAGAAAACTAATTCAAGATCAAGGTTATTGAACTTTGTTTGATTATTGGAGCATCTATACCTTGCATTGATTTTTCTGTATGAATGACTATCTGGTTGACTAGTACTAATCACGGGGAAGCAGACTTGATCCGTTATGCTGCCAAATTTTCGGTAAAATTTTATGAAATTATGATAGTTTCTGTTATGAATATTCATGATATGAACATGAAATTTTATATGCAAGGATATATGAAAGTAAATAATGAAGCATATGTATGAGTGCATTCAGCATGTCTATGCATGATTATATATGAGAATGAAAGGATATGAACATATTAAATGTGGATCCTTTCACTTGGAGGCAGTTACGAGATCCCTCCTTGTGAAGGCAGTTAAATAAGATAAGATTAGGTCCCTTCACTTGGAAGTAGTTAATTAGGTCCCTCCTTGTGAAGGCAGTATAAAACTATGAGATCCCTCTACCTTGGAGGTATATGGTCAGATGAGATCCCTCTACATTGAAGGCAAGTGGTCAGCTGAGATCCCTCTATTCTTGAGGCACGTGACTAGAGGAGATCTCTTCAATTTAGAGGCACGTAGCCAAAATGAGATCCCTCCAAAACTAGAGGCACGTGGGTCTCGGCCCTTGCGAGTCAGTACTGTGTGATGACGATCACGGGTGAGCTCACTCCTAGATCAGACTACCCAAGGGCAGTAAAGACTAAAGATTAAAACATATGCAAGCACCCTAGGAACGGCGATACGTAACACCTAGGTGTGCCAAGGAAAGGAAGTTAAAGAAAGTTAAAAAAACACAAGTGCATTTTGCATGAACTCAAGTGAACTTATTTGCATATGCATGATCTGTTCTATTTCTTCATTATATTGGAATTATTATATTTGAATATACTGCAATTATTATTTAAGTTATGAATTGTAAATTTATTTTATAATAACTCTTATATCTTAAGTGTATGAATAAAAGGAACTCTGCTTCGAACAATATATTTTCAAACTATAAAATTGAACAATTTATTTAGCATGATCACCTTCTTCATAATAAATCGAAGCAACTGGAGATAATAACGATGACACTACATGTGATAGTTTAGAGAATCCTACTGAGGATTTAAAATTCTCACTTCTATTTCTGTGTTATCTCCAGATAGCTCGAAAGGTTTCGAAAACGGCTGAAGTTGCTGTGAAATAAGGTCCACTTAGGTAACAGTAACAACTCTTGAGTGCGGTGCTATGACTTAAGCATAGTACTGTACTTAGGAGGGTGTTACAATTGCTAATTACCCCAAACTTTAATTTTGATTCAAATTTTGTTCCTACTTTCATTCAAGTGCTGATTTCTAAAACAACTCTCTTTAGTTTAGTTGTGTCACTCTGTGGTGGTACAACGAGGTTGGATAAGAATTAGATTTCAAAAAGAATTTAATTGATATGCATTATCTTTATAAAATTGTTTTATATAAATATTTAATTATATATTGTTATATATTGCTCCATTATAAAGTCAAATATCATTGCCAACAAAAATAGAGTCAAATATACTTTCGAATTTATCAAGCGATTACAAAGGTATTTAGGAATCGTCCATTAATGGGGCGTTTATTGTTTATTAGGTCATAATTTATAGAGTAGGATGTTTATTATATAATTTTCTGCCTCGGGAAGGCATAATATAGTTTCAAGATATAATCTACAAAGTAGAGACAATAGAACCGTGCTTAGCTTTGAGGTGCCGAGTAATAAGATTCGGCTATATAACCTTTTGCTCCCTTAGGATAGAAGCCACCAGGGAGACTTTCATTACCTGTCCCATATATTATTCGTAATATTTCCTCTGGTGTCCTAGGATATGATAGTGAATGCTTGTCACCGGAAAGAACATTCCTTGTAACCTTGCCCTCAGCACCTCGTTCTCTTGGGACCACAAGACCCTCATCTTTCAAACCTTTGTTTCCTAGCTTGTTCCTAACCACTGAAATATGATCTGTGAACTTTGCCACACTCACTCCATAGGGGATTACAGTCAATGCCTTACGTTTATATAGCAATGCTCGGATAACTGCATCTTGGCCAGACTCTACACCTAAAAGGCCTGCAACAAGCTGTGCATGCAACATTACACAATGTCATTATGTGAATTGGGTGATATGAATTGTTATCGGTAGGGCAGGTAGAATAAGGGTGTAAAAAGATAGATTCAATTTTAATACGTGGTGAAATATAAATTTTTTTAAATAGGTATCCAATCATATATAGTTATGATATTAAAAGTATTTAACTCTTGTTATAATTATCTCGAAAGTAATACGAAAAATAAGATATAATTAGTTGATACTATAAAATATTTTACAGTGAAAAAATATAAATTGTCAACATTCCAAATATTGTCACACACTTTATTTTTTGCTATCCCATTTTAAGCCATATCAAGTAGACATTATAATAGTTACATCTCATTTTTAACAAGTAGGACTTTTGTAAATCTTAAGTACTTGAGTTAGGATAATGGATCATCTCATGTAAAATTTTATATGATTTGGTCATGTGTGAATCTTACCATTGATCCTTGACTCTTGTCATGTGCCATGTCTAGGTTTCACTTTCTTAGTTAATGTTAAAAGTTTATACATGATAAGGTCATGTGAAAATTTCACATGAAGGAATTTATTTCCTTGAGTTAAATATTGATATTTAATCATTAGTATATAATAATAGCATTCAAGATCCCTATAGATGTTTTATATCTACATTGGTGAGAATCTAGAATTTCCTAGTAAAAAGATTTGCTAGTACCAATAAGTTGTAATTTAGGTAGCACCTCTTTGTTCATTTTGTTTAGAGAGTTGTCGACTTTGAGTTAGGAGTTTAATTCTCACTTGCTAATCTATTTCCCATTTCCCTTTAGTTCCATTACGAGCTTCTTAGAATAAAAAGAAAAAAGAATGGAGCTCTGCCAACTTTCAAAAAGAAATACTTATTGTGACTTTTTTTTTTCCTGGATAAGTCTTAAATTTTTTGTCATGCATTTTATAACATATTATACCAAGAGAAATTTGTATAGGCTCTCAAAAGTTTTTTTTTTAATATTACTGTGCATAGTATGTAGATTTTAGAGTCTGTTTGGTTTAGATTCCTTTTAAATGAATTGATATTAGGACAAAGGAAGGGAGCACTTCCTTCTGTCAACTCCCATTTAAAATCATATTTTTTTCGCTGCGTAACACATACTTATTGTTTAACATTTTAACTTTGTAGTACAAAACATTAAATGGTAAATATCATAAATTACTTTTTCTTGCTCCAATGGCAAGACGTACCGAATGCCTCCTACTGCATGATTTTAAAAGGATTTGGTGCATGTTTGTTTTACATTTCAAAATCCTCCAACGACCTTTGAAAAATGTAAAATGAATTTGTACTGTTTGGGTTGCTTTTTACTGCACCTAACTTACTTCTAGAGCTTCAAAATTATTTTAAGAGGCAGAAGAGTCGAAGATACTTTTGCATTTAATTTTTTACTGCACCGACTTCGGTGCGCTTCGCAGTCCAAGGTGGTTAGTGAACCTTGTGATTGTAGCGTATCGGATGGTGTAGATTTGTGAGATGTATTGATATACCAATTATCTATGATGCATTATAGTAATATTTAATTTTAAAAAAATTAAAAAATATAATTAAATATATTTTAAAAATTAATTTTTATACACTAATAATATAAAATTATACTGATAATATAAAATAATTTTATACTATCAATATAATATTATACTGATAGACAGTATAAAATTATATTGACAGAGTAAAATTATACTGATAAAATTTTTATAATTTTTAAAAATTAATTTTTATACATTAATAGTGTAAAATTATACTAACAATATAAAATAATTTTACACTGTCAGTATAAAATTATATTGACAGAGTAAAATTATACTGATAAAATTTTTTGATTATAATGACAGTGTAAAATTATTTTATACTCTGTCAGTATAAAATTACACTGATAGAGTAAAATTATATTGATAAAATTTTTTTATTATAATAATAGTATAAAATTATTTTATACTGTCAGTATAATTTTATATTATCAATATATAATAATTAATTTTTAAAATATATTTAATTATATTTTTAAATTTTCTTAAAATTAGATATTACTACAGTATATCATAAGTGATTGATACATCGATACACCTCATAATCTCACCATTAGATTGCAAGGTGCACTAAGCACCTTGACCAGCGAAGAGCACCGAAGTCGGCGCCTTAATTTACGGTGAGCAAACTGGAATGTTCTTTTTACTGTGTTATCCCTACAAACAAGCACTTACTCTCTTCAACGATCACTTACTTACTGTTTTCAATTCCATTAAAATTATCATTTCAATTTTAACTTTTCTAAATGTAATTCTACTAAAATGTTAGAGTTTGGAGCTTTACCGCTCTGGAAGTGGCATTTTGCAGCTGCGGATTGGCTCCAACATAACCAGTAAGGCCAACATAAGGAATCACATAAGATGCAGTCAGATAGTTGATATCATTGGCGTAGGGATCGAATGGAGGATCAAGGCGTCGCCCAAAGGCATTGTCAATTAATTTGGCAAATATTGCCTTGCTTAAATCCAGCAATGGCCTAGGGAACCCTCTCACCTTGCTCTTTATGGCCCTGCAATGAAAATTATTTCAACTTTAAGGCTTCTTTACTATCATAGATACTTATCCAAAAGCCGCATCAAATAATGTAAGGAAAAACTTTGGTTCACTTCTTTACTTTCTTACTATTTAATTCTCAAATTAACCTATGAAAAGTGGATATTTTTTCAACACAACAGCATGACATAACTTGATTTGAGAATTATATAGCAAGGATATAGAGAACTGGACCCAAATTTTGATCAATAGTAACTATTTTGTCTCTTAAGATTTTATAATTTTTTTTTTTTTGGCCATAAGATAAATTATATGATTGGAGAGAGTAGAGAGTGAACTTCAAATGTCCAACTTCCTGCAAACCAAACTGCAAGGTGACATCCTTGACAAGGGGGCCCAATTTGGCCAATTTGGCACTAATGGGCGGGGGTCCTCCATCTGCCAAGCCTGGATCAACTACATCCAATCCATGACCCAAGGCCCCAAACAAGAAGAACTCAGCCTTCAGGTATTCTAAATTTAGCGCAACTTCAATGAGATTAGCATCTGATCGTGGGGTGGCTGATCTTACAATGAGCATAGGAGAATAAGATCCTGGGAGGAGGAGGGGGAGGACTAGAAGAAAAACAACAAAGGAAGCGGTGGAGGAAATGTTTAGTGCCATGTTTTAGGCTCTTATTCTGGATGATGATGCATATATTGTCAATGAAAGTTAGTTCACATATGCACGTATATATATACATGTAAATAATCTTTTGGGTAATATATTTGTACTCATTTTCAAAACTTATTGTAAACATACAATAAGAGAAAAAGACACAAAATGATGGGTTTATTAACTTTTACTTTTTTAACACCCACCATCTTGTATTTTTCTCTCTTAATATGTATCCATTATGAATTCTCAAAATCTACTAGTCTATTAATTAAGACTCAAAACAAGGAAAGTTTGGCCATATGTCAACTTTTCATGAATTCTATGTCTCCACCACTTTGTAAAAGTTACTATTAAAAGAAATATGTCAACTTTTTATTTATTAAATTTATTTAAAAAATTAAATAATTATGACAAGGTAAATAAATCAATTAAATTAATTATAAATCAAAATCAAAATGAAGTTAATTGGAACATGTGAGAACCGAAACCATTGCCTGAGCATTTGATTCAATTGATTTTATTGCCACTAATCAATTGATTTTGATTTCTTCGAATCATAGTAAAAAGGGTAACTGATGATATAGCAATAATGGTGTTATTCAAGTTGAAGAATATTAAAGATTTCAATTATGATATTTCATTATTTGTTTTAAATATGATTTTGTTGCTTTTTAATTATTAATTTCGGTTGATAATTGAGCGAAATAATAATTGTGTAAATAAATATCAGTTATATATCAAAATCTATTGACTGTATGTTATCATAATCCGTGGATTTAATTACATGTGACAAATTGATATTTTGATGGAAAATAAAATCATTGATTGATTACAAGTTATAAATATATACATGAATATATATAGCATGTACGTTATGGCAATATTGGTCATTCAACATTCATATTTCGATATTATTTTCTTCCTTCTTCTCTTCCATTTTGGATGTGAGAGTTTCAATTTCTTTTATTTTTATAACTTCACCATTTTTGTCCAGTCATTGTTAGTGAAGTTTTTTTCATTCATATTTTTGCTCCTCTTATTTCTTTTATTTTATTTTATTCCTTTACTTTTTTTCATCCTATTGTAGTTACACTTTTATTATTTGCTAATATTCCACTTCTAAAATATTTTGCAAGACTTTCTAATGAAGAGGATTCTTCATTCAAATAAAAATCAGTGTTATCATATTCCTCTTTTCTTTTAAATCATGCATGTCTTTATGCTTTTCTTTTTTTTTTTCTTTTAAATCATGCCTGCATTTGTGCTCCATTGAATAAGTTAATTTCAAATCTCTTTCCATTATTCTTTTTTTTTTCTTCTGATGCATTCATTTTCGTTGATTAATATAAAGTTTTGAATTTCTTTTTGTTTATACTTTCTCCATGTCAATTTCATGTAAACTTTTAATTTCTTTTTATGCAATTTGGGTGAACCTAATAAGTGAACTAGAATCACCATTGCCATTGAGTTTGTTTTTATTTATTGGCATTTTATCTATAATCATCATCATCATCTTCTTCTTCTTCTTTTGCAATATTATTAAAGTGATAGTTACTATTCTTATGTTTCATTTTTCATTTATTTTTTCCATTATATGAAGTGATTACTTTTTAATCCCTACTTTTTTATATTTTTCAATTTTTCTATGTTAATTTTATGTTTTTTTTTTCTATATACAGTGGTGCCCTTTCCTAGAAGGTATTTGATTCAATGTTATTTTCATCTCATTGTATTCATTTGTGTAATACCCAGTTTTTAATAAAATACGTATTTAGAATAAAATATTGGTAATTTGGAACAAAAATAAAAAAATTCATAACTTATATGTTGGGTATTTTCTTTATTTACTTTTAAAATATAAAGATAGTAGAATTAAAATTGTTTAGGTGAATCTTTGAAATGCTTGTTATTTAAAAAAAAAAAAAAACACTTGATGGATCACGGTGCACCATAAGTGATATGATGCACCCTAGACCCCTCCTCTCCTTCTTAGTGCCGCCTGGAGTCTTCTTCACAGACGCACGGCTTTCATTCATTTTTTCCTTTCCGTTGTTACGCTTCCATGCTTTCTCTTTCTCTCTCTCTCTCTCTCTCTCACGTTCGTTTCTCCTTCTTCACCCTCACTCACTCTCAACCTCCAATCATCATCACCACCGTGTGTCTTCCCCTTCCACCGTACCGTCACTAACTTACAGTCTTTCTCCCCGTTCGTCTCTCTCTCACCTGCGTCTCTCTCTCTGCGCCCTCTGTTCGCATTTTGCTTCTTGTGGTGGCTGGGTTCTTGTTTTGCTCCCTTCTAAAATCAACACACATTGGTGAGCTTTTCTCTTTGAAATTAGATGCTGATTTTGTTTTGTTTATAGTTAGAATTAAATTCGAAGGGTATTTGGATTTTTGAGTCTTATGAGGGTGGAGGAGTGAGTGGTGAAATGTTTAAAATTTTAATTTGGGAATTATAGTATAGAATGGTTAAAATATTTTGTTCAATAGGAAGGACACACAAAAATTTAAATTCCTATATTATATACTTGATAGTAGTTCCTAATTAGATTTAATTAAAAAGGTTAGACAGAGGGCAAAGACTAGATTCTAAACCAAATTTATGTTTAAATTGAAAATAATTGTTTATGTATAATTTTAGATTTCTCAGGAAATCAACCTGCAAGTTGAGCGGCCCGAGGACATAGATTGTGTACCTTGACAGTTTGTGAGTGGACAATGCCTTTTTGGCATATGTTCTTTTTATACAATTAATATTAATTTAATTTTAGCAATTACTGACAATTTATTTTTATATATCTAGTTAATTATGCATATTTTGTTTAGTGGTACTACTGTCATATAGTTTAATATATCTACCTATTTGTGAACGTTTATTTTGGTTTTGAAGAAATTTTTCCGGTAAGCAATTGTTGAAAGTTTTGGAAGTTTTTAGAAGAGATTACGAATTGTATAATCGAAAGGACAAGCTCTAATCTTTTGTTTGGATTACTAACTTGATTTGTTGAGTAACTTACATTTTGGAATTTTTAAATTTTGATGAATATTTTTGTTCTTTGAAATCTAATTTGATATTTGTAACTTTAGTTTTATTCATATCTATTATTTTAATTTTATATACCTTGCAAGAGGATTTTTAGTCAATCGGTAGCTAGCGGTTGCTGACGCTAGCCTTGGTGCACCTTGGTTCGAACCCAGCTAATAGGGGTGATGCTAGCTCGGAGCGTGTGTGTGAGGCCTATGCACACTGCCGACTTAGTTAGATCTGACAGGGCTCACCTTTATTTGGAAATAACTTTGAATGTGAAGCCTCCCTGTTTTAGTATTTATGTTTGAAAAATATGTTACTAATTCTATGAAGTGATTTAGTGCTTTTATATGAATAACTTATAATAGTAATTCTTTATTTGCATAATTTAAAATGTTTATTATATATATATATATTGTTAGAGTTTGTCCTCTTATGCTATAGTTTTATTGTTCTTCACTGAGTCGGTTGGACTCACTTATTTTCCCTTTCTATTTCAGATTCTAGTGCTGTACCTATTTTGGGTCATGCAATGGTGTAGAGTGCAGATACTTTTGACCGCCCTTCTATACGTGAGGGCTTTTATCTAGACTTTTATTTTGAAGTTTTGAATATAATTGCCGACTTAGAGTTGTTCCACGATCCACAGACCGAAACCTGTTACTTGTCATTCTTTTTGGATGGAATATGTGCATAGGAACTCGTTTATTTTGTAAACCATGTTTTTTTTTAGCACTGGTTGTTATGGATGTATATGCAAAAATGTGTAAGTAGATAGACATAAATATGTTGTTATTATAATGAATGAATGCCTATATGTCAAATTGGATATATGTGCTAATTGATTGCTGGAACAGGTCTGACTTTTACAGGGAAGCTAGAAAAATAGGGGAGATTCTGTCTGTTTATCACAAAAAACTTGATGTTTAAGGCTTGCTGGAGATTCGTCACCTCCAAGCGCCGGTCACAACTCAGGGTGGGTCGTGACAATTTGAGTTTTGTTTCTTCTACTATTATTATTTTAAGAGTGTTTCACATTGTAATTATTATTTTATTTCCAAATTTCTATATATTTGGAGCTTATTTCCTTTTCAGTTTTTTTGTTAGAAAAAATACAATATCTATTGAAGAATCCCAAATACTATTCTAATTCCTCTCTTATTAATTTGTTTTTTCCTAACTTTGTATCTGTGTTGCATTTGTTGATTTTATTCATAGTCTTTTTTGTTCCCTTCTTTGTATATCATATTTGTTTTCATCTTCTATTCAATTTTTGTGCTTTTTGTTTGAATCCTTGAACTTACTTCTTCTTTTTTTCAATACATTAGTAACATTAGTACTGTTCTGTTTTCATTAGTTGTTCTCTTTTCTATTTCTTTGGTTCTTATTTTTCTATATAATGTTTTTTTATCATTATAATTTTTTTAATTGTGCTGCTGAACAAATACTTAATTTTCATGTTGCTGGTATATTCAACTATATGGAACGTAATATATGGCCATTTTCTTTTTTGAACTATGGACTATATGATGTAGTATTTGTTTTCCAACCCTATTTTTTCGCATCTAAAACTTTTGTGTGTAAGTTTGATAAATGGTAAATTTATAATTCATCATTGTATTCCTTATTTCTTATGTATATTTAATTTTTATAGCTATAGCTTTCTCATATAGGCATAAGAAAATTGATTTTTGACGTTTTATTATTAGAATTGTCGTTATAATTCTTTTATTGTAAATCTCATGTATTTAAAAATTCAATGATTTCTCTTTTTAAATATTCTTTTATTGCAGGAGTTTGATAATTTAGAAAAGAATGATAAATATCCAATAACAATGATATTTATATTGGCAATTGAAATACACCTAAAGTCAAGGTTGTACTACATGCTAGACGCTGGGAACAAAAACTTGGTATCCCATTTTCCACCCAAATTTCATAGATTTATATTAGTGAGTTTGTTTTGAATTTTGTAGAAACCAATAATTATTAATTATTATTACCAATTATTAATTATGCTTCAAAATTCAAAATACAACTTCTTTTCCTTTCTTCCGCTGATTCGAAATTTAAATTTATAAGAACGGAACATTTCTAAGATATGTTGATATATTAATTAATATTGTAGATAATAATTGATTAATTTTTTGTCAAATGATTCATGGCGGTTTATTATTATTATTGTTATGAATCATTATGAATTATGAATTATTAATTATTCTTGCCAAAAATATACTCTCTTTTCCTTTTTTGGTGCTGATTTAAAATTTAAATTTATAAAATACTGAGTTGAAATTAACATATAAATTTTACTTAACTTAATTTACATTAAAATTTAATTTCATTAGAAGATGTACATATTCAAATATTCAAGCAAAAAAATCATTAATTAAAAAATTTTGCAATCAAAATTATCAACAAATTTGTGATTTCGTAATTATTAGTAATATTTTCAAGTATTTTCACAAAATACTTGCATAAGTATATTTTTTAAAAACAATATATAGTCAACATTTTTAATAGTAATTTGATTTTTTTCTTATATTTATTATAAATATTTTAGTAAATATATTTAATGTGTAGGTGCACCTTATAATTATTATCAATTTATAATAAACAAAAATTATTAATTTAGTATATGTTCATATTAAAATTTTAAAATTTTATTTAAGATAATGATATCTGTGTGACAAAAGAATTTAGGAATAGGTGATATTGAAAATATACATTGCAGGGATATGCTAAAGATTTTCATTATACAAGTAATATCTTACCTACCTTATAATTATTATCAATTAATAATAAATAAAAATTAATAAATTAGTATATGTTCATATTAAAATTTTATTTAAGATAATAATACTTTCATAACGAAAAAAATTTAGACATACAATAATTTCTAATATTGATATCTTAAGTGGGTGATAGTAAACATATAATTACATGGAAATATCAAAGATATTTATTATATGAGTAATGACTTACTAGCTTTATAATTATTATCAAAATAAATAAAAATAATAAATTAATATATGTTCATATTGGGATTTTATTTATGAAAATTATGCTTGCATAACAAAGGGAATTTAACGGAAAATAATTTTCTTACTAATATTGACACCTAAAACGAGTGACACTGAACATATAATTGCATTGGAGATGCAAAAGATATTCTTTACACAAGTAATAACTTAGATACCTTATAATTATTATCAATTTATAATAAATAAAAATTAATAAATTAAATATAAAAGTTCATATTAAAATTTTATTCAAGACAACGATACTTGTATGATAAAAGAATTTAGGCATAGACAATTTTCTTAGTAATTAAAATAGATGATATCGAACATATATTTTACATGGAAGATACCAAAAATGTTCATTGCTCAAGTAATGACTTACCTATCTTATAATTATTATCAATTTTTGATAAATAAAAATTAGTAAATTAATATATATTCATATTAAAATTTTATTTAAGATAATGATGCTTACATGACAAAAATGTAATACCCCAATTTAAAATAAAATACTAGTTTATAAAATATGAGTAATAGAAAATTTTAAATTTTATATAACTTAAGTCTTTGGGCATTTCTCTAATTACCTTAATTATAGAATGACAGAGGAATTTAACACTTAGGTGATGATTGTTTTAAAGTTAAAAAAAAAAAAAGAGAAAGAGATAGACCACCAAGACCTTAAGTGGAAGTGTATACACTCGATGGAACTCTCTCTCAACTCACCTCACCCTTGATTTTCCTTCACTTCACCTTGGTTCTGCTTTTGCTCTGCCGCAGGTCTGCTACTTTCTCTGCTGCTATTCAGCCTCTTGCTCCATTGATTTTGGCCCCACTCATCACTGCAAATCAACTCCTCACTTTGCCGCTGGTTGCCCCTTCCTCCGCTGTGGTTTGGCTCTCTTCTCCGTCGCGGTTTGCTTGCCTTTCTACCGTGGTTTGCTTCAAGTTTTACTGTGGCTCCTCCACCACGTCAATTGGGTAATGGGATTCTGATTTGGTTTTATGGTAATTACAAATTCATGTGATAACTTGTGTTAAAATATAATGTTTTTTTTTAAGTTTTGTTTTCTTCTTGTTCTTAATAGATTTATTCACATACTTTGTTTTGAAATAGATTGGATTATTCTAAACTAACCTTTTAGGTGTGAGATATAGACTTTAGTGAATAGTAGTTAGATAGGTGTTAGTAAGGTCTGACTTTATGTAGGAAAATTGACAAAAACAAAAAAATGGTCATTTAAGGGGTTAGAATAATACGATGTTGTGCAGAAAATTATGCAAAAAAAAGGTTTTGGGGGGGGGGGGGGTTCTATTGTTTTTGAGCCCCAAGAAGTATTTGAATCGATTATGGTCCTGGAACATTAGTGCATACAATTGCCAAGTTAAATATTTGCTAGGAAGCAACCCGTTGATGTATAAAGGTGTAGAAAATTCACTTTTTGAACTAAAAAGAGCTAAAATATGTGATTAAAGTATTGGTAACATAGGCCCTTATGTATCATGGAGCAATGGAATAAATTGGAAGTTGATTTTTTTTATTCTTTCAAGCTATTTGTAACAACTATTAGAATCTTATCAAATCCGTTTATAATTTCACTTGGGTCGTAGTTTTAAATTCGGGATAAGTAAGTGGAACCCCAAGACTAGGAATTTGGGAGTTTTTGTGTTTTGAGGCATCTTAGGTTAATTTTTGGCTCTACAAGTTAATGGGCATGTGAATGGTGACTTTTTGGTGCTGGATTCCCTTGGATAGCAACCAAGTCTCAAGACACTATAATTTCCGACCACTTCTCGGTTTAGTCTGTGAGTGATAGTGTATTTATAACTTATTTTCCGTTCTTCTTGTTTTCCTAAATATATGTTTTGACAGCTATTTGTCTTCTAACCGAATCTTTAAAGCTGCTTATAATATTATTATGTTATTAATTTGGTACCTCTACAGGTGGGATAAGTATTTTGAAAGAATTGCTCTCCGATGTTCCTACTTAGTTTAATTATTTCATGTATTGTTAACAATTGATGTATGAAATCTGAGTATCTAAAGGTTTTGAAATTGATACGATGTTTCAAATTGATATTATGAATCTGGACAATAGAAATTACTGACTTTGCTATGATAAGTTTTGAAATTGATTTTTGTGAACTTGATTTCTAAAATAAAGTTATTTGAGAATTCTATTTGGAATTTTGAGTAAATAGTTTTCTTTGCGGAGGGATCTTTAACAGAACTGTACGCTAACGACAATAAACGTTAGTCCTGGGTACACCTTGGTTTGGCCAACCCAACTAGCAGGGGTGTTGCTAGCCCGGCGTGATAGCCCCACGTCCAGCTTTTCTTGTCGATCCTTTGGCATAGGACCGTTGGTGAGATATCTGTTCTCGTTGATCCTTCGGGGACGCCCGTTAGTAAGACGTGTCTGTTCTGTTTTGTTCTGATTCTATAATTGAGACCTCCCCTTTTAAACTTTAAAATTGATTTTATTTTATTTTATTTTTAAAACTAATTTTAACTCCATCTTTAAATGTACTCAAATTTACCCATGTTTGGAAGTATGAATTTGTTGATAATGACTTTTTATTACAAATTTATTGTATTTTCTGCTTTATCATGTTCTGGTTTCACACATGTTTGATTTGGAATATCTTTCGTATATGTATATGTATATTTATATATGAACCTTTTATGAGAGTATCATTAATTAGTTATATTTATTTTATTAAAAACTCGTGCTTGCACTTGTTTCACTCCCCGTTATAAGTATATTATCTCTCACTCAGTCTATTTGACTCACTCCCCACTTTTCCCTCTATTTCAGAGTTAGGTGCAAGCTGCAAGTGACTTGTCTCTGTAATCAAAGGTATAGAAGCTCCGTGAGCTTGTCGCAATCAGTGTGGGCCTCCAGGTTATCAATGTATTTTGATCTATATATAACTGAGTAGTCATATGTAAATATTTTAGTTATGCTCCATAACCCATAGGCGGGGTTTGGCTTCTGCTATATATATATATATAGTTGTAATAGCTTTGGTTTTGAAAAGTGTATCTATCCTTATGTATGTTTTGCATGTTTTGAATTTTGAGGATAGTCTGAGAATGCTAGTTGTTCCTGAGTTTATATTTTGATATTGTTCATATTCTGGTTCTTTGGCTAGTTTGCATCTTTCTAGCTTGTAGCAGGAACCTTTTATACTTTGGGAAATATTCAATTTTTAGGGGATTTTTTATCCGTTTTATAAGAAATTCTTGGGTAGGCTTGCTGGGAAATTGTATTTCCTAAGCGCCGTTCATGGCACCGGTTGGATCGTGACAAAAAATTTAGACATCAAATGATATTCTTACTAATATTGATAACTAAAATAGGTGATATCAAACACATACATTGCATGGGAAATGTCAAAAATGTTTATTACACGAGTAATGACATACCTATTTTATAATTATTATCAATTTATAATAAATAAAAATTAATAAGTAATATATATTCTTAAAAAATTTTATTTAAAACAACGATACTTTATGAAAAAAGAAATTAGTCAAAAAATAGAAAGAGTATATACGACAAATATGAAACAAGTAGTCTAATAGTGAGTAAAAATTATTGAAAGTTAGATAGGTTGTATGCAAATGATGCCTAGTCTTTTCATACGTACATATGACATATAAGTTCAACATTATAATATATGCTTTTTCTATTCATGCTTAAATTTATGTCCTTTAATATTAATAATTTTTTGTTATGAATACAATATGTTATTTTTTATTTAGTTGTTTTATTAATATTTATTAATATAGTCATGGTGTTTGATGTATTGCCATGTTATTACATTTTCTTTAGTTTTAAAAAATATTTTTATATATAAATAATTTTATATTTTACATACTATAAAAATACTGCAATTTTCCGTGCATCGCACTGGTATCTTACTAGTAAATACAAATGCCAACCCTCATCCATATCATTTCTTCCTAGTTACTTGTTTTGTTAAGTTAATTCCAATTCAGAAACAGAAACTTTTTTAGATAAGAATGGGTAAAAATTAGATTTCATCATCTCATTTGTCCCTCATCATTTTGCCCAATAATTTTAAGTTAGCAAGTATTGAACATTTTTGTAACGATTGGAAATTGGAATCGACTCTCAGTCAAATTGCATAATAGTTAATCCCCCACATTATCGATCCTTTTTATATGCTGGTGCAAAGCACGTCCGTAGTTCTTACTTTTTTCATGTCAAGGGACGTGTATCCTTATATCGACGTTCAATTTAAAATTTAGTACAAGATAATACTAATTTTTTATTTTTTATTTTTTGGAAGAACTAAAGTATAGGTTGAGAAAAAACTTGCTCCATTATAAAGTCAAATATCATTGCCAAAAAAAAAAAAAAAAAATAGAGTCAAATATACTTTCGAATTAATCACGCGATTACAAAGGTATTTAGGAATCGTCCATTAATGGGGCGTTTATTGTTTATTAGGTCATAATTTATAGAGTAGGATGTTTATTATATAATTTTCTGCCTCGGGAAGGCATAATACAGTTTCAAGATATAATCTACAAAGTAGAGACACTAGAACCGGGCTTAGCTTTGAGGTGCCGAGTAATAAGATTCGGCTATATGACCTTTTGCTCCCTTAGGATAGAAGCCACCAGGGAGACTTTCATTACCTGTCCCATATATTATCCGTAATATTTCCTCTGGTGTCCTAGGATAAGATAGTGAATACTTGTCACCGGAAAGAACATTCCCTGTAACCTTGCCCTCAGCACCTTGTTCTCTTGGGACCACAAGACCCTCATCTTTCAAACCTTTGTTTCCTAGCTTGCTCCTAAGCACTGAAATACGATCTGTGAACTCTGCCACACTCACTCCATAGGGGATGACAGTCAATGCCTTACGTTCATATAGCAATGCTCGGATAAGTGCATCTTGGCCAGACTCTACACCTAAAAGGCCTGCAACAAGCTGTGCATGCAACATTACACAATGTCATTACGTGAATTGGGTGATATGAATTGTTATCGGTAGGGCAGGCAGAATAAGGGTGTAAAAAGATGGATTCAATTTTAATAAGTGGTGAAGTATAAACTTTTTTAAATAGGTATCCAATCATATATAGTTATTATATTAAAAGTATTTAACTCTTGTTATAATTATCTCGAAAGTAATACGAAAAATAAGATATAATTAGTTGATACTATAAAACATTTTACTTTGAAAAAATATGAATCGTCAACATTCCAAATATTTTCACACGCTTTATTTTTTGCTATCCCATTTTAAGCCATATCAAGTAGACATTGTAATAGTTACATCTCATTTTTAACAAGTAGGACTTTTGTGAATCTTAAGTACTTGAGTTAGGATAATGGATCATCTCATGTAAAAGTTTATATGATTTAGTCATGTGTGAATCTTACCATTGATCCTTTACTCTTGTCATGTGCCGTGTCTAAGTTTCACTTTCTTAGTTAATGTTAAAAGTTTACACATGATAAGGTCATGTGAAAATTTCACATGAAGCAATTCATTCCCTTTGAGTTAAATATTCATATTTAATCATTAGTATATAATAATAGCATTCAAGATCCCTGTAGGTGTTTTATATCTACATTGGTGAGAATCTAGAATTTCCTAGTAAAAAGATTTGCTAGTGCCAATAAGTTGTAATTTAAGTAGCACCACTTTGTTCATTTTGTTTAGAGAGTTGTTGGCTTTGAGTTAGGAGTTTAATTCTCACTTGCTAATCTATTTCCCATTTCCCTTTAGTTTCATTACGAGCTTCTTAGAATAAAAAGAAAAAAGAATGGAGCTCTGCCGATTTTCAAAAAGAAATACTTATTGTGATTTTTTTTTTCTCTGGATAAGTCTTAAATCTTCTGTCATGCATTTTATAACATATTATACCAAGAGAAATTTGTATAGGCTCTCAAAAGTTTTTTTTTTTTTTAAATATTACTGTGCATAGTATGTAGATTTTAGAGTCTGTTTGGTTTAGATTCCTTTTAAATGAATTGGCATTAGGACAAAGGAAGGGAGCACTTCCTTCTGTCAACTCCCATTTAAAATCATATTTTTTTCGCTGCGTTGCAAAACGAACACATACTTATTGTTTAACATTTTAACTTTGTAGTACAAAACATTAAATGGTAAATATCATAAATTACCTTTTCTTGCTCCAATGGCAAGACGTCCGAGAGCTTCTCTTATACCGAATGCCTCCTACTACATGATTTTAAAAGGATTTGGTGCATGTTTGTTTTACATTTCAAAATCCTCCAACGACCTTTGAAAAATGTAAAATGAATTTGTACTGTTTGGGTTGCTTTTTACTGCACCTAACTTACTTCTAGAGCTTCAAAATTATTTTAAGAGGCAGAAGAGTCGAAGATACTTTTGCATTTAATTTACGGTGAGCAAACTGAACTGTTCTTTTTACCGTGTTATCCCTACAAACAAGAACTTACTCTCTTCAACGATCACTTACTTACTGTTTTCAATTCCATTAAAATTATCATTTCAATTTTAACTTTTCTAAAAGTAATTCTACTAAAATGTTAGAGTTTGGAGCTTTACCGCTTTTGAAGTGGCATTTTGCAGCTGCGGATTGGCTCCAACATAACCAGTAAGGCCAACATAAGGAATCACATAAGATGCAATCAGATAGTTGATATCATTGGCGTAGGGATCGAATGGAGGCTCAAGGCGTCGCCCAAAGGCATTATCAATTAATTTGGCAAATATTGCCTTGCTTAAATCCAGCAATGGCCTAGGGAACCCTTTCACCGTGCTCTTTATGGCCCTGCAATGAAAATTAATTCAACTTTACCTTGATTAGAAGGCTTCATTACTATCATAGATACTAATCCAAAAGCCGCATCAAATAATGTAAGGAAAAAACTTTGGTTCGCTTCTTTACTTTGTTACTATTTAATTCTCAAATTAACCTATGACAAGTGGATATTTTTTCAACACCACAGCATGACATAAATTGATTTGAGAATTATATAACAAGGATATAGAGAACTGGACCCAAATTTTGTGCATATAGTAACTATTTTGTCTCTTAAGATTTTATAATTTTTTTTTCTGGCATAAGATAAATTATATGATTGGAGAGAGTAGAGTGAACCTCAAATGACCAACTTCCTGCAAACCAAACTGCCAGGTGAGATCCTTGACAAGGGGGCTCAGTTTGGCCAATTTGGCACCAATGGGCGGGGGTCCTCCATCTGCCAAGCCTGGATCAACTGCATCCAATCCATGACCCGAGGCCCCAAACAAGAAGAACTCAGCCTCCAGGTACTCTAAATTTAGAGCAACTTCAATGAGATCGGCATCTGATCGTGGGGTGGCTGATCTTGCAATGTGCACAGGAGAATGAGATCCTGGGAGGAGGAGGGGGAGGACTAGAAGAGAAACAACAAAAGCGGTGGAGGAAATGTTTAGTGCCATGTTTTAGGCTCTTATTGTCAATGAAAGTTAGTTCACATGTGCACGTATATATACACATATAAATAATCTTTTGGGTAATGTATTTGTACTCATTTTAGGGATTTATTGTAAACATTGAATAAGAGAAAAAGGCACATCTTTTGGGTAATGTATTTGTACTCATTTTCGGGATTTATTGTAAACATACAATGACAGAAATGTATTTGTACTCATTTTGGGGATTTATTGTAAACATACAATGACAGAAAAAGGCACATACATATAAATAATCTTTTGGGTAATGTATTTGTACTCATTTTCAAGATTTATTGTAAACATACAATGAGAGAAAAAGGCACAAGATCATCGGTTTATTAACTTTTACTTTTCTAAAACCCATCATCTTGTATTTTTCTTTCTTATTATGTATCTATTATGAATTCTCAAAATCTACTAATCTACTAATTAAGACTCAAAATAAGAATAGTTTGGCCATGTCAACTTCTCATGAATTCTATTCCTCCCCACTTGGTAAAAGTTACTATTAAAAGAAATATTTCAACTTTTTATATATTAAATTTATTTAAAAAATTATGACAAGGTAACTAAATCAATTAAATTAATTAATTAATTAAATTAATTATAAATCAAAATCAAAATCAAGTTAATTGGAACATGTGAAAACCGAAACCATTGATTGAGCATTTGATTTAATTGATTTTATGGCTACTAATCGATTGATTTTGATTTCTTTGAATCATAGTAAAAAGGGTAAGTGATGATATAGCAATAATGGTGTTATTCGAATTGAAGAATATTAAAGATTTCAATTATGATATTTCATTGTTTGTTTTAAATCTGATTTTGTTGCCTTTTAATTATTAATTTCGGTTTATAATTGGACGAAATAATAATTGTCTAAATAAATATCAGTTATATATCAAAATCTGCTGATTATATGTTAACAAAATCCGTGAGTTTAATTACATGCGACAAATCGATATTTTGATGGAAAGTAAAATCATTGATTGATTACACGTTATAAATATATGCATGAATATATATAGTATGTACGTTATGGCAATATTGGTCATTTAACATTCATATTTTGATATTATTTTCTTCCTTCTTCTCCTCCATTTTGGATGTGAGAGTTTTAATTTCCTTTATTTTTATAACTTCACCATTTTTGTCCTGCCATTGTTAGTGAAGTTTTTTTCATTCATATTTTTTCTCCTCTTATTTCTTTTATTTTGTTTTATTCCTTTACCCTTTTTCATCCTATTGTAGTTGCACTTTTATTATTTGCTAATATTCCACTTCTAAAATATTTTGCAAGGCTTTCTGATGAAGCGGATTCTTCATTCAAATAAAAATTAGTGTTAATATATTCCTCTTTTTTTTTAAATCATGCATGTCTTTATGCTTTTCTTTTTTCCTTTTAAATCATGCCTGCATTCGTGCTCCATTGAATCAATTAATTTCAAATCTCTTTCCATTATTCTTTTTTTTTTTTTTTTTTTACTTCCGATGCACTCATTTTTCGTTAATTAATCTAAAGTTTTGAATTTCTTTTTGTTTAACTTTCTCCATGTCAATTTTATGTAAACTTTTAATTTTTTTTTATGTAATTTGGGTGAACCTAATAAGTGAACTAAAATCACCATTGCCATTGAGTTTGTTTATATTTATTGGTATTTTATTTATCATTATCATCATCATCTTCTTCTTCTTCCTCTTCTTCTTCTGAAGCATTATTAGAGTGATAGTTACTATTCTTATATTTAATTTTTCAATTATTTTTTCCATTACATGAATCTCTACTTTTTTATATTTTTCATTTTTCTCTATGTTAATTTTATGAACTTTTTTCTATATACAGTGATTCCCTTTCCTAGTAGGTATTTGATTCGATGTTATTTTCATCTCATTGTATTCATTTGAGTTTAGTTTCTTCCACTATTATTATTTTAAGAGTGTTTCACGTTGTAATTATTATTTTATTTCCAAATTTCTATATATTTGGAGCTTATTTCCTTTTCCGTTTTTATGTTAAAAAAAAAATACGATATCTGTTGAAGAATCCTAAACACTATTCTAATTCCTCTCTTATTAATTTGTTTCTTTTTCGCTTTGTGTCTGTGTCGCATTTGTTGATTTCATTCACAGTCTTTTTTGGCCCTTTTTTTGTTTATCATATTTGCTTTCATCTTCTGTTCAATTTTTGTACTTTTTGTTTGAATCCTTGAACTTACTTCTTCTTCTTCTTCTTTTTCAATACATTAGTAACATTAATACTGTTATGTTTTCATTAGTTGTTCTCTTTTCTATTGTTTTTTTGGTTTTTATTTTTCTACATAATATTTTTTTTATCATTATAAAGTTTTTAATTGTGCTGCTGAACAAATACTTAATTTTCATGTTGCTGGCATATTCAACTACATGGAGCGTAATATATGGCCATTTTTCCTTTCTGAACTATGGACTATATGGATGTAGTGTTTGTTTTCCAACCCTATTTCCTTGCATCTAAAACTTTTGTGTTTAAGTTTGATGTCATGGTATTCCTTATTTCTTATGTACATTTAATCTTTATAGCTAAAGCTTTCTCATGTAGGCATAAGAAAATTGATTTTTGACGTTTTATTATTAGAATTGTCGTTATAATTCTTTTATTGTAAATCTCATGTATTTAAAAATTCGATGATTTCTCTTTTTAAATATTCTTTTATTGCAGGAGTTTGATAATTTAGAAAAGAATGATAAATACCCAATAACAATGATATTTGTATCGGCAATTAAATTCCACCTAAAGTCAAGGTTGTACTACATGCAAGACACTTGGAACAAAAATTTGGTATCCCATTTTCCACCCAAATTTCATAGATTTATATAAGTGAGTTTGTTTTGAATTTTGTAGAAACCGATAATTATTAATTATTATTATTATTACCAATTATTATTTATTCTTCAAAATTCAAAATACAACTTCTTTTCCTTTCTTGCACTGATTGGAAATTTAAATTTATAAGAACGGAACACATCTAAGATATGTTGATATATTAATTAATATTATAGATAATAATTGATTATTTTTTTGTCATATGATTCATGGCGGTTTATTATTACTATTGTTATGAATCATTATGAATTATGAATTATTATTTATTCTTACCAAAAATATACTCTCTTTTCCTTTTTTGGTGCTGATTTAAAATTTAAATTTATAAAATTCTGAATTGAAATTAACATATAAATTTTACTTAACTTAATTCACATTAAAATTTAATTTCATTCGGTGATGTACAAATTCAAATATTCAAGCAAAAAGATCATTAGTTCAAAAATTTTGCAATCAAAATTATCAACAAATTTGTGATTTCGTAATTATTAGTAACATTTTCAAGTATTTTCACAAAATACTTTCATAAATATATTTTTTTAAAACAATATATAGTCAGCATTTTTAATAGTAGTTTGATTTTTTTCTTATATTTGTTATAAATATTTTGGTAAATATATTTAATGTGTAGGTGCACCTTATAATTATTATCAATTTATAATAAATAAAAATTATTAAGTTAGTATATGTTCATATTAAAATATTAAAATTTTATTTAAGATAATGATGTTTGCGTGAAAAAAAAAATTAAGAAATAGGCGATATTGATAATATAGGCTCCGTTATTTAAATATGGTAATAGTGAATAATAATAATCGAAATATTGTATTTTGAAATTTTTTACAAAAATATGGGGTTGTTGTATAACTTTTCGCCCTGAAGAAGGGAGAATCGTGGCGAAAAAAAATTGCAAAGGATTCGCCCTCAAGGGGGTGAAATTTGTGCAAAGAATTCACCCTCCATCGGGGCGAAATGTGATAGAAAATTCTGTCTCACATTTCGCCCCACAATGAGTAGAAATTTGAACAAAATCTGCCTCACATTTCGCCCTGCAATACGTAGAAATTTGTCTAACGTTCAAAATTTATAACGGTCAAATTTTAACGGCTCTCACTTCACTTATATATATACATCATTCGAACAAGTTGTTTTTCATTTTCCTTATCTTCTCTCAGTTTATTCTAGCTATTCTTCTATTCAATTATTCTTATTTTGTTTCATTTTTAGTTATAAGAGTGAAAAGTAATACAAAAAAAGTGAGAAAAATTATGGATAATAGTTTAAATATTACTATTATTGTACATTTTAATGGCTCTGTTATTAAAAATACAGAGGAAGGTGTGATATTTATGTCTGACGAACCGCTTATTATTTTTGTTCCTCAAACTATGTCATTTGATGAACTAATTATTATACTTTGTCGAGACATAAATATTAACACTCTAAAAAGAGTGGTGAGAATTAGATATAGATGTCCAGTTTCAAATGTTAATGACAAAATACAATTTCGACCAGTCAAAATAAGCAATGATAGAGAGATGCAAATAATGTTTAGGACGTATAGTGATCACATCTGATACATTCTTTGCCATTGAACTATACGTCGACTTTGAAGAAGTTGCTGCTGAAGCTGGTGGAGCAAGTTTGCATCACAATGAAAATGCTCAAAGTGCATATTCAGCTATGCAACATGAAGACACTGTCCCCAATTTATATCAAGTGAGTCAGGTAATAATTTATTAAATTTTTTATTTCAAAGTAAGTTATGTAATTTCTTGATTATAGTGCAATTTATTTACTAATTATGAATTAATCTCTTTAATAGTATTCTGGAATAAAATTTGTATATTAATTAATATAATATTTGTATTAATTCAATTGATTTAATAATTCAACATGAATATCATGTTACTTTTTATTTTATTTAGCTTTTTAATAATTAATATGATATGTTATTTAACTTTTTATTTTAAAACTATTTATGTAGGCAAAGCTTCTTTGTAATTTATTTATTATTGAATCTTATTCTATAAGTTTGTATTGTTGTAATTAATAATTTTTCTTGAGTTAAATTAATTTTTATCTTGATAAATATAATAACTGTGTTATTTTCGTTAATAAATTTTAGTAATTCTTGTTTCAGTATCATATTGCTCAAATTTGTACTAGTTCTTATCCGGATAAACGGCATGACTACAACACTGCTCCCAGTTCAAATCAAGTAAGTCATTTAATATACATTATTAACACACCTTAATTAATATTTTCATTGTTTAAGTCTAATTAGCATATTTAACATAATTATTAGAATATATATAAATGTTAAAAAAAATTCATAAATTTGCTCAATTCCATGATTATGTAAATATTTAAAAAATAATTAAGAATAATTTTTTATTTTAAATTATATTTTTAATGTATTCTTGTAAAAAATTACTAGAAAAAACTTTTTAATGAATTTAAAATACTTCCATAATTATATTAATTTTTTTTATTGCTATTCAAATTTATTCATTATTTCATTAGAATACTGACCATTACAATAATTTGAGGATGTTGTTATAGTAAAAAAAAAAATTAAAGAAAACAAATTTATCTGTTAGATGCAAGTAATTGAGTTAAATATGTTAATTGTATATTTATCTTTAATTCAATTAAATTGTTATGTTGATTAATATAATATATATGTCAATTTATTTAATTCTTTTTAATCCAGTATCAGTGGGAAAATGAACCTAGCCCATTTCCAATAAGAGGCACTGAGTGCATGGTTGATAGCAGTGAAAGTGAAAGTGATGGCAAAAACTCGGAAAGAGAGCATGAAAGTGGTAGTGGTGATGATACAGATGACGAGCGTGGACCAAACACAGTGGTAGCAGATCAGCATATAGAGGATACTCCACCTTTTATGCGAACTTTACATCTGGAGGCTATGCATGTTCCCGAGTTTCCAGAGTATGTGAATATGATTAGCAGTAATGTTCCTGATGGTGAATTTTATAGTGGAATGATATTCAATGATCGGGAGGTTATAGTACGAGCGCTAAGAACTACAAAGATATCTAGATCGATGGATTACAAAGTGCATGAGTCGTAACCATCGACCTTTTATTGTAAGTGCAAACACTTTGGCCTCGGATGTCAATGGCTTATTAGAGTCAGTTTCAGGAAGAACCAAGACATTTGGGAGGTTAGGAAATACAATGGCCCGCACACTTGCACTTCGGCAATGCTTTCTCAGGATCACACCAAACTGGATTCTGATATGATTGCACAATATATAGAACCAATGATAAGAGCGGACCCATCTTTAAAAGTAAAGAATGTGATTGCCGAGATCCAAAATCGATATGGATACTTGACAACATATCGGAAAGCATGGGTGGCGAAGCAAAAGGCAATTGAAAGAGTTTATGGTAGTTGGGAAGGTTCGTATGAAGAATTACCGATCTGGCTAGGGGCAGTGTGCTATTTTGATCGACATGCACGTGTTGAGTTTGAAGCTGTGTCGGCCTACCATGGAAATGAGTTGGTGCCCAACACTCGAATATTCAAGCGGGTGCTCTGGACTTTTGGTCCCTGTCGGAGAGCTTTTAGACACTGCAAACCATTAGTACAGGTTGACGGGACACATTTATACGGGCAATACAAAGGGACTTTATTGATTGCTGTTGCACAAGATGGCAATCAGAACATATTGCCCATTGCTTTTGCAATTGTTGAAAGTGAGACTGCAGAAGCGTGGTCTTTTTTCCTGAACCATTTACGCAGACATGTAGTGATCGAGGATGGGGTTGGTATTATTTCTGATCGGCACGAGTCAATCAAAGCAGCAATAAGACAGAGCCAAGGTTAGTGGGAACCCCCGAGAGCATTCCACATGTACTGTATTAGACATATTGCAGCCAACTTCTTAAGGAGATTCAAGAAACCATATTTGCATTGACTTGTTGTGAGCATAGGTAATATATTTCGTTTGTATTTCTGAATATTTTTTTTTTTAGATAATGTATTGATCACTTATTCTTTTGGTGTGGTATTCAAGAACGGAGCGTGAATTTAATCATCACTACGGACGGATGCACTAACATGGTGAGGTGTATACTAGTTGGCTTGACGAAATTCCACGAGAGAAGTGGGTTCAAGCTTTTGATAGTGGGCATAGATACGGACATATGACCACAAATCTAGTGGAGTGCATCAATTCTGCGTTAAAGGGCGCTCGCAATCTACCCATTACGGCCTTGGTTCGAGCAACATATTTTCGATTGGCTGAGTTGTTTGCAACTAAAGGTCGGGAAGCACATACTCGAAGAGATGCAGGCTTCGTTTTCTCTGAAGCCCTCACGACACGGTTGCGAGAAATCCAACAAGTCTCTGGTAATGTGCGTGTCACGCGGTTTTCAAGGCAGAATCAAGTTTTCCATGTTCAAGACCTCACAAATGGAGATGAATTCAGTGTTGATTTGATTCGAAGGTATTGTGACTGTGGCGATTTTCAGACTGATCGATATCCATGTCGTCACGTAATTGCATGCTGTGCCAATCAGAATATCGATTGGCAAGTGTATATCGATAGCATTTACAGCATGGAAAAAGTTTGCAAAGTGTACGATAGGGAGTTTCAGGTGGTGGGGAATCGAAGTACGTGGCCACCATATACAGGTCCGGTGATTCGACCTAACCTTCAGTTAAAGCGCAACATGAAAGGTCGGCCAAGATCAACTCGTTTTCTAAACGAAATGGATATGCGTGAAATGCGAGGACCAAAACGGTGTGCCCTATGCCATGGTGAAGGACATAGCCGCAGACAATGTCCACTTAGACCTGGGGCTAATTAGTACTGAGCAGCAAATTGTTTTTGTTTGAATATTTGTTTGTTAATGTAATCTAGAATACTAGTAAATTGAATAAGTTTATTTTAAGTAGATGATTTTTTATTCCAATATAATGTGCTTTTAAGAAGCTATATCTTAAAAAAAAAGGGGGACTTATTTTGATTTCTTTATACATTTATTTTAATTAAAAATATATTTTTTTAAATACTCAAATAATCAAATCTTATCAATAAATCATGAATGAATGCATTGGTGTTTTTTTCTTTTTTATTAGATTATGAATAGATTAATACCTTATTTTTTTATTTAATATACTTTGATCTAATCCAAGTCAGAACCCAGTTTAAAACCAATCTACTCAACGTAATAAATTTATTCAAATTAGATATTACACTAAAGTTAACACTGAACGTAATAAAATATAGACACTAGATAATCTTAGTTTCGTTAACAATTACATGCACTGAAAGTTCAATACAAATTACATATTGCACTAAAGTTGACACAATAATAAAAATTATACATCAAAAAGGAAAAATACATAAATTAAATTACTTACGCCCTTTGTCCTTTTTCTTTTTTATTAATGAAGGGGACAATCTCTGTGGGGATCTAAGAATTGGACGTAAGATACCTGGAAAGTTAAATCCCCTTCTCCTTCTTTCCTCACCTCCTTCACCACCCTCACCACCCTCACCTCCCTCACCCCCCTCACCTACCTCACCCCCCTTACCTGCTGCTGCCACTGCCACTGCCACTACCTCACCTTGAGTGGATGGATTGCCATGGCGATGGAACCAAGGTTCATAAAGTGCTGTCTGATTCCAATTGAAATTCCAATTTCCAGGTGCAATCACAAATGGCAGCCTTCTAATCCCGAGGTGGCGTCTGCGATAACTCATCCATGGTTGGGATATACACATCTTCTGAGAGAGCATTTAGATCAACATGCATCGGACGAGGAGGAGTATGAGTACGATCGGGTTCATCAGCATCATATACAGGGCGAAAATTATTTAAATTTGGCATGCTACTACTGCTCGATGATGAATCTACTGACATACGCCTTGGCTGAAATAACTGTGCTCGACTATGACCAGCATCGGCACGGAATGCCCCAGGATCAATGGACATTCTAGGGGGATCCATATGGATATGCTGTCGGGGGCCTGACCTATTGGACTCACGCCGAGGGGGTGGCGAGGGCGTGCGGAAATGCTCTTGGGGGCCCGGCATATGGCCATAATGCCGTGGATCTTGCAGGTGAAATTCTGGAGACAGCCACAATTGGGCACGAGTTCTCGCTGCATGCTCTTGATACCAGCTCCAATATTCAGGGGATGGCGTGTAATCAATAATGGGATGACCATGTAGCACACACTCAAATCGACTATGCCACATATTAATCCAGTGTTGATGTGTCTGTATCCAGTTCCAGTCTGTTTTTCCCCTCAAATCTTGGTTATGAGATTCTCCTAAGTTCATAGGATCAGGCGGAATAAGCTGATATAAGCCAAACTGACGCGTCACACGGTTGCTTGGGTGCCACTCAACCGCCTCAAAGCACACAAGTGCAGTGATGATAGCCGAGCAAACTACACGTTCATCCCTCACATGCGATGGAATACATGAAATAATGGCAGGAATCTCATATGGATGCCATAAAAACTGTAGCTGCATTATAAAATAAAAAAGACATAACATGAGATATATATATATATATATATATAAAATTTGATAATCAAATTATAGGAATTGTTATAGTATTCCATTCACTACCTGATTCTGTAAGTCAACGCGATCTAAAGCCCCCCTTATATTGGCGACAGTCGCATAGTTAAATCTCCGTGGATATTCAGCACCAATTTCATCTGTAATATTAAAATTACTATTTTCAATGCAATGCTATAATTTATTTTTTATTAGGTTATCGTTTTAATTAATAAGTAATTGAGTTAAATTAGTTTACCTTGCACATAATGGAAATGTAATTGGTCTATCAACTGGACATAAAAATGGAAGCCGATGCCATGCCCATGATTGCAACAGTATGAGGTAGCCACTAACCTCCTTTGTACCTTTTCGTGAGGCACGATATAAACCTCGATATAGCATAGTAAGGCATGCCGAACCCCAGCTATATTGCCCAATCTGGTCCAACTGTAAGAGCAATGGAAGATACTTTCCATGGATGCTGGATGACGTCTTGTCCGGCATTATTTTACAGCCCAATAAGCGCAGTATATAAACACGCGTAAAGCGCTCTATTGTCTGCTGGTCGGCATTCTCTGCAAGTGTCAAATTAAGACGCTCCAACCAAGACAATCTGATTGCACAACCAATAAAGTCATTGATTTCAGGTCGTTCACCAAGGCATGCCTCACACATATCATGAATTAATTATACATTTAGATCTGTTGTTCCAGTGACAACCAGCCCATTGATGGGTAGGCCAAGGTGCAAAGGCAACGCCTTCGATGTCACAGATACTCCCCACAAGGAAAATGAAATGTGTGACACTCCGGCCTCCATCGTTCTACCAATGCACTGATTAGATCTGGAAGTAGATGAAATTTGTTAATACTAGCAACTTCATTTAGTCTTGCCCTTCGTAAGTACCCTTCTATCATATGATGTGGTGGCTTGACATTCCTAACTCGCATGCGCATCTGTCTACCATCCTATAACATTATTATAAATTAATAAATTAGATAAATTTATAATAAAAATTATTGCATTATTATTGTAAATAACAACAGGAAATAACAAATCGCTCTAAACCCAAAAATAAAAATAAATATCATTACTTCTATTCTACTTTTTTGTTTAAATTAAATGTCACTTTAATTTAATTTAACTATTTAAATCGTATGTTATTTTTTAATACCAATAACAACATTGTTATTTTTTAATTTAACTACCAATAATCATAATAATAATAATACCACCAAAAAATAAATTAAACTTCTATCACCGATTTATTAATTTAAATTTATATTCTATTAGCTACTGCCATCTCTTAAATATTTATTGAATATTTCTATTGTTAATGTAATTAACAAATAAATTAATATATTATAAAAAATATATATAACCTTATTATTATAATTATCTAATGCTTTTATTCTCACATAAACAATTAAAACAAACATTTGTTGAGGTGCATCTTTAGTAACTCTGCTATTCATCTAAATTGAACCCAACAATTATCAAAACTAAATATGCAGTCTTAAAAAATAGAATAAAACCAAAATTACATACAAAAGTTTGAAAAATAAACATCACACAGACCTTAAAAAGATTGAATAAAAAAATTTATATAACCATTTTTTAATAATTGTCTAATATTTTAAAACTAATAATGCACTAAAATTAATTTCAAATATAATATTACCACAAAATAATAATACCTCTTACAATATTCATCTTATGATCAATCTAATTTGATGTACACAGAATCCTAACAAATTAAAATTAATTTTAAACATAATATCAGTATAAATTTTTAAATATAATTTTTGAAAATAAATATATTACCTCAGAAATTTGCACTGCAATATGACTGCTTGAATCCACTGTTGAATCACGGCGTCGATTGCGTCGACTCATTCTTGCCTTCTCGTTCTATCTTTCTTGATCACACACTAAATTAGATTACACATTCAAAATAATTTTTTCACTCTGACACTCTCACACACTCAAACACTTCTTCCTTTCGTTAATAAAGCCCTACACTCCGAAACAACGAAGAACTGAAGTTCATTTATAGAACTTACAATCCGACCATCTATAGTGTTATTTCATTTCACCTTACAGATGTCAACTCCCCGTATACCACACTTTTACCCCTCCAACTTATTTGCTGAAAGCATCAGGCACAATGCTCCTTTTTTCAGACTCACTTCGGTTTGTATTTCAACACATGTGTATACTATTTATACTGTTTATATGCATGCGGTGCTTTTGGTGTCTCACATTTTGCCATACTGCAAGGCGAAATGTGCTTCACTTTTTCACTATTCACGCTTTTTGGTTTGTGTCACACCGCTTTGTCTGCAGGCTTAAATCTATGCGATTTATGTCTCATGTCAAATTTCGCCTCTACAAAGATGTAGAATTCGGATAAAAAAAATAAAATATAAATACTACTTATAGTATAGCGAAATGTGTATTACTTCCCCATATACCCGTAATTTTGTTATCAAACCCATATTTCTGTATTTTAAATCTACTATTCCCATAATATAATTAAAAAACCGAAAATATACATTGCAAGGATATGCTAAAGATTTTCATTACCCAAGGAATATCTTATCTACCTTATAATTATTATCAATTAAACAAAAATAAAAATTAATAAATTAGTATATGTTCATATTAAAATTTTATTTAAGAAAATAAAACTTGCATGACAAAAAAAATTTAGACATACAATAATTTTCTAATATTGATACCTTAAGCGGGTGATACTGAACGTATAGTTACGCAAAAAATACTAAAGATATTCATTATATGAGTAATGACTTACTAGCTTTATACTAGTTATCAATTTATAATAAATTAATATATGTTCGTATTGAGATTTTATTTAAGCTAATTATGCTTGCATGACAAAGGGAATTTGACGTAAAATAGTTTTCTTACTAATATTGACACATAAAACGAGTGGCACCGAACATATAATTGCATTGGAGATGCGAAAGATGTTCTTTACACAAGTAATTGTAACACCTTACCAGACAAAGTACTATGCTTAAGTCATAATAATCTATCCGATAAGAGATTACGTGTAATGCTGATCTAATTTCTCTTTCTGTACTAGTATCAATTTCTCTCATAAGAATACCTGGTCTCATAACAAATTTTTCTGCGTGATGGCAGAATAAATACTAATCAATCCAGAATTGTAAACAACTTAACATAAATAAAACACAATAAGAACAGAATAACTACAAACGGCATCATAGACATGTACATAGATATTTGATTTTAAAGTTTGTCAAAAGGTACAAGGTGTCAAAATGAGGCCGCTAATACAAAATGAAACGGCCAGTATCTATGAACGGCACCCTAAGTGGTCCCCATGGGACATTTCATGTACATCTACTAATATCTATCCATCTAGCCATGACCCAAACTGCCAAAAGAGGGTCATTCTATACACCTACTACCACTGTGATACGCCCACTATCTAACCGAGACCAAGAAAGAAACCCATTCTCCATGGGTGCATCTGCGGGAGGGTGGCTGTCTTTGGGAGCAGAGGATGAGGACGAACTCATCGCCTCGATGGGTCCTCCTCACGGTGTCGAGGCGGAAAGCATCGGATGTGGTGGTGACGCAGAGGAGCCATAGGAGCGTGGGGCTGCTGGTCTTCTTCTTTGCAGGAGGAGGTGGGAACGGATGGGCCATATGAAGTGGGATAGCAATGTATGGGACAGTGGGATCAAACAATGGGTGCATCAAGGGTACTGTGAAGTCCCTCTGGAAGAAGAAATATAAACGAAACTGGCATCTACCGGATATATATATAGAATCTAAAAAAGGGTCGATGTGGATGTGAAGCTCTGGAAACTCAATAAATAGGACCCCGGTCGCCGCATGCTCCATGGTCTGAGAATGATGTGGAGTATACAATAGGGTGAGAAATGAATATTTCTCAGTAGAAAATTCTAACTTCTATACATCTGTCATCGCTGTCATTCCCAGTTGTTTCGGTCGTACAAGATTTTCAAATAGTACAGTAAAATGATAATATTTAACTTAAATACTCATTTGTAAAGCATACACCGAAACAAGTTTAATTTTAATTAACAGATATACTAATGTACTTAAACAGTAATCATAGCAGAACAATAGCATGTTATAAAAAAATACAGAGATCTAGAACAATTAATAGAAAGTATTACACTGTACATATGCATGTGCAATGAGAGGATGCATCTTATTCTTGGAGGCTTTTGCCTTTTTCAACTTATTTCCATCCTTGGTCCCCTGGGAGTCATTGGCCATATACTCCTGGGTAATAGTCCGCTTTTCAGACCGAAGCTCGTTCCTATACTGGATGGCGGGTTTACTTTCCCGACCTTCCACTGATCTATTCCCCTTAATTTATTCCGGGGCTGGCCCAAGTGATATGGAATTTCTTGTAATATCATGAAAAGAATGCACATCTAGTTTGTCTCTTGAATATGATGCATTCAAAATATCATAAAGTTTCACAACATATGAACTTCTTACCGAGATTTTGGCGGCATAACGGATCAAGTCCGCTTCCCATGAATAGTGCTGCATAATCAGTACAGTCACACAACTAATAATTTCAGTATAGACCAGCAAATATGTATAGACACTTATAACATCATTCAACAATTGCAAATCAAGCATTAAGAAGGTTTCAACTTGTCCTTCCCTGCTCTGCCCGAGTTTGGCATGCTCCAATTTCTATTCAATTCAACTCATTAAATTCTCACTTTTGGATATGTTATAGCCTTATATGTCTACTTTCTACTCTCTTTGGTCCCATCTCGTTTTGAGGTGTATAACTCTAGATATAAACATTTTATCTCAGCCTGTCCTGTTCCTAGCCAGAATGGGGTTACTATGGAGTAAAATTCACTAAAAATCGAAACTAAGCTCAAATCATACAAAATTGGCCTCATATTGAAGCTAACAGGACAACCTTTCATTTGCCACAAGTTTCACTCCATTTGCTTAAGTACACCTCGAGTTATAAGTCCTGAAAGTCGACCTTCCTGAACTACTCTGGTTTGGCCTAGGTTGAACATATAGGGTAACTTCCTCGAATCACTGGGGACAATTGGGACCATAACAAACTCGGAATCTTATATTGGGATGTTCCCCTATGTGTAAGCTTTCTAACAAAATTGGTTTCACTCAATTTGGAGTTGTATAGGGCGAGATATACCCTCCATAAGTCACCCTGCCCGGATGAAATTCCTGAACCCTAGGTCAAACTTCAAAAATTCGTATCTCTCTCAATACTAATCCACTGACCTATTATGATATATGTGTGGAAAGCCCTAAATGTCTAGTTTCACCTAAAAATGGTCTCGTTAATTTTTAACGGCGGGAGGCGAAGCCGTACACTCCGCTGTACGGACTGCCGAGGGTTTTTGAGTTTTCCAGCCTCCCAACCTTTTCATATCTTCATTCTTCCTCACTTTCAATTCGGGTGTTAATCCCATAAACAGCCCATAACGCAGCCATAATTCATCATAATTATTCAATTAACATATCAAAATTAAGAAATTGGACCACTATCAATTCTTCAAGAATAAAAAAAAATCAAGTAAGAATTTAGAACCTCTACCTTTTACTATGAATGATTTTGGTTGAGTTTGTAGCTGGAACTTGAGTGAATCTCAAAGTTGGGTGGAGTTGGGTGAGTGGAAAAAAAGAAAAGAGAGAGCTGAAGTGAGTTCTAAGTTACGTAGAAGGGGGTCTGAATCAGAGGAGGAGAGAGTGTTATATAGGCATGAGTGGGAGTTAACTTGGAAGGTTTTGATTGGCCTCAAAGCGTAAAGGTGAGTTTCACCGACCTTGCTCTCCACGTTGCCCTCTTTGTGTGGTAGAATTGCTCTCCACGTCGCCTAAAGTGGGACTAGTTTCCAGTATATTCTGAAAATGAAGTCGGAACTCGTATCCATTATGAAATCGGAACTCGTGAACATCCCATATGAAGTCGGAACTCGAGGAAGCGTATCCAGTTTATTTGGAACTTGAAAGCAAAGCCTAATGTGAAGCCAAGCACTTAAAGTCGGAAGTCGTGAATTGTAGGACCTCGATATCGGAACTCGGAAGGATAGAGAAATGAGAGCTCTTGGTGTTAAACCCGAGGTCGGAACTCGTTAAAATTTGACTCGGACCGGAAGAAAAATCTGATCTCGTGTCCATTTCTGGTCGAGATAAAATCGGACGTCGGAGTGCTAGGTCGGAAATATTAAGATCGGAAATTGGAATTCATACTGATGAGGTCGAAATTCTTACACGCTTACACAATGTCGGAAATCGGAAAAATGAGCCGGAAGTCGGAATTTACAAGATAAACTCGGAAATCGTAAATTTCAACATTAAATGAGATCGGAAGTCGGAAATAGGACGTTACAGTAATAACTTAGATACCTTATAATTATTATCAATTTATAATAAACAAAAATTAATAAATTAATAAATTAAAATGTATAAGTTCGTATTAAAATTTTATGCAAGACAACGATACTTGCGTGACAAAAGAATTTAGGCATAGACAATTTTCTTAGTAATTAAAATAGATGATATCGAACATATATATTACATGGAAGATACCAAAAATGTTCATTGCTCAAGTAATGACTTGCCTATCTTATAATTATTATCAATTTATGATAAATAAAAAATAGTAAATTAATATGTATTCATATTAAAATTTTATTTAAGATAATGATGCCTACATGACAAAAAAATTAGACATAAAATGGTATTCTTATTAATATTGATAACTAAAATTGGTGATATCAAACACATACATTGCACGGGAAATGTCAAAAATATTTATTACACGAGTAACGACTTATCTACTTTATAATTATTATTAATTTATAATAAATAAAAATTAATAAGTAATATATATTCTTAAAAAATTTTATTTAAAACAACAATACTTCATGAAAAAAGAAATTAGTCAAAAAATAGAAAGAGTATATACGACAAATATGAAACAAGTAGTCTAATAGTGAGTAAAAATTATTGAAAGTTAGATAGGTCATATGCAAATGATGCCTTGTCTTTTCATACTTACATATGACATATAAGTTCAACATTATAATATATGCTTTTTCTATTCATGCTTAAATTTATGTCCTTTAATATTAATAACTTTTTTTTTATGAATACAATATGTTATTTTTTATTTAGTTGTTTTATTAATATTTATTAATATAGTCATGGTGTTTGATGTATTGCCATGTTATTACATTTTCTTTAGTTTTAAAAAATATTTTTATATATAAATAATTTTATATTTTACATACTATAAAAATACTGCAATTTTCCGTGCATCGCACTGGTATCTTACTAGTAAATACAAATGCCAACCCTCATCCATATCATTTCTTCCTAGTTACTTGTTTTGTTAAGTTAATTCCAATTCAGAAACAGAAACTTTTTTAGATAAGAATGGGTAAAAATTAGATTTCATCATCTCATTTGTCCCTTATCATTTTGTCCGATAATTTTAAGTTAGCAAGTATTGAACAATTTTGTAACGATTGGAAATTGGAATCAACTCTCAGTCAAATTGCATAATAGTTAATCCCCACATTATCGATCCTTTTTATATGCTGGTGCAAAGCACGTCCGTAGTTCTTACTTCTTTCATGTCAAGGGACGTGTATCCTTATATCGGTCGTTCAATTTAAAATTTAGTCCAAGATAATACTAATTTTTTATTTTTTATTTTTTGGAAGAACTAAAGTATAGGTTGAGAAAAAACTTGCTCCGTTATAAAGTCAAATATCATTGCCAAAAAAAAAAAAAAAAATAGAGTCGAATATACTTTCGAATTAATCACGCGATTACAAAGGTATTTAGGAATCGTCCATTAATGGGGCGTTTATTGTTTATTAGGTCATAATTTATAGAGTAGGATGTTTATTATATAATTTTCTGCCTCGGGAAGGCATAATACAGTTTCAAGATATAATCTACAAAGTAGAGACACTAGAACCGGGCTTAGCGTTGAGGTGCCGAGTAATAAGATTCGGCTATATGACCTTTTGCTCCCTTAGGATAGAAGCCACCAGGGAGACTTTCATTACCTGTCCCATATATTATCCGTAATATTTCCTCTGGTGTCCTAGGATAAGATAGTGAATACTTGTCACCGGAAAGAACATTCCCTGTAACCTTGCCCTCAGCACCTTGTTCTCTTGGGACCACAAGACCCTCATCTTTCAAACCTTTGTTTCCTAGCTCGCTCCTAAGCGCTGAAATACGATCTGTGAACTCTGCCACACTCACTCCATAGGGGATTACAGTCAATGCCTTACGTTCATATAGCAATGCTCGGATAAGTGCATCTTGGCCAGACTCTACACCTAAAAGGCCTGCAACAAGCTGTGCATGCAACATTACACAATGTCATTATGTGAATTGGCTGATATGAATTGTTATCGGTAGGGCAGGCAGAATAAGGGTGTAAAAAGATGGATTCAATTTTAATACGTGGTGAAGTATAAACTTTTTTAAATAGGTATCCAATCATATATAGTTATGATATTAAAAGTATTTAACTCTTGTTATAATTATCTCGAAAATAATACGAAAAATAAGATATCATTAGTTGGCACTATAAAACATTTTACGATGAAAAAATATGAATTATCAACATTCCAAATATTGTCTCACGCTTTATTTTTTGCTATCCCATTTTAAGCCATATCAAGTAGACATTGTAATAGTTACATCCCATTTTTAACAAGTAGGACTTTTGTAAATCTTAAGTACTTGAGTTAGGATAACGGATTATCTCATGTAAAATTTTATATGATTTGGTCATGTGTGAATCTTACCATTGATCCTTGACTCTTGTCATGTGTCGTGTCTAGGTTTCACTTTCTTAGTTAATGTTAAAAGTTTACACATGATCAGGTCATGCGAAAATTTCACATGAAGGAATTATTCCCTTGAGTTAAATATTGATATTTAATCATTAGTATATAATAATAGCATTCAAGATCCCTATAGGTGTTTTATATCTACATTGGTGAGAATCTAGAATTTCCTAGTAAAAAGATTTGCTAGTGCCAATAAGTTGTAATTTAAGTAGCACCACTTTGTTCATTTTGTTTAGAGAGTTGTTGGCTTTGAGTTAGGAGTTTAATTCTCACTTGCTCATCTATTTCCCATTTCCCTTTAGTTTCATTACGAGCTTCTTAGAATAAAAAGAAAAAAGAATGGAGCTCTGCCGATTTTCAAAAAGAAATACTTATTGTGACTTTTTTTTTCCCTGGATAAGTCTTAAATCTTCTGTCATGCATTTTATAACATATTATACCAAGAGAAATTTGTATAGGCTCTCAAAAGTTTTTTTCTTTTAAATATTACTGTGCATAGTATGTAGATTTTAGAGTCTGTTTGGTTTAGATTCCTTTTAAATGAATTGGCATTAGGACAAAGGAAGGGAGCACTTCCTTCTGTCAACTCCCATTTAAAATCATATATTTTTCGCTGCGTTGCAAAACAAACACATACTTATTGTTTAACATTTTAACTTTGTAGTACAAAACATTAAATGGTAAATATCATAAATTACCTTTTCTTGCTCCAATGGCAAGACGTCCAAGAGCTTCTCTTATACCGAATGCCTCCTACTACATGATTTTAAAAGGATTTGGTGCATGTTTGTTTTACATTTCAAAATCCTCCAACGACCTTTGAAAAATGTAAAATGAATTTGTACTGTTTGGGTTGCTTTTTACTGCACCTAACTTACTTCTAGAGCTTCAAAATTATTTTAAGAGGCAGAAGAGTCGAAGATACTTTTGCATTTAATTTACGGTGAGCAAACTGAAATGTTCTTTTTACCGTGTTATCCCTACAAACAAGAACTTACTCTCTTCAACGATCACTTACTTACTGTTTTCAATTCCATTAAAATTATCATTTGAATTTTAACTTTTCTAAAAGTAATTCTACTAAAATGTTAGAGTTTGAAGCTTTACCGCTTTTGAAGTGGCATTTTGCAGCTGCGGATTGGCTCCAACATAACCAGTAAGGCCAACATAAGGAATCACATAAGATGCAATCAGATAGTTGATATCATTGGCGTAGGGATCGAATGGAGGCTCAAGGCGTCGCCCAAAGGCATTATCAATTAATTTGGCAAATATTGCCGTGCTTAAATCCAGCAATGGCCTAGGGAACCCTTTCACCGTGCTCTTTATGGCCCTGCAATGAAAATTAATTCAAGTTTACCTTGATTAGAAGGCTTCTTTACTATCATAGATACTAATCCAAAAGCCGCATCAAATAATGTAAGGAAAAAACTTTGGTTCGCTTCTTTACTTTGTTACTATTTAATTCTCAAATTAACCTATGACAAGTGGATATTTTTTCAACACCACAGCATGACATAACTTGATTTGAGAATTATATAGCAAGGATATAGAGAACTGGACCCAAATTTTGCCCATATAGTAACTATTTTGTCTCTTAAGATTTTATAATTTTTTTTTTCTGGCATAAGATAAATTATATGATTGGAGAGAGTAGAGTGAACCTCAAATGACCAACTTCCTGCAAACCAAACTGCCAGGTGAGATCCTTGACAAGGGGGCTCAGTTTGGCCAATTTGGCACCAATGGGCGGGGGTCCTCCATCTGCCAAGCCTGGATCAACTGCATCCAATCCATGACCCGAGGCCCCAAACAAGAAGAACTCAGCCTCCAGGTACTCTAAATTTAGAGCAACTTCAATGAGATCGGCATCTGATCGTGGGGTGGCTGATCTTGCAATGAGCACAGGAGAATGAGATCCTGGGAGGAGGAGGGGGAGGACTAGAAGAGAAACAACAAAGGAAGCGGTGGAGGAAATGTTTAGTGCCATGTCTTAGGCTCTTATTGTCAATGAAAGTTAGTTCACATGTGCACGTATATATATATATTCATATAAATAATCTGTTGGGTAATGTATTTGTACTCATTTTAGGGATTTATTGTAAACATACAATAAGCGAAAAAGGCACATCTTTTGGGTAATGTATTTGTACTCATTTTTGGGATTTATTGTAAACATACAATGACAGAAAAAGGTACATACATATAAATAATCTTTTGGGTAATGTATTTGTACTTATTTTCGAGATTTATTGTAAACATACAATGAGAGACAAAGGCACAAGATTATCGGTTTATTAACTTTTACTTTTCTAAAACCCATCATCTTGTATTTTTCTTTCCTATTATGTATCTATTATGAATTCTCAAAATCTACTATTCTACTAATTAAGACTCAAAATAAGGATAGTTTGGCCATGTCAACTTCTCATGAATTCTATTCCTCCCCAGTTTGTAAAAGTTATTATTAAAAGAAATATTTCAACTTTTTATATATTAAATTTATTTAAAAAATTATGACAAGGTAACTAAATCAATTAAATTAATTAATTAATTATAAATCAAAATCAAAATCAAGTTAATTGGAACATGTGAAAACCGAAACCATTGATTGAGCATTTGATTTAATTGATTTTATTGCTACTAATCGATTGATTTTGATTTCTTTGAATCATAGTAAAAAGGGTAAGTGATGATATAGCAATAATGGTGTTATTCGAATTGAAGAATATTAAAGATTTCAATTATGATATTTCATTGTTTGTTTTAAATCTGATTTTGTTGCCTTTTAATTATTAATTTCGGTTTATAATTGGACGAAATAATAATTGTCTAAATAAATATCAGTTATATATCAAAATCTGCTGATTATATGTTAACAAAATCCGTGAGTTTAATTACATGCGACAAATCGATATTTTGATGGAAAGTAAAATCATTGATTGATTACACGTTATAAATATATGCATGAATATATATAGTATGTACGTTATGGCAATATTGGTCATTTAACATTCATATTTTGATATTATTTTCTTCCTTCTTCTCCTCCATTTTGGATGTGAGAGTTTTAATTTCCTTTATTTTTATAACTTCACCATTTTTGTCCTGCCATTGTTAGTGAAGTTTTTTTCATTCATATTTTTTCTCCTCTTATTTCTTTTATTTTGTTTTATTCCTTTACCCTTTTTCATCCTATTGTAGTTGCACTTTTATTATTTGCTAATATTCCACTTCTAAAATATTTTGCAAGGCTTTCTGATGAAGTGGATTCTTCATTCAAATAAAAATTAGCGTTAATATATTCCTCTTTTCTTTTAAATCATGCATGTCTTTATGCTTTTCTTTTTCCCTTTTAAATCATGCCTGCATTCGTGCTCCATTGAATCAATTAATTTCAAATCTCTTTCCATTATTCTTTTTTTTTTTTTTTTTTTTTGCTTCCGATGCAGTCATTTTTCGTTAATTAATCTAAAGTTTTGAATTTCTTTTTGTTTAACTTTCTCCATGTCAATTTTATGTAAAATTTTAATTTTTTTTTTATGTAATTTGGGTGAACCTAATAAGTGAACTAGAATCACCATTGCCATTGAGTTTGTTTTTATTTATTGGTATTTTATTTATCATTATCATCATCATCTTCTTCTTCTTCCTCTTCTTCTTCTGAAGCATTATTAGAGTGATAGTTACTATTCTTATGTTTAATTTTTCAATTATTTTTTCCATTATATGAATCTCTACTTTTTTATATTTTTCATTTTTGTCTTTGTTAATTTTATGATTTTTTTTTCTATATACATTGATTCCCTTTCCTAGTAGGTATTTGATTCGATGTTATTTTCATCTCATTGTATTCATTTGAGTTTAGTTTCTTCCACTATTATTATTTTAAGAGTGTTTCACGTTGTAATTATTATTTTATTTCCAAATTTCTATATATTTGGAGCTTATTTCCTTTTCCGTTTTTATGTTAAAAAAAAAATACAATATCTGTTGAAGAATCCTAAATACTATTCTAATTCCTCTCTTATTAATTTGTTTTTTTTTTCGCTTTGTGTCTGTGTCGCATTTGTTGATTTCATTCAGAGTCTTTTTTGGCCCTTTTTTTGTTTATCATATTTGCTTTCATCTTCTATTCAATTTTTGTACTTTTTGTTTGAATCCTTGAGCTTACTTCTTCTTCTTCTTCTTTTTCAATACATTAGTAACATTAATACTGTTATGTTTTCGTTAGTTGTTCTCTTTTCTTTTTTTTTTTTTTTTTTGGTTCTTATTTTTCTACATAATATTTTTTTATCATTATAAAGTTTTTAATTGTGCTGCTGAACAAATACTTAATTTTCATGTTGCTGGCATATTCAACTACATGGAGCGTAATATATGGCCATTTTTCCTTTCTGAACTATGGACTATATGGATGTAGTGTTTGTTTTCCAACCCAATTTTCTTGCATCTAAAACTTTTGTGTTTAAGTTTGATGTCATGGTATTCCTTATTTCTTATGTACATTTAATCTTTTTAGCTAAAGCTTTCACATGTAGGCATAAGAAAATTGATTTTTGACGTTTTATTATTAGAATTGTCGTTATAATTCTTTTATTGTAAATCTCATGTATTTAAAAATTCGATGATTTCTCTTTTTAAATATTCTTTTATTGCAGGAGTTTGATAATTTAGAAAAGAATGATAAATACCCAATAACAATGATATTTGTATCGGCAATTAAATTCCACCTAAAGTCAAGGTTGCACTACATGCAAGACACTTGGAACAAAAATTTGGTACCCCATTTTCGACCCAAATTTCATAGATTTATATAAGTGAGTTTGTTTTGAATTTTGTAGAAACCGATAATTATTAATTATTATTATTATTACCAATTATTATTTATTCTTCAAAATTCAAAATACAACTTCTTTTCCTTTCTTGCACTGATTGGAAATTTAAATTTATAAGAACGGAACACATCTAAGATATGTTGATATATTAATTAATTTTATAGATAATAATTGATTTTTTTTTGTCATATGTTTGATGGCGGTTTATTATTACTATTGTTATGAATCATTATGAATTATGAATTATTATTTATTCTTACCAAAAATATACTCTCTTTTCCTTTTTTGGTGCTGATTTAAAATTTAAATTTATAAAATTCTGAATTGAAATTAACATATAAATTTTACTTAACTTAATTCACATTAAAATTTAATTTCATTCGGTGATGTACAAAGTCAAATATTCAAGCAAAAAGATCATTAGTTCAAAAATTTTCCAATCAAAATTATCAACAAATTTGTGATTTCGTAATTATTAGTAACATTTTAAAGTATTTTCACAAAATACTTTCATAAGTATATTTTTAAAACAATATATAGTCAGCACTTTTAGTAGTAGTTTGATTTTTTTCTTATATTTGTTATAAATATTTTGGTAAATATATTTAATGTGTAGGTGCACCTTATAATTATTATCAATTTATAATAAATAAAAATTATTAAGTTAGTATATGTTCATATTAAAATCTTAAAATTTTATTTAAGATAATGATGTCTGCGTGAAAAAAAAAATTAAGAAATAGGCGATATTGAAAATATACATTGCAAGGATATGCTAAACATTTTCATTACCCAAGGAATATCTTACCTACCTTATAATTATTATCAATTAAACAAAAATAAAAATTAATAAATTAGTACATGTTCATATTAAAATTTTATTTAAGAAAATAATACTTGCATGACAAAAAAAATTTAGACATACAATAATTTTCTAATATTGATACCTTAAGCGGGTGATACTGAACATATAATTACGTAGGAAATACTAAAGATATTCATTATATGAGTAATGACTTACTAGCTTTATACTAGTTATCAATTTATAATAAATTAATATATGTTCGTATTGAGATTTTATTTAAGCTAATTATGCTTGCATGACAAAGGGAATTTGACGTAAAATAGTTTTCTTACTAATATTGACACATAAAACGAGTGGCACCGAACATATAATTGCATTGGAGATGCGAAAGATGTTCTTTACACAAGTAATAACTTAGATACCTTATAATTATTATCAATTTATAATAAACAAAAATTAATAAATTAATAAATTAAAATGTATAAGTTCGTATTAAAATTTTATCCAAGACAACGATACTTGCGTGACAAAAGAATTTAGGCATAGACAATTTTCTTAGTAATTAAAATAGATGATATCGAACATATATATTACATGGAAGATACCAAAAATGTTCATTGCTCAAGTAATGACTTGCCTATCTTATAATTATTATCAATTTATGATAAATAAAAAATAGTAAATTAATATGTATTCATATTAAAATTTTATTTAAGATAATGATGCCTACATGACAAAAAAATTAGACATAAAATGGTATTCTTACTAATATTGATAACTAAAATTGGTGATATCAAACATATACATTGCACGGGAAATGTCAAAAATATTTATTACACGAGTAACGACTTATCTACTTTATAATTATTATCAATTTATAATAAATAAAAATTAATAAGTAATATATATTCTTAAAAAATTTTATTTAAAACAACAATACTTCATGAAAAAAGAAATTAGTCAAAAAATAGAAAGAGTATATACGACAAATATGAAACAAGTAGTCTAATAGTGAGTAAAAATTATTGAAAGTTAGATAGGTCATATGCAAATGATGCCTTGTCTTTTCATACTTACATATGACATATAAGTTCAACATTATAATATATGCTTTTTCTATTCATGCTTAAATTTATGTCCTTTAATATTAATAACTTTTTTTTTATGAATACAATATGTTATTTTTTATTTAATTGTTTTATTAATATTTATTAATATAGTCATGGTGTTTGATGTATTGCCATGTTATTACATTTTCTTTAGTTTTAAAAAATATTTTTATATATAAATAATTTTATATTTTACATACTATAAAAATACTGCAATTTTCCGTGCATCGCACTGGTATCTTACTAGTAAATACAAATGCCAACCCTCGTCCATATCATTTCTTCCTAGTTACTTGTTTTGTTAAGTTAATTCCAATTCAGAAACAGAAACTTTTTTAGATAAGAATGGGTAAAAATTAGATTTCATCATCTCATTTGTCCCTTATCATTTTGTCCGATAATTTTAAGTTAGCAAGTATTGAACAATTTTGTAACGATTGGAAATTGGAATCAACTCTCAGTCAAATTGCATAATAGTTAATCCCCACATTATCGATCCTTTTTATATGCTGGTGCAAAGCACGTCCGTAGTTCTTACTTCTTTCATGTCAAGGGACGTGTATCCTTATATCGGTCGTTCAATTTAAAATTTAGTCCAAGATAATACTAATTTTATATTTTTTATTTTTTGGAAGAACTAAAGTATAGGTTGAGAAAAAACTTGCTCCGTTATAAAGTCAAATATCATTGCCAAAAAAAAAAAAAAAAAAATAGAGTCGAATATACTTTCGAATTAATCACGCGATTACAAAGGTATTTAGGAATCGTCCATTAATGGGGCGTTTATTGTTTATTAGGTCATAATTTATAGAGTAGGATGTTTATTATATAATTTTCTGCCTCGGGAAGGCATAATACAGTTTCAAGATATAATCTACAAAGTAGAGACACTAGAACCGGGCTTAGCGTTGAGGTGCCGAGTAATAAGATTCGGCTATATGACCTTTTGCTCCCTTAGGATAGAAGCCACCAGGGAGACTTTCATTACCTGTCCCATATATTATCCGTAATATTTCCTCTGGTGTCCTAGGATAAGATAGTGAATACTTGTCACCGGAAAGAACATTCCCTGTAACCTTGCCCTCAGCACCTTGTTCTCTTGGGACCACAAGACCCTCATCTTTCAAACCTTTGTTTCCTAGCTCGCTCCTAAGCACTGAAATACGATCTGTGAACTCTGCCACACTCACTCCATAGGGGATTACAGTCAATGCCTTACGTTCATATAGCAATGCTCGGATAAGTGCATCTTGGCCAGACTCTACACCTAAAAGGCCTGCAACAAGCTGTGCATGCAACATTACACAATGTCATTATGTGAATTGGCTGATATGAATTGTTATCGGTAGGCCTCCGTTACCTCTAATATTTTTTATTTGGTTCACTACGACACATGGGGACCATTTCACACTCCCACACATGCTGGTCAGCGTTTCTTCCTGACAATAATTGATGATTTTAGCCGCTTCACATGGGTATTTTTGTTGGCACGCAAGTCTGAAGCACTGCGCTAACTGATGAATTTCTGCTCCTATGTTGCAACACAATTCAAGAAGCAAGTTAAGTGCATTCATTCTGATAATGCACCAGAATTATCCTTGAAAGAATTTACTGTCAAGCATGGCATTGATCACCAATTTAGTTGTGTGGAGTGCCCGCAACAAAATTCAGTTGTTGAGCGCAAACATCAACACTTGCTTAATGTTGCCCGGGCCCTATACTTTCAATCCAAAGTACCCATATCCTTTTGGGGTGAGTGTGTTTGCACAGCTTCATCAACAAGATCCCTACTAAAGTGCTTGCCAATAAGTCTCCCTACGAATTGCTATACAAATATGTCCCCCCTTATGAGTCTTTAAGGTCTTTTGGGTGTCTTTGTTATGCAGCCACCTTAATGTTTGGTGGGGATAAGTTTTCTCCTAGAGTTGTCCTTGCTATTTTTGTTGGCTATCCAAAGGGATATATGGGCTATCGTTTATGTGACATTGTCTCACATCGGTTTTTTGTTTCTGAGGATGTAATTTTTCATGAGGAAATTTTTCCTTTTCATTCTTCTTTCTTCTCTCACACTCAACCAGATTTGTTTCCCAACCTTGTTTTACCAAGGCCTTTTCCTGATCAGCACATTCCCTATCCTTCTAATCCTATACTTGCACTTCCAAACACCCAACCTACACCTGAGCCTATTGCACCTGTGCCCTTTTGCAGGTTTTCTCGCACATATAATCCTCCTACCTACCTCCGAGATTTCCATTGTTGTCAAGTTTCCATTGCCACTTCCTGCCATTACCCAATTTTGTTGAAACCTTCTCTCCTGTGGCGAAACTCACTTCAATCAGAATCTTATTGTCTTCAGCAGCCAGTAAGGGTTGGCGTTTAGCTCAATTAGATGTCAACAACGTTTTTTTAAATGGTTATTTAGCTAAGGATATCTATATGGAGTTGCCTCAAGGGTTTAAAGTTCAGGGGGAACGTACTGTTTGCAAACTCCAAAAATCTCTATATGGTTTGTGCCAAGCTTCAAGACAATGGTTCTCAAAGTTCACTTCTGCCATGCTTCAGCTGGGTTTTTCCCAATCTAAATTAGATTATTCATTGTTCACCAAAGGCAAGGATCAGTCCTTTGTTGCATTGTTAGTATATGTAAACGACATTATCATTGCTAGTCCATCATCTATTGCTATTGCCAATGTGAAGTAGCAGCTGTAAACTCACTTCAAGCTGAAAGATCTTGGTATTTTGCACTATTTCTTCTTGCGGCTTGAGATTGCAAGTTTCAAGGCTGGTATTTTCTTGTCTCAATGGAAGTACACCTTGTCACTCTTGGAAGACACCGGTTTTCTTGGCTGTAAACCTGCAGAACTCCCAATGGACTGTAACATCAAGCTTAATTCTATTGACGGTGATCCTTTTCCCGATAGCTCTCAATATCGCAGACTTGTGGGGTGATTACTTTACCTCACATTATCACGGCCAGATATTTGTTTTGTTGTAAATCGGCTAAGTCAGTTTGTTTCTCAGCTTCGTACTCCCCACTTAAATGTTGTTCATCATCTGCTTTGCTACTTGGAGGGGAGCCCTGGCCAAGGACTTTTATTCTCCTCCAAGTCTACTCTTAACCTCACAACATATGTAGATGCTGACTAGGTTGCTTGCAGTGACACTCGAAGATCTACCTCTAGCTATTGTGTATTCTTAGGTGATTCTATGGTTGCTTGGAAATCGAAGAAGCAAACCATTGCTTCTTGTTCTTCTGCCGAAGCTTAATATCGTTCTCTGGCCTTCTTAGCCAGTGAAGTCACTTGGATCCGTTCCTTGCTACATGATGTTGGTATCACTCCTTCTTCTGCCCTTGTCTTCTGCGACAATCAAGCGGCTATCTACATTGCAACTAATCCCAGCTTCCATGAATGAACAAAACACATTGAAATTGATCTACATTTTGCTCGAGAGAAGGTTACAGCAGCGACAATCTGTTTAGGTCATGTCAGTACACAACTTGAGCTTGCAGATCTTACGACCAAGCCCGTGGCTGCCTACAAATTTCATCCTCTGGTTTCCAAGATGGGTACCTCCCCTCTTGAGGGGGAGTATTGGAGTTAAAGTTAAATTAATTAAGTCAGTTTGTAATTACTAGCAATAACTAGATCAATTAGTCAGTTATTATTTCTGTTACTCTATTATTTCTGTTCTGCTAGTTGGAAACCTTTTTATATAAACGATTTGGTTCACTGAATAACGCAAGTCACTCATTTGTTTCATTCACTTTATTCTTACTAAAAATGATCATAAATAAAAACTAAAGTATTGTAGAAAAATGTAGGCTTAAATATATTTTAAATCTTTATAAATATGGGTCATTTTAGTTTTGGTCCGTCTATAATTTGGTGTTTGCTCCCGTGCCCAGGGAATTGAGAGGGTTCGGTACCCTTCCTATATGGACCACTTACAAAATGACAAGTAATCAAAATATTGCTAACTCATAATTTTAAGTGTCATAAATATTTTATTTATTATTCTGTTCTTCTCATAATTAAATTTTAATTTAAAATAAGTCCAAAAAGATTTGATTGTAAAATTAATTAAAATCAACCAAATTATAATATAATAATCAAAGAAAATTCAAAAGTTTAAAATCAAAATCAAAATTCTGGAAGTTTCTTTTCAAATTTTAAATCTTAATATCCCCAAATTCATCCCATTAAACACTATTCTTCCTCAAAATCGAAACCTTAATATTCTAAACACTTGATGTAACGCATAACCAAAACAAAGTAATAATACATAAGAAGGAGCAAGCAAAGCAGCTATTTTGGTAAAAAGAAAAAAATAAAAAAAAATGATGCCATGGCGGCAAAGATGTTTGAAACGTGAAGAAGCTTTGATCCCAATCAACAACATTTGTGGGTGATGGCAACTCAATCCCAGAAGCAAGATGTCTATTTCATCATCCAACAATCAAAAAGCCACTTAGGTTCAACCGTTTAATTATGTTTCACTTTCAGTTTCTCCTCCACATACTCTTCCTCACTATGTAGCGCAACTTGAAGCGTGCATCCAATCCAAATCTCTCTCTCAAGGGAAGATAATACATCAACATATTATTAAGAGCAATTTGCTCATCATGTGTTTGAGCAAATTCCAAAGCCAGGTGCTATCTTGTGGAACACGATGATCAAAGCTTATGCCTAGAATGACCCCTTTCAACAAGCCATAGATTTGTACCATCAGATGCTGCAACTCATGCTGTATTGCATCAACTGTTTGGAATATTAAGGTTTCAATTTTGGGGAAGAATAGTGTTTAGTGGATATGAATTTGGGGATGTTAGGGTTTAAAATTTGGGAAGAAACTTTGGATATTCCAGAATTTTTATTTTAAATTTGAACTTCTCAATTTTTTTTTTATTTTTATGTTATAATTTAGTTGATTTTAATTAATTTTACAATCAAATCTTTTTGAACGTATTTTAAAATTTAATCATAAGAAGGATAAATAGCAAATAAAATATTTATGACATCTAAGCCTGTGAGTTAGTAATATTTTGGTTACTTGGCATTTTATAAGTGGTTCATATAAGAAGAGTACTGAAACCCTCTCATTTCCTTGGGCACCAGAGCAACCACCCTATAATTTTTGCTTTGGTTTCAGTTTCCTATTTTTTTCATTATTAGGTTTTTGGTTCCTATTATTTAGACTAAGTGTTAAGTGATAATATTTATAAGAACCAATAAAAGATTTTTAAAATATTTATAAAGGCCAAAAATAAAATTTTCAATATTTATAAAAACTAAATACATATCTTTAAATATTTATAGGGACCAAAATTTAGAGCGATGAAAACCAAAAATAGGAAAATAGAAAAATGAGGGACCAAAACTAACACAAATATTTTGAAAGGTTCAAAATTAAAATGATCTATATTTATAGGAATTAAAAACATATTTAAGCAAAAAAAATTTAACAGGCTATTATATAATATTCTGATGATACTAAAGGGGCATATAAAATGCTACTAGTTCAGTTATACTTACGTTGACAATGTTTCATAGATAAAAATTATGCACCATGTATTACACGATTGAGGTATTTAAAATTTCTCTCTTTAAAGTGACGAATGGATAGGGAAAATTCAGATAAAATGAACACGCTTTATTCAAACGTAATTCGTAATTTTTATTCTTAGCAAATGTACCAAAAAAAACGTAATTTGGAATTTTTAATTCACCTCTGTTATATGATACAAATGATTTGTAATGAATTGGAGTATGAAAACATTAAAAAGGAAAAAAGAAATAGTATATTTGAGGAAAAGTGCATTTATTAATATCAATTCATCTGTACAGATTTTATTTCGTAACAATGAACATTGTCTTTGTAATTATGAAGTGCTTAATTTTGGTTTAACTAAAATTTTAAGAAAAAAATCATTTTTAATTTTTTAATACATTTTTATTATATATATTTTTGGAAAATGAAATAAATTAATTCAAATGCGAATTAAAAAATTCTCAAGTGTCGTATCAAGAAAAAAAGTTTTCTCAAATGATATAAGACCAGCAATTTTATATGTTATTGGCCGATTAACGTCACACATTTGATAGGCAATATGTGCACTTTTGTTAAGCTTAATGACATATATTTAACGGGAAAATTAACGTGTCCCATTTAAGCTTTAAATGGTGAAGGACCTCAGGTTCACTTTCAAGTTTTGGGGCACTAATTTGTCCCCTGATATTTTGGTTGGGGAACAAAATGTAGTTTTTGTGTTCTTATTTTAAAAGCCTTTTAAAAACCCTCATGCATATCATTTCTTCTTAGTCACTTGTTTTGTTGAGTTAATTCCAGTTCAGAAATAGAAACTTTTTAGATCAAAATGGGTAAAAATTAGGTTTCATCATCTAATTTGTTCCTCATCATTTTGTCCAATGATTATAAGTTAGCAAGTATTGAACAATTTTGCAACGACTGGAAATTCGAATCAACTCTCAGTCATATTGCATGAATTAGTTAATCCCCACATTATCGATCCCTTTTATATATTGATGCAAAGTACATATGTAGTTCTTACTTCTTTCGTGCCAAAGAACATATATCCTTATATCAGTTGTTCAATTTAAAATTTAGTACAAGACAATACTAATTTTTTATTTATTTATTTTTTTGCAGAACTAAAATATAGGTTAACTTGCTCTATCATAAAGTCAAATATCATTACCAAAAAAAATAGAGTCAAATATACTTTCGAATTAATCAAACAATTACAAAGGTATTTAGGAATCGTCCATCAATGGGATATTCTTTATTGGATCATAATTTATGGAGTGGATGTTTATTATATAATTTTCTGCCTCGGGAAGGCATAACACAGTTTCAAGATATAATCTAAAAAGTAGAGACACTAGAACCGTGCTTAGCTTTGAGGTGCTAAGTAATAAGATTCGGCTATATAACCTTTTGCTCCCTTAGGGTAGAAGCCACCAGGAAGACTTTCATTACCTGTCCCATATATTATCCGTAATATTTCCTCTGGTGTCCTAGGATATGATAGTGAATCCTTGTCAGCGGAAAGAACATTCCCTGTAACCTTGCCCTCAGCACCTTGTTCTCTTGGGACCACAAGACCCTCATCTTTCAAACCTTCATTTCCTAGCTTGTTCCTAAGCGTTGAAATGCGATCTGTGAACTCTGCCACACTCACTTCATAGGGGATTACAGTCAATGCCTTACGTTCATATAGCAATGCTCGGATAACAGCATCTTGGCCAGACTCGACACCTAAAAGGCCTGCAACAAGCTGTGCATGCAACATTACACAATGTCATTTTGTGAATTGGGTGATATGAAATGTTATTGGTAGGGCAGGTAGAATAAGGGTGTAAAAAGATTGATTCAATTTTAATACGTGGTGAAGTGTAAACCTTTTTAAATAGGCATCCAATCATATATAGTTATGATATTAAAAGTATTTGACTCTTGTTATAATTATCTCGAAAGTAATATGAAAAATAAGATATAATTAGTTGATACTATAAAATATTTTACTTTGAAAAAATATAAATTATCAGCATTCCAAATATTGTCACACGCTTTATTTTTTGCTATCCCATTTTAAGCCATATCAAGTAGACATTGTAATAGTTACATCTCATTTTTAACAAGTAGGACTTTTGTAAATCTTAAGTACTTGAGTTAGGATAATGGATCATCTCATGTAAAATTTTATATGATTTGTTCATGTGTGAATCTTACCATTGATCCTTGACTCTTGTCATGTGCCATTTCTAGGTTTCACTTGCTTAGTTAATGTTAGAAATTTACACATGATTAGGTCATGTGAAAATTTCACATAAAAGAATTCAATCTCTTGAGTTAAATATTGATATTTAATCATTAGTATATAATAATAGCATTCAAGATCCCTATAAGTGTTTTATATCTACATTGGAGAAAATCTAGAATTTTCTAGTAAAAATATTTGCCAGTGCCAATAAGTTGTAATATAAGTAGCACCTCTTTATTCTTTTTGTCTAGAGAGTTGTTGGCTTTGAGTTAGGAGTTTAATTCTCACTTGCTCATCTATTTCCTATTTCGCTTTAGTTCTATTACGAGCTCCTTAAAATAAAAAGAAAAAAGAATGGAGCTTTGCCAATTTTCAAAAAGAAATACTTATTGTGACCTTTTTTTTCCGGATAAGTCTTAAATTTTTTGTCATGCATTTTATAACATATTATACCAAGAGAAATTTGTATAGGCTCTCAGAGTTTTTTTTTTGAAATATTAGTGTGTATAGCATGTACAATTTGTATGTTTGGTTTAGATTCCTTTTAAATCAATTGGCATTAGGACAAAGGAAGGGAGCACTTCCTGTTGAAAATCATATTTTTTTCACTGCGTCGCAAAACATACACATATTTAATGTTTAACATTTTAACTTTGTAGTACAAAACATTAAATGGTAAATATCATAAATTACTTTTTCTTGCTCCAATGGCAAGACATCCAAGAGCTTCGCTTATACCAAATACCTCCTACTACATGATTTTAAAAGGATTTGGTGCATGTTTGTTTTACATTTCAAAATCCTCCAATAACCTTTGAAAAATATAAAATGAATTTGTACTGTTTGGGTTGCTTTTTACTGTACCTAACTTACTTCTAAAGCTTCAAATTTATTTTAAGATGCAAAAGAGTCAAAGATACTTTTGCATTTAATTTACGATGTTCCTTTTATCGTGTTGTCCCTACAAACAAGCACTTACCCTCTTCAACGACCACTTATTTACTCTTTTCAATTTCATTTAAATTATCATTTCAATTTTAACTTTTCTAAAAGTAATTCTACTAAAATGTTGAGTTTGGAGCTTTACCGCTTTGGAAGTGGCATTTTGCAGCTGTGGATTGGCTCCAACATAACCAGTAAGGCCAACATAAGGAATCACATAAGATGCAAGTAGATAGTTGATATCATTGGCGTAGGGATCGAATGGAGGCTCAAGGCGTCGCCCAAAGGCATTATCAATTAATTTGGCAAATGTTGCCGTGCTTAAATCCAGCAATGGCCTAGGGAACCCTCTCACCTTGCTCTTTATGGCCCTGCAATGAAAATTAATTCAACTTTACCTTAATTAGAAGGCTTCTTTACTATCATAGATACTAATCCAAAAGCCGCATCAAATAAAGTAAGGAAAAAACTTAGGTTCACTTCTTTACTTTCTTAATATTTAACTCTCAAATTAACCTATGACAAGTGGATATTTTTTCAACACAACAGCATGACATAACTTGATTTGAGAATTATATAGCAAGGATATAGACAACTGGACCCAAATTTTGTTCATATTGTAACTATTTTGTCTCTTGAGATTTTATAATTTATTTTTTTTGTCATAAGATAAATTATATAATTGGAGAGAGTAGAGAGTGAACCTCAAATGTCCTACTTCCTGCAAACCAAACTGCAAGATAACATCCTTGACAAGGGGGCTCAGTTTGGCCAATTTGGCACCAATGGGCGGGGGTCCTCCATCTGCCAAGCCTGGATCAACTACGTCCAATCCATGACCCAAGACCGCAAACAAGAAGAACTCAGCCTCCAAGTATTCTAAATTTAGAGCAACTTCAATGAGATCAGCATCTGATCGTGGGGTGGCTGATCTTACAATAAGCATAGGAGAATAAGATCCTGGGAGGAGGATGGGGAGGACTAGAAGAAAAACAACAAAGGAAGCGGTGGAGGAAATGTTTAGTGCCATGTTGTAGACTCTTATTCTGGATGATGATGCATATATTGTCAATGAAAGTTAGTTCTCATATGCATGTATATATATACATATAAATAAACTTTTGGTAATATGTTTGTATTCATTTTCAAGACTTATTGTAAACATACAATGAGAGAAAAATATATAAGATAATGAGTCTATACTTTTATTTTTTTAACACCCATCATCTTGTATTTTTCTCTTTTATTATGTATCTATAATGAATTCTCAAAATAAATACAATTAATATTTTTCCAACCATTTCGGTTCATGCAGCTAAGAAATTAGAAAATGCTACGTGGCAAAAGGATGTGGCTTAGTTCTAGACTTGCTATGTGGGGAAGATCCTAGCCGCTGATCATGGTTAGCATTTAGGTAATTGGGCTTGCGTGATTAAATGAATATTGTCTTAATATTTTTTTTATTTTTAGTTGGGGGACAAGAGTCAGTTAAGCTGTTCGGAACCTTTTTTCTCTTCACTTGGATCGTGCTTCGTTAGAGTTGGTACTTGGTAGAGATATATTGGTTTTACTTTGGGTTCAGACTTGGAAGTGATTCAGTTATGAGGCACAGAAATGATGCATTCATGAGCCAAAATAACTGGTGATTATATGCGTATGGTTGCAACAACTCTCATGGAAGTAATATGATATCTTGTACTATACACTGTATATTTATGAATGACTAGAATTAGACGGTGATCTAGTTGTATATATCTTATCAGGAAATTGTGATGTATCTAATTTGTATAGACATAACTTCATAAAGCCTTTCTTGGTGCTATCTCTATTCAAATTACAAAGCATGGATAAAACAGCCTACAAATTACAACATGTTGCTTGGGCTTGACGTTACTACATTCATGCCCATTGTTTTGAACTTACATAGGAGCCGGAAGGAACAATGACCCATTGTCATCCAAAGACTTGTTAGGCTCCAATTCCATATTTCCATTGGCAGTTTATGCACGCAATTTCCATCAATATGTAGAGTCGTCAGGCTAGGCCAAGGAAGTCCATTACGGCAAATTGAAGTCATCTTGCTGCAAATTGAAAGTTGCTCCTTTTTTCTTTTTGGATTAGAGAGAAAATTACACTTCAACATTTTCAAGTGCATACTGAAGGATAAAACAAAACTTTTGGCAAGTGAATAAATATATGTCATAATCATGGATGGCTATTGTTAATTCTTTTTGTCTATTGTTAGTCTTACTCAAAAAATTTATTTACTAAATACTCAAAATGCCCTTCCTCATTTATTAGGTCAAATTTTTTAAGTAATAAAAAATAAGTAAAATAATTTAGATATTACCTATATTTGTTGTCATGATAATTAAAAAAGTTTAGATGCTGAACTCAATTTTTACTTCACGTTTTTGTTAAGATATAATATTTTTATACTTTTATATTACAATATTATCTAAAAAATATATGAAAAGAAAATTTGATAAGTTTTGATCAATATACCACTTTTTGGAATTCAAAAGAACAGTTTTTAATAACATTAATATATGATTTATCACATTTTTTAAGGATTCTTTAAAAAGACTTGAAAATAGGTTTATTTGATACTTAAGGTTTAAATTCATATTAAATAAGTAAATTTATAAATTCATAAAATACTTAGTTATCACAAAAAAATTAAAAATTGAGAGTAATAATGGAAAAATTAAAAGACTTTTAGGAATTTAAATAAAATTAAAGCCTATAATAAAAATAATTTTAAAAAATTAGTTTGATTTAAGGAAGGAAGAAGAGTATTTTAGATAAATTAAATAAAATTGAATTAGATAGGAGTGACAATACATCTTCTTTAAAGGTATAAAAAATATTATATTCTAAAAAATATGTGAAGTAAAGATTAAATTCAGCCCCAAACTATTTTCATTATCATGATAATAAATATATATGGCATCTAAATTTTATCTAATTTTTTACATAAACAATTCAATTTAATGTATTTTATAAAAAAGTGTAACGTTAAATATTTCTGTTAATTTAACTATAAAAATAAGTAAATTATTTTAGAGAAAGTAATAATTAAACTTGTTGAATAAAAATGACAAAGAATTGAAAAAATGGCAATAACCACTCTGGATAATCATGCCAAAAAAGCTGCCCATGAATCTACATTTGAAAAATCATGATGGAAAAAACTTAGATCAAGTTTCTTGTATCCATTCTATCTAATTTTTAAATCAAATAATGATAAGTGTATATTTTTCTTACAAAAAGTGTGTACTTTTAAGTTTTAAATTATTCATTTCAAGAAAAAATATTCACATATTATTATTTAATTTGATAATTAGTTAAAATGGATATAAGGAGCTTGATACAAGTCTTGTCTAAAATTAACTCACTAGAATTGGCCTAACAGTATTTTAGACTTTTGAAAGATCAATTAGGGCATGTTTAGTTGTAATTTTTTTAATTAAAAAATCAATTTTTAACTAAAAAAATTAAGTTTTTATATCATTGGATAATTTTTTAAAAATAATTAGAATCTTAAAAAGAATCTATTTTCAGCTTTTTATAAAAAGCTAAAAAAAATAGCTTTTGGAAAAAAAAAAATAGCTTTTCAATTTTTTTAATTATATATAAAATTTAAATTTTATAATCACTTTTTTTAAAAATTGAAACAAACACACATTTAGACAACAAATCTTTGTATGTTTATCGGGTTAGTCTTGCTAAATACGTGAACCCTTTCATCTCTTCTAAGTCTTTCCCAAAAAAAGAAGAACTTATATTAAGTTCGTTATATATATTCCATTTAATTATCAAATTAAATAAAAATATGTAAATAATTTTTTTAGATGAGTATATATTTTTAATTTTTAAGTTATTTATTTCTAAAAAAATAATTATTTATCATGTTTAATTGAAAAATTAGATAAAATAGATATAAAAAACATAATTTAAGTATTATCTTTAGAAAGAAAAAAAAAACGCACTTTTATATATAATCATCACATCAAGGTTGATTATTAGAGATTGTTTGACTAAATAAAGAACTATATCATCAGGTGACCCTGCTTCCGTGTATAATCTTATTACTCAATGTCATCAAATGAAAATAATTATTGTCATCAAATGAAAATAATTATGAAGTTATTCATCTCTAAAAAAATAATTATTTATCATTGTTTAATTGAAAAATTAGATAAAATAGATATAAAAAACTTGATTTAAGTATTATGTTTGAAAAAAAAAACACACTTTCATATATAATCATCACATCAAGGTTGATTATTAGAGATTGTTTGACTAAGTAAAGTACCATATCATCAGGTGACCCCGCTTCCGTGTATAATCTTATTACTCAATGTCATCAAATGAAAATGCGGTACCATTTATGAATAGGCCTATCCATTCATTGCGGGCTCTATGTTAGATGGTCAAACAATTAAGCGTCCTTCTGGTAGATAGAATAGTACAAAATATGATTAATAAAAAAAATAGTACAAAATATGATAGTATAAAATTTTGTAGTAAAAGATTTATTAGTATAAGACTTGTTAAAATTTAAATATTACATTATTCAATATAATGTTGTATAAAATATTATATTGTATAATTTTTTAAAATTAAATTTTGATTCCTATATGTGTTTTAGATTTTGATTTTAGTTCCTATATTAAAAAAATTTTAGTTTAGGTCCCTATAGGAATATTGAATTAATCCCAATTATTAAAAGATTATTAGACAACATTAGTTTTTACTAACATGATTAATGGAAGTTGACATAGGATGTAAACTCAGTTGAGATCGTTTCAACTTAAAAAAAGACCATTTTGATATTGTTACAATTACTTTTTTATTATATAAAATCATGATATGATATTGTATATTTGAGTGACTAGAATTAGGACGGCAAAATAGTGGTATAATCTTATCAGGAAATTGTGCAGTATCTAATTCGTTTGGAAGATAATTATTCGTCTGAGAAAAGTTAATTTGTATAGATAATAAAAAGAGTAATATTATTTGTATTTAAAATGGATTTATTGAATGAATGCTATAAAAAGAAAAATACATAAAGTTTTGGTTCTATTCACTACGATTAAATGTTCTCTCTCTGTAGTATTTATTAAAAATATCTATTTTTAATATATAAATAATATTTATTTAAGGTTATATTTGGATAATTAATAATAGATAAAAAGGAGTATAAAAATAATAGATAAAAAGGAATAGAATAGAGTGGGGTAAAATAGATTAAAATAAAACTAAGATCTCAATTTATTGTTTGGATACTCATGAATAAAATGAAAGGAAATTACCATTTTATTGTTTGGATATTCTGGTAAAAAGAAATAGATTGAAATGCATTATAATTTCTTTTCTCTATATTACCCTTATAATATTATTCAAGTACTAGCATTACTTAAAAGGAAGAGGAGTGAGAGAGAGAGAGAGAAGAAGGGGGGGGGGACTCAAAAGCAAAGGAAAAAAACAAACGGGGTTCTAAAATATGGAAAGAATGTTTAACTATAGCTTTAGTTGATTTTTCTTTGTTAAGTAAAACTGAAGCAAACGCACCCTTAATACCCTTAATAAAATAATAGTAAAGATCAATGGTCTTCAATTGAAGGAGGTTAGCGTGCTTATTGCTTGGCATTGGGTTTTACGAAAAGAGTCATGTTATAAACATGTGGCATCCAGACACAATGAACCCGACACTCAATCAATCCACCATCAAAAAAATTTATAACTTTTTCTTTTAAATTTTTCTTTCCGATTCAATATATTTACCAGTTTGATTCATTAATTTAAAAATATACTACTTTAATTCAATTGATAAATATATTGAAATAGGAAAAATATTTTATTAAGATACTTCACATCCAATCGTGGGGTGTGTGGAGCTATATCTCCGCCCACACAGTGCAAATAACGTTTCTATTATGAGAAATAAATGAATGAATTAATCTTCACAAACTCCAGCGCATGGCCTAACAGTAATAGGAACCCTTGTTCCATTTTGATTAAACAATACTAAATTTTGTCACTGGTTTTAAAACTGCAAATTATCCAAAACATTTGCTACGAGTAATAGATGTCTAAGAATTGTATATACTTAGTCTAACTTATCACAAGCATCAAACAATTTGTCAAGTGAATGAACAAAACAGAGCACCAGAAGCAGTTGTGCACAAGATACAAGGAACGTGATGTCTGATAATTTTGATTAAGGATAAACAACTATTCTTGTAAGAAAAATAATAAAGAAATAAATGGTTCCAACCCATTCTCCACAAAATGGAGGAAAAGAAAAAGAGAACTTTTGATGGAATGGAACAGAACATATATCTCATTCTCTTTCATTTCATTCCATTCATTTCTTTTTTTATTTCAAAATTTAAACAATGGAACATTAAAGCATTCTGTCTCATCTTACTCTATTCCTTCTGTTTCCGCCAATCCGAGTACAAAACCTTGAATACATAGCGTACAAGTTACAACCTGTAGCCTGGACTTTGACGTCGTTACTTTTATGGCCTTTACTTAGAATTAACATGGGTCATAGGAGCTGCAGGGAACAATGACCCATCACCAACCAAAGACTTGTTAGGTTCCAATTTCATGGGCAGTTTATTATAAGGAGGTTGCCTGACTAAATCAAGGACTAATAAAAGTTTAATGTCACCAAGCGACCCCGCATCTGTGCATAATGTCAATTACTTAACCATTTATGAATAGGCCCACCCATTCATTAACCCTTTGGTTGCATATAGGAAGAAAATGAGAAAAGAAAAAATGAAAAGAAAGAAGATAGAAAGAAAGAAAATGAAGAGAAAAGTAAATATTTTTTTCTAATGATTGGATGAAGAGAAAATATGAGAGAAAATGAGAAGAAAGAAAATGAAGAGAATATGAAATGATATATATATCCTTATTGTATAATAAAATATAAATATTGTATTTTATTTAATTTTTATAAATTAAATAATGAAATAATATAATAACATAAACTATTTAATTATGTAAATTGTAAACATAAATTTTAATTTTAATAATTTATTAAAATCAAATTTTATAAATTATTAATTATAAGATATTATTTAATCATTTCTTTTTTATCCTTTATAAGATATAACAGTCATTTCCATAATTTGCACTCTACTGTTTACTTTTCTACGCACAATTGCGAAGAAAGTTTTTATCATGGACTCCACGTTTATTTTCTTTTTTTGCTCACTGTTTAAGCATGCAAGTAAAGAGAAAAGTACATAATTAATGTATTTTCTTTCTACGCCTTTTCTATCGTCTTATTTTCACTAGAAACAAGCTGGGGGACTGCTCTATGTTGGATGAGCAATGATGGGTTCATTTGGTATTGGTAGACAAAGTAAGATAAGCCTCGATAATATAATATCTGTTATAATATATATATATAGAGGTATTTAATATGAGTATAAGTTATTATATAATATAACATTATCATTTTGTTATAAAAAATAATTCTAATTATAAATAAAAATTTAACAAAAAGTGACAATTTTTAATTATTTAATTATAAATTTAGTAATAAGTAGGCTTGAATAAGTTTAGTCTAATATTTTACTCTCATATTCATTTTAGTCCTTATTTTTTAATTTATTCGTTTTAATCCCTTAATTTATCAATTACATTCAATATTATCCTTAAATGAATCTCTATTCAAATTATTATATTAATTGATGTTGTGCCAAATGACGAGTGTTGTCCTAGTTTTGGATGGAACATACGTGGGAACAAAATTACAGAACTTGAGATGGACAACTGACATGGAGATGAATCCTACAGCAGAGTTGACAAATAATAAGAATAAAACAAACTCATGGCACCTAATTATGGTGCACAGTGTTGAATAACGGTAATACGCCAAATTGATCTAAAACTTTATCATGCAACTTTAATTTTACTTGTGTGTCAAACAAGTTGAACACACAAAAATTAGATTGGAAGGTACAAGAAATAAAGGGACAAGAAATAAAGGGAAACCAGAGATGGATTCATATAGGGAAGCAAGGATGCGAAAAAATTTTAATACTACAGTGAAAACTTTTTGTCCATCTAAAACTATATGGTATCTATTGTTATAGGACATGTAATCATTAATAGTTTATGGAAATTCGTTGGCGCCATCCTTGATGAACCTTATTGTCTTTGTTGTGTGATGCACCTTGAGGTATATCAAATACACTAGATGCATGTTAGTTCTCTATCGCCTCCCATCCTCCCCCCCCCCCCCTCCTCTCTTTTGGCGCGATGGTCTCTTACCCTTCACTCCATCAGTGATTCTAGCAGCGGCCACCTCCTTCAACCACCATGCAAGTTTTGATGGCCATCACCTATGACAGGTCGTCAGCCGGTGAGCGACGCCTCCACGATTGCCTGCAGGTTCCTCGATGCACAATTTGTTGTTCGACTCTAGGAGCGCCAACTTCATCCAACTCACTTGCAATTCTTTATGGCACTATCGTAACTTGGTTATTTTTGAAGGAATTACTAATGCACATGATTCTCTTGCTTGCAGGGTCATGAGACTTGCAACGGACTATGAGATAAACCTAATCATGATGGCAAAGGCAAGGAGTAGAGTTCCTACTGTTGGAAGTGTTCAAGTTGCTTGGTCTCTGCCTCCTACGAATTGGCTGAAAATGAACTCGAATGGCTTTTTTCTCATAGGTGAGAATTTAGTTGCCTATGGTGGAATTACAAGAGGCCACGACAGCAACTTTATCATAGGCTAGAGTGCAAATATGGGTCAGTGCTCAATCACATCAGCAGAACTTTAGAGGGTGATGTTGGGCTTGCAAATTGCTTAGAACCTGCAGATTAGAAATCTCTCGACAGAGACGGACTCTAGTTGTGTATTTAGATTCATTTCCCAAGCTGTTATAGATTTCCATTCCCATTCCCCTTTGATTAGTGCTATTAGGAATTTGGTGGCAAAGGGAAACTGTATTGTAGAGTTTAGTGCTGTTTCCAGGGAAGCGAACATTTATGCTGACAGACTAGCCAAGCATGGTCATACTCTTCAATTAGGGTCTGTAATGCATAATAGGGTGCTAGATTTCATCTCCATGGAATTTTTAGTGGATTCTTTGCAGGCTTGTTCTACCCAGATAGTTAATTTATAATTTTCTTTGGGTTTGGCCCGTTGTTAATAAAAAAAATGATTATTTATCATTGTTTAATTGAAAAACTAGATAAAATAGATATAAGAAACTTGATCTAAGTATTATTTTTTTTTAAAAAAAAATCTTTCATATATAATTATCACATCGAGGTTGATTATTAGAGAATGGTCATATGTTAGGTAAGGAGATTCTATTAACGTAAATAGGGGGTGGAAGGATGCTATATCTCTATTCATCGATAGTCTTCCACTAGATATGACTTGAGACTGGTTATTACAAATTTTCAGAGGGGAAGGGGAAGTCACTGATGTGTATATCTTGTATAAGAAATGAAGAAACAATGAGAGTCATTTTGGATTTGTTGGATTTAAGAAGATGGAGGAAGCAAAAAATGCAGTCAGGAACCTCAATGGTATTAAGATAAGAGGAAAGATCTTGAAGATTTCTTTTGCTAAATATGATAGAATGGTCAATGGAAGGGAAGGGGAAGTCACTGATGTGTATGTCTTGTATAAGAAATGAAGAAACAATGAGAGTCATTTTGGATTTGTTGGATTTAAGAAAATGGAGGAAGCAAAAATTGCAGTCAGGAGCCTCAATGGTATTAAGATAAGAGGAAAGATCTTGAAGATTCTTTTGCTAAATATGACCAAAAAGGCATGCCTCAGACTAATCCAACTCTGCAAGAATAAGATAGTGATGTTAAAGCCATGGGGAAAGCAAAGAGATCCAAGAAAGTTTTTATTGATGGGAGGAGTTTTAAAGAGATGGTGGAAGGATCGTCTTAGCATATGAAGGTTGGATAATAAGGTGACGAAAATTCCAATGAAAACGGTGGGTACTGTTGCTAGTAAGGATTGAAGGAAGCTTGATAAGGAGTGCCTTGAGGGGATGGTTTGAGCCTGGTTGAAGAGATTTTTACCCCAATCAATCTGGAGGATGCAAAACAGAAGCTTGATCTTATGATTGGTAATGCGCTAAATTTGGTCCATAGAGACGATGACACCTTGGCTATTTCACATGCATGCAAGAAGGAAGCTGAGGAGTCACGGAAGAAAGGGAAGGAAGAGATGACAACGGTATTTTTGGAAAAGAATCTTGTCTTTCAATGCTTCACAAAGACCAAGGTGTTTGGGATTCTCCCATTGGTGGTTTTGAACCTTCACTTGAGTTGGAAAGTGCCGTCCCGAGAAGCCCAATGGTTAGTCCTTTGGGAAGGTGTAATAAGGAAGCTAACAATCTTCTTAGGCCTATAATGCAAGCCCATTCCTCCCTTCATATCAACATGAATTCGAAAATAGTGGACTAGGGGGAACCTATTTACAGCAGACCAGAATATTCCCTTGGCTTTGAAGAGTATATTGGTGTGGTTGGGCCTTCTGCCCTGGCCTAAGTGCAATATATGTCAAATGAAAATCTAGTGCGTGAGAATTTTTTGGCTAAGGGCAATGAAACATATAAGAGTTATGGAGAATCTCATTGCTCCATTTCAAATTCGGCTGAGAAGGTTCCCTAAACCCTTATGTTAAAATCAGAATCAACTCTGCAGAGAGAGGATAATGAAGATATGGTGCCAAATGATGAGGACCTTGTGGAAGCACAAGTATCTTGGGATCTTGGAAGGGTGTTAGGGCTTCAGGTTCGTAATGAAAGAGCTATGGTTGCTATGTTAGCTAACATTCAAGAGTGGCAGGATTTTGTTCTACTAAGAAGAAGGGATCATCCCAGGAAGAATAAAGGCCAATCTAAGGATTAAGGAGGTCATGTCGCGATTCGCATTTTTGGTGGGGTGGTTGGGGGTTTTGCATTTTGGAGATACTTGTTCTTGCTAGTGATTTGTTGTTGTGGCGGTTGCTTTGGAGGGGATTATTGGTTTTCTGCTTGCTTTGTCTATTGCTTGATCTCTGGTGAGGGGTGTTAGGTTGCTGGTTGTTGTGGTCTTCAAGGTTGCAGGTTGCTAGCTCTTGCGTGCTCTATTTTTTTAGGCTTTCAAGTGGTTTTGTGTTCTGTTAAGTAGTTGGTCTTTTCTTGATTGGCTTTTGAGCTGCTTTGTGGTGCTGGTTTTTTGCTTTTTTCGGCTAGTGGCTTCTTTGTGCGAGTTTTCTTGAGTGTTCTTGCTTGCTGTTTGTTGGTTGGGGTTGGGTGGGTGGTTTTGTAGTTTTTTTTCTTTTTGTGTCACGACCCAACCCAGGCTGTGACCGATGCGTAGGGATACGTTCATAGCAAGCCTACTTAGACTTTATTCTAATAGAAAATCAGGCAGAGTCTCATTTATATTTAGGACTATTCCCAAATAAGAATCCTTGCCCTACACAAAACATGCAAACATGCAAACTCATTAGAGATCCAGGCATTCTCCGAATGCATCCCATAGCACACAATATGAGAATTTAAAACATGTTCATACTAATGAAAACATATACATATACCAATCCAGAACACTAATCAATCATCATTAAAAATTCAGATTTAACATAATTAAAACAACATACTTTTACTACAAAATTATAGACTAACACAGGGTGGACCCTATCTATGGATTACTGGAGCACTTCTAAAGATTATACAATTAAGCCTAAATGCTAAATCTTCTAGTTAATTGTGGAAGCTTGAGCACGATCTCGCACCTGTCTAAAAACATGGAGAGAGAGAGAGAGAGAGAAGAGTGAGTCATACAGACTCAGTGAGAGATAATATATCTATAACAGTGGTGGAACAAGTTTTAACATTAATTTTTAGCAAAAGTATAACTTATAAGCTTCTTCAAAAACTTATACATCATCTCTTAAGAAAAACACTTTGTCTATATATTAACATACTATAAAATTTCTGGTAAAACATACCTGAAGTATAATCTATCCTTAAAACATCCATAGGTCCTTAATCACATTTTTCTTTCCATTGGAAAAAACTTCTTTATAAATATAGATAAACATAACGCTTTTACAACTAGATGTAATAAATCATATATATAATAAGGATATAAGAATTGAGCTTAAAGATAAAAATATTTTCTCTTAACTCGAAAAGTAACTACTTGATTCAAAATCATAATAAAACTTAAGGGAAGATCCTATTTCAGAAAATAACTGCCTAATTGCACTTGCCCAGCAGTAACTAATAAATCCCACATATGGGCTTGCCTAGCGTGTCTATATCTTCCAGACATATCGGCCAAACATGCCAGGCTAGCAATCACCCTGCTAGCTGGGTCATTCGAGGTACACCAAGTCTATTGTCGCTGCCATTAGCAAATAGTTCTGTCACAATTTCCTCCCCCTTGGAAACCTCTACTCATTACTAATTCATTATCATTAAGATTCCTTAAATAACTTTACTCTAGACATCAAGTTTGGATTCTAAATACATTGCTTAAATTCTTAAAGCATTAACATTTCATAGTTCTCGACATATCAAGCTTTAAAAATCCAAACATCAATTTGGATATAATTCATAGAAATCAATATTAAGCTTACTTCATAGAAATCTATAATTTCTAAACTAGCCTTTATACAGTTAAAATCTAATAACTTGAAACCATATCTTTCTCTATCAAATTGTTCAAGTATCGAAAATCACTTTTAAGGTGCTTGTCCCATATATATATATATATATATATATATATATATATATATATATATATATATATAAAGAGTAATATCTTTTGTAGATCATACATTAAAATGCTATTTCAATTTCTTTGACCTTTAATGACTCAAACCATAAACATAACATTTATGAAATCATGCATATACATAAAACAAAGTATAGATATATTATCAACTCACAGTCCAAGCTTGGAAAGGAAGAAGCTCAAGCTTTACGATACCTTAAAGCCACCAAGGGATTTCGGAGAGCGTCTAACATGACAAATATAACTATTAGACTTCTACAACATAACTATTCTAAGAATTTACTAGGATTAGCCTCTTAGGGGTAAAACCCCCAATTTCTAGAACCCTAACCCCTCCTCATATGCATAGATTTAGAGTTCATGGAAAAAATAACTAATTAATGATAATATAAGAAGGGTTGAGCCCAAGAATTACCTTAGAGAGTGGAGGAAGGCGGTAGAACATGAGGAGAGCAGTGGGTCTCCTCCCACCATGGTTTTCTCTCTCCAGAAAAAAGGAAAGAGAGAGCTTCAAGGGAGAACTCAATAAGGTGATGATGATGAAGATGAGTACAAGATGAATTTGGTGGTGTATTGAGTAAGAATTTGTGAGGAAATGACAAGAATCATGTGGGGTGAGAAGCATGAGAGAGAAGAGAGAGAGATTTGGGTGAAAATTAGAGAAGAAGGGTTGAGAACTTTCTTTATTGATGTTCGGCGGGCGCCTAGGCACTCATCTCACTGAAAGCCATCCATCCGTAGAGAAGGCAGCGCCTAGGCGCCCAGTTTTTTTTCTTTTTTCCTCCTCTTCCAGACACTTTTCAAATATTATCATATACTTATTTACATTTATTTTACTCTCCATTAACTTTCCTCATTTATTTTACATTTAGGCGAATTCTCTAGTACAAATAGATTTTAATATGCACTGTAAAGTTTTGCTTTATGTTTTATATAAATTTAATCAACATAAAACAAGCAGACGACACCAGCCCGTTTGGTGAGCATATTGGCCCATACAGCCAAGGAGGAGGGTTCGACCCTCATCTCCAACTTTTATATATTGTTGTTGTATTATTATAATTTGATATTAAATATTCACACAAATTTAATTCTTTAAATTAAATTTAATATCCTATAATTATTTTATTTTAACTATTAACAAACAATTATTATGATGTATATATAGTTATTTAAATAATTAAATTTTGATTATTTTATTGTCACGACCTTGCTCAAACCGTGACCAGCGCATAGGAACACGTCCCTTGCAAGCCTATATTAGACCATTTTCTAAAAATTTGGGCAGAGTCTTCCTTATATTTAGGACTATTCTCAAATATGGATCCTCCAACTACACAACAATCCAAAAATACAAAATTATTGGAGATCCAGGCATTCTCCGAATACACCCCATAGCACACAAGATAGGAGTTTAAAACACAATCATACTTATGAAAATATATATACATATATATTCTTGAGGCTTAATTCATAAACATTAAAACTCAAGTTGGTCATAACTAAATTAATATACTATTACTACAAATTATAAATGACACAGAAAGGACCTTGCCTGTGAGTTATTGGAGCATTACTAGATGTCTACCAATTTTACTCAAATACCAAAAAAAAAAAAAAAAGCATCTAAAACCCCACACGAATAAGTGTATGGGTTGCTGGGAATCCAACACTTCTAACTAGCCATAGAAATCCGAGGACAAGCTAGCACCTGTCTAAAAACATGGAAAGAAAGAAAGGATGTATCATACAGACTCAGTGATAGATAATATATCTATAACAAGAGTGAGACAAGCCTAAACATACAAGTTTAGTAACATATAATTTATAAGCATTTTCAAAAACTCATATGTCGCTTTACAAGTAAAATACTTTGTCTATGTAGTAAAATTACTATAAAAACTTCTGGTAAGGCATATCTGATATTTAATCTATCTTTAAAATCTCTCTATCGCTCATTAGAGCACCTTTCAGTTCAACTGAATATAAACCTCATTATATCAACTCATATGTATCCTTGCTCATGACTTCAAACACATGATAACTTCAAGGAATTTCCTTAAATTTCAATTTTAACTAGTAAATAAGGATCTTAAATATAAATGCATAATATAGAAGTACTTTCTCAAAACATAGAAGATAAATACTTGTTCAATCTCATAAAAAACTTAGGGGAGGATTCTATTTCAGAAAATAACTGCTTGACTGGGCTTGCCTAGCAGTAACTAATCTCATGCCTATGCGTGTCTATATCTGCCGAACATGTTGGCCGACATGCCAGGCTAGCAATCACCCTACTGGCTGGTTTATACGAGGTGCACCAAGGCTAATGCTGCTGCCATTAGCAAACAGTTCTATTATAGTTTCCTCCCTTAGAAAGGCACTCACACTTGTTGGGTCTTCGTTATGTCTCATGTGAGTCCTTGAAAACACATTTCCTTTCTAACTCCTTGATAATAACACATTTCTTTATCCCAAATCATATAGTTTCTTACTCATAACTTTAAATACATAATAAGGTTCAAAAATCTTCGATATTATTGGCAAACATAGCTATTAGACTTTTCAAATATCCAAAATAATTGTACTATCAAACATAGGTTCAAGCATAGCATTTTCAAACTATTCAACTTAAAGTATTTAGAGCTTTTTCTCAAATTATTGAATTTAGCTATTTCTTCAATTAAACCGCTCAAGCATAGGCTTTAAGAACATAAAAACTTCTAATATCATATTACTTAAATATCTTGAATCAATTTCTATAAGAGCTTGTCCCATATATATATAATGTGCTTTACTCTGTATTTATAGAACTCTTGACATAATCATGTTATATATATATATATATATATATATATATATATATATATATATATATATATAACATGAGTATGTCAAGAGTTCTATAAATACAGAGTAAAGCACATTAATTCAATTCTTTCATAAGCTTCACTAAATTACATTTTAGGTATGTAATTAGGAAATTAAGAATAAGACACAAGCTATAGATATACTATCACTCACAGATCAAGTTTGGAAAAGAAGGAGCCCAAACTCTACGAAATCTCAAGCCACCAAGAGATTCTAGAGAGTATCTAACATCATAAAGAACACAATTCAAGCACCAATTAGTTTCTAAAGCTAAGGATTAACTTAAATTACCTCTCAAGATACAAAATCCCCAATTTGGAACCCTAAGTTCCCAAACCTCAACCTTAAACTTAATCCTTCAATAAAGTTGTAATACCTTATTTAAAAATAAAATGCCTGTTTAGAATAAAACATTGATAACCAAAATGTTTACAAATTTTCATAGCTTATGCTTTGAATAATTCCTTTAATTACTTTTAAAAATTGCAATGTAGAGAATATAAAATTGTATAGATGAAGTTTTTAAAGGGTTTTTTATTTTTTTTTTAAAAAAAAGACATGAGGGACCATGGTGCACCACAAGTGATATGGTGCACCTTAGACCCCTCTCTCCCTTCATTTCACCTTTTGGAGCTTTCCCCATATGCCATTTGCTTCCTCTCTTTCGTTTTTCCTCTCCTTTATCATGTTCCTTCATTCTTTTCCTCTCAAATTCGTCTCTCTCAATCTCCTCTTTCCCTTACTCCCACAAGCCACCACCCATGCTTCCTTCTCTCCTCCACATACCACCAACTGCATCTCTCTCTTCCTTGCGATCTCTCTTTGTGCTTCTCTCTCTGGTTCCTCTCCCTCTTACTCATCCCTCTTTCCCTCTAATTTGTGTGTCTCTCTTTCTTTTTTTTTTTGGTGGCTATTGGCGATTAGTTCATTGTTGGTAACTTCTTATGAATAAGAATTTATAAGTAGTAAGCTAAATCTTGATCTATGGATTCATGACCAAATTAAAATGGGTGGTTCCATGATTTTGGGTGGTTTTGAATATAAAGAGAAAGGATGTGAGTAACTACTATTGTATTTGCAAATTTTAAACTGCTACCTATATTTTTTTTTTTAGGTATATAGTTTAGTTAATTTTATTCATCTATTAATATGTTTTTATGTCAAACTATCATGGAAATATTTTGATTGTGCTTTAGAACTGGATCTTTCTTTTTGCAAAAGATACTTATGGATATAAGAGTAATGAGTAGCAAACTTCTCAATACTTTCTTGTAATTTCGCTTTATGCAAAAATTACCTTTAAGTACCATTTCCTTGTCATGTTTTGGTTTTGTTACGTCAAAATCATATATTGTTTTGTTGTAAAGTTTTGTGACTTAAAATATTAATTAATTATTTACTTAATTGCTCCAAAACTTCTTTGAAAGATTATGACATAATTTGGGATTTGGAAGTATCTTGGACAATCCGGTTGGAGGTTCGTTATAATTTATTTATACAAGTTTGATTGTTACGATATGAATAAGTTAGTTATGATAAGAAATGAAAATTTTATTTTATAAGATTAGAGAAAGAAGGTTGGAGTTAAACAATAAATCAAAGCATTTATGGTTAAATCGGAAATAACCATTTGTGTATAATTTCAGATTCCCCAGGAGATCGATCTACAAGTTTATTGGCCCCAGGACATAGACTGGATGTTTCCTAATGTTCTGTGAGTAGACAATGTCTCTATGGCATATGGTCTTCTTATGCAATTAGTTTTGGTTTGATTTTAGTATATATTGATAGCTTATTTTTATATGTCTAGTTAACTATGAATGTTTTGTTTAGTGATATAATTGTCTTATAGTTTAATATATTTATCTAATTGTGGACTTTTGATTCAGTTTTGAGGAAATTTTCCTAATGTTCAGGTGTTGAATGTTATGAAAGTTGTTTTTTTTTAAAGACTATGAAATTTATAAATGAAGGGCTAGCTCTAATCTTTATTTGAATTACTGAATTGATTTATTGAGTGAATTACATTTTGGACTTTCAAACTTTGATGAATACTTTGTGCTTCAAAAATTTGATTTGTTACTATTTATTACTTTGTGCTTTTATTATATTTATTACTTTAGTTCCTATATAAATTGTGCGAGGATTTTCAGTTAATCGGTAGCTAGCGGTCGCTGACGCTAGCCTTTGTACACCTTGGTTCGAACCCAGGTAGCAGAGGTATTGCTAGTTCAGTGTGTGTGTGTGTGTGTGTGTGTGGCCTACACACACTGCCGACTTAGTCAGATTTAAAAGGGTTATCCCTTAAATAGAAATATCTCTGAATTGGAAGCCTCTCCACCTTGGTATTTACGTTTGAGAAATATATTTCTTTTAAGTTATGAGATAACATAAATTCTATATATACATTTGAGGAGTATAGTTTCAAGTTATGAACAATGTTAATTCTTTATATACACGCATAAATTTTAATGACGATTCTTTACTTATATATTATTCCAAATGATGATTCCTTACTTATATTTAGTTCGTGATATTAATTCTTATTTATATGTAGTTTGCTTTATTCCTAGAGCTTGACCTCATATATTATAGATCCATTGCCCCTCACTAAGTCGGTTGGACTCACCCTCCTTTCCCTCCTATTTCAAATCTGAGTGCTGTACCTGATTCAGTTTCTCCAACTTTATAGAGTGCAAACACCTTTGATAGCTCTTCTACATGTGAGAGCCTTTCGTTGACTTTGGTTGTAATATTTATATATGTTTGATGCTTTAGAGTTGCTTCACAATCCACAAACAAGAACCTGCTGCATGAGATTCTTTTTGGATAAGATATGTGTATAGAAATTCGTTTATTTTGTAAAACATGTTTCTTGAGCACTGTGTTGTTAGGGATGTATATATAAAAATGTGCAAGTAGATAGACATAAATAGGCTGCTATTATAATGAATGAATGCCTAATATATATATATATATATATATATATATATATATATATATATATATATATATATGTCAAATTGGATATATATGCTGGTTGACTGTTGGAACAGGTCTGGCTTTTACAAGGAAATTGGAAAAATAGAGGAAACTCTATCCATTTGTCACGAAAAATTTGATGTTTAAAGCTTGTTGAAGGTCCATCACCTCCAAGGGCCGGTCATGACTCAGGGTGGGTCGTGACAAAAGTCTTTCTCTATCCATGAAATAGAAGAAGATTTGAGCTTAGAGAGTTACTTTGGGTTGCAAAAGAAGGAAGAAACGTGATAGGGGACATAGGTCTCCATGCCACTTCGTTTCTCTCACTAAAAAACGAGAGAGAGAGAGAGAGCTTCAAGGGAGAACCAAGCCAAGTTATGATGAGGATGATGATGGAAGAAGATGAATTTGATGGTGAATTGAGTGAAAAAGAGTAAAGGCTTGATGGAAAACATGTGGGGGAAAAGAAGAATAAGAGACAAGAAAAAGAGAGAGAGACATGGTGGAAATGGGGGAGAAGGGTCGAGATTCCCTTCTTATCTCTGCCCAGCAAGTGCCTGGGCACTACGACCTGGCCGCCTGAGCGCCCGTTCACCTGAAGCTCAACCATCATCAGCGCCACCAGCGTCAAACGCCCAGTCCCCCCCCCCTCTTTTTTTCCTCCTCTTCCAAATACTTCTCTAACATCATTATATACTTATTTACATTAATATCCTCATTTATTTTACTTTGGAAAAATCCAACTCCTTAAAAATCAAAATCCAACTTTTGGATTTTAGCACAAACTTCCGAAACTTGTGTTTTCTTAAGCTTTCGGGTTAAAAACGGAATGGTTAAAGACTTCATAAAATTCATTAAAGATCACTCTTCAATTCTTGAATATATAAGGAGCAATTACCGAAACTTTTAATCCTATTAAAATGTCCCAAACATATAGCCCTCCAATGAGGCATAGGATCCAAACTTAGAGCTTTTGCAGGGTCCGATAGGACAAAGTGTCATAATATGTGTGACTCTCGACCCAGACATTACATTTATCATGCAATATTAAAAGTTATTTATATCATCATATAATATAATATTAACCAACAATTAATTATGGTTGTCATTAAATATATTTAGTCATTTTAATTATGAATGGATATAATTATAAATAGATATTCAATATCATCTCCACCAAAAAACTAATAATAATATTGCTCATTTTATTAATTTTATATATGGTATTTATAACTTTGTAACTAAAATATCAGAAAATGCTATGCTATCCATACAAAATTACCGTGGGTTCTAAAAACTTATGCTCAACATTAGTTAATTAAACGAAAATATATGAAATAAGTAATTTTTAATTATATTTCATAAGTTTTATTATAGATAAATACCTTTTAAAAATAAAAAAATACTATGATACTTAAAAAAAAAAGATTTAAAACCTTAGATTGAAATGGATTAATTATATGAAGCAATAGAATTTTTTTTTTAATGTTTCAAAATGCACAAGAATAAAGCAATAGATTAATTTTAAAATAATTATATGTAATGTAAATCAAATATAAAATATTTAGTGTCAAATTATAGTATTATAGCAAAAGGTTGGACAGTGAGGTTCGAACACACAAATCACAGCATTTTGGATTAGTAGGTTGACCAGGCTAGCTAGCAGCCAACGTGTACTTAGTGCCAGCTTCAAATGTTAAAGTAAAACAATTATGCACCACGCAGATTAAAATTTATTTGTATCAGAGTATGCGCCTTACATTTATTTTATTTTTTATTAATTTTTCTTATTTATTTTATTTTTTATTAACTTTAAAATATAAATATAAATAAGAAAATATCTCCATTTGAATTTAATAAAAATATTAAAAAAAATTAAAGAATCAAAATCTAACTTTTGGATTTTAGTACAAATTTTTAAAAGCTTATGTTTTCTTAAACTTTCGGGTTAAAAGCGGAAGGGTTAAAAACTTCTTAAAATTCATTAAAAATTATTCTTTAATTCTTAGATATATAAGAAACAATTATTGGGATTTTTAATCTCATAAAAATGTCCCAACACATATAGGCCTACTTTAATAGTCTTTCTTGAAGGAGTCTTTTATCTTAAAAGATAAGCCTAATTTTTTCTGCTTTGAGAAACCGAAAAGTTGAAAGTGCTTTTACTTTTGAGAGCCACGGAATGCTCTCGGGAGCTCTCATTGGATACTTTTCGGAGCTTGGATTGTGCTTTTCAAAATTTAAAAGACTAATATAACCCTATTCTATTTAATAATATTAAAAATATAAATTATTCTCTTTACTATTTATAATCATTGTAGTCATTTTAGATATTAAGAATAATTTTATCAAATACTATTTTGTGATTTATATTTATTGAGAATAATTTTTATATTATTTTATTAAATAATACTACTATTACTTTTTGAGAGCAGTTTTTAAAGAGTCGAGAGAGCTCAGTAACTTTTAAAAAGTCACAGTAATACCAAACCAAGCCATAGTCCTCTAAGAAAGCTTAGGGTTCAAACTTGAAACTTTGAGGAATCCAATAGGATATCATATCATGATTTATGTATTCTTATATATGGTTATTACGTTGTGTTTGTGTTTTTTCTTTTTGTGTGTCATTGCTTTGTGTTTGGGCCTTGTTTTTATTTGCTCCTCTCTGTCGCAGCGAGTCTGGAGCACCTTTTGATCTATCGAAAAAAGAGATTGTTTGACTAAATAAAGGATTATATCATCAGGCTACCTCGCTTCCGTGCATAATCTCATTACTCAATGTCATCGAATGAAAATGCAGTACCATTTATGAATAGGCCTATCCATTCATTATCTGCTCCATGTTAGATGGTCAAACAATTAAGCGTCTTTTTAGTAGCTATAATGGTACAAAATATGAATAATAAAAAAATAGTACAAAATATGATAGTATAAAATTTTGTAGTATAAGATTTAATAGTATAATAGTTGTTAAAATTAAAGTACATTATTTAATAAAATGTTGTATAAAATATTATATTGTATAATATAATATTTTTTTGTCATTGTAAATAATCCTAATAATCGATGAAATTTTAACCAGAAAAATGATAATAAAATAATAATTTTTATTATATAATTATAAATTTAAAATAAATATTATTTTTAAATATTTATTATTTTTAATTATAATTGTAATATTTTTATTATAGAAAATCATGATATGATATTGTACATTTGAGTGACTAGAATTAGGACGGTGAAATAATTGTATAATCTTATCAGGAAATTGTGCAGCATCTAATTTGTTTGTAAGATAATGATCGGTCTGAGAAAAGTTAATTTGTATAGATAAAAATAAAAAATAAAAAAGTAACGTTATTTGTCCTCAAAATGGATATTTTAAGTGAACACTATAAAAAAAATATATAAAATTTTGGTTCTATTCACTGCAATTAAATGCTCTCTCTCTCTATAGTGTCTATTAAAAATATCTATTTTCATATATAAATAACATTTATTTAAGGTTATGTTTGGATAATTAATAGTAGATAAAAAGGAATAGAATAAAGTGGGGTAAAGTGGAGTAAAATTGAACCAAGATCTCAATCCATTCTTTGGATGTTCTGGTGGAAAGAAATATATTGGAATGGATTATAATTTCTTTTCTTTGTATTGCCCTTATAATATTATTCAAGTACTACCATTACTTATATGAACTCTAAGCTCCAAATCCCAACAAGATAAAAGGAAAGAGACAAAAGAAAAAAAAAACTCAAAAGCAAAACAAAAAAAAAACTGAGTTCTAAAAACAAAAAAGAATGTTTAACTCTTCGATTTTTCTTGTTAAGCAAAGTTGAAACAAACCCAGTCTTAATAAAACAATAATAAAGTTCAGTGGTCATCAATTGAAGAAGATTGGCATACTTATTGCTTGGCATTGGATTTTAGAAGAGCTATGTTATAAACATGTAGCATCCGGACACAATGACCCCAACATCCAAGCAATCCACCGTCAAAAAAATTTATAACTTTTCTTTCCAAATTATTTTACTAAGGTACTTCACATCCAACCGTGGTGTGTGGAGCTATACCTCCACCCACAGGGTACAAATAACGTTTCTATTATGAGAAATAAATGAATGAATTAATCTTCACAAACTCCATCGCATGGCCTAACAGTAACAGGGACCCTTATTCCATTTTGATCAAACTATACTAAATTATGTCAATTGTTTTAAATCTGCAAATTACCCAAAACATTTGCTACAAGTAATAGATGTCTAAGAATTGTATATACTTAGTTTAACTTATCACAAGCATCAAACAATTTGTCAAGTGAATGAACATAACAGAGCACTAGAAGCAGTTGCGCACAAGAGGCAAGGAACGTGATGTCTGATAATTGTTTAAGGATAAACCAGTATTCTTGTAAGAAAAATAATAAAGAAATAAATGGTTCCAACCCATTCTCCACAAAATGGAGAAAAAGAAAAGGAGAACTTTTGATGGAATGGAACAGAACATATATCTCATTTCATTCCATTCCATTCATTTTATTTTTTTTCTTTCAAAATTTAAACAATGGAACATTAAAACATTCTGTCTCATCTTACTCTATTCCTTCTGTTTCCGCCAATCCGAATACAAAACCATGAATACATAGCGTACAAGTTACAACCTGTAGCCTGGACTTTGACGTCATTACTTCTATGGCCATTACTTAGAATTAACATGGGCCATAGGAGCTGCAGGGAACAATGACCCATCACCAACCAAAGACTTGTGAGGTTCCAATTTCAGGGGCAGTTTATTATAAGGAGGTTGCCTGACTAAATCAAGGACTAATAAAAGTTTAATGTCACCAAGTGACCCCGCACCTGTGCATAATGTCAATTACTTAACCATTTATGAATAGGCCCCTCAGTTCATTAACTGCTCTATGTTAGATGGGCAATGACGGGTTCATTTGGTTAGGCAAAGTAAGATAAGCCTCGATAATATAGTATCTGTTAAAATTTTAATATATATAGGTATGTAATATGAGTATAAGTTATTATATTATATAATATAACATTATCATTTTGTTATAAAAAAATTCTAATTATAAATAAAATTTAACAAAAAATAATAATTTTTAATTATTTAATTATAAATTTAGTAATAAATAGGCTTAAGTCAGTTTAGTCTTATATTTTACTCTCATATTCATTTTAGTCCTTATATTATAATTTACTCGTTTTAATCCCTTAATTTATTAATTACATTCAATATTATCGTTAATATTAATTATATTCAATATTATCGTTAAATGAATTTCTATTCAAATTATTATATTAATTGATGATATGCCAAATGGCAAGTGTTGTCCTGCTTTTAGATGGAAAATACGTGGGAACAAAAGCATAGAACTTAAGATGGACAACTGAGACGGAGATGTATCCTAGAGTTGACAAATAATATGAATAAAACAAAGTTATGTTACCTAATTATGGTGCACGGAGTTGATGATGTTGTGTACAAAAAAAAAAAAAAAGAATAATGGTCATACACCAAATTGATCTACAAATTTCTCATGCAACTTTAATTTTACTTGTGTCAAACAAGTTGAACACACAAAAATTAGATTGGAAGGTACAAGAAATAAAGGGAAACCAGAGATGAATTCATACAGGGAAGCAAGAATGGGAAAAAATTTTAATGGTATAGTGAAAATTTTTTGTCCATCTAAAACTATGTGATATCTGTTGTTATAGGACATGTGATCATTAATGGTTTATGAAAATTCGTTTAATGATATTGAACTTAATTAATAAATTAAAGGACTAAACTGAGTAAATAAAAAATGTGAGGATTAAAGTGAACACGATAAAAATCAATGTTTTGAAATTCAGACCAAACCAACCAAAAAACCAGAATTTAAAAAATCAATTAAAAATTATGTGAAACAGTCAAAAGCTAATGAACCGATTTAATCAAAATCGGCTCACGCAATTTGACTAGTTAAGTATTTTTTTTTTAAATTCAAAATGACGTCAGAATATTATTTGGTCACTGATAGTAAGATGAGCAACTCTAATAAAGTGAAAAATAGCTAAAAATACATCTTAATTGGTCAAATCAAGAACTAGACCCTTTACTCTTTTAAGAAAAGACTAGAGGAAATCAGTACAAACCTCATGAGTATTTATAGTTGCCTTTAGATTATAAAGTTCCTATACTAAGCAATATGAACTTGAGTGCTTATACAAGTCTTGAGTAAAAAGTTTATAGTCTAAACAATGTGAAACTTAAGTGTTGTAGCTATATTCTAATGCTCTTAAATAAATGCTCTTCCATCACAATAACATAAGCATAATTTTTTAAAAAAATAATTATATTTGTATATAACTGATTTGTTAATATTAAGTTGATATAAACTACAAAGTATGCAAGTGAGGTTCAAAAAAATTAATAATATCATAAGCATATCATGTTAAAATTTTATGTTACTCGTCATTTGTATTGTTTATTATTTTTTATTTATTTTATAGTATATAATTAATCATATTGTGTGTGTGTGTGTATTATTACAACCTGGTTGAATAAATAAAGTTTGAACTCACATCTTGATTGATTTAATGTTTGATCCAATTTTTAGAGCATTGATAAAAATGCAAGGATGAGAAATTTATTTAAGCCCAACACATATTATTTAAGCAAAAACTTAACAAAAAATAAAATTATAACAATACAGTAATTTTAATTGTTTAAGTTTAAATTAAAAATATATATTATTATTCAAATATTTATTATTTTTATTTTTAATTGTAATAAATTGTTATTATATAAGATTCTAATTTATACTAAACATTTTTATTATTTATTACAATATTTATAATAATTATTTTTATTTTGAAAAAATATAAAAAAATTAAGAAATATATAACACTCTCTTTCTTTTATGTATTTTAATATTTTTAACTTGAATTTTTCATTATAAGATATAAAAAAGAAAAACTAAAATTGCACTAAAATAATAATTTTTATAGATTATTTAAATTCAAATTTAAAAATAAATGTAATTAAAAAATCAAGAAATATATAACATTCTCTTTCTTTTATGTATTTTAATATATTTTACTTGTATTTTTCATTATAAGATATAAAAAGAAAAATTAAAATTGCACTAAAATAATAACTTTTATAAATTATTTAAATTCAAATTCAAAAACAAATAACATAATTAAAATATTAATTAATTATTAATATTTTAAATATTTTACTAGTTTTTATTATATCTAATTATAATTTTTATTAAATATTATTTATTACTAAATATTATTCACTATTTCCTTTTATGTTTTAAAATCAATCATTACTTTTTTTCATATATTTTAATATTATTCTTTGATAGAAACCACCATATCTGAAATCAACTAGATCCAAACTAATTTTGCTCAAGTTAGATCGGCCTACTATAAGGGTAAATTTCTCTTAGTACTAATTTTTTTAATTAATAAAACTCAAATATAAAACCTTACTTAAAGAGAATAAATGTCAAATCACTTGAACCAATTAAGTGTTGATATTTTTATTATTATTCTAAATAGTTGCTTTTATTTAAACATCATTTATTATAAAAAAATTAATTTATTATTATTGATTTAGTTAACAATTATTTATATTTTAATAAAATATAAAAAAAAATCAAATTGTTAAAAAAACTTATACATTAAAAATTAATCAAGTACCATTTTAAGTTTGATTATATTATCCATTATTTTCATGTGTAAAAAAAATTAATAAATAAATTTATACAAAATATTAATTAAACTAAACAATCAATAAATTTATAATGTAGTACATTAACTTATTTTTATCATGCCGAATATAGCATGAAATACATGCCCTAAATATCATTTAGTGCTTGCTTGCGTACCTCATGGCCTATATCTCATTAGTGTTGTTCAAGATACTGCTAACTTGCTATTTATGAGGGGCATAAATATTAATCTAATGAACTGAAAAATCAAAAATGCAAATCAAATCAACCGAATTGATTTAGATATATTCATTATAATGCAAAATTCAACAAAATCAATTAATATTGATTCAATTTCAAATTCATAATTTTTCAATTTAATTATCCAAACACCTAATTCGATCATCTGATCAACTATTTATTTTTTAATTTATTTCTATTCTTTCAAAGTATTATACTTAATTTTTTAATAATAAAATCACTTTCAATATACTCTATTATTAAGTATATCATAATCAAACTTTATATTATTATTACTTATTATAAGAATAATTTAAATAAAAATTATAATTCTTTATTTTTTATTTCAACCCTATAACCCAAACCAAATCATCCCAATCTTTGATCGAATTAGTTTGGTTTGTGCTTGTTGAAAATAAAAATTTTAAACCAAGCCAAACCAACCAACTAGATTTATTTTTCACTTAAATCCGAACCAAAACATCCCATTTACACCTCTACTTCATCATACAAACATCTTATGACTTACAATAATTTGTGCAAACAAAACGTCCTAATTACTACTTGTTACTTATCGGCAATATATATATAGCTACAATGTTTAGAAATGCTCCAAAATTCCTATATAACAAAGGATCAAAAGAATCAGAGATAAAGGTCACATCTAACTAGCTAAGTTCCCAGCCCTCAGTTTTCTTATATCTGGTCGTCTAACATTTGCTGATATATCATTTTTAGGATCTCTAACATCATCATCATCCTCGCCATCTATAACAATAATTTCCTCACCAACATCATCATCATCATCGTCATCATCATCATCACCACCATCCATCTCAGCTTCAACATCCCAGTCATCATCATATTCTTCTTCATCATCATAATCATCTGCATCTGCGCGGAGAGAATGAAACTCAGGAGGAGGAGGGCAATCTTCAGTGATTGCCTCATCCCTCTTTATCACAAGATGCCGAATAACTCTCTCATCTTTGTCCAACAGAGTCTTGAACTCGTTGATATATTTGGCATCTAACTCAAAGTTCATCAAAATATAGTGTGCGTTATTAGCTTTCTTTATTTTGTAAGCTAGCCTTCTCATACCCCAATCATTAAGTCTCCACACCCTGCCTTTCTTCTCCCTCAAAAAGTCTGCAAATGTTTGCAACAATATCAGGAAAACAACCCGAATAATCAGAAGATAGTTATCATTAAAAAAAAAAAAGAGATTAATTTTAATATATTGTTAATATAAAATATTTTATACTATCAACCAATCAAATGTCATCAATTATGTAACTTTTAAGGTAATTATTACAAGAATCAAACACTTTTAATGATGTGGTAATGCTTGATTAGATGACAGGATGAAACTCCTTTCTACTAATAGTGCATCAAAATTAAATCCTTAAAGAAAATATGTACTCTTGTTAATCTGTATATTGCAGCAACTTTTTAAGAACTCTGCCAAAAACCACTATTATATCTGGTGATTGCTGTATCCACTGTCCAGGTAATTATAAAAGAATTCAAATAACAGTTTTTGTTTGAAGCTCAAAACTTTCATCCAACTGGCAGACTAAGCCTATTTGTTAATGTATTTCCACAACTTACATTTTACCACCAGTTTGTTGTAACCAGACTTGTTAATCGCGTGCGATAGCGCCGCTATTGCGGCGGAGCGGGGCGGAGAGGAGGCGGAGCGCGACGGACGAGGCAGGAGCGTCGCGTTTCGTCGTCGCGGCCGCTATCGCCATGAACACCAAAAAGACAATAATCCCCCTGTTTTTGGACCATTTTAAACACGGTGAAGGGGCTGAAAAGTCTTTCAATCCTTCCCCCTCCTTTCTTCGGTTTCTGCCTTGAGGTTTTAGGGATTTTCATCCCGATCCCTTTCCCTCTCAGTCGCTCTCTCTCCCCCACCACCATTTACTGACTCTCCTGGAGTCGTTCGACCTCCGGCGACGGCAGCGGCCTGCGTTTCCGAGACCGGTGACAGTGGTGGTGGTCAGTTTCCGGCGGCGGCAGCAACGGTTGGTGTCCCTCTCCTTCCTCTCCTTCCTGCGCGTGTCTTTCTTTCTTTCTCTTCTGTTCTGTTTCTTCCTTTTTTTCATTCGGTTTTTCTATCTTTTTTTTTTTTTTTTTTGCTTGCTTATCCTTTTTCCTTTTTTTCACTTGCTTCCTTTGCTCCATCTCTTTTTCCTTTCTGGTGCTGTTTATTCGTCCTCTGTTTTCCCCTTTTTTTTTTTCCTGTTTTCTAGTTCAACAAATGGCAACATCATCAACTCAAGCTTCTAGTGTAGCTCCCTCTTCTTGCGGTTTGGTGAAGCCTACTAGTGACAACATTGATATAGCATGGCAATGGAATAGCTTAAAAGATATCAATAATAGGAAGAGTGTAACATGTGATTTTTGTGGCAAAACAACCAATGGTGGAATAACTAGAGCAAAGAGACACCAAATGGGTGTGACAGGAGATGCAAAATCTTGTACAAGAGTTCCACATGAAGTTAAGCAACTTCTCAAGGAAGCTTTTGAGAAGAAGAATGCGGAGAAGGAATTAAATTTTGGTGCAATTGGAGAAGATGATGATGAACAAGAAGAGTTGGAAGAAATCCTACAAATTAGAAGAGGGAAAAGAGCTTCATCAACATCAAGTGGGAATAATTCTGTTCCTTCAACTGCTCTTAAGCAGTCCAAGAAAGCAAAGAACATAAAAGGTCCTTTGGATTTGATGTTCTTGAAAAATCCTGAAGCTACCATTAAATTGGGGAAGCCTCACCGGCAAACAAGCATTAATGATGCTTGCGATAAGGAAGCAAGGGCTAGAACCATTCAATACATAGCCCGATTCTTTTATATGAATGGGATTGCTTTCAACGTTGCTAAATCAAAAAGTTTTAAGTTGATGCTTGAAGCTGTTGGAAATTATGGTCCACACCTTAAAGCTCCAAGTTATCATGAGTTGAGAGTTCCACTCCTTAAAAAAGAGTTGGAGTTAACAAAGGATATGTTGAAGGGTCATGAGGAGGAAAGGGTGAGATATGGATGCTCAATAATGTCAAATGGTTGGACCGATAGGAAGAATAGGACATTGATTAATTTCATGGTAAATTGTCCAGCTGGGACAATGTTTGTGAAAAGTGTTGATGCTTTTGCATATATGAAGACAAGGGAGAAAGTATATGAGCTATTGGATAGTTTTGTAGAGGAGATTGGAGAACAAATTATTGTTCAAGTGGTGACTGACAATGGAAGCAATTATGTCTTGGCAGGTAAGAAATTATGGACTGCTTAAATTTCTTACTACTTCCTTTAATATTTGGCTACTCATCTAATTTTATTTAATTTGGCTTTTCTTAGGCAAATTACTTCAAGCTAAGAGGAATAACCTCTTTTGGACTCCATGTGCTGCACATTGTATAGACTTAATGTTAGAGGACATTGGAAAACTTCCTCGAGTTAAGAAGGCAATACAGAGAGGCATTAGTCTTGTGGGTTTTATCTACAACCACACTTTGGCATTGAATACAATGAGGAAATTTACCAACAAAATGGAGTTGATTAGGCATGGAGTGACAAGGTTTGCTACAACCTTCCTTACATTGCAAAGGTTGTACAAACAAAAGAATAATCTTAGAAGGATGTTCACTTCAGATGAGTGGTTGAGCTCCAAGACGGCTAAAGAACCTAAGGGGAAGAAGGCTGGTGATATTGTGCTCAGCACAATATTTTGGAATGATGTTGTGTACTCTATTAAACTTATGGGGCCTCTTGTGCATGTCCTTAGGCTTGTTGATAATGAGAAAAAGTCTGCAATGGGATACATTTACGAAGCAATGGATAGAGCTAAAGAAGCCATTCAAAATTCCTTCAATCATAATGAAGCCAAGTACAAGGATGCTTTTACTATTATTGATAGGAGATGGGACTCACAACTTCATCATCCATTGCATGCAGCTGGCTATTTCCTGAATCCTGAGTTTTACTATCCCAATACAACAAAGATTAAGAGTGATCATGAAGTAATGGATGGACTTTATAAGACTATTGATAGGTTGATTCCAGATGAAGACTTGGCCGAGAAGATTACAAATGAGATTGAAATATTTAAGAGGGCTGGAGGTATATTTGGAAACAGGATAGCAATCAAACAAAGGAATACAGTGGCTCCTGGTAAGAATTAAGAAATATGTACTTAATTCTTGATAAATTTAGTTTCATAATGTTTCTTAGTAAGGGTGATTTCCTGATTATTGAATCATAGCTGAATGGTGGAGGAAGTATGGAGCATCCACTCCTAACTTGCAACAATTTGCAATCAAAGTGTTAAGCTTAACTTGTAACTCAACGGGATGTGAACGTAATTGGAGCACTTTTGAGCATGTAAGCACATGAAAATAATTTTCCTTTGCATAGTTTTATGCTTTTATTTAATAATTTTAAAACTAACATTTTTGTCTAATTTATGATATGAATATCATAGATTCATTCTAAGAAAAGGAGCAAGCTTGAGCATCAAAAGTTGCAAGACTTGGTATTCGTCTATAATCGAACCCTTAAAGAACGCTTTGATAGCCAAGATGAGATTGATCCTATTCTCCTAAATGGTATTGATGATAGCAATGAATGGTTGATAGGAGAAATGGGTGCTAACACAGAAGATGCTGAAGAAGAATTTGTTTTTGGTGATGATGGATTGACTTGGGGAGATGTTTCTGCTGCTAATGAGGAGCCTCCAAGACACACTAGACTTGCTACAGGATTGAAGAAGAAAGTATCAAAGCATTCTAGTTCAAGAAGAGGGAAGGAGCCTATTCAAGAGGAAGAAGAATTTGATGATGAGGAAGACTCAGAGGAGGGGCAAGAAGAGATATATAAGTCTAGTAGTGAAGAAAGTGATGGAGAGAACAATTTGGCAGTGGTGGAGGAGGATGATGATGATGATGATGATGAATGATGAATGATTTGTAGAATGTTGTTAGTTTTAGAGAGCTAAGATTGTTTTCTTTTATATTTTGTTGTTTTTCTACGACTTGATGGTGCTTTTTTTGGGTTTTATTGCCCTTAGAACTTGATGTTTATGTATTTGATTGATGGTGATTGCATATTTTTAGAATATGAAATAGTTATGAATTTCATTATTGATGTGAATGAGTTTAATTGTGAATAATTTTTTATTTTTGAGCATGTATATATGTTATATAATTTGCATAATAATTATATACATTTTTATCAAATAATAGTAGGAGCTATCAGATTATCCCGCTATAAGCGTTTTTGGGTCGTAAGCATTCTGTATCCATTATCGTTGACAACTATGGTTGTAACAAAGAGAATACCCAATATTGCCCCAAAGAGGATAAAGTATATCTAAGTGCAAAAATTTTGCATAGCCAGATCTTCTTACTGAATGAATATGGACAAAGGAATCAAAACCCCACAAGAAAATTCCAGATGGGGAAATAGAGGATATCATTACCAGCTGTAATTTGTTAACTTCTTGCAAAGGCAGGTTAAGAAACAATATATGTAGGGTTAATAAGACAGATCGGGGATGTTACATAAAAAACCTAGCCAATTAGAGATATTATGCAGCAGTCGCAGACCACCTGCTTCTGTGTGATCACAGATCAGCCATTTTTGAAGTAGCTAGAGTAGGAGGACATGACCCCCAGAATGGGAAACCTATTGAAGTGATTCTATGGCATCAGGGGAACGTGAACAGTTAAGAAAAATATATGCATGTAGAGCAAAGGATTACCTTGAACTTTCTCATTGACAGCTGCAACCTCTTCCTCATGCTTCTCATGAATCAAGTAAACAACCTCGTAGTGGCGCACTGCACAGGCAAAGAAGCAGTGTATTGTGAGATAGAGCACTTCACTTGCTCCGTGAGAATTAGACAAAGATTGGCAAAAAGCTCTTTCAATTTCCCACTTACTAGTAGAAGACAGGTAACTATAGCAAGAAGCCGTGTTCCATTTTTAAATGTTTAGGATAGACACAAACATATATGACTTCATTTATCAAAATGTAAGGAAATTGAATATAACAAAAGAACACTTTTCCCCCTTATTTATCCCTTTCAACTTTCAGCAATGCAAGGACTGCTAACTCATCCATCCAATGGAAAGGAGAATGAATACACATACTTTGATCGACGTTCAGATCGCTTTCCAGCTCAAGCATAAGTGCTTCAAAGAGTTGCCCTGTAAATCAAAATGGAAGTTCAGAAAAAGGAATAGTCTCAGTACAGTAATCCATAACCATATCTCCCTCCAAGACAAAAGCAAGCAAACGAGGACAGATTGAATAACTGAAATATGACCACTCACTTTCTTCGGCATCTGCAAACTCCGGGCAAACCTTGCCATCTTCCTCAACTGTCTTCTGAAAATCCAAGTTAAAAACCCCACTTCACTACCAATGAGAAAATCCATCACACAAAGAACAAAAGACAGAGTCAACTCAAAAACCAAATTCTACAGACGAAGCAAAGCACCAAGGATGCAATAACTAATGTTATATACTTACTTCTCGTGTGTCCCCTAACACTAAGTCATGCAATATGTAAAGCGTAATGGCACGCACCCAGAAAATATTGCCAGAATCTTTTGACAGAAATCATAAGTAGTTGTTAGATGAAATGAAATGTATTTATCTAAGAGTCAATAAGTATGTCATATCATTCCAGATACTTAAGTTTGGCAAAGTTTCTAGCTCTCTAGCATTTTTCCTATAGAAAGGAGTAGGAAAAATTGTCCATTTCGCTACCCTTGATTGTGAGGAATTTTCCCTTTTGAACAAAACAGAAACCAGATAAGATTTTGCAATAGAAAGAAAATGGGTTCAGAACACTATAGTAGTATAGTACTCATAGTACCAAAGCAATTTCTACTAGTACAAGTCAAAGCTGAACGAATCTTCAAAATGATGTCTAGCTGTCAAACCCAAAATCCACGAGAATCTCCACCAATAGAGAAAACCATACGAAACGCGAGAAACAAGAAGAACAAATAAAGGGTATGCGTTAAATTTTTTTCTTTTTTTTTTATTTTTTAAAGCAAGCACACCTTTTTAAGGAGCACAGCTTCGGGGAAGAACCCTGTGGCCTCGTCGGGCTTGGGAACAAAGCTATGGCTGTCTTCTTTCTTGTCTTTCTTGCGGGCACTGACAACCACTGATGCTGATTTTCTGGTCTTCATTGAAACAGAAAATGGCAGAGAAGAAGAAGAGGAAGAAGAAAAGGAAGGGTACCCATTTGCAAAGATGAAGCATGGGTTGTTACAATTGAGTTTAAGGGCGTTAGGAATCATGAAGGAGGGCTTTGGAAGGAGCGGTAGAAGATAAGAAGAAAAAGAAGGAGGTGCAGTTGAACCCGGCAGCAGTGCCTCTATCGAGAGACAGACATATATATATATATATATACTGTAAAAAGATTGTATTGATATTTTTTTTTCGATAGAAAATATTTATAAATTGAACAAGTAGAATTATGAAACTTATAAAAAATTAAAAACGTTTATAAAATAAAAAGAAATATTATTTATTTATTTATTTTTAACAAAGTTAATAACTGAAAGGTTGAAACCAGTCAAAACTCACCCAACCATAAATCTGAATATACTTTCATACAAAATAAATCTGAATATACTGTTAATAATTAGTCTATATGGCCAAAAATGCGTGTAGATAAATATTTTATAAAAAAAATTTAAGCAAAACTAAAAACTGATTTTTTTTTCAAAAAGAATTCTCTTATTAGAAGTATTATTCAACTATTTTTTTAGAAAATAGTAATGTAATTATTTTTATTTTTATTTTTTAAAAAAAATCTCATCCCAACAATTTATATAAACTGTAAAAAAAAATTTATAAAAAAAGTACAAATAAATGCATGTACGTGAAATAACTTTTGCAGTGAGTTTAATACTTTTTTTAATAACAGTTGAAGGAACTTCGTAAGTTTAATCATTCAGCACCATTCCATTGTTTTATGACTGCATTGCATGTTCCTTTGATCTTAATTAAAAAAAAGAACATTTTTTGGTACTGATATATGTAATGGTACTCTAAGAATGTTATTATTCAAAAATTTGGACACTAAAATGGCTGCTTTTCTTTTTACCTTAAAACATAAAGGGCTACCGTTCCAATGCAAACTACACTTCGGGTGATAATAATGATAATATAAAATTACATTTTTTTCGGGGTATTGATACTTGATGACATTGTACTTCGAACAAGAGTATATTTAACTAATTTCAATACCATGCCGACCACACACTTAACCATTTATTATTTCAGTAACTATTCATTATTTGAATAAACTAATTACTTTTTTTTTTATGTGAAATAAACTAAATACTTAAGTTAGCCAACTTGGTGTTACAAAATGAACAAAACAAAAATATGGTGAGCATTGTGGCCTCACCCAGCCTAAAGTGCTAGTTTGGTAGGCCAAGTCTACTGAAAAATGCAGTTCAATATAATTTGCTGCCTTTGTTTAACCCTTAAATCATTTCTTTGGCAGAGATACGCATGACATTTTCGTCTAATTGCTTACAAGACATGTTGTTAATGGCTTGATCCTTGCTCTGCTTAAAATTGTATCTTGAGTTGAAAAACCAAGCGCACAAGGATCATCGCCACACTATCCATTCTTAAGACTAAACTTTGCAGGCTAGTAGGATCCCAAAAAATTATTTAGCAAAAATTAAGCTTGGGGGAAATAACGCTGTACAATAGGCTCCAACTCTATTTGGGGGCTTCATTAACAGATTAGCTACTCTGAAACTTACACGCCCCTTTTTTTTTTCAAGGCTTCACAAGTGCTCACTGTGATACAGCCATAATGATAAAAACGTGACCTGGTTATCACCACTGCTTTTTACCCTTTTTCTTTCTCTTGCTGCTGCTACTGCCACTACCGCTGCCAGGATTTTTCATCCCATTTCCAGGATTGGTAGAGGGGCTATCTGGTGCAGTGCCACCACTGAAATTGTCGAATACGCCCGCCTGTACTGCATTCTGCAACCACTCGAAGAACTCTTCCTCGGTCATGGTTTCTTCCACATTAGGCGGCATCCGCCCACCTCTTTGACCTGAACTTGTTGCTTTGCCGGAATTATGCTTGGACATTAAACTAGTGTTCACATGAAAACTTGGCTTGTGAGTGTTCGCTGGACATCTCATGCCCTGCAATAAATGTGTTCATCGTTAAAGCCTTATGAATATTTAATCTCCATACAAGTCCCGAGGTGCATGCTATGCAGTGTGAAAAGCCAGGCACTCTACAAGAGATACACATAAGGGCATTACAGAAATGACATATCACTATTTCACGTGGCATTGCCAGAGAAAATCCTCAATTCCTCATTCATACACCACACTGCAAAGTTGTTGGTCTAATAAACAAGAGACTGCAAGCCAATCATATAAATCCTTTATCAGTACACAATCAGAACAGTTGTATGCCGCAATATTTACACAATTATAGTAGTAGGTTTTATTTTTTTATTTTTATTTTATTTTTACCCTCCAAACACCATCAGTATCTTATGTGTGCTGAAGTAAATTCTTTCAACAAGCAAGTCAAAACATTCACCTTATTATATATATAACAGCTGAGTTCTTAAATGATATAAGGTCAAAATATGGAAATAAATAACTAAATTAACTCCTTACCAAAAAAATATATAACTAGATTACCTGACAGATATACCATTCAGTGGCATTATATATCCTGCTATCAGCACACACATATGCAGAAGGAGCATCTACCTGAAGATAGAACAATTCGAATTATTAAGCAAAATCATATGCTTCATATCTTAAGCAACCAGAAATTGGCTCAAAAAATGTAAAGTTGAAGTACAGGTTATAAGGTGTTCTCCAATTAAGACTTTTCAACATGGTAAATTGATCCATACCTTCTGCAATAAGCCAAAAAGAAATGGTTGGGAAGATTGTTCAACCCATCCATCACCATCCTTGGCTTGATGAAAGTCTTGACAATCCTTTGAAATGAAAAACCCCACTGAAAAACATTAGTGCGATGCCAGGTGCAGCTTCCTCAATAGGGAAAGCATGCTGACAGAATGCTAGCAATATCTTGCAAAGATGTAATATGCTTAGGGAACTGCCAATTATGTATGCTACCTAGGCTCTACTGAGAGGAGGAGAAAAAAGGATGGAGGAGAAACCTGGCACCATCTTGCCCGAGATTTTTGTTTCTTAGTGTGTATCCAAACATGAAAGCCACCACACCTTTTGCAGGCTATTCGCCTTGAATCACCAAATGGGTCCTCGCCATTTGCATCTGATCGTGCCAATCCTGAAGCAAAGAACCCATGCCTACCATTCTGGAAAATCAGTTGAAACCACAGCTAAAGTTAGACATAATAATAATAATAATAATAAAGACTATTAAGTCCTCTAAATGGTCTGGAAAGTTCAGAGAGCAGACAATTGTCTAAAAAGAAAGGGAAGGGAAAAAAAAAAGAAAAGAAAAATGATTGCGAACTGCCCCCTGCTAGATACAAAAAATATATGCATGGGCACATATCAGCTGCGTAAACTCTAAAACCATTATGTACTAGCAGATTAACTGGCATGATAATCTGCATTTTTTATTCCTTTAATGTATAAACTGCCCCCTTCTAGATACTAAAAATATATGCATGGGCACATATCAGATGCGTAAACTCTAAAACCATTATGTACTAGCAGATTAACCGGCATGATATTCAGCAATTTTTATTCCTTTAATGACACACACACACACACACACACACACACACATGTTGGGTAACTTTCAATTAAATAAAGAATATTTACATATGTTGAGTAGTTTTTTTATAGTTTACATCACCACATGTTGGGTAATTATTTTATTTGTAAGTAGTAAATGTAAAAAAAAATGTAAGGATAAAATGGGAAAGAAAAAGTGACCAAATAGCAATTAAATGGGGCAATTTCCTTTATTATTATATAGATATCTACCAAAACTGCCATTAAAAACACTTCTTACAAGTTCATTGTTTCTTTTTCTAACTTCAGCAGTACCACCATCTGCTATCTCAAATTTCTATGAATGAGAAAGATATATATTCATGATCAGAATAGATATATTTCACCAATCTACTACGATTCATCACAATGATTACTCCTCTTTTATGGGTCTTTTCCCTTTTCATGGTTCTTATTCGGATCCCCAATACTCATGAACTTTAATCCTGACCACAATGGGTCAAAGGCGATAAAATAGAATCTGTGTGTAGTTCCCTCAATACTAAAACAGCTAAGAAAAAAAATGCATAAATCATACCTTATGGGAAGCATTATGAAATCTGTGAAATACACTCAAAAGCTCTTCTCTTCTTAACTCGTCATCATATGCTTTTCGCTTCAAGGAATCCATTAGAATCTGGAATATCATTATAATCATACAGTACCTTAGGGAAGGATTTTCTCTTTTGATTTTCAGGGTAAGCAAAAACATATAAAGCTTACTTCATACGCATTTTGAAGTTTCTTAAAAGCTTCTGCAGCCTTTTCATTACCCATATTTTTGTCAGGATGAACCAACATTGCCTGATAGTCAATGAAAAAAGATTATTATAAATAGGGAGAATTATCAAGGAATAATAACAAGCTATAAGAAGTTTATAGTGAAGTTATAGAAGGAAATTCAACATTCATCCTATAAGCAACTAAATATAAAACCACTGTTACCATAACTACAACCAGTACAAAATCTTAGAAATACTCAAAAAAAAAAAAAAGGGATAGTTGTGCAGTATTGACATCAGAGAATGACAAGAACCTTCTTTCTATATTCCCGCTTCAGTACTAAAACATCTATATTTTGATACCGCGTGAAGCCCAGTGCTGAATAGTGATCAGGACAGTTCAACAATCGGACAACTTCATCTTCAGACGTTACATCAGAATCAGCCCCACTAGTCGAAGGGACTCCGGTATTACGATCAGCAGATAGTCCTGGTCCATTTTCAGAGGAAGAAGCCTGCATTGGCTCATCATTAAAGAAACCTGGTTGACCATGCATTCCAGCTCTTTGCTCAAAAGGATTGGATCTACTCTGTTGTTCGATGTTTTTCTTGAGGACATACATCAGCACATCACTTGAGATAAAAGCTAAATTAAAAGCCAATAGCAAACCAAGCCACCCAACATACAACCAAGCACAATAGACAGAATACACCGTGGTGATAAACAGTGCCACACGTTCATGACTTAACATAAATGCCAATCCTGAATTTCAAATAGAGTCAAAGGATTAGCTCGTTTGGCAAGAAATTACATCAAATGACATAAACCAATATTTTGAATACATATCTATGCTTTTGTAACATGATTACACGTAGAGAAAAAGACAGACAGACAGAAACAAACAGAAGATGTTCAAAGCCACACAGAAAGGAAAACAAATCACCTCCAAGGACGATGAAAAATGTCGTTGCCCAAAAGCTACCATAAAACCACAAGAAAACAACTCCAAGGATTGCAACTACCAAAACTGCAAGAGTGAGCCCAACGAAAAATCCAATCAAGGCAGACAGGCCCTGATCAATTACAAAACTAGTCAGCTGGAACAAGAAAAAAGTACAAGACCTAATTTAAGAATGGAAAAGAACAAACAAATACACAAAGCATCAAAAAAATAATAAAGGAGTTTGTGAGGAGGTATATCTAGAACTAAGACTATAGTCATTGCCAAATTTATCTATGTAACACAAGGGGATCAAAAGTGAAATAGTTTCAAGACAACTGCACCTCAAGCTCATTCAATTTATGTACAAACTGAACCGTTTTTTGGAAAGGGTTTTATAATTAGTTATGTACATTCCCAGCTCACATGGATGTTTGTTCATTGAACAGAACATCACATATAGTCCTTTTTTTTCCTCTTGCTGGATAATCACTTACATATCAAAACTGAAAATTGCAACGATGAGAATAAGTGTCTCTTGGGAAGTTGGAAACCACATCCAACATGCACAATGTTGAAATAGTAAAACAAAAATAAACAGAAGTACAATTATCAAGCAATAAAAGCAGGTCAATAAGGATAGATTTCAAATCATATTGTTCAATAAACCTTTTTTTGGGTGATCAGATGCAAATGATGGTGAATAATCACCAGTTAATACTAAAATGCAAATGTTGCATACACATAAGTGGAAAATACAAATATATGAGGGTTTTCAAAAACAACTAACAAGATAAAATTGAATAAATCAGAATAATCACAAAAATGTCAACTAAAATAATTTTCTGATCAGATTAATTCTAATAAAATAAGAAGCAATAACAATTGTGACCAGGGCTTACCATGACAACGAGAAACTTGAGCATCCCTATCATACTAATCACGGAGAATATGCTGCACCATATAACCGAGAAGAAGGATATTGTCCCCATACGTACAAATGAATCAACACCTCGAATGGCACAATCCAGCCAAAACACCAATAAAAGAAGCATTACGTTCCCAAAGTGCATGAGCCATTTTAGCACAACAGGATACGCCTGCTTAATTTTCATCCTGAGATTATCACAAGCCTTAAAAGTGACATTTGCAAGGGATACAAACAATGGCTTCTGCCTAGTTAGCCACTCGGTAACTGCTGTAAAAATGGAAAATACTGACAACCTTATTCTCCTAATAATCATATTATCAGCAAGCTCTGCATTTTCTGCCAAACTCTTTACTTTCAAAACATCCAGTAAACAGCTCAATCTGCTCTTTATACCCTGTTGGCCTTGATTACTTCCAGGCAAGGTCCCATTTTCTTCCTGCATCGGAACTTCGGAATTCAGACTTCCATCACCCGAATTACTCCCCAAAGACACTGATTCCTCCATGTCATGCTTTGCAACTACCCCTTGCTTCTCTTTCCTTGAAAACTTCTCAGACTTTTGCTCACTGATAGTGTCATCACCAGCAGAAGCAACTTCACTTGCATTGGGCAAAACACGGTCCCCATTCGCTAGTTCTTCCCTCGGATAAAACTTCACCTGAGCCCCTCCTTTGGCATGACCTTTCGTACCCGGAAGGACATCCCCAGAAACGCCCTTTTTGTGGCTCAACCCATGACGGTCCAATCCATTCTTTTGCTGATTACCCTTCCGAGCCATCAAGCTTTTATCCAAACCTTAGGAATTATTCAAGGAATTACTCAAAGTGTAGGGTTCGAGTTAAGCCATTTCAAACTCCATTTAGTCCTATATAACACCTGATTAGTGGAGCAAAATCAAAGGTTAAGCCTGCGATTAACGCAAAATGCTTGTATGGCAAGAAAATTCCAAATTCTACAACCCATTTGAGCAATAAACCCTAAAATTCCTAATTCAGCAAAACCCAGTTCATAATTTCATCGATTCGCAGCACCCACACGATATATTCAAAAAATAAAAATAAAAAGGTAATGAAAAAAAGCGTGAAAATACCGAGGTAAATCAAATAGCACAAATAGAAATAGGAAAAAGGCTCGAGATCATCGAGGAGAACAAACCTTGAGCTATGCAGCGAGACGATGAGAGAGAAGAGGGGATTTTGGTGGTTTTTGGAGCATAAAAAAAAAAACCCTACGGGTAAAGGAGGGTTGTGTTGGAATTGGATTTGGGGAAAGTAGAAATGAAGAGAAAAAAGGCCAAAAAACTGTGTGTGTGTGTGTGTGTTTTGTGTGAGAGAGTGTGCGCGAGAGAAATAGAAGAGAACATAGGCGTGTGCAGCACAGAGAGAGAGAGAGAGAGAAGGAGACAGTAACGAAGTTGTGCTGTCGTGTGCAAAATCGTACTGTAAGCGAGCTTTGTTTTGTTTGGTCTTTCTTGACCGAGGAAAACTTGCTCTCATCCACTCACATGTAACATGTTTATTACCATACATAAGGCACTGTTTGCCTGCTTTTCATATTATTCTTGTTTCCGCGATGAACAACCGGAACAAGCAAGATGTAACAATCTTGGGAGATGATCATCTTAATCGTAATGAGGTAGGAGATTAATTTGAATGAACTGGTATATAAATTTTATATTATTATTTAATAGAATTTAAGAAAAATAATAAATTATAATGAATAATGATTAACAGTGAAAATTATTTTATATTATTAATATAAATTTAATTTAAATATATTGTTAATATTAAAAAATTTTATATAGATATTTAATTATTTATTATCACATCAGTAAAAGTCTTTGATATAATTACTCACTATTTAAATAGTCATACAAATAAAAAATTTTAATTGAATGACGGTGTAAAATAATTTTATACTGCCAATGTATTCTAATTAAACTCTATTAATATATAGAAATTAAATCCTAATTATAAATCACACAGAGTTTAATTATTTATTTTTCCATTGATAAGGACATGTTAGAATTTATCGGCTCTCCACTATTTTACTCAAGGTAAACTTGTGACTTTATTTGTAAATTATTGCTAGGTTTGGATTGATATGAAGTGATAGAATAGAATTGAATAGAATAAAATAGATCGGTATTAAGTTTCATTATTTAAATGTTTTAAAATAAGATGAAATAAAATTTTATTTTATTCAATTTATTTCATTTTATTCAATATTTTTATTTTTCTTTCCTTCTAATTTTGTCAAAATGAGATGGGATAAAATATATCAAAAGCAAAATAACTTAAAATTCTTATCATTTCATCCTTTTTATTATATTCCCAAATAATGGAACAAAAAAAAGTTTGATTTTCTTTCCCAACAAAGAAATTATGCTTTCAAAAACAACTTAGTCAAAAAAGAAGCATTAGGAAGCCACAAGGATTAGATTAGTGGTAAGAGATTTAGATAGTTTGTATAAGATCATAGGCTCAAATTTTATTATTACCGGTGTACTTAAAAAAAGGAAACATGAGCTTCCTTTGAGGGAATGCATATTCATGTTCAACACAATCTAAAATAGATGCAAAAATCTTTTCTCTATTGTTTTTTTTTTAATATCCAAACAATATTTCATTTCACTTCATTCTACTTCATTCCATTCACCATAAAATATCCATACATAACCTCAAAATTAATGTAAGAAACCTTATTATTTCTTAAAGAATGGAGCTTTAAAGTTTAAAGCGAAATTAATGAAAGTATAACCAATAGAAAAAATATATAATTAATGATCAAAAGTTCGTTTTGTATATAATATTTACAATTTAGTTTGGATCGATTTTGAGAGAAAAATCCAATCGATTTAAACAATATAATTTATATTGGTTTAAATTGGATCAATTTAATTTAGAGTTTGAATCCAATTCAATCCAAATGAATTTTTATACAATATTTACAAATAGTTGATCGCAAAATGTCTTTAAAAAGAGTTTTATCTAATTACATCTAATCAAAAATTGTGTAAGCCATTACTAAGAACAAAAGATATTTTATACGTCAGATATTTTATTTGAATATAGTGATTTAAATTACCTAATCAATGTGTGGTGATTGCAATCTGAATACGTGTGAATTTTAATTTTGTAAGTGTTGAATTCATATTTCGAACATATGGTAATAACAATTCAAATAACTATGAATTTTGATTATATAAATATTGAATCAACATATTGATCACAATAATAGTGTACATCTATTATCAACACGTATATGACTAAAATCTACACTTATTTATACATTAATCACCGAATAAGAATATCTAAGTGTTATATACAATACAAATAACATTTTCCTTTATATATTTATATAGTTGATCATTCAATTATGGTCGGTCCTACTTCATTTTTTATGCAGACTATATTATAACTCGTGTGTTAGAAGAATTTTTCTTTATCAAGTGTGTAGTGTACTTTCTTAAATGACTTTACAGCCTTGGGAAGTGAAGTTGATGGTTCTCAGAGTTCAAATAAAATAACTACATTGTCAATTTTCTTAGGGAGGGTAGCTCGTGTCCAAATTTGGATAAGGGGTGGGTGGTAGTTACATCCATTGCACACAACAAACCCGTGAACAATGAGTGTGCTGTTGGACTGAGGCTAGAGCTTTGACTAAATCATCTCTTTGCCCTATAAAGAATTCAGGAGGGGCCAACGCCGTTAGCCTTTGGTTTTCTCAGTCACTGACCAGAGCCCGAGAGTTGAAAAAGAGCTTTATGCACAATTCCAAGAAAAACAACAAAACTTCGTGCAAATCAAATTGACTGCAACATGTACCTTCAATAGCCAGAAGACGCCAACTACTCAATCCTTTTAATAAAATGCCATCCTATGCCAATTACACTTTTGTTAAATGGCACATGTGTGCACAGTACATTAGTAACAGCGCAATTTAGTTCAGTTTTGAGTCCCCCCCCCCCCGGCCAAACACCACCTTTTTCCTCAAATATTTTTTTTTTTTTTTGGGTCAAGTGATTGAAATGTGTTGACCCGTATTATAGGAATTGAACAAAGCTCCTTTAACTTCACGAGCTGCATATATCCATTGAGGCAATGCCTCTTCCGCTAAAATGTTCAATTTCAGTCTCTCCTGCCAAATTTGATTCGGTACTAAGAAAATGGACCTGAACTTTAATTAAGCCAGAATACGGTAGGCCCAAAAGGCTATAATATACACTGAAGATCAAAATAATATTAACAAAAAAACAGATCTAATATTTCAACATTAGCTTTTGACATTAAATATATAAATCCATATTTCTCCTTCTTAAGTTGCATCAAGTTCTTGAATAAGGTAACTGAAATCTATAGTTATTGATATGAAATTCCCGACAAACATAACTTGATAAAAATCCCAACAAGAGTACTAGAGAACTAACATGTCATGCTTAGAGGGGATTTTGAGTGTCATAATGGGAATTGTCATTCTCTATCATTGGCGCTTGCAGGGAGATCTTATACCAACAACAGGGAGTTTTGATTGATTTACTGAAAATTTTGGTGCAAGAGGATACCACACCCCCAACTCATTATGGGTATGGATCAGCAGTAAATCATCCACCAAATTGGAGAATTTGGTGCAACAAACAACACACCTAAACTTGGTTACAGGGCCAAACCAACCCACTCAGGGGAAGGAGCAATGGTGAAGGTTAACAGGAAAGGAGGGGAACAAAATTGAGTGCCTGACAGTTTCAAAAATGAGAATGAAGACAATATTAAGGTAGGGGAGAGACAAGAGGGGATGTGGTTGAGTGTCAAAGATGAAAATGTAAAAAATTGAAAGGGAGGATTGGATGTAGGACAGGTTTGAAGATGAAATTAAAGACAATAGAAAAGTGAAATGGGAGACAATTGGGTGTGTGGTACAACATTAGAGATGAAAATGAATAGAATAGGAATGGAGGAGATGAGACAAGTGGGGGTGCGGTGCAACATCAAAAGATGAAAATGAAAAAGACGATCGTTGAAGAGGGAGACGAGCTTTGACGTTGGGTAGCATAAAATTGTTACGATGTGAAAATTTTCGGAGGTATGCATATGTTGTCAGGAAAAATGGCGTATAATGATTCGCAAAAACCATTTACGATGAAAAAAAGAAAGAGAAGATGACAAGGACAAAACAAAAGAACACTTTGCTCACTTTCATTCATTCGGAGAAGCAAGATGCCCAGACAGTCCCAGCCAAGAATCAAAACGTGAATGTTTAGACTGAGAATTGATGGAATTGTACGAAATGAAATAAATGATATTTTTATTATTTGGATAATTTGAAAATTAGATAATAATATACTATGAAATAGTCTTGAATGGACTCACAAGCATCGTTTAAGGGACTGGTTCGAGGGACAACCCTCATGCTACCTGCAACTCCTGATCAACTAGTATTGTACAAGGCCGGATCAGTACTTTGCTAGGCCTTAGATGGGGCCCAGATGAGATCATTAGATCAAGAATTGGGTAATCTCTTTTTTCTGTTTTTCTTTTTTATTTAAAAAAAAAAAAAAAAAGAGGACAAAAAAGAACAGGGTAATCTGAATGTCCATTAAAAGGTATGGACTCCAGAAGGTTGACATGAAGAATGTTATTTTTAATGCAACAAGCTGCTAGCGGCTACCTGCGAGCCCGAAGTTGCAAAGGAGGCATGGTGAAACAGCAATGATAAACTACTGCCGAGTGATAAGTGAACTAATCATCATTGTGAGTGTTAGCAAGAATATTGGGGGGGCGGGGGGGTGTATGGACATTTACCCACGAGAAATTCAACTCATCCCTAGAAGGTGTCTGTGCTGTGCGTGCGGGAAAGAGGCAGTACTCATGTAGTTTTGCACCAAGAGTAAACTAAATTGTAGGTAATTGTGTGAGTCTTGTATCAAGGAGGAAGAAACTGAGATATGAATAAATTTAACAGACTGAAATCAGAATCCAGTACTTACATAAGATATAGACTAATAAAGGCAGAATTTAAAAGGTTGTACAAGAAGAACTGAGCTTTTTTGCACTAGGTGGGGGAATAATATATATATCAATGGGCTGTTTCAACTTGAGAAGATAATCAGATAACATATAACATAAATAAACTGGCTAATATTGTGAGCGGTATAACATGTATAACAATTACCAACTATGCAATATTTATTTGACCAAGAAATACCACCATCTTTTCTACTTTAAGTGAGAAAGAATAAACAAATCCATTAGACGTTCAGGTATTGGTGGAGCTACTGCATACTTGGACATGATAAAGTCAACATAATGGTTGTAGAATAAACATATTGTATCAGAAACAAAGAATATCTTTGTTGAATAAAAATGGCCAAATGAGTATCATATACTTACTTGCAACTAGAGATATATGTGAAAAAGTTACTTAATGAAACCAGCATCACCTAAGCTACACAATAACATTGTGGTGTGATATTACTAGACATCTATGGCAAAGCCAAAATCACAGCTTGAAAAGAAATAGAGTATACTGGAAACATAAAATATCTTCAGCAAATAACATTGACTAAAATGAGTATAAACAACTTGCAACTAGAAATATATGTACAAAAGTTATCTACTGTAGTCACCATGCCTCAGTTACACGAGAACATTGTGCTGCGATAAGCATGTGCTGAAAACCATAATGGGAGTGTTGAGCTATACTTCACAGAGTACATTTCTTTCCAAACTTGAGTCTTGCGATGATAAACCAAAACCTGCTTGTGAGTTGCAAGAAAAACATATTCACCTGTCTGACTTATTGGGAAAATCCCTGGCACCATTCCTCTAATACACCTCAGACTCACCTTATCCACCGGACACCATTCGTCTTTCCAGTAATCTTTTAGCACCCATATATTCATCCATGCTTCTGAAATTTGAATAACAGACAAGCAGCCATTGAAGTCCAAGAGATAAATCCTACTCCCCATCCCATAAATCAAATCATAAGGCAATGGCTTCTTCCTCCAAATGTCACAACTTAAATCAAGCACAAGTATATAAGTAGCGCTAACCGTCAACCAATGAAGAGCATTATTCACATAAACAACTTGGTTCTTATTCATATGAGTAAAATGGTCATCTTGTAATGAAATGAACTTCCTCCACTTGTTCAACTCCGAATCAAACACCAAACATATGAAACTCCCATCAGGCCTATGGCCGAAAGTTCGATGGCAACCGGCCAGGACAACATTAAACTTCTGATACATAGGATCGCAGGCCAACCCAACCAAGGTTGCTTCGCCGTCTGGATAAAACCTTGTCACAGGCCTTTCCCTACTCTTGGGAAGCAACCTAAACTCCCTAGTCACAGGATTGCAAACATAGAAGACACCCTTATCAGGGATACTAGAGCAACACAACAAGCCATTGCAAGATGCTCTAACCTTAACCCTATCATTCAAAAAGTCCAGCGAAAATTCAGATACGCCCATCAAATTATCAACACAGATCAAGCTAGACTTGGACTCTGATGATGAGTCTGAAATCTCCACAAGGATCATAGGGTTCTTCCTAGACACCTCATTGTAAACTTGAATGAAAAACTTATCCAAGGACAACCTATACCAAAGCTTACACACCGTTTTGCACCTAAAAAGGGGCTTCACAGGCAACCTAGCAAGAATCTGTATAACCACTTCGTCAGGGAAAATCCCTTCACCTCTTGCATCCATAACAGAAAAAAACCTCAAAAAATATGCAAACAGATTTCCAATAACAGGCTTAAAAAAAATGAAAAACAAAAGTCTGGGTATCCGAAAAACCAAGGTAAAGTTCCAAACTTTGCTTACCGGAACCCAAAAAAAATGAAAAATAAAAAAATAAAAAAACTGAAAAATAAAAAATTGGGTATCTGATGAATCTGCACTTGATGGGAATGGAGAAAGAAAGAGATAAAGGATTCGGCTTTTTCGGTGGTGATGGTTTTACAATGGTTGAAGAATGAGGAATAGGAAAATGGGGTTTCCAATTGGCGTTTACATTCGGAGAAACAAGACGGGTTGTGATGGAATTTGAGTCGTGTTTTTCGCAGCAATCATGCACACGCAAGAAGGAATATGAATATTAATGAGTAACAGCGTTTAGCCCAAAATCCGACACGAAAGAGAGGGAAATTTGGGCGTGAGTGGATAAAGTCAGAGGGACTCAGATCAGACGAGGAATGAATAATATAGTGATGAAAAAGAGAGAGGGAAACGGAACGGCGTGAAGAGAGAGAGAGAGAAGGGAAGGGGGGGAGGGGATCGAAGGATGAAGAGGGACACGTCGACGGAAGATGCGACACGTAGACGGAAAATAAGGGGCTGATGATGAACGATGATGACCTAGCGAACTTTCTTGTTCTTTTTCACTTGGAACTTCATTTTGTTTATTTGGGTCTGAGCACTTTTTTGTTCTTACTTTGCATTTTGACATTGGAGAAGTGGGCTTACAGTTGTTATATCTGTTTTTGGGTCTGCTGTTTGGGTTTGTCTATGATGCACCTCATAAAGTAAAGTGTATCACACATCTTGTATGATTGATAATCAGATGTGAGGATATATCAATATATCTTATGAAATTAATGATCAAATATAAAGATATATTAGTACATCCTTACATCTGACCATTAATCATATAAAATGCATAATGCACCTCTCAAAATGAGGTGCATCATAGCATTCATCCTGCTGCTTAGGCTGAAACTTGGCCAGTTTGAGGCTCTACAAAAATTAAAGGCCACGTTTAGCCTGGGGCCGTAAATTAGAGGCCCACTGCATGCCCCCCACTGCACACCGTCGGATTGGCTCTAGATGCGAGGTGTGTCAGTGGCTTCAACTGGAAACCGAGAGAGGCCGGTTAACTACAAGTATTTATAAATTGTATATCAACCCCCCAGCAGTGACTTTTCAGCAAAAAAAGTAACGCCTGCATGTGTGAGATTAATATATGTACGCATATCTGGGGGCGACACGTGTATGGCTATAATTGCCATGTTATTTTTTTTTAAAGTCATGAATTGGGCTGTACGTAGGGCGTGGGTTGGAATGCTTTTGTTGTTCATTTGTAAGTATGCAAATGTAGTTGGGCCAATTCTAGGCATGGCTTTGTTTGTATTGGTGCATTAAGATGAATATAATGAAATTTAGATGAGCTAATTGGTGGATAGAAAATTTAGATGGGCTAATTTGGAAAGTAATTGAAAATATTTCTCATGAGACAAGCTTCGAAAAAAGTACTTAATTTATAAATTTATATTGTTGTGTTAAGTATCTATGAAAACAGTGATGAATGTTATGATTTGGGTTAAGGATAATTAAAAATGTTATTATGTAAGAAACAATTTTTGTAAGTAAATAGGTAACCTTATAAAAATATTTAAAATCTGATGTATAATTTTAAATGGCAATTTTTTGTTTTCAGATAAATGAACAAGTGGGCAATGAATGTGGAATTGGGCCAAAGTGATTAATATAATCTGAAATTGGGCCATACATACAATGACACACGGTTGAAATGTAATGTCAGTGTATGTTTTGTTACATTTGAAAAAAAAATTACAAGTATTGTTTTTTATACTTAACTGAAAAACTATAAAAAATGAAAAAAATAACAAATATGCTCTTTTAAAAAAAAATAATAACACAATTATTATTTCATAGAAAAAAATGAAAGATAACACATAGAGTATATGCAGGCTTTATGGCGATCACAAGAAAGGAGATGCAGTGTAGCAAAGAAGCTCTTCCTGCACTTAATAATTTTGTCCACTTAATTTTATTAGTTTTTTTAATAAATAATTTATATTAGATTCTTTTAAAAATTGTTGATAAAATAAATCTAAGTTATTTTATTGTATACAATTTATCTACGATTATTTTAAATCTAAATTGTAGTATAATTAATTTTTAAAAAATAATAACGTTAGAAATAGTATCATAAAATTAGTCAGAAAAATATTTATGAGACGCAGCTAATATTATCAAAGAAAACAGTTTGTGTTGATTTCGATTCATTTATTTATTTGTCTTTTTAAAATGAGAACTTGTTCTTTTATTAAAAAAAGAGTATTTATAAGCATTACGAAATGTGTTAGGAGTTTTTTTTTTTTTTGGAAGAATTCAACGGTAGAAAATAGTTATTTATTTCACAAGTTAATGGTTCTTGAACAACTCTACAGCAAGAAAAAAAAATGATTTTTTAGTATAAACATCATATTCAAATGTAAAATAATGTTTTTATTCATTGCATTGACTGTTCCAATGTCTTTTTATGGGTCTGAAAAATTTCTACTATAGAGGCAAAGGATATTTCATAAATTTCAGAATTACCACCAAAATTAATATTCCATATACTTAGATAACAACATACATTAACTCAGTCTTTCATGGCAATGGATCGGCAACCAAACAAGATATGCCACAAATAGATGGCTGAACATATAGCCACAAAACAATAGACTCATCTGCTGCATGGATTGAGTTCTAATTGATATAACAAGTAAGGCCAGCATATAATAAAGCACATTACATTTTCTATAGCCTACCACAAAAGATAGCCTAATCACTTAAAATAGTACTACATCGACATGTCTACTCCCAGGCTGCCGAAAAAAAAGGGCCTCTTCACACCGTCATCGTCAAGTGAAAACATAATATTCCTGACTCAGGAGCCAAATGAAAAAGTAACAAAAACTGACTAATAGTCGGTCAAAACTACCCGGCCCATGGTGCGCCCAAACTTATGGTCTCCACCCTAAAACACACCCGAAAATGAAACGGCTGTGATTTCTTTACTGAGCTATGTTGGGTTGTAGGGGCCTTAATCTCTCCATGGTACGCCAAAAGAAAATGAGATAATGTCAGAATTGATCTTTTTTCTTTTTTTTTGACGTGAGAATTGATCTGTTTTAATGTTTGCGTATGGTATCTGCATAAATATTACTATATGACTTTTTTTTGTTGGATATTATCGCCATTAACATACTATCACAAAAGTGCCAAAATGAAATTAGGTATCGATTATTATTCACATTAGATTAAATGGCCCGGATGGCAGCAACTTTCAGGCATTTAAACCTCAATTGGGCTGGTTAAAAAAAAAAAAAACCCAAATTGGCCAACTTGCACATTCCCTCAGAATTTTACAACTTTAAATTCCCAGCTCATACGGGTATATACCCTGCCAAGTACTTGCTAGATAACAATCCTTTATAGGTACCACCACTAGCACCCTTTGTCATTGCCTACTACAAAAAGCACCAACAATGTCTCTGGTAACTGAGGAGTTGAAATCCAAAGCAGAGATGTATTATGGAGACCAAGTTTGCAGGGAGAAGTTCTCCTTGCTTCTGGCAGAAGTAGGCCTACCAGACGGATTACTAACCATTCAGGACATAGAGGAATGTGGAATAGTGAAGGAGGCTTTGTTTGGCTCAAGCTGGAGAAGAAGAGGGAGCACAGGTTTGACAACATAGTTGTGTGCTATGACACAGTGGTCACTGCATATGTTGAGCCAAACAAGATCAAGAACCTCACTGGGGTGAAGGCCAAGGACTTCTTGCTTTGGTTCACCTAGAGTGAGATTCATGTCAGAGAAGGTCCTCCAGAGGGACCTGTCATCACATTCAAGTCTCTTGTTGGCTTGTCTATGTCTTTTCCGGTTCGTGGCAGGGAAGGAAGCCCCAGAAGCAAAGGAAGAGAAGTGGTGGAGAATGATCAAACTGTAATTAGAGCAAAAAAATAATAATAAAAAGGAATAAAGTAGAATTATTAGCGTAAAACGGATTATGCATCAGATTATGCTAATGTAATTGTATATTTTTAATGATTTATTGCTAGCAGTTTCTCAGAAATTAGTGGACCTCTGTAAAGTATGAGGTACCCATAACTAAGCAATGTTTGTTTCATTCAGAATATGCTTACAAGTGCTTATTTGTGGCCTCTCCAAATTCCTCACCTAACCTTCTAAAGGGAGAAATGTTTGCCTTACTCTTGCTTGGCATATTAAGGGTCACTGTCAAGACTGAATAGTGGTGCTTGGAAAGAAGCACTATTTCTGAATTTCAAATTATGCGCCCAAACATTTAATTTTAAATTATGTTTCCAAACATGCGAATAGGGGGATACTCTGCTGGAGACACCGGTCAAATCTTCATATGAAGATCCATATATCTCTTTAAATATTTTTGTTGTCCCATCAAACAAACGTGCAATGCAGCACAGATGGTAAGGGCAAGTAGCGTCCATCTTCCCAATGAAGCATAAGACCCGCGTTCAACTCTTATTGTGCAACATTTTTCCCCTTTCTTTTCGCGATTTTCTATTTGGCAATTGATTTTTTTATTGTTTGGGGGCATGTATGTGGCAATTGTTATATACACACTAAAAAAAAATTGTGATAATATACACATTGTAATACACATCATTAGAAAGAGATGAAAATATATATATTAATCATTAAAATTAATACTTACTGACATATTATTGTACTATTTAAGTAAAAATTTAATAAATAATTGTTTATTTTTCTACCTTCATCTCTTTCTTTACTATCATAATAAAAAAATCTTAAAATTAAAATTAAACATATCTATAATTTCTGTCTATAAATTATTTTGTTTATATTTAATATATTTGATCTCTATAATATATATATAATTAATTTTTATCCTACTCTCATACAATTTAATTTAATTATATTTTATGTAAGGCTTTTAAGCTTGTATATATAATAATATAAATAATTTTTAATATTATATAATAAAATCACATATATACTTGTAAAATATTCTAGAATACATCTTTATATATAAGTAATTTAAGATGAAATAATTATAAAAATAAAAACTATAATTGTGATATGATTTTGCTTGATGATTGTGGACTACCACTTGAAAATATTGAAAAAAAAATAATATATGAGAATTTATATTAAAAACTAGTTAGATATGAATTGCAATGTATAAATTAGAAAATCTAAATATAATAAGATTTTATATATTTAAAAAATGAGAAAGCACCCATTACAAATATAAATTTATATAAATTTATTTATCAATATAAAAAATTAAAGACTCAAAATTCAATTTGATTAATTATATATACATTATAATGATTGTTGGTTAATGGTTAAAATAAAATAAGAATACGATATTAAATTTCTTAGCTTTTATCACAAAAAAGACATTAAATTAATTAAAAGAATGAAATATGTGTATATTATTGCAACGTTTTCTTTGTAGTATATATATAATGTTAACAATTATTAAATAAAATTTTAAACAAAAAAAATAATTGAAAGTTATCCAAAAATTAAAAAAATTACAGCAGGTGAGGGAAGTTAGGATCGAACCCAGCATCCGAAGGTCGCGGCGAAGACAAAAACACAACGTCTTGACCATGTGAGCTACATTAAGCGTCTAGTTATCCAGATTTGCTTAAATCATATTAAAAGAAATGCAAATCTTCAGGTGAAGATTTGACCATCCGTCTGCACCAGAGTATTCGCCGAATAATAATGTCAGTGCTACTAATTAGTAATCAAAATATATACTCAATACATGTTAAAAAAGGAAACACATGCTCAACTCATCATGTTTCTTTATACATGAATTTCTTGATTTTAGGTCTTCTATATTACTAACATGATAGATATATAGACACAAAGTAATGTCAGAGGGATCTCACACTAAAAATTTAAAAGTTGCCATTGCAGTTAGCACCAGGGTGGTATAAGGCAATGCCAACACATTCCACATATTTACAGATTACATTTCAACTTCAGAAAGTGCTGAATGGAAACACATTCAGCAAAATTTCTATAAGCTAATGCCTTATATATAGGAGGCGTGAATCAGTGATGGCAGTAGAAAGCATTTTGAGTAAAGATATCAAAGTGGCAGGAAGAACCTCAAGTAATTCATTAATGATCAGGTCTTCGGCCCTAAAATGAAACCATACCGAGTAAAAAACCAAAGCATTCAGTTTTAAACTCCAGGCATGTGACAAAAGAAATGAATAATGGAATTAAACACTAAGCCCATAATAAAATAAGTTCAGTCAACAAGTGACAATATAGCTCAAATACACGAAATGAATGGAGCAACAAAGACAAAAGTTTCACCAAATAATCAGTGGATAAAAAGTATGAATATTTTAAAATGCTAAGATTACAATATTTTGTCTCAAATTTTGTTAAAGCATAACTGCATCAGCTTTGGTTACCACAAAATTTCTAAATGTATTTAACACTCCAAACTTTATCTGTCCCATTCGCATGAATCTGCTAATTTGGTAGAAATTGCAAGAGTTTACAATTATCAATATGTTAAAAAAAATATTCAAAGACCAGAGAACTAAAGCTATATGCTGTACCAGAAAAAGGGCCCATAAGCATGAATTCTCGAATAGAAAACCAAACCACAAGACGGAACTAAACAAGAATGAAAGAAGACGAACTACTTACACGTGAGAAAAGCCTCACAGTTAAGACTTAAGAGACGAGAGAGAAAGAGATATAATTTGCTACCTCTAAATGAAGACATTGATATAGATATGCCGATGGAACCACTATATTACAGCCTAATAAGGGATCCATAGTTACCAAAATAGCATTTAAAATGAGGAAACAATTAGAAGGACTGCACATGCACAGACAAAAAGCAAGAACAAGCTTAAAGGTGCATTGCCATATGCCTGCACAGTGTGAGGTTACTGACTAAGTAAATATAAACACAGTGAAGAAAAAAAAATTATACCAAAGGAGCATGTACCCATCTTCCATCAATCCATTCTTGATGAGGCCTCAGATGACAATGTTTAAATTCCAGCTCCTCCTTTGTAGGCCAAAAGTAAACCCTATACTTGAAGCCAGAGAGAACACTGGATACCTGACCTTCCCACCATCCATCATTATACCAAGCATCAACCCATTCACGCAGTGCAAAGCGATGACAATGTTCGATATCTGGTGGAAATGGCCTGATATCTGAAGCATCTGCTTCTTCTTTCAGTTGTTCAGTTAAGTCATCTGTTTTCAGGGTCAAATACTCCACCAAGTATTTGCCATTCTGCAGAGAGTCAACAACAATGCCAGTATACCAGGCACCTTGGTAACCTTCTTCATCACTTCTGACTTCTACCTTTGCACCTTTACATAAATGTGATACAAATTTGATTCTGGTGTTCTCTGTCCTTGACGTTACGTCTCTAGGCTTCTTTGCAAGCTCGCTAGACTTCAGATGTTTCAAGATTAATTTATTTCCAGTGAGATTCTTGGCTTTTGACATCACATCTCCAAAATTTTTTGCCAGTTCACTTGACTTCTGATATTTCAAAATCGCATAATATTGTCAGGTACATTTAAACATTTCCCCCATAAACAGAATTTAACCGTTACTATATTCTGGAAACATTATTGTACAGTTGAACTTGAATCCAATTTTGACACCACTACACAGACAACTTTACATTAAGTGATAACCATGAACTGTTAATTAACACAGCTACGCAAGTTAAGTATGATGCAAATGCTTTGTCTTTATTTTATATATATTGGTAAAATCAAATGCTTTGTCTATTTAAGTTCATTTGTCAGAAATTTTTACAAAGCTTTATGTTGGAATCATTCAATTCATATATGATGCTTCTGCAGATGGTAGAACTCTTATAGAGATGATGATTTATCATCTAAAGTAACAAATACAGGATAATCTAATTATATCTAATAGAATAAAAAACTAATGATGACAGGCATTGGTGTTTGTTTTATTATCCCCCAAATCAATTTTGGAAATTGTCAATTTCACCTGCAATTTCAAAAGAAATATATATTTATAAAATAAAAATAATCAAATAAAACACAAAAAAAAAAAAAAAAGATGGAGCTTCTAAGCATTAAAGTGTTTTACCTTGGAAGCCATGACCCATTTTCCATCAAACCAGTCCTGATGAGGCCTTAGCTTGGAAGTTTCAAATTTCAATACATCATTGTGAATGAAAGATACAAAACACTCTCTGCTATTTACAACTTCAAGAACCACGCCTTCCCACCACCCATCATTATACCATGCATCGACCTCTTGGAACTGTTTGAAAGAACCAACAAAAGTAACCTCGGGAGGGCAGGGCCTAATAAACCTTGCATCGACTTCTTCTTTCAAGAGCTGAGTTCCATCATCCGTTATCAGGTCCCTATATTCTACCCGAAACCTGTCTTTTCCTATTAAGTCAACAATAGTAGCAACAAACCAAGCACCCTTATAACCTTCTTCATCGTTGCTGACTTCCACTATTCTCCCTTTTTTAAACTTTGACTCCTGTAGTGGTCTCCTGCTATATTTGATCTTAAATCTGAAATTTCCGGGCTTCAAAACCATCTCAGGTGGCTGCTCCTGCAACTCAAGTTTCCATAAATTAGCAAACATGCAATACAACTATATATGTTCAATTTGAACTTGTAACAGCCAAGGGAAAAAATACTGCCCATTATAAAACATCAGACATGAATAATGCCATGGATCAGTTTAAACTTTAAAGTACGCCATTGAATAAAATTCTCAGGTTGCCTGGAGATATTTATGATGATCGACTTGCAGAGAGTTATTCACATTTATATAGGCAATCATTCTACTAAGAAAACCCATTTCAATGAAGAAAACTAGATCAGATGCTTAGAAGCGCATCCGCATAAGCTTTTGCCTACTTTCCCTTTCAACAAAGGTTCACATAAAATATACACAGGATATTTCTCCATCAGATATTTGAGCTTCATTGCTCTGATTGACTCAACTTGAAAACAGAGATAAACCTAACCAAGTAAAGAGTTTGCTTTTCTTTTATTTTGTGCTTTTAGTTTTATCTTTCGAGGAACTCAGTATCTATGAAAGATCCTTAGGGTGTGTTTGGTAAATGAGTAAAAATTGGGGGAAATTTTCCATGGATGACCCCTCTACCAAACACACCCTTAGAACAACAATACCCATAGCTACAACCAAAATGAATATATTTCTTTATGACACTTGAGTTCATCTGGCCATTCTTATTGATATTGCTTGTAATAAGCCCACTGTAATAAACAAAATAGTTCCTGTAAGCAAGATTGTCTGTGAAGATGCCATGGCCAAAACCTCCAATCATCTCATAAAGTGGTGGTAAGCAAACTATATCGTAATGTTTGTTACACTAGATGCTATGAAGTGTTCATACAGAGTTTAATATAATCAACTTAGATGGATCATGCATTGCTTATACACATAATTTCATGAGTATACTTTTTCTAACAGTGGTAACGAAGACTGACGGTACTCAAGACACAATCTAGTGTTTGTTTTGTGTCACTTCCCTCACACTTGGTATTATTTGACTTTGTTTCTAGTGAGTTCCAACAACATGAGCACAATAAGTAATTCAATTTTGTTAGAAAACAATAAATGCAAAGCATCTTGGCCCCCCGAAGGGCAGAGCGATACAATTCAAAAAGCAGAGAGCCAGCATTAAGCTGTAGGATTCATTCTCAATAAAGTGCAATTAACCCAATATTAATTTTCAATGAATCTTGGCAACTACGATAGTACGATGCATTGGTACACATATATGAATGTCGTCATCATAACTATACTGAGTATGTATAACACACTACAACTTCATTCCCTTCAAATATTGAAAGCTTGTGTCCTCTTTAAGTATCTTTAGCTTGCTTGATTTAAATTATGAAGTTATGCCAAAAAGCTTGAAATTAGAAACTTAGAATGCTCCATTACCTTCTAGTTTAATTACTTGATGTTTTATTTTTATAAATATGTGCTCCTTTATCGGTATCACAGTCGTTGGAAGTTAAAAACTATTTCTGTGAAATGGTTACCAAAAATATGATATACACAACACCACTGATTTTCGGTGAACAAACAATCTTTTTTTTTTTTTTTTTCTCCAAAAAACGACAAAATAGTAATACCAACTCATTTGTGTAACGTTCTGTTTTTAGAAATCTCGTACCTACACCAGTTCGTAAGAGTAGGCATGTATCCATGCAAAGTCGCTTGGCAGAGTTACTATGCTGATCTTAGAATACCGATCATAAATCATTTGTTTGTTTAACATAAAATGCTCCTCTACCACCACATCACAATCATTTACTTATTCAGAAACTTGTACTCATCGTTACAAATGAATAATAAACAACCAAGTAAATAAAAAAAACTCACATGTACCCAAAAATAATAAAAATAACTCATTATCAGTATACCCAGGGAAAAAAAAAAAACAACTCACTATTCACATACGAGTAATTCTTAGGGAAAAAATTATTGTTATATGTATTATTTAAAGTAAGAGATAAAAAAAGTAAGAAATAAAAATAACTCATAAAGTTATAGTGTTAACAATTAAATACTATACACTATCAATTTTTTCTTGCTATAGAAACACTTAAATTTTTTCTTCACACATAACAACATAATCAGACACAAAGCTTAAGAAATCAACCATCCATTAAAATTTAGAAAAAATCAGAAACAGGAAAAAAAATTATAGGACATGAATTTTTTTCTTTTAAAAAAAAAAAAAAAAGAAACGAGTGGGGAGATCACAATTGCAATCATGAAAACGACATATGTAACCTCTCTAAAGTGTGGAGTGTAAGGGTTTAAGAGTTTTTTTAAAATGGCTTTAAAATATAAGCCCTAACATAAGAAATTATACAAGTGACAATACATGCACTTTCTCTTTAACGGTTCAAACTAAAATTATAAACTCAACATTTTAAAATACTTTGAGAAATGGCAATGCAAACCTTTTGAGGAGGGAGCGGTGGGACCCAGTTCCCATCAACCCATTCACGGTGAAGCCGCAGCCTACACTGTTCGATAACCGCACACTCGCTCTTCCCACCGCCTTCCTCCTCCTGAAACGACACCGAATACCTCGAGTTCTCCAGTATCTCAGCGACGGTTCCGGACCACCACCCGCCGCCGGTGTGGGTTTCGCGGTAGGCGTCTACGGCGTCGCCGACCTTGAACCATGGGTTGAGCTGGTCGGGAAGCTTGGGCCTCACACAAGCCAAGTCGACGCGCTGGCGTAGGCGCTTCTTCGGAGATTGCGAGGAAGGGGAAGGGGAGAAGAGGGTGTGGTACTTGAGAAGGACGAGGTTGTTGCGCTTGTCGGGGGCGCGGAGAACCGAGGCGGGGTAGAAGCAGTTATTGGGGTTGTTGGGGTGGGTGGCCTCTACGGGGTCACCTTTGTTGAAATGGAAGAGGGAGGTTTGGGTCTGCATTGCATGGAGATAGAGAGAGAAACCCCAGAGAGAGAGAGAGAGAGAGGGGGGTGGAGTGTGTGGGTTGGTGGAGTTTGTCTGTTACAGCCTTACAGGCGAGGGTGGCGTGAAAGATAGGGTGTGTTTGGCACTGGCACAGTGTGGGAGTGTAGTGTACTGTGTGAGTCGTTGGCCACTGCTGCTTTTTCGCCAAGTGTTGCTTCACTGCGTCCGCGTGTGCATTGCGCGCACCCTCGAACAATGATATTCTGATATTCGTATACCATCATTTCATTTTCACCCGAGCTGAGATAGTACTATACAATTGGAAAATTCAGTTTGCTACTTAGCTTCTATTATGGTTTGTTTGGTTGGGTGGAAATGAAAGAAAAAGAGAGGAAAAGGAAAAAAAAAAATTTGATGGAAAGGAGTTTATTTCTTTTGTTTGAATTTAAAAGAAAGATTAAGAGGGAAGAATAAATAGTGAAAAAATATAGGCAGGGTCTATTAAATTTTTTTCCTCCAAAAACCATATAAAAAAAATAAGGGAGAATTGACTGCTTATCCTTAATAACAATAATAGCCATTGTATTTGCAAGAACGACTCACCCACCGTTAGCGCATGATGAAAGGGTCTCTCCCTCTTTCTTTTCTATCTATATCTCTACATTTGCCCATTGATTTGGTTCATTATATTAAGAATTTAGTTTAAATGTATTGATAATATAAAATAATTTTATACTATTAGTCAATAAAAATAATAAAAGGTGTCAATTCACATAAATAATTATCTATTATAATAAGAAACCTACCATAATTTCTTATTTTTTTTTATTTCTATTGGTTGATAGTATAAAACAATTTTACAGTATAAGTATATACCAATTAAACTTATTGGAATGGAGCTTTTATTACGGTGATGAGGGCGCAAGGAAAGGAGGTTATTACGTTACTGAATACCTCACAATAATAATAGGGGCATTAATGGGCTAGCAAGAAAAACGGACTGATATGGCAAATATTATGAGATGAGATATAGTAACTATATGTTGTTGCCGTGTGCAGACTTAAACTATCTGTATAGAGAAATCAGCAGTGGCTGTGATGCGTTAACAATGTAACGGCGCCATGGGAATGTTCTAATATTGGCCTGCGCAATTCCAGTGTTCAATATTTTGGGGTTTTTTTACATATATAAAATAAAAAAAAATATTATTTAACTAAATACATTATTTTAATATTATTTTTTAAAATATCCTAAATTATTGAATTGTTAATAAATTGATTTGAGCTGCATCAAATTATCATTGTTTAAAATTTTTGATAGAAACACGGAAATCGATTTGACACAAATCAAATTATACGCTATATAATTTGATCCAATATAAATTGATTTATGTACTATTCACTTGAATAGTGATAAATCAATTGATGTCATATCAATTGTCCCATTGTTGCTCATCGAGATATTGATTTATTTCACATTCGACTCGAAATAGGTCGATTTTTTAGGCATAGAAGAGAATTTGAAAAGAAGAGTAAAAGAAAAAGTTGAAAGAATAGAGAACAACAATTTATATTGAATGGATAACTATGGATATATTTATGCAAATTTAGATATACAGGTAATTTTAATATGTTATTTACTTTTTGATTATTTTATATTTTTATTTAAATTTTAGGGGGTGTTTGGCATGCTGTATTAGGCATGATAGGATAAGGTAATACAATACATTATGATCTTATCCGTTGTTTGGTGCAGTCAACGTATTATATAAGTTTATCCATCAAACCTCCCTTATACGTTATAATGATAGATAATTTAATACGGCCTAGGGAGGCCATATTAGGTCTGATTAGCTTTTAATGTATACGAATTTTTTCTATTTTTTTTATTTTTTAATATATTTTATTAAAATAAAATTAATTATTAAATAAATAATAAAAAATAAAAATATGTAAGAAAAAATAATATTATTTAATAATAAATAAATATTTTTTTAAAAATAATTATAAAATAACTATTCAAACTAAAATAAAAATATAGGAATAAAAATTTATTATTAAAATATATAAATAATAATATTTAATATAAATTTAATTGTATATAATAAAAAATATAATTAAATATAGAAATGTGATACTAAGCCTATTTAAATTTTGATGTATAAAAACTCTATATCCATTTCGCTCACACTCTTTCTCTCTCTCTCTCTCTCTCTCTTATATTTTTTATATTTATAAAAAAATATTAAAAATAAATAAATAAATAATTTTTAATATAAAATTATTTTTATATATAATAAAAAATAGCTTAAATAATTATAATAACTATTTAAAAATTATATTTATTATAATCTCTTCTTTTGGTTATATTTTATATAATACAATATCTTATAGAGTGACATATCAAACACTGTATAGTATTAAATTTTTATCAGGTCTTATACAATCAGGTTTTATACTATCAGCTCTTATCCTATCAAGCTTTATACTAACAGGCATATCAAACAGACCCTTAGTTTAGTTATTTTTTATTTTTTTATTATTATAATTTATAAATCTATTATATTATTTTAATTTTAAATAAAATACGTTAATTAGTAATGTATAATTATAATAACTTAATTTAATAAATTTTCTATAAGAATAAAAATTTTAAAACTTTTTATAATAAAATAATTTTAAAATTATATATAAATTTTTTAATTTAACTATTATTAATTTTAGTATTTTATTCTCTAGTTTATTTTCAATGAAAAATTTTATACATTTAAATTATTATTAAAATAAGGTATATTTTAAAAACAAAATTACTGCAATGATATGCGTACGTGCATATAAAAGAGACGAATAGTTCTTGTAAGTAAATTGATTTAGTATTTGAAGTTAATCGATTTATGAACTATTCAAATGAATAGTACATAAATTGATTTGTGTTAAATTGAATTATACACTATTTATTTGAGTAGCGTATAATTCGATTTATATCATATTGATTTTAATGTTTCTATAAAAAAATTTAAATAGTGATAATTTGATGCAGCGTAAATCAATTTATCAATAATCCAATAGTTTAAGATATTTTAAAAAATAATGCTAAAATAGTATATTTAGGTAAATAATATTTTTTTATTTTATATATGTAAAAAAATCACATTATTTTGGTTACTACATGTATCTTTGACTGAATATAAGACCCATTCCTTAAGACAGGCTGGAATTTTTACCTAACCTTTTAAAAGATATAATGGTAAAATTATTATTTGGTATTATTATTTTTTTTTATTTTTTTGATAAATAAATTAAAAAATAATAATTCCTTTTCTATTTTCTTTTCTCTTATTTTTCTTTTATCTAAACATATTCATAAAAAATAAAAATTTACTTACTTTCTTTCCTTTATCTTCTTTCTTCTCGTCTTCTTTCTTCTAATTTTCTTTCCTTTGTCAAACACAATCTTTTTTTTGTTGCATCTAAAAAGATTGTCAAACACAGTCTAAATGTGAATTTAGAATGTGTATGAAAATTATGGGTTAGTAACAGAAGATTTTGGTTTATTTTCGGATTCATTATTATTCATACTTGTAACTTTTTTCATTAAATTTATATAAAGATATCCAAAAAACGACTAATTCTCTATAGTTACCCTAAATATAAATTAACTAATAGAATAATTAAAATACCAATTATTAGCGTACAATCCTCGAAGTGTTGTTTCAATATATGCAAAAATAAATAGTATCATAGCTGCGTATAATTCAATTCTATAGAAAGCAAGTATAGTGACAACAAATATAGAGATTACACCATTAAGGCTTGATTTGGTATTGTTATGACTTTTTGAGAGCTGTTGAGCTCTCTGGACTCTTTAAAAGTTACTCTGAAAAAGTTATAATAATATTATTTAGTAAAATAATATAAAAATTACTCTCAATAAATAAAAACTACAAAAGTAATATTTGATAAAGTTACTCTTAAAATTTAAAATAACTATAATAGATATAAATATTAAAAAAAATAATTTCTACTTTTAATATCATTAATAAAATAAGGCTATATTAATCTTTTAATTTTTAAAGGACAAAAACTAACTCTAAAAAATACCTCACGAAGATTCCCAATAGCACCTCTTGGTTTTAGTTTAGCAAAGAAAAAAAATTGACTTATACATTTTACAAAATAAAATATTCCTCCAAAAAATACTATCAAATTAGACCCACCTAAAGCATCACATTTACAAAATCTACAAAAATCAAACGGCTAGACAGAGGCGCCAAACCTAATCTATTCTATATATAAAATCCGTAAACATTTCAAACAGTACGTCTCCGCTCGAAACTATCAAATAAGTTATTATTATGTTATTATTGTCTTTTCTTTTTCTTTTTGTTGAATATTTGTTCTTTATTTGATTATTGAGTATTGACACACTAGATATATTTCATATTTTATGTGAACAAAAACATGAAATATTTATTAAAAATAAAAAGAAAAAATATATTTCTTCTTTTTTATATTTCATATTTTAAGCAAACAAAAATATTTATTAAAAATAAAAAATAATATATTAAGTAAAAATAAAATAATTATAATTAAAAATAATTACATATTTTATTAGTAATATATATTTTAAATAATTAAATATTTTATTAATAATATATATTTTAAAAAATTAAATATTATTAAAATTTAAAATTATAAGCAAAAAATGTTAAATATTTAATGAATGTTATTTATTTTAAATTTCAAGTACATATTTAAGAATGTACCAAGTTGTTAAATGTACCAAGTTGTTCAAATTGATAGATAAATTGAATGGAGGGAGTAATTAATAAAATTGCTATTCTATCATAAGTTCATTTTTTTGTTATATTTTTCTTGTGATTAAAATTATTACATGTGATAATAAAAGGATATTATTATTATCTTATAGAACAAAGTATTGTATACAAATATTGCATCAAATATTACATAGTATCAAAATTTTATCAAGTTATATATTATTAGGCCTTATACAATTATGTTTTATACTATGAGATATTATGTTAGTATGCATACCAAACGGATCTTAGGGTCAACTTGGCACCATTAATAAGATATCTATTGATAGTATAATATCATATCGTATATGGTTTGATAATATAAGACTTGATAATATGTTAATATTATGCAATATTCAATATGCTATTGTAAAATATTTAATTACATAAATGATATTATCCTTTCACTATAATAAATGACTATAATAAAAACATAAATCTAATAAAAAATAAAATATTAATAAAATATTAATTTTTATTAAATATAAATTAACAAATAAATATTATAATTCAAATAATTTTTACTTTTAAGTATACATATTTTAAACATATCTTTTTATTACATTTGATTATTATTTATAATAAATAATATTTATTATTTATTTATATATTTTTAATAAGCATTTTTTACTAAAACATAACAAATACATAATACTCTCTTTTTATTTATTGATACATTCCGTGCCTTCTGTACATATAAAAAAGAAGTTTATTATAAAATAGTGATTCTTATTAATTATTTAATTATAAATTGAAAATTAATATAATTTGTTAAATATTTATTATTTTAATTATAATTATTTTTTATTTTTTTGATTTCGATAAAATTATTGGTATCCAAATTTTATTACTAGAAATACAACTAATTCGACTTGACTTGACTAAGGTTGCTAAAAGAGATAGGGGTCTCTCAACGAGATTTTTTTTCTCTCAGGATTTGAACTTGAGATCTCTGATTAAAGGATTAAGGTACTTACCACTTTAACTAACTCTACATTAGTTTTAATTTTATTATATAAATATAACTTTTATACATATATATATATATATATATATATATATTATTTTTATTACATAAATATAAAAATATGAGAGAGAAATAAAAATGAAAGAAAAGTTCTTTGTGCATAAAATTTTAATCAAGTCTAATCTAATTCCTATTCTAAAGTTTGATTGAGTTATATATTATTTTAATATATAAAAAGGTTTTGATAAATAAGATATTGCAACATATCGATCCTATCAAATAACTAATAAAATCATAATATATTGTCTTCATTTAAGCAATTAGGCATTATACATTGTGCCAAACTAGAATAAAGTCTCTTTTGCCCTTTGATTTTTATATTTTATTCCAATAATTATTATTATTAAATAAAAAATAAATAAATTATATAAAAATATTTTTAATAAAAAATATATAATAATAAATAAATATTTTCAATGAATAATGTTTAATATAAATTTCAATTAAATAAAAAACAATATTAATAATAAATTATATTTAATACAATTTTAAGTAAATGCAATAATTATATTTAAAATAATTATAATGAATCATCAAATATTTTTTGTATAATATTTATTATTAAATTAAAAATAATAAATAATATTATTTAAATATAATTTTATTTTTGCTTTTTATGCATTATAATAAAAGTATAAATGAACAAATTAAATTTTTTCTTTCAGAATGCATATTTTTCTTATTTTTTTTATAATACATCTTTGGGTTAAATTTATGTAATAATTAATGTATGATAGATGATAAACTTTTTTTAAAAAATTATATTTTAAGATATTTTATTTATTTTTACATATAACCCATGCGAAGCACGGGTACAACAACTAGTTTATAGTATAATCAATACATCAACAGACGTAAAACATACCTAAATTATCAAAATTAGAGGCTAAAGTCTCAAAACATATGTCGCACAGGGTACTACAACTAGTTTATAGTATAATCAATACATCAACAAACGTAGAACATAACTAAATTATCAAAATTAGAGGCTAGATTTTCAAAACATATGCCATCGTCAAACAAAACAAAACAAAAAGTCCTAACCAATTTCCACTAATAGAAGTTGCGATCCAAATGAGTTTATCTAAGGTGCTGGTAGCTAGGCTACAAGTGGCAAAAAAAAAAAAATTTATCAACAAATTTTTGTTAATTAATAATCAAAGATAAAGTCTATTACCCTGTTTATAATAAAGAAATTGGTACAATAGAATCTAAATAATATAAACTAAGTCTAAAACCATAACCAATAAAAACTTGGGTCATGCTACGGTTCATGTGAAAATGTGATGTGGGTGTCACCAATAAGTGATATGTGGCAGAGGTATATTGATATACCAATCACCTATGATGTATTGTAGTAATATCTAATTTTAAGAAAATTTAAAAATATAATTAAATATATTTTAAAAATTAATTATCATATACTGATAATATAAAATTATACTGATAATATAAAATAATTTTATATTATTAGTATAATAAAAAAATTTTATCAGTGTAATTTTAATTATCATACACTGACAATATAAAATTACACTGACAGTATAAAATAATTTTACACTGTCAGTGTAATCAAAAAATTTTATCAGTGTAATTTCACATAAAATTATACTGGCACTATAAACTAATTTTACATCCTTTATGTAATCAAAAAATTTTATCGATAATTTTAATTATCATACCGACAATGTAAAATTACACTGGTAATATAAAATAATTTTACACTGAATATATTGATAAAATTTTTTGATTACACTGACAGTGTAAAATTATTTTATACTGTCAGTGTAATTTTACACTGTCAGTGTGTGATAATTAAAATTACACTGATAAAATTTTTTGATTACATTGATAATATAAAATTATTTTATGTTATCAATATAATTTTATACTATTAGTGTATGATAATTAATTTTTAAAATATATTTAATTATATTTTTAAATTTTTTTAAAATTAGATATTACTACAATACATCATAGGTGATTGGTGTATCAATACACCTCTACCACATGTCATTTATTGGTGACACCCATATTACATCTTCATATGAAGATGGAAAAATCCATCTTCACCGTAGCATGACCCTAAAAACTTTCATTGATTAGTAATCATATGGTGATAGATATTATAAGCCTGAATCAAAGTGCCTTCATAAAGGGCAAAGTCGTCGGATAGCCTAAAGACATCATTCTAATACTGTTAATTAGTTTTCACGGTGAAAGAAATCATAAACATAAATAAACACACACATATAATTCTATTTTTTTTTTTTTGGTCAATGCATGTACACGGAGAGGGGGAAGGATTCATATACTATAAAATCATGCTTTGCCTGATATCAAACCTAGGAGTAATTAGTGATAAATCTATCACTAAGCCAACGTCAACTGCATATAGTTCTATATTTTGGTCATGAATTTCATTTAACAAAGAAGCAGGGGTCAAAAGCCCAACTGAGGCAATGGATCAATTTTTTGTTCTTGTCATATTTTGTATGACCCGTGGTCCTATGGCAACAGATCAATTTTTTGGGTCATGGACATGCTCATGTTATATATTATGGACCTAGAAAATAAATATCTGAATGCCTGATGGGCGATGGGTCTTATTTTTCTAGGCCTGCTGTGGGCATTTGCTTCATTGCTTGGTGGCTTTGGTACTTGGTACTAGCAGCTGCAATATATTTTCCCTTTTAAAAATATAATATTTTTTGTTTTGTCCCTCGGGACAATATTCTTTAGTTTAAGTCCAGCATTTTTATAAAAAGGATAAATGACCTTAAATAGCTTAAAAAATTATATTTTTAGTCAATATGACAAATTTTATTTATGTTTATTTTTTAAAAATAAGAGACTGAAATCAAATATTTTTTTTTTTCGAAAAATAAAACATACTTAAGTCTTATGCGTTTCAAATGTTTCAAGCAACAGATTGTTCATTGGGAGAATTGAAGTCGTAAAAAGCCACCAAAAGCAAGGAGTCTGCTCATGTTAAAAGTTTTTTGTTACACTAATATTTAATCTTATATTATTGCATTATCAATAAATTCAACTTCTCTTGTGCTTGTTAACACAGTCAAAACAATTTACAGCAGTTTACACATCAAAGCCCCCGTTTGCTGAAAGTTTTGCTCCACAATGATGGTACACCAAAATTTAAACTGTAAGAATATGTATATATCAAAGCACATGGCACTCAGTGCACAATTGCACATGGATCGCAAAGAGGACTTACTTGCATTTGCTGTTTCTGTTTCTGAAGACTGCAAAGAATATAGTTCAGATTTCCGTAGCACGTAATTGTTCTCTAAGTGGGTGTCACTCTTTTACCCGGAAATTGATGGTGACCAGGTTGGACCACAAAATATGGAAGCCAAATTAAAAAATAATAATGCTATATCCATACACACTTATTTAGCGTCTCTATAAATATCAATATTGGAAACCTTACGTATACATAATAAAGGGATTTCACGTTGACGGGTGAAGAATTGGAACGGATGAAATTCCTACTACTAAATAAGTGTGTCCAAATAATAAGCTCATTCAAAAATATTAACTCACACCCTCTTTCATTTTCCCTGAGAGAATCTTTGCAGGTTTTTATTTTTTTTTTGTTCCTTTCTCCTCCCAGAAGGGTCTCATAAGGGTACCATATTAATGTCGGAACAGCTCCACTTTGGCCACTTGCGAATTGATCAGGAACATGTACGGGTTGGCATACACCTTTCATGCCACCCCCTTTATCCCTTATGTTGTGCATTATTGGTTTCCTGATTTGGTTGTGCACAGTTTAATCATTCCAGAGTCACTTCCTTGGAATAATTCGAAAGGGGTTCCCTGCCCCTCACCCCTTTTTCTTTTCACACCAGCTACGTAACATGTTTATGGGCATATTTGCCCACCTTCTATTTCATTATCCTACTATTGCGTGTCTCCATAGTTTTCAAGCGATTCCTTGTCCAAATGTGAGCTTCATCATTCTGCATGTTTACTCATGTGTCACATCATGCTAGCATCCACCAAAAACTCAAATCCAGGAGCTAGCAATTTGTTACTGCTAGTGGCACTCTTTCAAAGCCTATGTGGAAAAGTTATGTGTACAAGGGCTCCACGCATTGATTTTGAACGTGATAGTAAATGGCATGCCAAACATTACCATGTTTAGACACTTTGAATTTGAACTTTAGGTATGTTTGCTCATGATAAATAATGTAATGCACCCTCCTTAGTTATTTCATCAGAAAATTTTCTTGATGTGATGCATTTGACTGCAAGTGAAACTGCCAACTTATATATGGACAAGTACGGTAACTTGATCAAAGGGAGAAAAGGATAGATCAAGATCAAGATTATATCAACAATCAACACATAACATGTGTAGGGGGCACTGAAATTTGGCTTTTGCAATCTTTACCTGGCTGAAGTTTCTGTGATGTCCAAGGTGAGAAGAGAATAAAAAGGACAAGTAGTGGTCCTAAGACCAAAAATAGAGCAACACCTTATTGGCGACATTTGCCACTGTGTACAGTGGCATAACATTGATTGAGTCATCAGTAATTGGCTTATATTCGGTCCGTAGATGGAATATAAGGCCATGTTACCGTGAGAGGCATAGAAGGGTCCATAATTGCAACTTAGGAGGGGCCAAAAACATATCGAAATTAATGATTTAATTTTGAGGGTCATTGCATTGATTTTCTCCATGTTGAGGACCAACGAGACCCCCCCCCCCTTTCTCTTTCTCCTCTTCTTTTTCAAAAGTCCTTCACTGCATATATATGCACAAGCAGGTAAAAGTACCAAAACTTTGTTCTCAAGTTTGCTATTTTTTTTTTTCGCTTAACGCCCTATTTGCCACACACTTACATTCATGTGCGTGCGTGACTGACATTTCCAATGCTGTCCTATAACTGCAGGATTATTATGGTCTCTTTGACCTTTAATCCCAATTTACAGGATACATTCACTGACAAGAAACTCTGGGGGGTACTAAGGGCACACATATACACATATGTGAATCAAATGAAATGAAATATATAGTGGGATATATAGCAAAGAAAAATTATTTGTGTACATGTAGAATGGATGCATTGTGGACACATTACCAACTTTTTTTTTCTGGTTACCAACTTTTAAAACTAAAATTACCAACTTATTCAACTCAATTACCAACAAGTTATAGCGTACAAAATATCATGTAATTCTATGTTACAACTGGTTGATAATTCAGTCAAATAAGTTGATAACTGAGAAAAAAATTGGTAATAGGTCCATTTTGCATATTCATATATCATTACTCTATAACAAACTATTGGTATGGTCACGGAATGGAATAAAAGGCTTAGCATATCAGAAGGGGATTGTGGTTACATGGTGCATGGGGTAGAACAGGAAAAAAAGGCACTGGACCCTTGCTGCCATATTATTCATAGGGCTCTCAGATTGGGGCAGTGCAGGGAAGTAGTGGACCTTAGCAGTGAGCAAAAGGGAAGGGTAGCAGCTGTGGGGACACCTGACCCGAACATGGGATGGAAGGACTTTTGGTCAATTCATAAGTACCTATATAATATATAAAATCCTATGCACTAATTAATTTCACTGCCAGCAACAACAAAGAGAGCTCACTCCAAAAAGTACTGTAGGCAAGTTTAATTTTGTGAGATTGAGAAATTAAAATTTTAAAGTATATATACTACAAATTAAATTCTTATTTAATTATCAAAGTTAGCAGGCCAAGGAATTGGGGAGGGTGTGACATTGTAACTTGTTTGACCATGTAAACTTTGGAGACTGTGATGCTAGTAACATTTTCTCACTTGCTATCATCGTTATAACCCTACTTTAACTCGAGTATTTAGAAGTCTCGCCTATAGTTTAGCATATTTTCTTTCGGTTACCTCAGATTCCTTGTTCCCTTCACCCATCATTTGGCGCAAATACACGTTTTTATGTTCCCTCTTTATGGGGTAACTCATTGGCGTAGCTTGAGTTCTAAGCGAGAGTCCCCAAATAACCATATTTACGTATATACTACCAAGCAGTGCCATCCAAGGAAAACTACAAAACAACATGAGATCTTAAAAGCAATGTGAGGGAATCATTAATCAATGTCTCATGTCTCTATCTCACGGAATAATACATTTGACCCACCTTATATATATTCGACCAACGTACAAATGCCATCCACATGGGTCATATTCAAAACCAACCATCTTGTTCTTTGGTTATTATTATTATCATTACAAACTTGATCTTTGAGCTTAATTAGTTGGAAGAGTAGTGTCAATAGTAATACAACTTTGCATAAAAGATTTTGGCTTTTGAATTTTGAGTTTTAAATTAATGGATCTATTCAAATTTCCTGTGTTAAACTAAACAATGTGTAAGAGTGTTCTGTGACTGCAGTATTGTGTAGACGACCCTTCTTGGGCGCTTGTTTGTTTTTATATTGGGATTATTATTCCATTAAAGTTAGTCCAATTGGCAAAAGTGCTTTCAAAGGTTTTTAGAAGTAGTAATCTGCTGTGCTGAGTCTCAACTTGGACTCAGAAAATTGCGATGTTTTGGGAATGCACACGAGCAACGCTAAGTCACTGAGACACAGCCACATGGCGTACACAAAGGCAGAACACCCTTTCGTCCTCCACTAGTACGGAAATGGCCATAACTGGAACACTAACACTGAATAAAACAATTTTTTTTTTCCATTTGTCATAAATGAAGCTTTTTATTTTGATATTTAGGTTACTTTCCTGTAATAATGCATTCATTTATTTCACTAACTTACTGTTCTACACTTTTTGATATTCCTCCCACCCTGCTGGGCCCTGATGACGACATCAGGTCCAGTTAGATCTTTCTGGGCCTTGGACCTGTCAGGTCCATTAGGAAAGCCCACTGGCAGCCCTCGTGCACCGATCTTACCTTTTTATCTCCATATAAACTCTGCATTTCCTCACTTCCCTCCTATCTTACCATAACAAAAGCTCCATCTCTTTCCTTCTCTCTCTCTCTATTTCCACTCCTCTCTCTCTCTCTATCTGTATTTTCTTTCCCTCTTGATATAGAAGAGGGAGAGAAAAAGGGGTCCCAAAGATGAAACCAAAAGACGGGTTTGCTAAAGGTACTAGTGTTGAAGAATTTCTATAATATAATATCTTATGATATATGGTCATAGCTCACAGTTTTTCTTGAACCTTTTTAATATGCATAATTCATGTTAAAGCTTAAAGGTATATCTTTGTACTAGCTTTTTCTATATGATCATTGTACTGTGACACTGAACTATTTACTTTATGGTATGATAGAAGATATTCTCTTGTATTCTTTAATTGGTTTTTCCTCTCTTTTTTCTTTTTCTTTTATCTAATCTAAAGCTGGCTTCTGTTCCTGCCATTCTTCTCCATTCTCTGAACTGAACTATGAGCATGATCCATGATACAGGTCCCCATAAGGGTTTTCTCATGCATGTGACTAGCAGCAAGGCCTCCATGGTCAACCCTTTGAGAATTGGGAGCTGCGACCAAAAGGAAGCCATTAGTGGCTCTGAAACTGGAGCTGACAGCGCCCTTGGAGTGCTGGCAGCAGCAGAAGGTTCACTCTAATCGGGTGCTATCCTACCTGAGCTTTTTACCATACTCGTCCTTACCTTCTTCATCTAATTTCTACCATGCTCCTTTGTCGTCCTTTTTCTTTGTTTCTCCTCCGGGTCTTCTTGACCTTGTAAGACCTTTTCTTGACCTTGTAAGACCTCACGCCGTGTTTGTTTTCTTTGTTTTCGTTCCCTCGGAAGATCCTATATCAGAATCCACTGATATAGAGTTTGATCTCCACCCCTCCCTGTGACCGCCCAACTCATCCTCTCCTTCCTTGTCTATCCCTCCTGAGCTGTTTCAATTTTGGCCAAGCATGCAACAACATCATGATATATTCATGGCTTGCAACAAAGGACCTTATAGAACCTTTCTTAAACCGGGGTTCTTGAAATGTGCTAGCTATTTGGAGACCATGACTTCAAAGTACAATTGGGGTTCTTTCTAGCTATTTTTTATTTTTATTATTGTTATTATTATTATTTTTGTTATTTATTTTCATATGAGAAATGTAGTTTGTGCAGGATGCTTCATCGTGGTCCTTAAGGTATAGTAAGTTGTAAAAGTGGCCAGAATAGTTAATAAATTAGTGCTGCTTTGTGTTCAGATGAATTCAAAAAGCCATCTGTATCATATTCTGTTAAGGCATTCAATTTCGCTTTGTATCATTGTGTGCAGAATATTTATGCTGTTGCAGGCATCAGTTTCGTTGTTTTATATGTTGTTTGGCTGAGAAAGCGTGTAACAGCATACATATTCTTTTAGATCTAAGCTAGAGTCTCCCTCGTGACTGCTCCAATGTACAAAATATCCACTGTATTATTGGAGTTATCTCTCTGTCTCTCTCTCTCTTTTGGAAATTCAGACAACTTTGTATCCCCCCCCCCCAATTTCTTCTTCTTCTTCTTTTTTTCAAAAGAAATAATTAAAAAGAAAAAGGATGAAAATAATATCCACTGCTCATATACTAAAAAAATAAAGCTGATAACTGTTTCTAGTTTTTTCTTTTTCAAAAAATTCCTCAACATAATCATATAAAGTTTCACTCAAAAAGAGAATTGAATTAGCAAATGCTCAAAGAAGCAAACAAAAACCCAGAATGAAGTGGGGAGAGAGAGAGAGAGAGAGAGAGAGAGAGAGTTAATTCCCTGATCTTTCCCTATCTTGCTGATTTGTTTTCTTCTTTTATACAAGACAAGTAAGATAAAATGTCATGAGCAAGCTCAATTTGGCACTACATGTGTCCTAAACTGCTAGAGCCCCATCTCTACCTGCCATCCAATGCATAGGACTCAAGGCATTGAATTCACCCTCCCCATTTGAATAATATTTGCAGAGTGACCATTCGGCTATTAGTATGGTCCCCCTTTTTCTTTTTTTTTTACTGGAAGTTCAATTGAAAAAATGTTACGTTATATAGTGCATAAATTAAACTAAGTGTGATGACTTTACAACCAAGTGAAGCGGTTGCAATTTTAATGCTCAAATCAAAACACTTTTTCCCTATCCCTCCCTTGATTTGGAAGGGCGCTTCAGCCATTCCTTTCATATGGCAGGGCAAGGACAAGCAATTTGGGATAGAATACAACCTGAGCCCATAGGGAATATTACACCTTTGATATTTCTATGGGGCAGCGACAGTGACCTATACCCCCTCATATAGTGAAGAATAATAGACATGGAATTATTAGTTTCTCTTTCAATCCAATTTTTATTAGTTATGGATCAGATTCTCCATTGTAGATAGGAAATATGTCGGCATCTAAAGTTAAAAAAAATAAAATAAAAAATAAAAAAGGAGGAGAAAAATTGATGTGTTTATAACCATATATCAATTGTGGCTGCCTAAAAGATTGTTGGTTGACATCAGTCATCTATATATGGTAGCCCTACCTATTAAGATGACAAGCGTAGACAATGATCTTTCTCTGTACGTATTATATGCTTTACTGCATGATATTCCTAAGTGGATGCATTTGAATTAGTGTATGAATTCTCATTTTGGTTTCGCAGGTTTAAAAATTCTTATTTGTTTTGGTATGTAGCAACTAGAGAAAGCTTTTGGTGCGTAGAAATTTAATTAAAGTTACAGACAAAAGGTTTAAGTGGATCCAATCGCAATTTAAATTAGTTTTGTACAAGATGTTGCTATGTACAGGTTTGTAGGTTTAGACCTTAGAAGTAACGTGGAAATAGTATGCTAATGGAAAACATCTATTAACAATTCATTTCAACATAACATGCTTTACTAAATTGAATCTTATTGTTACTTAAAACGCTTAGATTGCTACTCTCACTTCTCAGATCAAATTGCATCTAGGGCACTTCCTTTTTACCCCTTTTTCATAAATATAGAGATAGATAAGAAATTCTCATAATCCAGCAAATGAATGTGAAATCTTAATGAAAAATGTAATATGTGGCACATAGGATTACCGAATAGTGTGACTCCGCAGTTATATGGAACTGTCAAAGGTAAATTATAAGATGAAGGTAAAATAAGCTACAAAAGGTATAAGGAATAGAACTGGTTTACATTTTTTTAGTGTCCAAAAGAGGTTCAGAGGCAGGTGACTTCTTGCACAAAATGATGATGTCTACGAATGGACATTGAAAAGTTAAATGCCTTTCCCTTGTGTATGAGTTAGTATTTATTTACCCCTAGCCCCACCTAAGGGCCCCTTCTACCTTTTTCTGTCTTTGTAGTTTGTGGCAATGAGGGAGTGACACCATAAAGGCTGGGCTTGAATTAAGTTACAGTCATCATATACTTCACATATTCCTTTTGAGGTCATTCTGCATTAGGTACTACCAGCATTGGCCCCATCTTGGTCAAACCTTTTTCCACCTTTAGGTTACATACGAACATGGCTCCTTCATTAGGTTTTGCTTTTGCTCAATATCATTCCATTCAAGACCTTTGAAAAGTAAGGGAATGACATCTCAATAATGCCCCGATGGGAAAAAGAATTTTTAATGCTGCTTTTCTAAGTAGTATTTAGGTTATTTTGATATTAAAAATTGACATAAAAAATAAATATTATAGAGTAAATACAAAATTTTGGCCTTATCCACTGCTATTATATGTTTATGTCTCTCCTAGTGACATTCACTTTTGATATTCAATTTTAATGTCAACATAACATTATTCTTTTCTCTAAGTGAGAGAGTTCACATGAGATAATATACCAAACTTTACATATATAGAGAACGGCTAGTCTCACAATTAGCGGTGCCAATAAAAAAAGAATTGTACTACTTAACTTTATGTGAAATAATTTAATGATATTGTGAAGGGATTTAATTTTTTATTTTTGTATGATACAATATTTAGCCGTGTGTTTAGCTAGCATTACTTTCATATTTTCTTTTTGAGCACAAGATATTTATATAGGTTTGGCCCATTTGTACTACCTCACAAAATTAATCTTTATTTGACTGTGGGAGTATAGAAATTATACAATCTCCTTATAATAGTTGCCTTCCTAAAATTTGAATTTATCTCAAAATTACTTACTACTTCAACCAATCATTTGTTGATGCATTACTTTAATATATAAATCTATCAAAAGAAAATGAATTCTTTCATATTCTTAAATAGAATTTAATTTTAATATACTATTAATATAAAATTTTTTACATAATCAACTATTTATATCTTATTATACTGTGGCATTTAATATAGTTATTATGGAAGTTAAAAACTCTACCTTCTTACCCTGATGTGGGTCTATCCCAGCTAACACGAGGGATCTTTCGTTGCTTTGGATTTGTACCCCAAAGAAATTTTCTATTTAGCCTGTTTATATCTTCACACATAGATTGAGGGACCAAAGTTATTTGCATCTCCTATGCTGGTAGTGATGCACTTACGGAGCGACACAAGGTCAATCTTTTGCAGAAAGATAAGAATTGGCCTTCCATGAGCTAATCCTCTTCAGCACCTATTCAGTAATCCAACTAAAGTATTTGCTGGTCAACCGTTTATACAACATTTTATACAACAATGGGACACCAGGATATTTGCCCAGATGTGGTGAGTTGGAACCCAAGGCCACCCGCAATCTCTATTGCTCTACTATGATTCACATTATTGGAGAAACATATTCTAGTTTTCTCTAAGCTCACCTTTTGGCCCGAACTAGCACAGAAAATATCCAAAGCATGCCCTAATAATAGGGACTTGATCCATTGAAGCTTTTGCAAATAGAAGGTCATTTGCAAAACACAGATGTTATATAGGAGGACGATCGTTAGGACCACAGGCTTCTAAATCTTTTGACTCACCACATATGTAAAAAGATGGGATGGTCTTTCCATACAAATAATAAATAAATACGATGATGGGGTCACCTTGTCTAATTTCTCCTATGGGAAAACATTCACATGTGCAAGCAACATTTCACAAAATATTCAGAGTAAGAAGAAATATAAGGGCAAATTAAATTAAGGAGATAATTCCAAAGGCCAAACTCTTTAAGGCAATCAACAATAGGCCTTTTTAAGGTCAATTTTGATAGCCATAAACCCTTTCTTCCCTTTTTTTCTATTACATTTAATGAACTACCTCTTGTGCCGTTCTAATATTATAAGTCTGTCGTCTATCAAGCACAAAATTACATTGGTTAAGAGAAATAATTGATAAGTGGACAAAGGATGAGTTAGACTGAGTTTAATTAGATTCAAATTTGAATTGATTTTTGAACAACTCATTTTTTTTACCCATATTTGATCTAATAATGACTGACTAATGATTACCAGGTTAGACCGAGCCAACCCGATATTCAAACAATATATAAGTAAGAAACAAAATTTGAGGGAAATTTTATAATACATTTCATAACAAATTATATTAACCCAAGAATAGTATCATGTTATATAAAATATATAAATTGAAGTCTAAAACTTTAATAATTTGTTACTAATTTTATTAAAAATATAATTTTAAATAATTATGTAACTTCAAGTCGATAGTTGGGTCAAGTCAAGCCAACTTGAAGTTTCCTATCAACTCGACCTAAAAATATACCAAGTTAAATTTTCAAAATCAAAATATATAATATCATTTTATGTAAAATTTATTAATTAAAATCTATACTTTAATAATTCATTACTAAAAAAGGCAGCCAAATACATGAGGCTTTTATTTAGTGAAGTATAGAAAGAGTAAATATATGCAACTTAAATCCCACATACAAAGGACCTATTTTCAAGATTTGAATTTGTAAGGTGGTGTTTGGTTTGATCATTTCATTTTCATTTTCAGTGAAAATAAAAATTAGGCCCAAAAATATGTTAGGATTAATTACAGTTTACTCCCCTACATTATATGCTATGTGCAATTTACATCCAATATTTTAAAAATGTACAGCTCGACACCTTGCATTTTCACAATGTGCACTTTGCCTCCTTCTGTCGATTATTTCATTAATTATAAACAAAAATACACGGTGAAGGGTTGTACATTTTGAAAAGTTCAATGAGTCAATTCACACATGATTCAAAAATTCAGAGGAGTATAGTGTGCACTTATTTAGGGCCAAAGTGCACATTGTAAAAATACAGAGTGTTAGGTTGCATATTTTTAAAATATTAGAGGTAAAGTGCACATGACCTATAATACAGGAGGGTAAACTGTAATTAACCCAATATTTTAGGTGGTGTTTGGTTAGAAATATTTTCATTGAAAATAATGTTGGAAACACACACAAAATTGAAAATGTTGATTTCACATTTTCAGCATTTTCAACGTATTTTGTTTTACAAATTGAAAATATTTTCATTGGAAACATGGTGATACGATAGCAAATAAGTGAAACTCCTCTCTTTTCATCCTGCACGAGCCGCGTTTGATCCTTGGTGAGAATCTTCTTTTTTATGCAAACGCACTCTCGCAGAGATATTTGTTATATATTCTTAATGACAAATCCTAATATTCATGTGCTGACAGTGCAGTTGGCTAGCATGTTGGACTTAGAAATTTGATGGTGAGAGTTCGAACCTCTCTCACGTCAATTTTTACATTTTTGTCTATCATTTAATTTGTTAAAGGGAATAAAAGAAAAAAAAAGGACAAAATACATATTAAAAAAAAAAGTTGGCAATGCAGTTTGCTCCATGTTGAGCCTAGAAACTTTGTGGCATGTGTTCAAAACCCTGCCACCTATTTTTTTTATTTTTACCAATTATTTAATTTTTTTAAAGGAAAAAAAAAAGAGAGAAAAAAGGACAAAACAAGGGGAAAAAAGTCACTATATGCTTGTATTTGTAATATTCTTAAAGTAGTACATAATTGAATCAAATATTTTTACTGATATGGTAATATATAATTAAATATCTATATAAAATATTTTTATATTGATAGTGTATATAATAAAATAATACTAACTATAGTATTTAAATATTATCTGTGCACAAATCAAAATATAATAATTGATAATAATAATAAAATAACTTAAAAGTAAGTAATTTATTTTATTCTTAATATTTTATAAGGTTATTTATTATTTTAATAAAACTTTTAATAGATGAACAAAATATACATATCAAATATATATCAATTTTATTATTTAATAGTAAATATAATTTTATAATCTCAAATTTGATTTTAAAAATATATTTTGAAAATAGATAAATCAAATATATTTTTATTATTTTTCTTCTTTAAAAATATACAAATTAAATGTATTTTTTAAATTAAAAAAATCTAAAAATAAAAATCTTTCTCAAAAAATAAAAATAAAAAATATTTTCATAAATTAAATATATGCTAATATTTAGATTAATGAACTCAACTTTTTTTTTTTTTGGGTCGGGTAATAAACTCGACTTAAAAATATACCAACTTAAATTCTTAAAATTTGGACATGACCAATGTCGATAATTAATTGGTATTGGACCTCTTGCTAACAGGCGGAGCTTACCAAGTTTGAGCCTGGTAGATGGGGAATTTTTTTAAAAAAGAGGTTTTTATTGCATCCTTTCTCGCAAGCCCCCGAACTTTCGTCTCTTAGGTCTCTAAGAATTAAAAAGAATCACGTAACAAGACTCGGCTAAAGTGATTCAATCCGTGATGGGATTCTTTTTTTATTTGGAAAATAAAGAAATCGTTTATGGGTTTAATTTTATACAACCTAATGAGTGCCACCGTGATCAGTGATTTTTTTTTAACTTTTTTTTTTTCCCAACACAAAACTAATGTGTAATGGTGAAATATGAATACAATTCCAAATATAATGACAACAATACATGGTTACACGTATGCCTAATAAAGCCTTTGAGCCTTTGACCTTGATGCGGACATTTTTCCGTCGAAGGTCCGTCACTGAATTCAAGTCAAATCTGCCTATACAATATTATATACGTTAAAGGGGGGTATAACTTGCACGATAATGATGGTATTGCGTCTGGATCAACGATCTTTAATTCAAGTAACTCTAAAATCCTATTGAAGGTCATTTGATCTAGGATGTAACTATTAATACCACTTTTTACCTTTATTTTAGCGTGTCTTTTCTTGTCCGAGATTGTAGCTGAAGCAAGCAGCCAGATTTGAAATATTGTACGAAAAAATAATTGGGGATGAACTATTGGGGGGAGAAAAGAATCAGAAAATGGAAAATATTTTTTTATATTTGTATGAACCAGAATTGGGGGCATGGTTTAATGAATGCCATGGTTGTTTGTCACTGCTGCTGCTATAATCGCGGAGAAGAAAAGGATGGGTGTTGGTGGTTGTGGACCAAATAAAAAAGAGGAGGGGGTAGTTCTGAACACTTCAATCGCAGCTACTTTTATTATTTAAATTAAATAGTTCATATTTTTACCAAAAATCCAAAATATTCTTTGAATTAAATGGCTCATTATTTAATAATCATTTCTGCCAAGCTTATTCTCACTTCAAACCGGGCCTGCCTGCCTGCCTGCTTTTTTTTTGCCAACCTGGGCCTGCCTGTTGTGATCCATAGATACTGTTGCCATAGGTGATTAAGGCTGCCAGTAGGCCTTTTGAATTATGGGCCTACTGCCTTGGAATTGGGCTCCAAGTGAAAGTGGGCTTTCTGTATCTCATCTGTAATTCGTATCTTTTGGAACGACTTCTCCTCTTGGGTTGGGCTTCGTTCTTGTCTTGTAGGCTAATAGCTATGCTTCAGCAGAAAGAAATCTATATCTAGTTTCAACATCAAAACTAACTAATAGGGTGATTGGTTCTGCTTTTATAAAATTAATTTTAGATAGAATTAATTTTGAGATAAAATGATTTATATTTGGTGGTTTCTCTAAAATTGATTCTGATAGAAAGTAAAAAATTTTTATTTCTCTGAGAATTAATTCTAGAGACAAGAATTGATTCTGATAATGAGAAACCAAATATCATTAAAACTTGGAAATCAATTATGACCCTCTAAAATTGATTCTAAAGGATCCAAATACAGAGCCAAACAGGCTAACTTATTCAATTGATCCGTATATTCACTTAATTTAATTGGATTGAGTTTTTAAAATCTTGACCTGTTAATATTAATTCATTTTTAGTTTATAGGTTAAACGGATCAATCTACTGAAAGTGTAATATTATTTAAAAATTTTCATTTGAAAATGTTGAAAAAAAATTATATTCAATTAAATAAGTTGATTCATTTAAATTTGTTCGCTGATCTTAAATCAGTGGAGCTAGCATTATACTAATCCATTATCAATTGCTATAGGATTGATATGATTTGTTTAACTCACAACCTTAAACGGGTTAGACCAATCTATTTAGAGAAATGATATTTTGATATAGTTCATCTCATATTCTGGATCGACATACCACTCATCCCCTATTGGATGGGTGTGTGGCCCCCACTTAGAATGGGTCCCACACCTATTCAATGGTGAATAGATGATATATCGACCCAGAGTACGAGGTAGATTAGATACAAATAACACATCTCATCTATTTAATAGTCCCACAGTTTCATAAGATTATCAAAAGCAAAATCAGTGACCAAAAAGAAAATTGCAAAATCCAGTTTAAGATCGTCGTACTACTAAGGAAATAAACTACTATTAATTATTATCCTTCTTTCTGTTTTCTCTTAATTTCATAATGGGTTATGAGCAACAACTAATACCCAAATTGTGGAGAGAAAATGCATTTTATCCATGTATATCAGTGTTGTAAACTCAGTGAACCGGTGCACCGGCCAAGTGGTTGGGTGATGCATATTTGATTTTTTTTTTTTTAAATTCAACTTTTTAGAATTAAAATTGATGGCTTTTTCAAATCATGATGAGAGTAGTTTGGCTTTAGTTCCAATAAAAGTGAAAGATCCGAAGCCTTTTTATTTTATAGTATAAATCTTGGCTTTCCATTTACTTCCATTTTTTATGTCAAATTAAAAGATAGTATGAAGTATTTTATAGTATAAATTTTGACTTTCACTTATTTCTATTTCCAATGTGAAACTAAAAAATAGTGGAAAACAATGCATTTATGCTATAAAGTGTAAACTTGCATCCACTTGACCCCACAATATTAGTTGCTTTAAATGCTTGGAGCCGTGTTATAAAAATGTAAATGCACAATTTTTTATTGTAGGTGCTTTCTATCCTGATCTATTTTTCGATTTTCAGTCTAACCTATGGATGAGAGATAAGCTACACATAAGAAGGTATGGAAACCAAAGTAGTCGGAAACATGCTTCCTAATGATGAAGATGAGTGACTAACTGGCATATGAATGATTTTACTCATTATTTCTATTATTTAATTAGTTTATAGTATATAATTAATCAATTTGATTATTTTAAAATTGGAAAAATTATACTTTATCCCTATCAATTATAAGCCATATGCACTTTAATTCATAAACTTAAAAAATATATAAATTGACCTCTTGAACTTTTTTGAATGTGTAAATTGATCTTTTTATTAATTTTTTTCATCAATTATTAATAAAAATATCACACATTTAAAAAAATTTAGGATATCAGATTACGCATTTAAGAAAATTTAAGAGGTCAATTTATACATTACCTAAAGATTAACGGATATAGTACACTTATTTTTGGCTAAAACACATATTTGCGAAGGTTTAGGGAGTCGATTTGTACATTTTTTAAATTTAGGGGCTAAAATTCATATGACCTATAATTAAAGGGATAAAGTGTAATTTCTCTTTAAATTTTGATTAGTTGCTAATTATGTGTCATTTCATTATATTTATTTAAATTTTAATGGATTTTCATTTATTTATTTAATTATATTTGTTTAATATAACTATTATATTTATTTAAGTGTTTTCTTTTCTACTTTTATTTTCTTGTCTTTTTTTTTTCAAACAAAATAAACTCAACGTGAAAGATTAAATCTGTCTCAGCAAAATAGTCAAGGAGCCTTTGGTATAGAAAAATTCAAACCGCTGAAAAAGCATTTGTGAAAAGAGACAAAATTTAGTGGAGATTTGTTTCACACCCAAGAATTGAATTCTTAGAAAATCTCGTAGGAACCAAAAAAACAAAAAAAAAAAAAAAAACAAAGTACAAAAAATTGTCCGCCCTTACTACTTGAATTAATTGTCAAATGGGTTATTATACTACAAGAAAATCAGAATTTAGCTATGGAAGAATCCGTCGCTAATGGTGAAAATTCCATTGCTAAACATATTTTAGCGAGGGCTGTGTCCGTCGCTAAATGTGTTGCTAATTTACTCCCGCAAAATTTTAGCATCGGCCCTAGTTCTATTGCTAAATTTAGCAAGTGTCATTTCCGTCGCAATCCATCGCTAAAGTAATACCACGTCAGTTTCAAATCTCAATGTCAAAGTGGCACGTAGCAAGGGAATGTCCGTTGCTATCCGTCGCTATTCGATGCAAAATCGGTTCCATTTTGCAACAAACTGGACCATAGATATCCTAGCTAATTGGCAATCGTTGATGCACGTTGGACTATTTTTTCCTAATTTAATCCCTATTTATTATAATATTACGTACTTTCTTATAACATCATAAAAAACATTTTTAAAAATAAAATATTCATAACTAAATGTAAAACAAAATTACACATTATCAAATATATATATACACACAAAGAAAAAGAAAGAGAGCTATTATAGTTCTCAAGTGTCATCCTAAGCAATAGGTTTGAAGCCATAGGCATTGTATATCACAAAAAGACAAGATTACTAACATAGCACAAAATGATATATTAATAGAAATTCATAAGCTTTTTGTTTGGCTATGCAAAAATTTGGAGAAGTTTAAAATATTCACCCAATAAAAGTGAATATTCAATATTCACCTGATTTTTAACCATTAGTCAAGTTAAAAAATAAATCTAGTGGTTGATGTTAAAAATGCATTCATATTCCAAACATCATGTAGAGTACCATAATTAATTTCTGTGTAACACCAATCATTAGATTTATTTGACAACTTGATCAATAGTTAAATATCAGACAAACATTGAATAGTCAGTTTTATTGAGTGAGCATTTTAGACTTCTCATAAGTCTAAAAACCATCTATGCATAATTTAATCACAGAACTTAACCTTCATTGGGTGGATGAGTTAAGACCATTTGGTAGGTCTTTAGCAAGATTCTCCCTCCGAAAATTTCCAGCAAGTTGATTAACTGCTGTTTGCACTTCTTGTTGCACAACTTCTTGAACCATTGCTCTCATATCCCCAATCCTCTCGTCAATCTCACGTTGGACTGCTTCTTCAAACTCAGGCATATTAGAGTAATCTCTGATGGAAGCTTTTGAAGAACCAGCTTTCTAATTCAGAAGGCGAACTACAGATGGTTGAGAACCTAGGCCATAAATTCTTCCTTTCTTTGGTCCACCAGTAGCTTCAACCCAGAGTGACAATTCTTGTTGATGATCTAAATTTGTTTCTCTCATTATATCATTTTCACCTCTCTCAAATATGTCATCTTCTATTGAATCATCTTCCACACGTTCGATATCAGCATTAGATGCATGATCATCTTCTTGGAGTTTTCTCTTTTTAAGTATCTTGTAATCTTCCTGAAAATACCATATGCCTTTGAAAATGAGCAAACTAAAAGGATAAATTACAATCTACTGGTACAAATCTAAGAGCAACAAAGATACACAAATTAATGTCAAACTTGCAAACCACATAGGTATAAAATCTTAGAACAACAAAATCCTTTCCCAGATCCATCATCTCATATTCGATTGTCCTAGCAATGGTCAATTGCCTATGTCTAAAGAGTATTCATATATGTTAAGAAGTATATTTATCCATTCATGTTCTTTATCCTGTTACTATGAGTATTGCTAAGGAAGGAATAGAGTAAAATTCATCAGAAGCAAGTGATTATGTTTCTACACCAACTTTTACATTTTCTAAGTGTTTAGTATGTTGTTAAAGTATTATTTAACTATGTTGGTTCTGTTTTATCTATAAAAAAATGTGTTAACTTTTTTTTTTTGGGAGAAAAGTCAATATTATGAAGATTGCTTGTTATGATTTTTGTCGACCAAAATATGATTGAGAATAAGCCAAAATGCAAGTTCATATCCTTCTTTGGTTTACTAGAAACATTCTCCTTTAGAAGACAGTAAATAGAAGTCGCTGTTTCAACCTCCAGTTCTCAGAATATGCAATTCTGGGGAGCTATATGTTGATTATGTTTCAATAAAGAGGATTACTACTTTAAGCAACGAAATTATTATAATTTGAGCATTATAGAGTTTTCCACTCAAACTCTCCACTACATGATATGTTGGCTGTACATACTAGCATAGCAGAATACTAAATTCAACAAGGAACTAAAGATTCATTAATAGCCAATAAACTAACATGACTGCAAAATTAGCAACATATACAACTTTTCCATCTTTATAAATATCAAATAAACCAATGCCTAATAGGCTAATTAAGAACAAGATCAGCCATAATAGATACATACCACTGCAGATTTGGATTTTGAGTCACACCAGTCATTTTTCTTTTTTGAGTGATGGGTTAACATAAATAGTTCTGCTGCAGTGGGCTGAACACCCATCTTCTCTATCTATATTAAAGGATAACATAATTAGTATCATATCAAGAGACTAAACCAGATAAAATACTAGTAAGCATTTTAAGACACAGACATTCATCAAAATATTCTTCCAATGGTTTTGATCCTCTCGTATGCAAGGATGGCCCATTATTGTTTGAACTTGATAACCTGTTTTTGGAATTGATTTCTGATATCTTCTTCACATCTTCCTTTTCCCAATATTGCAATAATAGTGTCTTCCAATGATCTTCAGTAATCCATTTGGGAGAAATCTTAGAAGCTTTAAATTTTGTTTTAGCCTTGCTTAAGTGGTCACTTTTTTGCTTTGCTCCAATTTGGTCAAATCTATCTCTAATTTGGTCTTCAAGATTTTGGTCCCAGCAGTAATATTTCTAGAATGTGACAAGACAATAGAAAAAGGAGTTACTACATGCTAATCAATGGAAAACTTTACTTATGAAGAGAATAATATGTTAAACTCATTGCATTCAACCTTTAACTCATTGAACCACATATTCCTAGCTTCAATTGGTGCTTCACTCCATTTATGCCATGGGCCAGCAAATGACTTTTTAAATATCTTTACTATTTGTCGAACAGCATCATGAGGCTTGAACCTAAAGAAAACCAAAAGCAAGTAATTACAACTTTAATGTAAATATTAAAAAATAAGACACTATTATGTTTTTCCATTAAGAACTAAACGTCGAGGCCCAATTGTAGCTTGAGATGTGGTTGGAGGAGGTGAGGGAGATGGTGGAGGTGGAGAAGCAGGAGCTGCTGATTGGGAAGAATTTGCAGCTAAAGATATAGGGGCTGGTAATGGAGCTAGATTTGCACAGTGTGAAGCGGTTGGGTTTTGCACATGAGAAGAATGCCTACGTTCCACTTCATTCTTAGTCTTTGATTTCAGTGTAGGAAGACAATGCTGCAAAAGACAAGAGAGAGTATAAGAGATGAGTCAAATAAAACATCGGTCCTTTTCATAAAACCAAATAAAGCGCAAGTTTATCGGAGATTTCTTAGCAGAACTTGCGATTTCATTCAAATTCTTTGAAATCCTTAAAATTCCCAAATCCTTGAAAACAAAAAGATAAATCATGTAAATTAATCAAATAAAGCAACCATAAAAAACAAAATAGAACACCATCATATACCAACATTATTGTCAGAGAAAAAGTAAAGGATTTCAACCAACAAGAAAGTCTTTACACATGCTTGTGTATGTAGACACACACACACAAAAACACAAAAATCAAAGACCGGTGATTATCTATTAAAAAATGATGATTACCTCTAATCTCTTCTTGTTTTCTTCAAGTCTTTGCCTCCTAGCCTCTTCATACTTGTTTGTGCAATTATTTGCCATCTAATTGTGCCCAGAATGGATTCAAATGAGTTCTAATATCAAGTTTCCCATATATGCATATACTTAGAATACACAACGGTCTAAGACAAAACACAATTTAAATTTATAGCAAAAGACAGCAAAATGAGCCAATGCTTCACCGATAGAAATGAATAAAATGCAATATGCTATATTTTAAACTATTAATGCGGATCACTCTGACATAGATAAGACTGTGCAAGCTGATGTGTTGAGTATATGTTATACGTGAATGGAAATTTTGCTAAAAGTGCCAAAACATAAAAGAGAGATTCTACTATATCTTTAGAAAAAAGAATTTATTGAATGATATGCCAAAACATTTTTACTTCTAGTATAAATTCCTATAAGGAGGTTTATCGAATAATATGGTCAAACTCAAGGTGAGTTGTAATCGTAATCTTTATTAACTAGAGAATATGTACAATGGATAAGAATGAAAACCACCAAATACTGGAAGTCTAAGGATAGCAACATAACAACATATGTAAATTAAAATTCAAATTCAAATGCTCAAGTAAGCTAGCTGGTGGAAGTTTCTTCACTAATATCCTAAACCAGGCCTTTGATAAAAACAAGTTACAGCTACTAGATATACAACACCTCAAAGTGGAACTAGGCAGTCAATGTGCTCTACTATATAAGGACCTAAAAATCATTTAGAATAATTTAATCAATTCCTTAAGGAGTCACTTTCTAAAACACAATCAGTAGGAATGAAAAAACCCCGAATCAAATTCAACAAAAAAGAAAACATGGGGTCAGAAGGAGCACATCACATTATAATCCAATAAAACATAGTACCCCCAATATTCTGCATACAAACTGCAACCTTATTCATGTGTGTTCATAATCTATAAGTGACTTATTTACAAAAAATTGGGACTGAAAAAAAAGAAATAATGGCAAGCACTCTTTGCGAAGCTCGACGTCAACTTCGAGGTTGTCAACAACGCCAATGCCAGCGACTATGTTCGAGGTCGTCAAACCATTGCGCCAATGTCAAAAGCGTCAATGCCAACATCCACGTCGATGTCAAGTTCACGCCACAGCGTCAACTGCTTGGGAGCCACCGCACGACAGGGTCGAACTAGAACCCATTGCATCACCGCCACGAGGTCAAACCAGAATGCACTCGCCTTGAGGTAGAACCAAAACCCACCGCGCCACTGCCGGGAGGTCAAACCAGAGCCCGCCATGCCACCCCATTACGAGGTCAACTAGAACCCACCACCCTCAAAGCTTTTTGTCTTTGCATGCATCAGAACCCGTTACCCTTCTATCTAATGTAGGTTTATTTCGTGGATTTTCTTTCGAGCATATGATTTACTAAATGAAAAATTCTAAGTGCCTACGTGAAAACCATTCAGAAATCCCCTAAAAATTGAAAGAGAAATAAAATAGAGAAGATAAAGTGAGCAATGGTAGCTGGAAACAACAATGGAATGCAGAAAATATTCTCAGAAGAAGCAAATAGGGCTTGCCATTAAGAGTTGCGTGAGTGTGTTTTAATTTGGGCATTTGAAGAGTCTATTTTATATGTTTAAATAATTAATTTTGTAATTGGAGTTGTCTAAACTTTGAGAGAAGTCGGGAAAAAATAGCGCGAATGATATTAGTGCGCGAAATGGGCTTGCAACTTGCAAGGGATAGCAAGGGAAAAGTCATTGCTACATTTAGCTAGGGACAATGCTGTCGCTATTTTGTCGCTATTTTGAGCCAATTCCCCTCCACTGCGACAAAATACTAGCTTGTTGCAACTACCATCGCTAACAAGAAATATTAGCTTGGTATATGGTATCGGTTGCTAAAATCCATAGCTAAATTTTATTTTTCATGCAGTGTTTAGCACTTTTGAACCATCATTCATTTTGGGACTTGGCCAATCAAAGTTAACAAAAAGTCAAAATCAAATAGCTAATCCCTATAAATATATAATATTTTATTTTTGTCCCCATAATTTTTTTTGTTTTCAATCCTCAAATTTATGAATATTATTATTTTGAATCCCCAGCATTACATTAACTTTTTTAACTGCTAACGTGGCAAATGATGATCCATGACACCCTTGCTACATATCACCACACTTATCTTATATGTCATATTTTAATTACTTAGGATTAAATTAATCTTAAAAATCAAACAAAGCCCTTATTATTCCAAACGAACTACTCACGTGATAACTGTACAATGTGCATGGCTTTTTATTATGAAACGATATGGCGATAAAAGAAAATTACGTCTTATGCATAGCTAGCTGCTATCGACACCATTGCAATTCATAAGATGTTACATACATCATCTTTTCAATTAAGAGTTTAATAGTAAAAATAAACTTAAATCAGTTAAGTTGGTAAGTAATTTTAACTTCTAAAATGAGAACATGAATTCAGATATCAAAATAACTTTCAAAGATTATATAATTCTTATATTCTTACAGCCAAATAAAAATTAAGTTTACTAGCAATTTAATAGAATAATGTAGTTTATCTGAAACTAGAATTATCGAGTCGTTCATTTTTGTAAGTTTATTAGTGGCTTGAAGCTGGCTCATAAAAAACCATACTTCATGTAAAGGTCATCATATTGTCTGTGCATATCACTATTTGCATATATTGCCAATTAATGAATGAACTTCGTGAAAGAAAATATTGCACAGTCTTTAAGTTAAAGAAAGGACTACCAAACATGGAATTGTTTCGTTAGGTATTATAACATAAGGATGTATTTTAACGGTAAAGAGTTAGGGGATCAAAATTATCAGAAAATTAGTTAGAGAATTAAAATAAATAAAAAATTAATAATTAGAAGACCAAAACGAATAAAAAATTAATAATTACAAAACCAAAACGAAATAAAAAAATAACTTAAGGGACCACAGGTCAATTTTGTCTTTATCTATATACACTAGGACAATAAATTTATAAAGGTTAATAACCGGAGGAAGATGGAAGGAATTCAGATTTGAATGTTGATTATAAAGCTTCAAGAACAGCAACGGCTCTCTTCTTAAAGGACAGATGCATAGCCGACTTTGGGCCCGTTTGAATTGCGGTTTCCATAGGGCAGAAGGTCTTGTAGGAAAAGGAAAATAATTTTGTGTAGTAAATGATAGTATTTATTATAATTTTTTTTAAAAGATCTTTTGAAAAAAGATCTCTTAGAAGAAGTATTTTTGAGGTTATTTTTTATTTTAGAAAAAGACCTTTTAAAAAGTAATCTTACTATTACTTTCATATCAATAACCAAAAGTAATTTTATTTTATCTTATCCAAACAAAATTTATTTTCCTAAACTTACTTTTTGACATATTCAAATCAAATAAAATTTATTCTTTTAAAAATAATTTCTCTAAAAGGCCTTCTTTCAAAAAATTTTTTTTTAAAAGATCTTCTCCTAAAAATTACACCAAACGAATCCTTTGATGTGTTTGCACTCGTGGGCCCGACGCAAAAGGAGTTAGAATTATAGATGGGGGTGGGCCTCATCGCGGTCTAATTATCCATGAGGATATCTAAAGTCGTCCAACTCGTGGTGATGAGCCAAGTGGGCTGTCGATGCCACCTGGATTTGGCCCAAGACCAGATTGCCTGACCTGTTCTCTAGGTTGGTCAAGAATGATCTAGAATGCCCTTTGTGGAGTTGTTGAAAGGGATTCAAATCAGGAGGTTGCTGTTGAGGGTGACGGTGGAGGCGAGAAAGGTGGAGAGGTTATTGTTGAATCAGAAGAGGACGTTGATGTGGAAGATGAAGTTATCGAAGCTGAAGCTAAAAGGGCCTGGTCTATGGGAAAGCTAATGGGCTTTGAGCCTGAAGATGATTTGGTGTTGATGAAAGCTCTGGTCAAAATTAAAAGAAGGGAAAAACAAAGAATGGAGGGCGTGAAGCAGAGTAGGAAGAGTTGAAAACTGCAAGACTTGGTCTGATTAAAGGCCTCAGGTGCATTTTTTGTAGCCATTGATTGTTTGTATAGTTGGTTTCTGATGGGAAGATGGGCGGAACTTGTAGTTTTTGGTTGCTTTCATCTGTGTCACACGTTGATTTGTGGCCCGGGTTAGTGTTTTGGGAATGTTCTGGTTTGGTGTTGGTTAGAATCTTTCGTTGGCATGCGGTTCTACTTCAGTAGAAGTGTTTGTGGGGGCTGTTGGTTGGCCGTTGGGTTCCTTGCTTTTGTTTCTTGGTTTGTGCTCGGGTTTACTCCTTTGGTTGGTGGTCATTAGAGGTGGTGTTGGCGCTAGTCACTAGAAGGTGGGTGCTTCTTATTAAGTGTCCTGTCTTGAAAGACTGAGATTTTGCGTTTCCTCAGGTCGATTGGGTTTGGCTAAGACCAGCTGGTATATGTTGCCATTGTTTGGTTTAAGTTGGTGCTCTATTGGAGTTCTGGTCTGCGTTTGGTTTGGTTGTTTATACAGGATTGCATAGGGTGGGCTGGTTTCTTTGTTTGTTTGTTTTTATCTATTGCCCTTCTTCTATACCCTCCTTTTGTTTTTTGTGGAGGCTATCCTCTCTATTTTTTGTCTGTTCTTGTCTGCGCTCTCGCCTGCTGGAGGATCGAGCTATCTTTCTTATAAAAAATAAAATAAAATTGGCATATATAAACTTACTTTTTAATACTTACTATATTCTTCTATAGTAATATCCTAGGTTGCATCGATTTCGAATATAAATCACTTCATTTTAAAATTACTTTTAACTAAAATCAATCTAGAATCAAACACACACTTAATATATGGATTCTAATTGGTTTCAGTCATTCATTTAATAAAATTCATTCATTCAAATATGTTTATTGTTAAAACTGGATAAATCAAATTGGATTTAAATTTAGTTAAATTAATTAGGTGTATAGTGGACTTTTTTAGATAGTTAATGAGAAAAATCCATTATACTAGTTACAAATCAGGTGTATAATGAGCACCAAAAAATTAGGTGTATAATGGATTAATGAATCTAATTATTATACCCTTAACCAGAATCAAGATTAAGGTACAAAGAGAAAAGAGGTAGCAATAACTTTTTGTTCAGAAAGTGATTGAAAGTCAATTAATATATATAGGTAGGATATACATTCGAGAATTTCTTACGTTAAAACTTTGGCGTATACTTTCGTTTTGTTTTTTGAATTTATTTATGGAAGAAGAAATGTCTCTACGACTTTCTTTCTAATAAAGTAAACTCTTAGCTTTTATTATAACTACAACTTATTAAGAAGGTTTAATATAAATTCCATGTGATAATAACTTATATGCTTAATGTTATTAATTCCTTTCCTCCACATTCCTTTGATGTAAAATAATAAAATAACAGCTTAGTTTTTAATGTCTCTCCGCCTTGTTCTTGATTAGGAGCAGTATATTCATGTTAATTAGTTGATTAGTTGATGACTTGATGGTAAAAGCTAAAAAATAGGACCTCATATGTGTGTGTGTGTGTGTGTGTGTGGGCATATCGCTTTTGATGGTCAATTATTGTGTGACAATTCAATCTCATGTATATTAATAATTCAAGGGCAACGAGTACTCCAGACCCAGTATTCTGTCTATCACCGAGGGGGAGGACCTTGCATGGAGCGCCCGTGTGGACTACTAAACGAAAAGACCCACAACTCTTTTTCTGTAATGATCAAAGAAGACCCTCAACTTTATAATTTGAACAAACCGACTTTTTCTTTTAAACAAAATACCGAAGGTCGATATAACAATAAGGTGATCCTAAACCTCATAAAACAAACCAAGATAAACAGTATATTAATTTGGTTCCGAGTTAGACCAATTGAAGATATGTTTGATTGGGAGTAAAAGTATAAAAAAAAATTATGAATAAATTTTATATGTAATTTTATTTATAAAATTTATTTAGACCAATTGAAGATATGTTTGATTGGGAGTAAAAGTATAAAAAAAAATTATGAATAAATTTTATATGTAATTTTATTTATAAAATTTATTTATAAATTTTTTTTATTTTTATTTTCAATCAAATATACCTTAATAATAAAGACTTACTATAACGTGGACAAAAATAAAGAGGATTTTTCTCTCCAATTTTGTGGAAATTGCATACCTTGTGCCCTTTGTTCTTTTTCTTTGGTGACGAATAGCATTTGGCATAGTACGGGATTATTTACTGCATCGGAACTTGCAAAACCTAGTTCATAACCAAGTGAACCAAGAAACTAATATTAAATGCTCCCAGGCAAAGTGCGTCAGGCATTGGTTGGACATTAGCGGATGATCCCAAATAATTAGCTCTGTAATGCATTTTTAAATCCCAAAGTTAGTCATTTATTCTTATCTGTGATTAAAAGCTAACTGTGCACCCAAAAGCATTCAACATGATACTCCCTTCATTTTATATTAACTGTAATTATTTAAGGTTATTGTATATAGAAGTTAAAAAAGTTAAATAGTCTTAATATTTTAAAATTTTCAAATTAAAAGACTAAATTATTCTTTACAGAAAAAATTATGATTAACTAATAAAAAAGAGATTGAGACAGAGAGAGAGAGGAAAAGTTACCTAATTTAATATAGATTGGGATAAAATTGATATAAATTAATTTATATTTTATTAAAATTGTAAAACGACAATTAATTTAAAACAAAAACAAAGCCCTAAAACGATAATTAATATGAAATAGAGGGAGGAATTTTAAAATTCCAAGAAACTTATACTTGTTACATCAAATCTATATTTTATTTAAAACATAGGTACACGTCATGTAGCTTGTGTACAGTATTTTTAAGACTTCTAACGACAATTTCGCTAACGTATCGTGTCTGGTTTTTTAATTGTTTTGTTAAACTATTTAAAGCTTGGGTTATATAGATTTTAGGGGTAAAGCTAACTTGTGAAAGAGAGTAAGGCAATAGTTACATATGTATCTTGATTTACATGTGGTTAATCCGTTCACATAAAATAATTTAGATTTTGCCACCCTAGACAATGTATACTACACAACAATAACAACCAAATTTTATTGCACAATGTAGTGCAATTTTTGGTACATTTTGCAACTATATATAATTCAAAAGTAATATACAATAATTGTTACTCAATTCAACAACAAAGAGAAGCAATAAAATCGAAGAAAATCAAGTGAATAGGAAGAGTACGTACTATGTGGCTTCCATCGTTGTAATTGTTTAGGCTAATCATAGAAGATGTCGATGCATTGACATCAATCCAAAGGCTCATGCCTGAACAAAGAAGGAGCTTTGCCACTAGTGTAACATTGCTCGGTCGACATGGGGCCTATACATAATATGCATGCGTCACTATCACCTAGTACTCGTATTACACGCAGATTGCAAATCCGTTGGATCATCAATATATTCAAAGTGGAAGCTAGAACAACAGCACTAAGCAAGAATGCTGAGATAGAATCTACAAAGATCCAGATGCTTCTGGGCACAAATTGGGAAATGAATAAAGTGAAGTATAAACCAACAATCTTCAGCTGGGAAAGTTGCGGATTTCAATTTGAAAATGGTACCATGATTTTTTGTTTTTAAAGAAATGTGTGAGTACTAAGTACTCAATGACACGAGTTTGATAGGGACGTGTGGGATTGTAGTGCTGGCCTTGGAATGTATGGGTGGCCAGAACCAGCAAAGCTTGGACCTCAGATCTCCATTCTGTGGGAACGGGAAGTCCTCTATTTAAAGGAAGTGATGGAAGGCTGAAACAGCTCTATATAGTCTGAAAGACACAAAACAAAACAAAATTGATATTAATGGAAGAAATGGTTGAGGTCTAAGAGGTTTTTCAGTAATTTATGTTTTTCTTTCATTTTATTATACTTTATTATTTACTAATTGACCAGGGTTTAGGTTGGGTTCATGTTTATTATAATTACGTAGCATTTGAAAGCATGATAGGAACCAACGGAAAAAGAAGATTTTTGGTTAAAAAAAAAGTTATTCAAATAGCAGGAAGTGTACACTACTAGAATTTGACGGATATGCGACTGATTTTTGATTTTGCGACTGATTTGAGTAAAATAGAAACAAATTCACGCTAAAAAAATCGGTTGCCAATTCTTAATTTTACGGCCGATTTTGTAAATGGAAGCAAAATAAGTTTTGAAAAAATTCGGTCACAAAATCGGTTGCCAATTCTTAATTTTACGACCGATTTTGTAAATGGAAGCAAAATAAGTTTTGAAAAAATTCGGTCACAAAATCGGTTGCAAAACTAAATTTTGCGATTGATGTGTAAAGTCAACGATAGAAAAGTAATTAGTTAGTTTAGGTCGCAAAATCGGTGGCAAAATTAAGAATTTGCAACCGATTTTGTGACCGATTTATAAGCATATATTAATTAAGTCTGAACACAAAATCAGTCACAAAATCGGTCGCAAAACTTTGAATTTGCGACCGATTTTGCAATCGATTTTTTAATATAGAGGAATTATCTATAAAGGCAAAATCGGTTGCAAAATCAGTCGCAAATTTCAAGTTTTGCAACTGATTTTTCAATATAGAGGATTTATATGTGAAAGCAAAATCGATCGCAAATTTCAAGTTTTACGATCGATTTTTCAATGTAGAGGATTTATGGGTAAAGACTAAATCTTGGAATTTGTGACCAATTTTGCAACATACACAAAAAGATATAAGACTAAATTGGTTGCAAATTCAAAATTCAAATTTTAGTTATTTGCAACTGATTTTGCAACTGAAAAATCGATCACAAATTCCGACGTCTTTAAAATCCAAAATCCCCAAATCAGAACCATTTCTTCCCCTTTCTTCTTCCTTCTTCTTCCCTAACCTCTCCCCTTCCCCCATCTCTCTCTACCATCTACACCACTCCACCCCTTTCTTTTTTCTTCTTCTTCCTTAACCTCTCCCATTCCCCCACCTTTCTCTACCATCTTTACCATCTCTACCACTCCACTCCCGCCGCCGTCACCGCTGCCGCTACTGCTACTGCCACCACTGCAGTTGTCCACTTGCACCACCACCACTCTTCCATCCTTTCCGTAGTTCTTCTTTTTTTTTGTTATTGACAGATTTATTTTTTTAGAAAATAATGGTAGTTTTAGTGTTATTGATTGATTATATTGGTTGATTAAGGTTGTTGGTTGATTTTTTAATGTTAATTGGCTAAGTTTGAGTTTATGTTGTTATTCTTTTTTTTTTGTTCCTTAAATTTTCAGATCTATTTTTTCGAAAATAATGATAGTTTTGGTGTTGGTTGATTATACTAGTTGGTTAGAGTTATGAAATTGATTTTTTGATATTATTGATTGAGTTTGAGTTTATATTGTTGTTCTTTTTTTATTCTTAAATTTTCAGATCTATTTTTTTAAAAATAATGGTAGTTTTGGTATTATTAGTTGATTATATTGGTTGGTTGAAGTTGTGAAATTGATTTTTTGATGTTATCGGTAGTTTGGTGTTGTTGGTTGATTATATTGGTTATATTGTTGGCAGTTTGATTATATTAATGTACAGTTAATCTATACTAAATAAATGTAAAATTAATGATTATTAAATATCTGCTTAATTTGTTGAAGATTAAATGGATAGACTTGATGATAATATAGAGATCGTGGAAGATTCAATTGAGCAAGTTAAATACTCAATTGATTTAGTGAAAGACTCAATAGTTGAAGACTTTATAGATAAAATTGAAGGCTCAATAGAAATAGTTGAAGACTCAATGAAGAAGGTTGAAGATATAACAGAAGTTGATGATGAATCAATGAAAGTTGAAGACTCTATGAAAAGAATTGAAGAACCAAGGAAACGAGAACTAGTTAGAAGTATGCTAAAAATTTATCTTCCAAAGTTTTATTGAGAAGAACCTTATAATTTGGTCTATAATGTATGTTGTTGTAGTTTTATATTGTGGTAGTTTATGTATATTGTGTTTAGGATATATGTAGTTGATAGTGATGTATATATTGGATAATTTATATTTCTTATTATCTGTAGTTTGGATTATATATTAGTTACTTAAATATTTATTTGTATGTTTTAAACTTTAGGTGCTAACTTTTAGTTATATATAATGTTAATTGATTTTGCTTATGGACTACTGGATGCTATTTTCTGGGCTGCTGTAAAATTCAAGTGTATCAAATTTGAATTTGATAAGATTCTGATTTTTCATTTTTTTTTGTTTTAAAATTTGCGACCGACTATATTTGCGACCAATTTTCCGACCGTAAACATATGACAATGTGAACTACATATTTGCGACCGAAAAATCGATCGCAAATTCTAAAATTATCAATAGAAATTAGTCTCGAAATTGGAATTTGCGACAGAAAAATCGATCGTAAATTCTGAATTTATCAACTAAAAATTAGTCTTGAAATTGGAATTTGAGACGGAAAAATCGGTTGTAAATTCTGAATTTTGCAACTGAAAAATCAATCACAAAAAAGTCAACAAGTGACCAAATTAAGCATGTCACAAAATCGATTACAGACCCTCTCTGTGACGATTTATCTCATTTTGCGATCAAAAAATAAATCACAATTAGACAATTTTCTAACAGTGGTAGCAAAAGTACCTTTAAGCTTTAAGATTAACTATAAAATGCCCCCATAAAGAGTTGGTTGAGGTGGTAAAAAATGTTTATTCTTTAGGAGGAGGATGTAAATTCAAATTTTAAGGACTGTGTTTGTGAATTTCATTTTGCAAGGAAGAAGAGAAAAAAGAAGAGATTTAAAGAGTAGTTATAAGTTTATTTTACCTTACAAAACCCTTTTTTTTTCCCTCTCTTCTCCTTCAACATGAAACTTACAAACACACCCTAAGGAGACAGCTTCTATGAGGAGACTGCACAACCATTGTGCTCTTGAAGTTGAATGAAAATTAGTCTTATTTGACAGATAAATGAACCGAACTATAAGGATATCTAGTAGCTAAAAAAAAATGATTATTATGCTTTCATAGTATTTAATATGTCAACTCTATGATATACTTTATATTGAAATAAAAGTGAGCTTAACCTTGTTTACTTAAAAAAATAAGCTTATTTTAAAACATAATGACAAAAACTCTATTTTCATTCCTCATTTTTAGCAATATTTTAATTTTATCCCTTTTTTTTTCTAATTTCATCCCTAACATTTTGATAAAATTTTAATCTTATCCTTTTCATTGATGCCATCAATTTTACTAATGGAAACTACTAATTGGCTTGGATATGTCTATTTTTATTTTATGTAGATGCAATATTATACATGCAAAAGCTTTATTTTTGTCCCGAATTTTCTGACCTTTAGAGTTTAGAGATAGAACTTGTCTATAAATAGAACTTAATTTATTGTAGCAAATATGGTTAGACAAAAATAAAGCTCTTACATGACATCAATATAAGATAAAAATGGACACTTCAAAATTAAGTCAGTAGTTTTCATTAGTAAAATTGATGGCTTTAATAAAAAAGATAACATTAAAACTTTATTAAAAAGTTAGGGGTAATATTGAAAAAAAAATTTGAAATGAAATTAAAATTTCACTAAAAAATCAAAAATGAAAATAGAGATTTTGCCAAACACAATTTTTCTTTGAAATAAATCAACACATGTCGTTGGCCATAAATGATAGATAAGAAAATAAAAAAAAAGGGAAAAAATGAATGTGAAGAGTAGTCTATAAACATGTTAGAAGAATCTTGTGTTTGATGCAAGTAATTACCAATTAAAGTGAAAAGGTTACTGAATCCAAAAAGAGGCGAGAAATTAAGTCAGCGACGTTCTTATCTAATTATTTGCCAGTGGTACTCCATTTTAAAGTCTAAAACTCCTCAATGATACAGCCTTTACCCAACTAAGGCAGTTGTTAAATTTTTTCATATATATATATATGTATGTCGTGTTACCTTTCTTTTCTCCCTATTCTGTATGTATACATAAAATTATTTACTTTCAAGCATCCTATCCAATACCTTACTAAGGACCAACTTTGTACTCACTCATTTACAGTGACCTGCTTAGATGCTATATTTAGTTCATTCTTCATAGAACATGACCAAGCATATGTAAATACATTTGCTTGCTGTAATGCATTTGAAATTTGAAATCTCCGCTCAGCATACACGTCAGTTGATGTCACATTGTCATAATAGGCATACAGGATGCTGCTCATAGCTATTAATGATATATATGCACCCAACACCTTATCATAACAATGCTAGAGCTCCAAAATTTCATTCATTCTGCCATGCACGAAAATCTGTATATGAGTTGGATTTTATTGTAGTTCTAATTTATAATGGAATATTATCCCAATATATTAATACACTTGACATTTTTATCTGGAGCAACAATTCACTATGTCTCCGAGAACCTATTTGCATTGAAAAAACTAATTCAAACAATACGATACTCATTTGTATATATCTTAACTTCTCCGCATGGTATCAAGCACAACCATGCAACCTTCAATATATTAATTCACCGGAGAAGGCTTTGGTATTTGTTACTTTGCAAGTTGTATGGTACATTGAGTTCACTATAATGCTTCCCTTAGAGGTTCATCAGTGCACAACATCTTCTTTACCCACCTTCACCATAGCCTGACAACACCAACCCAATCACTTCCCCTCCGCTCCTTCCTCTTCCGCCACATCTGCCATTAACCACACCGCTGATACATATTCGTCACCACTCAGACTTCTCGATGCTATCTCTGTCAACTTGCGTCGCCTTGATTGTCACTGCAACTTCCAACACTGCAACCCAAGATGATGCTCAGCACCGCCGACAACCTGCAACACCTCCGCAACCTAGCTCTATCCGCGCCATCGCTCAGCCTTGCCAACAACTTGCAGGACCACTACTAACATGCTAGATTCAATTGCATCATCACCGAGTCTGAGAGTTGTTCGCAATGAGGAGTCCGAGGTGGCGGTGACGCCGGTGGGGAGCGAGGCAGGCAGTGGCGCTAATGGGGGAGTGCGGGCGGCGGCGGCATAGAGAGACTGGCGACTGAGGGAAAGAACAAAGTGAGCGGCTTCTATTTTGCATCACCAGTGCTTGGTGTAACGATACTCCGAATAAATCTTCACCATTAGATCATTCAATGTATTATACAACATTACTAACACTATGCACCATAACCTTCTCCTAATTCACCTTAGGAATTTTCTCAAAACAATAGCATGAAAGATTCTAAACTATAAGTTGTGACAATATCTTAAAATCCCTCAATTAGTTCTAGTAATTTTATCATGATTTTTGTTATGTCAACGCGGGTTGATTTATCTAGATAATTTTTTGCTTATGTATCATCATGAATTGGGGTTTGATATTTACTTTTTTTCCATTAGTGAGTGATCTGTATGCTCTAAAAAATACACCTTAGCTTTGGACTGGAGCGAGCTTCCGTCAATCTAAACTTTTATAAATAAAAGATTATCTCAATAATAACATGTAAAATTAAATAAAATAGTTTTGCAAAAAAGGTCTCTGACTATGACTGGAGAATATGTAGTTGTAACTTGCCGAGAACAACAATGAAAGCAACACATTCCCCTTTTTCTAACCATAAAAAATTTAAAAAGGTTATTAAAATTAAAAAATTGACTATTTAAAGTATGTTTTGAGTTTGGTTCTTATGTTGGTATACAATCATTAACATTATCATCTCTTCTTACGTAAGCACTCACTAAGGATTGTAGCATACTTTAACCTTAAAACAGAAAATCTTATCTTCTTAAGCTTAATTATTATCACCAAATAGAAAAAGAAATAAAGAAATGGTTGCCTGGTTGGACGTCTCTTAGTAAATTTGTAGCTCATTTGGCACCAGTTGAAATCTTTAATATAATTAGGTCTAAATTGAGGCCAGAAATTCAATCTTCAACTAATAACTGTTCAGATTTAAATTTAATTTTCATACAATTTTAAATCATAAATGATTTTTAAAGTATAAAAGAAATTAATTGAACAGTATAATTTCTTTCAGTAGTTTAAAAAAAAATAATAATTGAACAATATAATGCACTAGTAATTACTTTTGTGTTTTAATTTCATTGACTAGGAAAGAATGACGGGACAACGGTAATATGTGTGGCGGTGGCCCTCATCAGATTCAAAGAACAAAAGCTACGCAGGGGCACCCCCCACAATCTCTGAAGAATAAACGAGTTTAGAGGGTGAATGGAATACGCTAATTGAAAGACAAGGGCAAGTCACATTGCATGTCTGATTTACATTTTGCAGCATTTAATCTTTCGCTTGCCTTCAATTTAATTGATTTGCACAGTTTTCATTTTTTGTTCGATGTAGTTATGCATTACCAAAAAATGGTCATGTTGATGCTATAAGTAGAATTAAATAATTATTTTGGAAGTAAATTTTGAAACTTTTACCTCCATGAAACTTACGTTTGGTTAAAGTCATATTAATTTTAAAGTTATGTTAAATAATTATATTTAAACACTAATAAGAGGTGGGTGTAGTAATAAGCTGGTTACACTTTAAAAAAAAAAAGACGAAAATTTAAATTTTATGAAAGACAGTTATTAGAAGAATACCTTAGTTGTAACAGTGTTAAGAAAAAAAAATTGAAAGTAGCCTTTTATGAATTGCCAACCTAATTTCTAATCTAATATAATAGCTAGATAAAATCATAATAAAAGTGCTGGTTATAAGATTTAAAGACTTAACACCGTCAGTAATTTATTAAATTCATTTTAAATTATCATTCGTAACTGTAAGTTTTCAATATTATCTTTATGAAATAATAAATCTTTTAACATTAGCTCTTTTTAACTTGATTCCAGAGTAACTTATTCATTGTCATCCGGAATGGTTTAGTATATGACCGAGAACCATCCAGAGATAACTACAAGAAATAGGGCTGAATTTTGGGAGGTAGTAGATGCTGGCATCGAAAGCAGGCGGAGCTGCCGTGATGAAGAAAGGGAAACAAGAGCGAGGATTTGAATGCATAAATAAATTGCATCCGTTCATGTGACGTACTCAGAAATAAAAATAAAACAAAAGGTATAAAAAAAATTTTTATGCCTTTTTTTTTATTTTTATTTTTGAATACGTTCATGCCTTTTTTTTTTTTTGACTATGTCACATCAACGGATGCAATTTATTTATGCATTGAATTCCTTGTTCTTGTTTCCCCCTCTCTCTCTCTCTATATATATATATATATATATATATATAGGGTATTTATAAAATAAAAATGAGTTTGTTATATGAAAAATGAGAATAAATATTTTAGCCGTTGGATCAAATTGTGTGGTTGTAATTATGTTAACAATTAAAAACCCTCATGTGACACTTTTCCAGCCCCAACTCTCTCCCCCCTTGACCTTCCCCTCCTCCTCGCTTCCGCCAATGCAGGTCCACGTCATTTCTATCGTCATCCTCCACCAATGCCAAACACCAACAACGGGGTTTATTCTCATCGCAATGCCAAAATGTTATTTTGACTGAAATCAATAGTCGCTTGTCGAAGATCTTGCATTGAAATTGTAACATTCCAAACGACGGGGTCTTAGATGGGAACCGAACGTTTGTCACCACGGTGTTGACTGATAATCAAGATTAACTTTTTGCCCTCATCTTATCCTCCCTTTCCTCTCTCCCTCCCACCGCACTGTCATCCTCATCCTTGAGTGCATCAGCCTTCAGCCCACGTGCATCGACATCTAGAAGCTGTGGACCACGGACGTCCTGTCTTGGTACTTGTAGCAAGGAGGCCCTCGGCTGCTTCCGCTTCAAAGCCAAGACCAACAACATCGGCGACGCTGGGGCTCATGTCAGTGGAGCAGTGTTCAAGCTAGCTTCACAGATCTGGACATTGATGGAGCCGTGAGAATGGGTGGTGGACCTCTAGTAGTTGGACAACGGAGGATGGGTTGAAGAAAAGCAGCACTTTTTTTTTTCATTTTTATAAATTAAATCTGTGTTGAATTTGGAGCAGAAAAAATTGAATTTGTTGTTGTTTTACCTTTGTTTTGAATTTGTGTTGTATTTTGCTATTGTTATGTTGCTGTCTTTTGCCTTGGCCAAAGGAGAAGAAAAGGAGCTTGAAGGTGCCTAGCTAAAAGGGAAAGAAGGTTATGGGGCGGAGGTTGGAGGAGGGGGATGACTGTGTCGGCGCCGGTGCCGATGTTGGTTGGGTGGGCGGCGTGGCCATGGCTTATCGGCAGTGATTGGTCGGAGTTGGCGGCAGTGGGCAACAATGACAAGGATGATCTTGGATGGCGGAAGAAGGAATTGTTGAGATCGAAAGTAAAATGAATATTTTATGTAAATATAAATATTAAAATATATATATATATATATATTACAAAATTATTTTTTTATAATAAAAAATTTTAATTTTTACCGTTCATCCAACTTTCCATAGTTAGGATTTATTCACCATTTTGGTGACAAACTTACCTCTCCGCAAGCCGCCCATTCCAAACCTCAAAACTGGACGTTCATTATGCTCGCTACCCCAGCTTTGCCACTCGCTCAAAACTCCACCAAAAACATTGGAATTGGAAATACCCATCACATCAATTTTATCCTGCAAATATTACTCCTCGCTGAACAATAAAAACTGAACATACTACCCCGTTAAAAAATTGATTAAAAACTGCACGTACTATAAATTCATGTAGAGAAAACGATGCGCAAGGTTTTTCAATCAATTTTTTGTGCAGTTTTTGTGCAATTTTTTATGTTCCTAGCGTAATTGCAGAACACAAACAAAACCATCGCAAACAAAAAAATACAGCAACAATAGCTATAGTGCTATACTTCGCGTTGGGGAAAGAGAAGAGGAAGAGGAGAAGGTCAAGGGGGAGAGAGTTGGGGTTGTATCACTTGAGAGTTTTTAATTGTTAATGTAACCACCGCCATACAATTTGATCCAGCAGGTGAAATGTTTATTCTTCTTTTTTATATAACAAATTCATTCTCATACATGAATAATTATGATATAAAGTTATTTAAAAAAAGTACATAATTTTATATTTTAATTTTAATTATTTATATAAAATCTAATAATTAAAATTTATTCATCTTATTTTTATAATTAATTATTCCTATCATTTGATTCTCTCTTTATATATAAGAGATATATTATATAAGAAGAATAATTTATATAAAAATAAATTATTCCTATCATTTGATTCTCTCTTTATATATAAGAGATATATTATATAAGAAGAATAATTTATTATAAAAATAAGAAAAATAAATTATATATTATATAATCACTTAAAAAAAACACAACTCAATGCATATATGTATATTACGAACTATTCAACACATTATCTTGGTGATACATATTTAAAAATTGCATTATTTGAATGAAATTCCTTAAAACATGAAAATATCGGTATTGATACTGTTCGTGCAAGTTTACAGAAATTGACCGGTCAATGAGGAGTTTTTCTAAGTAAAGAGAAAGACCAGCTAATCGCAACTTTAAATACCATAGGCTAGATTGAAACATGTCTTATCTAACTTCAGGGAGGGATTCTTATGGAAATTACCGGTCGGCAATTTCAATTCCATAAAGGTTGAACTGCTTATTATTTCAGTTAATTCAATGTTGTTCTTTATATGCATCGTTCAATCATTTAATAGTCATCGAGTGAAAAAAAAAAACTTTTGATGCATTATGACCTAGTTATGCTTTATTCAGCCAATCATTCCAATTAGATGTGAGTAAAGTATAAATACTTAAATATTTGTATATCCAACTTTCAGCCATCACTACAAGAGATAGATTCATTTTTAATATTTAGAGTATAAATATTGGTAAGTGCATATAATTTTTGTTATACATAAAAGATCTAGAGTGATAAGAAACGTTCTTCTAGTTTAAAATTAGAATATGCTTTTGAACTTAATGAGTACTTACATTATAATATGCAAGCAAAAACCTATCACGTGAGCCAATTCAGTTACATCACTTTTTCTATGACGTCTATACTTTTATATTTTAATTTTAATAACTTCTTGCCGTATGGGTTCTCTCCCATTGTTTCTGCATATAAGTACCTAAGTATCCCATCATTGTTGTTCACAATTCCTTACCTTCACCTCTCCGTTTTCTCACAGACTCTTTCTCCGTTGTTTTGCCTTGGTGCTCTCTCTCTCTCTATCGCTATTTTTCTTTTGACATATAACGTCCCACTATTCACCAACACAACGTATAAGAGAGCTTAATTAAAATCGACCTCAATTTTCTATGTACTTTCAGCTCCTTGTGTTCCCTTACTTTCACTCTTTATATTTCCATATAGAGGATTAATAGATATGGTGGTGGCTTCACCAAATTCAATCCAGAGCGAAAAGGTTGTACCCATCAACCTTCCGACGGTGGACTTGGCCGCAGAAAGATCGATGGTGATGAAGCTCATCGTGAAAGCCAGTGAAGAGTATGGTTTCTTCAACGTGATCAACCATGGTGTCCCTCATGAGACCATAGCCAACTTGGAAGAAGCAGGTTTTGAGTTCTTTGCCAAGCCACTGGCCCAAAAGAAACAGGCCACGCATTATGGTTACCCTTTTGGTTATGGTTGCAAGAACATAGGCTTCAATGGGGACATTGGTGAGGTCGAGTACCTTCTTCTCAATGCTAGTGCTCCCCCTATTGCTAAGCTGTCCACAAGCATCTCCAATGACCCATCAAACTTCAGGTATGTGCACCCATTTGTACGGGGTTTCTATCTGTCATTGTCCAATACTTCTGCATTTATTGCATGGAGAGATTATTAGGTATTATCAGAGTAAGAAAAAGATTGCGTTTTGATCTGTATTTAATACTTCAGTATATTATGTGTTATTATTATTTCTCATTTTACTTATATTGAATATTTAATAACAAAACATATCTTTTTTAATTAATAATGTTATTTATATTAATTTTTGAGATATTTTTAAAGAAATATTTTGAAATATTTTTTAAATATTAATTAAAAATAAATATCAAATTTTCTTTTGATCATAATATTTTTTATATGATATTTGAGTAAAAAATATACCATGATATGGTAATTAGGAGAAATTTTGAATTCATTTTTTTAAAAATTAAAAATTCTAATTTTAGTAAATTTTATTATAAATAAAAATAAAATATTTTTTAATTGAATTCGATTTTTTAAAAATCAAAAATTTCGATTTTAATGAAACTTATATTAATATAAATTTCTTCTAATTTTAATATTTTTATACATATATAATTTAAATATTATATAAAAAATACAATACCTCTTGACCAATCCAATGTTTCAAAAAAAGATAACTTTAATTAGTATGCCATCTCTCTCCTTTTGTGTTTTAGATCAAGGGAAAACTCGCTATAGCATGTGTGTACTTTGGTTTACGATTCCAATACCATGCTTTTAAATAAATTTTGTAAGAGAAAAACTTTTGTCTAAATTATGGCTTAAAACTTTTTAAATGAAAAGCCAAACATATTATTAACCTTTGAAGAGTTGTTAAAGGGAGGGAGATTTGCCGTTGGTTTTTTGGTCTCATGGCACTTCTTTGTGATGCTGTGGCCAAACAAAGGACATGAACTGCAATATAAGAATAGTAATAAGTTACAGTTGGAAGATACAAGGGCATGATTATATATAAGATATGAATAACGATAGATGCACACATTTCTCCTCGCATATTCCTCACAAATATATATAAAAATAGTGGTTAATAAATTTTCATCCAGTATTCTATAGGTCAAAATTTTTAGTCACTCATTTTTATAATTGGGGTTATTTATGTGAGAGGGAATCTCTTTACATATATATTTATATATATTTTGGATATGGACCGGCTAGGTGGTAAGTCCTTGCCTGAATGCCAGCATAGCCTGTAATTATCTAAGCAACGAATAATTATATGGTTTTGCTTGGAGCTACGTACCTTCCTATGAGTTGTAACCGACCAACAAAGAACGGAGAGAGAATGTGGTTTGAGGGTTTCGATGCTATGGAACTGTGCCAACCATCCTTTATACTACAGCAGTACAGCTTGCTGGTAGTGGTCCTTCTGCATTATATGATCCCATTTGATCTTCTCGCTCTATTTGTAACTCTATACTGTGAAATATTAATGACCTTATGAAGTGAAACCTTAGGCTAGTAATATTGCTTTTTAGGATGTAGTAATTATATCACATAAATAAGTGCATATTGTTAATTGTCGATATATTCTTCATTACCCAAATTAAAATTGTAAAGTTATTATCTCTTTTTGATATTTTGATTTTTTTTAATAATGATAATATTATAGTGAAGTATGAAAAGTGTGAATAATTTTTTGGTTCAAGAAGATACCCTAATTAAACCCTAAATTTTGAAATTCTAATATTGCAAATATAATTTGCCCAAATTTATCATTTATTTTTATTATGAACAGTCACAATTATATCTAATTAATTTATTAAATATTTTATATTAATATAGAATTAAGTCATTGTCCTTTGAATTAGAAATACATTGCCAAAAATCGAGATGAATTAGTGATAGAAATTTCTTATCTCCAAAAAAAAATCTGAATCAATAAAAAAGAATAAAATGTTACTAGGGTAAATAATTAGTAGGCATTATATGTATACAACATTTTTAATATTTGAGTAAAAATTATATTTTTATGTTTTCTATACTTAGTTGCAGAAGTATAATCAAGAATATAAAATAAAACACCACATAAAATGTCGGTGCTATAAGTTAAAAGGCAATATATATAATCATAAGATTTTATATTTTAATTTTATTCTTTTACATAAGATTTAATAATTAAGATTAATTATTTTTTCGTTCACAATAAATTCTCCTTTTACTTAATAAGTTATATATAAATATAATTTAATTTTTATATATTATTCATATGACAATTATCATCTAATACTATATTAATATGTTATTTAAATTAATAATTAATAATTATATAAAATATTAAATTTATTCAATAATATGGTTCCAAATCATTTAATGTACGTATACAATTTACATAAATAATATATTAATATTTAATCATATTTAATTAATTGTACTCGATTCATGAGTTAAACCAAGTGTTGCAGTATGTCTAACGTAAAATCGACAACACATCTGACCTCACTCTCGCAAGATCGATGCTTTGTGGAGGTTCAATCCTTGCGACATCAACAAGTTCGGGTCCGTTTGGAGTAACTTTTGGGAGAAGATCTTTTGAAAGAAGGTCTTTTAAAAGAAGGTCTTTTAGAAAAATTACTTTTAAAAGAATGATTTTTGTTTGGTTTGAATATGTCGAAGCACTTTAGGAGAATGAATTTTGTTTGGATTGGTTAAAATAAAATTACTTTTGGTTGTTGATGTGAGAGTAATAGTAAGATTCATTTTAGTCTTTTTAAAATGAAAAGTAAGCTTGAATCACTTCTTGGCGCCACGGAAGAAGCTGAGATTCAAACAGCTGTGACTTTCTTGTCTGGTCGTTTCGCCTGCAAGGCGTACAGTCTGAAGAATCCAAACAGGCTCTTCATCGGCTCAAGAGTTTAGCTTGAGGCATAATAAAAGTCAAGGAGAAAAGACAGAATAAAAGGAAAAATTGGAGTGCACGTGAGATTTTAAAACCATTCGTGTCGCACATGGGACTATGGGAAAAGGGTACTTCTGAGGGGCGGGATTGTATGTCAGAAACACTTTTACCTCTTTCAACTCCTCAAAGCATACACTTTGTTTGGGCGGAGGAAATTTTTAAAAAAATAAAATAAAAAAGAAGAGAAAATAAAAAAATAAAAAAATATAAAATAATATATATTTTTATTATATAATAAAATATAAATATATTATTTTTATTTAATTTTTAAATAATTTCTACAAGTTTCATAAAAAGATAATTTTATAATAAATATTAATTAAAAATTAATTTATTAATATTTAAATTATAAATATTAGTATAAAACTATTTTTTAAATAAAAATAATTTTTTTATAAATTTATTTATATTTTCATATGTAAAAATTATCTTAATTTTAATTTTTAATATGATTTATTTCATCGACACCCCACGTATTTGTTGTTAATATATCAAACTTTTCTTTTTTTTTTTATTAAAAAAGAAGCAAATTCAAATTGTTCTTTTCATCCACATGTATATTTTGTATGTAGGCTTCTTTTATTTTTTTAAGGGTAAAATTTTTATTAAAATATTTATTTTCTATTCCTAATTTTCTTTGAGGATGAATGCAAAACTTTTATGTAGGTCTCATCTATATTTTGTCTCTTCCTTTCAATTTTCTTTGATAAATCAAATGAGAGAAAGGTGAGTATTCTGTCTACTTTCTTGTCCTTTTTTTTTTTTTTTCTCTTCTTCCATTTTCTATCAATCGAAACGATGGCTTAATGGCATTCTTGTCCTTGTCACGTCAAACACTGAAAACTGGTGCGTGCCTAGTGATTTACTCATGGTTATGATTAATTTGGTAAGAAGGGTGAAATCAAATAAAAAATGGCAGAAAAATAAAAGTACTGTTTACTTAGATAAGAATGGGGTTTCAGATTCACAGACATCTCTCACACACAACAACGTGCAATCAAATCAAAACTAAAAGGTGAACTCTAATGGGTTGAAATTGAAATCCCCAAAGATGCTAAGAAAAAATTTCAGAGTAGTAATTGATTTTCTTACTAAAATAACCAAAACCAGAAATGAAATGAAATGTAGAGCAGATGGAGGCAGAGTTGTGTCTAGTCAATATAGTGGCACTGCCATAGTCTCAGTGCAGTTCAAAGCCCAATATGCTACTTCCACAACTGTCACATTCACTGCTAGCTAGCTGTGGGATCAGTAAAGTGGTTTCTCGGATCAGTGGCGTGATTTCTTATATTGAATTCCGATACTAGAATATTAAATACAATATTCTTATATTTATCCCATTTTTTTAAGCTTCTGACTTCTGAGTGTGTTTTCTGTGGGTGATTGTACATGACAGCTCTAGGGTGAGTGCTTACACAGATGCAGCGAGAGAGCTTGCATGTGAGATTTTGGAGCTAATGGCAGAAGGGTTGGGGGCCCCGGATACATCGGTATTCAGCAGGTTGATCAGGGATGCTGATAGTGACTCAGTCCTGAGGCTCAATCACTACCCACCTATACTTAACAAAGACTGCAAGGATAGGGACAATTCACACTCCCACAACCATACCATGGTTGGCTTTGGGGAGCATTCTGACCCTCAGATCCTCACCATCCTCAGATCCAACGATGTTGATGGCCTCCAAATCTCCCTTCAAGATGGGGTGTGGAACCCAGTCACTCCTGACCCTTCAGCTTTCTGTGTTAATGTGGGTGATTTACTGGAGGTATGTATGTTCCTACACGCCATTTAATTATTCTCAGCCCCACAAACATGGATTCATTTTGCTTAGCAGAATACAGGGTCAGGGTGGGGAGCACTGGCTCTTGAGACCCAGAAAAATTTTAAAAGAAAGGTTTGAGTTGGTAACAAAAGTGAAATATGTAACTGGGGAATCAGTGCAAGTTGACTGCAGTTTTTCTGTTTGAGTTTCAGTAAGATATCAGCTTATCATCCAGTAGTGCTTGACTCCGTGGTTATATCATTGAGTCCATTATTTCAAGAGTTATAATAGATGAATTTATTTTGTGTAGGATATTATATTGATTCACATCCTATTTACTATTAGATGGAGTATGAGACTAGTTTAAATAGGATCTATATTTCATCCAATAGTAAATGGAGTATAAATCAACATAATATCTTATACAGAATAAATTTATCAAATATTTTTCTTATTTCAACTCTTATTTCATGGACATCAAATGAACATTTACTTTTAAGGCAGTGTGAGATTTTAATTATGTGAGTCCAATTCAATAATATGGAATTAACCTACCAAAACTTTTAATTCTCTATATATTTTATTTAATCTCATCTTTTATATGTCCCTTGTATCATTTAAAAGATTGCTTAGATATATACTCAAAATAGAGTACATAGTTGTAGGATTAGGATTTGAAGTTGTTGAATTATATTTATCATTTATATTTTATCATTCAATAAAGTTTTTGATACAGAGATTCAAATAACTATGTGTATAATTAGGATATAAGAATAGGATGCCTGCTTTGGCGAAGATCGATTTAAAATCTTCACACGAAGATTGGTTAAATTAAGTATGTGGGGCCTAATTTTGAAAAAAATAAAAGTAGTGTCTTTATATTAAGATGTTTGTACCTGAAGATTGGTTAAATTAAGTATGTGGGGCCTAATTTTGCAAAAAATAAAAGCAGTGTCTTTATATTAAGATGTTTGTACCATTTTCATCAAAGTATGAGCTTAAGAATAAAAGAATGAGAATGAGCCAAAGTTTAACATAGAGAAGTAAACTTGGAATTCAGAAAATTCAGAGAGAATAAATTAGATTCATAATTTGCATATGAGTTACAAATGAAACTATTTACTTATTTATATTCCTAACTAGTATTGTATCAGTTTTATGTACGAGACTTTATGCAAGTTTTTTTGACCAGTTAGCTGTAATGGATTTGGATATCCCCCTTGATCTCTGACATGATATTCATATTTTTAAATGGGCGATGTTAATTTCATAAATAAAATTGTACAAGTTTCTTATGGACGGAAAGAAAAAAGTTTTAACTGATGATCTTAATATGTGAATGTTATTCTGTCATCTCTCCTTCTGTCAAGAATTTATACAAAATTTATATATGAAAATACCATTTATCTTCTCAGAAAGAGCTAGACATAACATGTTACACAAGTAGACCTGCATGTCATGTACAACATTTTGAGAAGTGGATGGAATGAAAATGAAATCGTGGAGGATTCGGGAATTGGCTATGAAAAACTAAGGCTTCCAGACAACTCATCCTTCGATTGTGCGTGCAAGAGATGGTGCAAAAATGGAACTGATTTTAATTTTTTGTTGCGTGAAGGTTATGACAAATGGAAGATTTGTAAGCGTCAGACACAGGGCCGTGACCAACTCACACAAGCCTAGAATGTCCATGGCATATTTTGGGGCTCCACAGCTACATGCCTGCATTGTTGCTCCCCCAGTTATGCTTACACCCGAGAGGCTCTCCCTCTTCAGGCCATTCACTTGGGCTGAATACAAGAAAGCCACCTACTCTCTTAGGCTTGGAGACAGCCGCATTGACCTTTTCAGGAATTGCACACAAGTAGAGTAATAGGTCATGAGCAGTCAAAAGTGGTCTTGGTTGCAATACCAAAGTGTAAAGGAGAAATTATTGGATGGTATTGGAGGTACAATTGTATTTATTCTTTTCATTGCATGAAATTTAATTAGTTACATATCATGATAAGGTCGACCACAATACAATCCTATGTGATGCCTTATGAGCATGCAACGATTTCTCAGCACAATGGCTTTGCTTTTCAACTTGTTTTCTTTTCTGGTGTGTCCTTGGGAGGTGGTATATGCTTTGCCAAAATGTGCCAACAAATTTTGCATAGGCTCGAAGTGTGGAAGTTAACTTGGTAAGGAAAAGAAAGTTACTGTTGATGGCATGTAAAATGGGTGGCAGCGGTTCTGTGACTCCTGTAGTTCACTTGTCAATGAAGTATATCTGTTTTTGAGTTTCTTTGTATTCCTGCTTCTTGTTTTGGTTATAGTAAGGGGGATTTGGTTCAGTTATGAAAAAATATTCTCGATAAAACCTTTTTGGACTACCCTTTGCTAGATTGAAGATTATTGTGTCAAAATATTCCTGTGAAAGACTATGGTAAGTTGGCAACTGTTAGCTGCCAAACAAGGAGATTTTAGACATTGTGCATGATAAAATATTCATATATTTTATAAAAAATAGAAAAAAAAAAAGAAAAAAAAAAATACTTAGATCAAGTTCTTTATTTTTTTTTAATCCAATTCTCAAAATGAATGTTACATGGATATTTTTCTGGAGATGAATTAGCTTTCAAGTTTCTAGTTTCAAGAAAAATATTTACATGCCCTTATTTGATCAGAGAATTAGATGAAATGGATGTAAAGAACTTGATGTAACTTCTGTCCAAAAAAATATAGAATTCATGATACCTTTTATGATAATGAATGGATTGGAGTTTTAAAGAAAAATCATTTCTAAATCATTTTTACATGAAAATATTTTTTGAAAGTTTATATAACAATCCAGCATTCTCTCATACATCTCAAGGCTTTGTCCCATTCAATTTTGCAATAAAAATATAGGGTAAGTGAAAAATAATGATAACTCACAAAGTTGATATGTTGAGAGATGAATGACACACAATAAAGTTTTTTTTCTTGTTATGGAAGTGTCTAAAAATTTCACCATTTACACATTTCTCACAAACACATGTGTTGATAAATAGATACTATGCACGTGAAAAATACATATGAATTATGAAGTGTATATTTGCGACTAATGTTATCCTGTGGCCATTAATTCAATTTTATGAAAAAAAGGGGTTAAATTAATCTGTAAGTCCCTGAACTTCTTGAAAATATTCAAATAGGTCTTTATATTCTGAAAGTTTGTAATTGGGTCCTTAAATTTACAGAATATTTGTAATTAGGTCCTTGAACATAAATATTCATTAAAAATTTGTCAAAGAAAATAAAATAATTTTAGAATCCAACTCAACATATATACAATACATAGGATAACATCTTAAAATAATTCATTTTTATCAGCAAATTTTTTACAAACATTTATATCCAAAGACTCAATTACAAATGCTTAATAAATTTGGGGATCCAATTACAAATTTGGGAAGTATATGGATCTATTTGAATTTTTCCAAAAAAAATTCAGAGACTTATAGATTAATTTAACCCAAAAAAAAGTATGATACAAATGTTATGAACACACTTCGAAAGAGTGACCAATTTAAGATACCTTGATCTTTGATTTTATGGCATACATCATTTCATTAATATAGTTGGTCCTCAAAATTCCTTTTTATACAATTATTCTTATTGCAAACTACTTTACCATTCATACGAATGTATCTTCATATGTGTTTATTTGTGAATAATTTGTTAGACCTTTAATTCTTTATGACCTCAAAATCTTCCATGTTAAATTATGAAGAAAATAAATAGAGTAGATATGGAAGCATACTTGAATCCATATGAACTGATTGATGTATGGATTTGTGGTTCTTGATCTTTCAAGTTGACATATATGAATTCTTTAAAGAAGATGGCTCTCTTTTTTCTTATGATGGATGCCCAAAAAGAGATACAAATATAACTTGGGAGTCATAACATTTTACAGTTATACAAACCTAGTTTTTAATTTAGCCCATCATAAAATTAGTAAATAGATAATACGGTATCTACACATAATAAACCCTACTTAATGAGACGACTTAGGCCCAATCAATTTAACCTTATTAGATCACTTTAGTTTTGGGCCAAACTTTATGATTGCTCATAATATGCAATTTTATACACACACACACACATGCACACACACACACAAACACACACATACAAGTCCACAAATTCTAACAATCTTCCACTTGGACGTATGTGTATATACATAAGATTGTCTATTAAACTGTAACTTTATGAGCTCAAAATTTGTTATCATGACCAAAACATCCCTAAATAATCTCATCCATCAACTATGTCAATATAGGATCAAGGCGACTTTCGTGACACATATCGTAACTAAATCCATCCATCGTCACATATATCAACATAATCAAATGACATAGATCAAGTACAGATGTGTAGCATGGAAATTACATGTGATGTGATCTAACATGTTTATTTCCAACTGGTCCAACTTTATTCTTTATGATATCATATAAAACAAGTCAGAGTGAAAATAGAGCCAAATGTTTTATTTCTGCAGAAAATATCCATAGACATAAGGTCTATCTAGATGAGCATCCAAATGCACTCCCACTAATAAGACATATCAGCAAATGATATCACACCCATGTTAGTAGGATGCTCATGAAAGACCTTGGGTGGTAGTCCCATAGTAAGTGGATCCGCAACCATGAAGTTTGTGCCCATATGTTCTATAGATATCTAACTACTCTGAACTCGTTCCCTAACAACTAGGAACTTTATGTCTATATGCTTAGACTTTGTTGTGTCCTTATTGTTGCTAGAATATATGACTGTAGACATGTTGTCACAAAATAACTTGAGTGGTCTTTCAATTACATGCATAATTCACAGCTTTGTGACAAAATCCATTGTCATATTGCATAATTGGATGCCTTATAACAAGCTATAAACTCAATTGCCATGTTGGAAAGAGCAATGAGTGTCTGCTTAGCACTTCTCCAAGATATAGCTCCTCTAACAAGCACATAAATATAGCCTAAAGTGGATCTACGATTGTGTTTTAGCATCCAGCAAAGTCGGAGTTTGAATAACTAATGATCTCTTACTTATCCGACTTCCTATATGTGAGCATGTACTATTTTGTTCTTTGAAGATACTATAAGACTTGTTTGGCTACTATCTGATGATCTATTTTTGGATTGATCAAATATTTGCTAACACCTCAACAATGTATGCAATATCTAGATCTGTACAGACTTAAGCTCGCATTAGACTTCCCATTGTTGAAGCATCGGGAACCTTTTTCATTTCTTTAGTTTTAAAAACATTCTTGGGGAATTGATTAAGATTGAACATGTCTCCCTTAGAAACAAGGGTGTCTCCTAGTTTGCAGTCTTGTATGCCAAATCTTTTAAGTATCCTTTCAATATAGCTCTTTTATGATAATCCAAGAATATCTTGAGAGCAATCTCAATGTATTTGAATCCCTAATACAAAGGAGGCATCCCCAAGATCTTTTATTTCAAATTGCTTTGATAGAAATCTCTTGGTTTCATGCAATAAGCTTATAACATTGCTAGCAAATAGGGTGTCATCAATATGCAAAACCAGAAAAATATGTGAACTCTCACTAAACTCATGGTATATACAATCATCAACTATATTCATCTCAAAACCAAATGAGATAATAACTTTGATAAAATTCGTAATACCATTGACGAAAAGCTTGCTTAAGCCCATAGATGGATTTTTTTTAATTTGTGAACCATATTCTTTGCATTTCTTAACACAATTTTTTGGTTGCACCATATAAATTGTCTCATCAATGTCACCATTGAGAAACACAGTCTTTATAATGTAACTCAAGATGAAAATGTGCCACCAATGCCATTATTGTCCTAAAAGAGTCTTACAATGAAATTGGAGAGAAAGTCTCTTTATAATCATTGCTTCATTTTGAGTGAAGCCCTTTGCAACAAGACATGGCTTATATCTCTCTACATCACCCTTTGAATTCCTTTGGGTTTTAAATATCTATGTTCAACCAATGGACTTCATATCTTTAGGTAATAGGATGAGTTCCCAAATGTCATTGTCTTTATAGACTTAATTTCTTCATTCATGGCATCAATCCATTTTTGAGAATTAGTACCTTTTATAGATAAATGAAAGTTGATTGGGTCATCTTCCACCTGTAATACCCTCCTAAGTACAACTCTATGCTTAAGTCATTACTTCATGCTTAGGAATTGTTACTAATAAATTAAACCTTGTATTATTACTTATTGTGCTTTTAGAATAATATCATACTAATTGTCTTGCCATACAGAATAAAATATAAACAGGCAAATAAAGAAAATAGAAACTCCACTTGAAGACAAAAAAAAATAAAATAATATCGTGGTCACATTCACAAGTTTATATACCAAACTTCTAGTCTTAACAACATTTTCAACATATATAAAAGAATTCCACTAAGAGCCTTAGTGTAGCAAAACATCCTCCATCATAGCATCGACTTCGTGTTGTCCAATTTTGTAGTCTCTAGCATCCCTGAATCTTTCTTGTCAGGATGCTTTACTCTCGATCACATACCCCTAGGAGAATCACTACTAAGGCCAATTGAGCCGTCTAGAGATGACACGAAAACATACAAGAGTGGGAATTATAAATTCTCAATAGGCAATCCTAAGCTAATATAAACAGTGCCATCGTCGTCGCCCCAACCACTTCGTTTATTATAGAAAAAGTGATCATGACATAACAAAAAAAGGATTTCATTTTATAAAGTTAAAATCTATCTTTTCGAAGTGGATTTCTTTTATTCAAGCACTTAATCCAATACTCGTAACATTCACATAATTTTCATCAATACATAATTAAAATAAAATATAATGTTGGAAATGAGTGCACGAAATGTTCCTCCTGATATACGTCTCTATACCATTTTCTAATACCTTTTTCTTTGTCTTAGTCTTCTTTACTTTTTTTACTTTAATAGTTATTTTTAACTCATGGTGCCTTACCTTAGAACTTAGATCAGACATCCTTCTCTGACTTAAGAAAAGGGATCTTATTATGCCTTAACTTAGATCAGACATTTTTCTTTGACTTAAGCAAAAGGATATGGTAAGTGATCAGGTTCACTCTCCATGATGACAACGCATCTAAGCGTTATGTTTTGCCGTCCCTAACATGTAAACATGCATTTGCAGTTGAGCGTTACGTATTACCATCTTTAAAGTGTAGCCTTACACATGCCTCTAATTGGAGGGATCTTATCTTTTAGTTAACTGCCTCCTATTAGAAGGATCACATAGTCTTAATATAACTACTTTCAAATAGAGGGATCTCGTCTTTTCACGTTCTTAGCATGCATAATTTGTTCACATGCCATACTATGTACTTTAATCATGCCAAGTCAAGAATGAATTCACTGAGAATTCGATAATATACCACCTATAATATGGAGCTTCCCAAAATTTCAAACAACAAATAACCATCTAGAAATCTAGAGAATGATTTCCATCAAGTGGACATTAAAACACAAATGTAGCTAAGTAAGGCATAAAGCTACCTAATTTCAAAATTTTCAAGTGAATAGCTATTGCATATTGAATTTATGTAGATCATATAAATCCATAGCTCATACAAGACTTTCCAATTAGCTTTGGCCCTACGTCCTTTGGAGACATCTAGTTTGAATCATGACCACTTAAGTTACAAGTTCGGTGTAATTTCTTAATTTTGCCTAGAACTTCAAAAAGTACCAAAATGTTAATTTAATTTATTTTGATTTCAAATTTTATAGGAGTGAGCTCTATTTATCTATTTTAAAACCTCTTTAGTCTCACTCAATTTTGAGGTATATAACTCAAGTTATTCAAGTTTTCCTTATAACTATCCTATTTTGGCATAGACTTGAATACGTAAAAGTGGAAAATCACTAAAAATTCATATTTCATTTTTTTGCCCTAATGTTTTATATGCTTATACCTATATGAATTCTCTTTCAAAAAATAAAGTCCTATTCAATTTGGCTAAGCATAGCTTAACTTATAAGCTCTACCTTAGGGTTGCCCTGTGTTGACACTTGCAGAGCATGGGATAAATTCGTGGAAGTACTGGGAACAACTCATTGGGAGTTTGGATCTAAAAATTTCAAGTTTATTCTTCTATGTGTTAGCTTTTTAACAAAATTAGTTGCACTCAAATTTAAGGTCTATGGGACAAATTATGCCCATCAGAATACATATTGTTTAGTCTCACTCCTCCCAGCCCTTAGCCTACTTAAAAAATTTATAACTTATTCATTTTAAGTGTAATTGACCTCATATTTCGTGGGTATGCTCTCCCATGAGTTAAGTTTCAACTAAAATTAGCCCCACCTCATTTTGAGTTTTCTAGCTTGAATTATGAGTCATGGATTACTTACTATTAGGTTTACTCTCCAAGACAAAATTTCTACTTTATGTTCCTTTAGATCTTTAACTCAGTATTTCACACTAATTCAATTTCACAAGCTCTAAATCATTAAATCAAGGCCATATAACATCTTATTTCATCTACTAATGAAGTATAGAAAAAAAAGAGGAAACCCTAGCTTTATGACACAAATTCGATATAATTCAAGCTCTAGGACACCTACCTTGATTCCAAACCTATAAACATCTCAAAACTTGGCTCCCTAAAGCTCCAACTCTTTTAAACAAGCAAAGGCAACACTAGTCCCTTTTTCCCTTCCTTATGGCAAAACCTTTCTTGGACAAAAAAGGAAGGTTTTTGGTTTTCTTTTAATAGTAATGATGGTGGTAAGGCTTGGTTTTGGGATAATTTTTGAAGAAAACAAGAAGAAGATCAAGATTTTAGAAGCTAAGAAATTAAAATTGAGGAGAGGATGGAGAGAGAAGGCCGCGATTTTGAGCTTATAGGGGAGCAAAAAGATGATGATATTTTGGTATATTTTCTACCTTTCTAATTTATTTTATAAGTTGTTGATGTGTAAAAAGTGGAGTTTGGTAATTATGTGGCCATAATTCATTCTTATTCGATGACCAAGGTGGTTAATTCTAGACCACAAAAATAAATTTTGTCACATGCTAATTAGGTTCTCTTATATTTTAAATTTCTACCAGATAAATTTTTTGGTGTTCTAAGAAACTTCTTAAAATTTGTACGGTTCGATTAAAATTCTAGTACATACAAAGTTTTAACTTTACTACATTATTACTTTTATTATTCTACATTATCCTCTCTATTTATAAATTTAGTGTTAATGAATCCTTAATAGTGTTAATTATACACATAATTATACTGGGGTGTTACACCACCAATCCATTATCTTTCTCTAGTAGATCTCCTTAATGACATTTGTTCTTGAGGTTATTGAGTTTGTTCATTAGGAATAACCTAATCTTAATTTGGGAGATTTTCAATAATATCTCATAGATCTGGTATTGCTTCTCGAACAACATTAGGAATAGAAGCCCGATCGTTATGAATAACAATCATAGGAAAATGACTAGATTTCTCTTCAAAGACAAAGTTTCTAATCTCATTTCTCCCCCTAAACTCAACATCCTCAAAGAACTGGGCATATCTTGTCTCAAAAAATTAATCTAGTTGTGGGATCACAAAACTTAGACCTCTTGAGACCATTTAGAGCATCCAACAAAGTGGCTGTTGACCATTCTTAAATCTAGTTTCTTTTCATTTGGCTTATAATGCCTTGCCTTTGCTAGGCAACCCCAAATGTGTAAATACTTTATACTGGGCTTCTTACCAGTGAGTTTTGTCCCCTACTTTAGTTGGAACTCTATTAAGAATGTAAGCTGTAACTTTTAATACTTTTTCCTAGAGTAATTCTGGTAAGAAAATATGATTAATCATACTTCTCACCTGACTGTACTCTTTAGTGTTCTGTCTTGTCTCTTAGCAACACCATTCATGGTAGAAATAGCCAACATGATATTACTGTGGGACGATACCATAATCCTCTAGGAATTTGGCAAATGGTTCTAGACATTGTTCACTTGGTCCATCATATTTACCATAGTATTCACTACCACGGTCAGATTTGATAGCCATAATGCTTTTGGCAAGTTGGTTTTCAACTTCAACCTTGAATGCCTTAAACACATCAAGTGATTTAGACTTCTCGTGAATGAGATAAAGGTAGGCATAATATAAAAAATTATCCATGAACGTAATAAAAATTTGTTGACCATTCCATAAAGCCATAGAGAATAGACCATAAATATCCATATATATACGTTCTAAGACGTCTAATGATCTGTTGGCACATAATCTTTTTTTGTTTGTCTACTTCCCTTAATACACACTTATGTAGATAGTAGCACCATAATCTATCCACCAAGTGTGTCTTGATACTAAAACTAAATTAACCTTTTAGAACAAACCAAATGAGCAGTGCATATTCCTTTGCATGCTAAAGGTGATATTTGCCATAATTCTTCTTCATATGTCCAAAACTCCTACAGAAGTAACAACCAAATTCCTTATTTTGTTTCTGTTGCTATTTCTTCTAAGGTGGACCATTTGCGCCTTCTTTATCCTTCTTGCTTTTCAAATCTTGTCCTTAAAGGTTCTTGCCAAGAGAGCACTTTTAGCTTTTTCTTACTTTAGCCATTCTTCTTCTTGCACACAATGAGAAATGAGCTCATTAAGAGATTACTTGTCCTTTTGGCAATTTTAAGTTACCTTAAATTGACTAAATTGTATTGGAAGAGAAATCAAAACTAAATGCACAAGAAAATCATCTGACAAATCTAACTTTAGTGCCTTTAGTTTTGAAGCAAGATCAGAAATTTCCATGATATGCTCTATTATGTTTCTTTTTCCTTTATACTTTGTTGAAATCAAGTTTAATAGAATCGTACTTATTTTAGTCTTATCGCTTTTAACAAACACTTCTTAATTTCCTTATAAAACAGAAAAAAAAACTCCTCGACAGTTGGCTACATTTTCAGAAACAACACCTCTAAATGTTTCTAGAATTCCATGCTTCATGATCATAAGACTCATGTGATTTGACAATTCCACTTCTTAGAGTCCCATTTTTCCTAATTGAAACTTTTATCCATAAGAGTAATGGGCTGTTCAATCCTTATTGGAAGCTCTAGATCCATCCAGCCAAGAATGATTAATATGTTCTCTTTCCATTCCTAAATGTTGGCAGATATGACAAAAGCAGATGTATTAACCCAAAAATAGAACAAAGCAACATGTTCACACAAGTCCTATATCATCTGAATAAATTCATATAATGGTAGGGCCCATCACAAGATATCTAGCAAAACATTAAGTAATCAAATATTGACAATAAATCTTATCAATTAATAAGTCTATCTTTGGACCAACTTATCATTCACATGAAACCTAATAATCATCACATATTTACCATAAGTGCGCATATAACACAGCCAAATATAGACCTTCCTTTGGGCCGATCAATATCCACATGAATTATATGCCCACAACAATCCTAATATTCCAAAAGTGTAGTAATCAAATATTGACAATCAATCTTGTCAAACAATAAGCCTATCTTTTGATCAACTTATCATTCACATGGAACCTAATAATTGTCACATATTTATTACTACAAGTGTACATGTAATTCGGCCAAATATAGACCTTCCTTCGGGCCCGAACAATATCCACATGAATTAGATGCCCACAACCTTCTCAATGTTCTAAAATATATTGAATTAGGTAACAGAGGCCACTTTGGCAGCGTGTTGTTTCAATCAATTCATTTCAAAACTTGTATCCTTAAAAAAAAGGAGAATTGTTACCAAATTCCTTATGTTACAAGAACTGGATCATAGATATATGTCCACCAAAAATAAATAAAACATATTAAAGAATTGTATATTATGTAATCCATATCAGAAGAGATTCAAGAGAAGTTTATAATATACTCCATATAAGGGAATTGCACATGCCATATGTTACACATATCAAGAGATATTCAATGTGGTTTGTTAATAAACAAATAATTTAATTCTTTATTCCATACATCGGCATGCCCAAAAAACCAAACAAGAAGGATTTGCATATATGCCAAACACATGTTATTCTATGTTTACTTCCAAACCCAATCCTAGATTCAAACACCAACAATCAAGAAAATAAATAGAGTAGATGTAGAAGCGTACCTAAATCCATATGAACTGATTGATGTATGGGTCTGTGGTTCTTGATCTTCCAAGTTGATACATATGAATTCTTTAGAGAATGTGACTTTCTCTTTTCTGATGACATCTTAAGAAAAGATAAATACGTATAACTTGGGGACCATAACCTTGTATAGTTGTACAAACCTTAATTTCTAATTTAGCTATCATAAAATCAATAACTAGATAATATGTTATCTACATATAATAAGCCGATACTTAATGAGATAACTTAAGCTCAGTTAATTTAACCTTATTAAATCACTTTAGTTTTGGGCGCACACATGCGCGCACGCATACACACATACACACACACACATAGAGACAAGTCTACAAATTCTAACATAATTACTTCCAAAAAAAAAAATTCACAATCTAAATGTTTGAACTTTTGATCCTACATAATCAAGTTCATGATAGAATGTAACAATATACGCAACAATATATCTATATACTAAAATATATAATATGCATATATAACTTTGAATCATCTAAAACAAATAAACACATATTCTTATGTCTTAGAAAAAAAAAGTATAACAAATTTTACATATGAGAAAATTAAAGTGGACATATTGTTCAAATCTGATACAAAAAGAAGAAATAGGATGCAATTCATCAAGTATAATGTAAACCCATCAAGGGTCTAATGGCTCTACTAAAAGATGGCCATGTACATGGAATTAGTATGCAAATTAATGTTACACAGATAGCTAGCTGTTGTCACTAAATAACAGGACAACCAACTTAGCTTAATTCTAAAAACTAAAATGTGGAATCATCATTAAATCAAATGAAGTCAACAACTGTTGCATTAAACGAGTTCACCTCTAAACAATTACTTTAATCTAAGAGTGCCCTTTGTTGCCTCCCATACACTGTGCCATCAACATGAGAAATTCCTCTATAGAAATGTGTAGCCTAAACCAAATTAAAATTTACACAAATCTTTTATTCATTTAACAAAAATTAATAATGTTTAAACCAATTAAGTTTAGAGAAGAATTTCTCATTGAACAACAATCTGAGAGCATGCAGCAAAACAAGAACTCTTCCTTCTACTAGTTTTTTTGCTTAGCATACAGACACATAACTGAAGAATCTGAAAATCCTCTTCCCAAAACAACAAGGATGCCTTTTTATGGATTCTGTAAAAGCATCTTTGAGGTCAAGAAACCAGCAATAGTCCATGTCTGCCTCAACTGGGATTGCTTCCCTATAAATCTTCCATTTCAGCTATCATAATACTCAGGTCATTCATCCACTGAAAACCTCTTCTCTGCCAAATCAATAGCCTTGTTTGCCAAATGAGGCTTTCCCATCTTGCTACAGGCCAATGTGAACTGAAGTTCAAAAAAACAAAGTGTCAGGTTGTTAAGACAGAGGCCTCATTCGTAGAAATCCAAAAGATTCAACTAATCAAAATGCAATAGAAGAAGTCACTACTTTTAGAATTTTGACAAAGGAAATATATTTGAAAAATAAATAGAAATCAAATTATGGGATTTCCTATTTAGCAAAAAGGAAGAAAAGAAAAAAGAATCCAATAGGGTTTCACCTATTATGTCAATTTAAAAAAGATGAGAAGTGTTTTTATTTTTTGAATCTATGATTTACTATTTTAGATACCTAGAAATCAATGTGTATATAATTAGGGATTTCAATTACGTATTTGGTGAATATAGTAGATATGTTAAAGTAACTAATAATGTATGTGAAATCTTTTTACTATATTCATTAATAAGATAAGTGAAATACTTGGTAGTTGATTTTTCATATTTTTACATAGATAGATTTACTAATAATGTTATAAAAATCTTAGTTATTTATACATGATTTCCAAATGTCTAGATGGTGCCACAGGAATGAGATTCAACTTAATAAAAAAAAAAGAAAGACATTTGATAGGACTCAAAATAATGAGTAATCTCATATGATGTTATCCAAACAAAAAGCCGACTCGCCTGCTAGAGAAGTGTGGGCCAAGATCCACCGTTGTAGTAAGACTAGGAGCTGCAAGCAATTGAGTGAAGTTAGTATTCTATGTAGCCTCCAACTGGTGGCTGGGAAACATAGAGGAAACATAGGGTTTGAGAAAGAGTAATGTCACTGGCATAACCCTTTCATTGAGAAAGTCACAACTATCCCATGCAGGGCTTTGTTTCATTGACTATTTTCAATAGTTTGCACAATTGTGAATTTTAGTATTTTGTGTCTATAGCATTGCTCTTTGAGAAAATGACAATAATGTTAAAAAAAAAACAACAATCAAGCCTTGTCCCATTAGATTAGGTTGATTACATAAATTAGACCATGCCATTATGATATGTACTAACGTAAATCAAATAAAAAATAATAGATAAAATAAAGAGTTTTACATGTTCTTGGGGTCATTACCAGTGATTATACGCCACTCCTCACCCTCTAGTGCCGGATAACATATCTTGAGAGGTAGTTAAGCAACAAGATCATCCCATTTGGTCTCTACCAAATTCAAAATGGCCCTATTCTGTCTTGTTGTGCCTAAGGAAGAAACAATGGCCCAAAGGTTTCCAAGTGCAAAAAACCTGAAGTCCATATGAGCAGGTTGCAAATTGCCAATGAAGTATCCTCCATCCTCAGAGATCCAATCTTGTAGCCAAGAAGGAATTCGCTTGGTATAGATGTTAAACTTGTTGACAGCATCAATGGAATACTCTTCTGTCTTATAGCTATAAATTTCATTAATCTTCTTCATGTCAACCCAATAGTACCCTCTCATATGAAAAGAGAGTGCACTAGGGTGATTGTTGATGGTAGACACCAGACTCTTGGTTGCATCATAGATTATCAACATCTCAGGAGCACACCTTAAAGCCGAGTAAAATAAGGCCTGTAAATGCAATTCAAGATTACGTAAGGAGAAATTTATAAGGAAAAAGGCAAATATTGAACAGGCAGGATCCAGCACATAAGGAATAGATATAAGGGATGCAATCTTATCAATAAATGGAAAAATGTGGGTTACTAGAACCAATTTTAAGGCAACCAATAGCTTTAGTCATCATGTTAAGTCTCTTCTAGACAATATTACATGACATTATCAAGATTCTAGTCTAAATATTGAAAAGGAAATTGCCTAACCAAGAGTCTTAAATAATCCGTTGACTTAAATTTCTAATACTAGGCAGCCATGAGACACGAGAAAAGGGTAGCCAACAAGGACATAAACAATGCAGATCCAATTTTAAAAGATGATATAATAACAATTTAGTAATACACAACATTAATAGCTCAAAAGCATATTAAATTAGCTTTATGATAAAAAGGTAAAGGCCAATCATTCTCCAACACGGTGCAAAGGAAAGTTTTACACATTTTAGTATTCCTAATCAAGGTTTATCATAGCAACGAATGAAGTTTTCTTCAATGGAAGTGACATCACTTGTTCAAGGTACCTAATTGAAAGATCATGTCGTTCTAAATAGAGTGCAGGATTGCAAATCATTGCCATAGTAGAATTCCCTATGTAATAATTGCAAATTCCTAATTCCTAACATATGCAATGATAGTGGGCACTCATAGCTTACTTGGATCTCAAGGGGGTGATCGTAAATTCACATCCGTCTATCTATCATGCAGGAGCCCTCAATGACTAATAGAGAAGGGAACATGTCAAACCCATCAGTTAGACAATATGTAAGGATCAATCTAATGCTTGTCCAAACTTCCATTCTTTCTTACAATGCATGGTCACCTATGAGCTTCACATAAGCTCTCAACAAGATGATCCACCAAAATCTTGTCAACAAAGTATTCAATATAAGTTTTGAGGTGTTGGCCTAAAGTTGGATTATACTATTAAGAAGTGATATGCAGATAAATTACTTGAATCAACAGGTGCAACACGGCCAATAGCTACTTCACCGAAATCAGGATCCAAAACTTCCCCAAATGCTCCATTGCTCCCATCAAGAGGCACAGTTCTAACTTTGAAGCTTGCTGGCATCAACCCTCACTTGGGGTCGTAGTAGTCAACAATTTTCTCCCAAATCTGGCAAATATTAGCAATTTAATTGAACTAAAATGTCATATGAAAAATGCCATAAATCAAAATCCCATAACAGCTTTATCAACACCCTTTGTTCGCAACACCTTGAATAATATTCCTTCCCATTGATCAGTCACTTTTTTTTTAAAATAATATATGATGAATTTTTTATATTTGATAGTGACAAATATGTTGAGATTTCAGCACCGACTACAACTAATATAGGAAAAATTAAAATGAGAAAAGAAGTTAAGATAAGGAGACACATAAGTATCAAACATCCCTAATTTCCATTATATACTATCCAATAAATAGAAAGGCAAGAGTATCTATCATGTATCATGGGGTTTCAGAGTTAAACTACACCATTTCAACAATCTCTATATACTATGTAATTAGCCATGCTCACAGAAGCAAAAATAGATTAACATTGAGCAAAAAGGAGTGAAGCAAAAAATTCTTGACAATTTCCCTTTCACCATTGAGCAGAAAGGCAAGAATAGAAGGAACAAAACCATGGATAAAGACTTGATCATAATTTAGTGGTAGTTCATCAGAAGGATCTTTAGTTGCAATAGTCCCAAGGGGGTTCCCACGATAAGTGACAATAGCATCTTAAAATAACATCCAAGCTTTTTTCTCAATCTCAAACACCTCCCTCTCAACCTTACCCTCATTCAAGCCCTTCAAATTCTCTACACTATTTACATCTATCATGTTGATTCTCTCTTCAAAGACTTGTCCTAATGCATTGTGACCAGTCTCAATTCTTTCAATCACCAAGGGATCCACATTCAAGCCACCTTGAATGTAAATATTCTCAAAGCCTTTTCTGGCTAACATGAGAATCAACCAATGTAGAATGGTTTCTAATATCCGAAGCTACATTGGTTACCAATGGAACACCTCTATGACTAGCACTACCTACATTCATAGAATAACTAGTACTAAAGATTCTAGATGGACCCCATTTTGAATCGAAAATGCTAAAACTATATCTTTGATTCAAATTGATCACACTCACATATATGTACCCTACAATATGAGTATTACCGGAATGCTAACTATGGCTTTGTATTGATGTTGATTTTCCCATGATTGGATCATTAAAGTTGGTTGGAGAAAACCTAAAAAGTAATGAGCTTTTATAGCTACTTAGGATTCTACAACACAACTTCATTGTAAAGAAACCAACACAACTACAAGTAGTCGTTTGTATGATCAAGTAACTAATTAACTATACGCTACAAGGGAACTGGTTTTGGACAAAACAAGAATTTAATTATTTACGACTCTACCAATCTTCAAATTATGAAACAAATAATATAGGCTATATATAAGAAAATGGTAATGGTAATAATATATATAGCATATGGTAAAAATAAAGAAAAAAATTGAGAAAATTAAATAGGAATCTAGAAGGGGAAGATTCAAAGGTGATAACTAGGAATTGAGAAACGAAAGTGGGAATTGAAGTCTAGAGTTTGAAGCGAAGAAAACGATGTTAATGATGGTGATGTGATGGAAGTGTTTGAACGAAAGAGAGCTTAGCAAAACTAAGCAATGCAGCTTCAAATGCAGTTTTTATAAGATGAGGGAAAGGAAAGTTAGTTCCAAATGAAAGGAGACTTAGCATTGATGGAATGTAGGTACGAAATAAATGTAGTTATGTCACTGACCTTTTTTCACGTGATGGTGCTTAATTCTTGTGGTGCTATCGATTTACCTTAATAGCCTTTAGATTATTTAGTATTTTATTAACACTCAACATTGAGGTTTATTTTTTTCAAAATAATTAATAAAGAGAGGTGTTTATTGTGGATATTATAGAAAGAGATGGAGTATTGGTGCTTGCTTTGGTGAAGCACATATAGTTTGCTTCACCACAAAGTACTGAGTCGGCCGAATAACAATGCAACAAATGGATGGTGGGGCTACAAGACAGTCAAACCTAATTAACAAGCATAGGACGATTAGTGGAATGCAACGTTTTGATTAAGCAATGGCTGAATCTCAACATTTTTATTAATTAAACACCTCACCCTAACAAACCAAAAACAAAAAATAAAGAAAATAAAAACACAAAAACCTCGAGAGAATTCTTCCCGAAAGTCGTGGAGCTACACATTCCTTCTTCCGACAACCTTCCAAGGCCATCAACACGGTTGTGCATCCGAAACGTGCATGAACACCGTTGTTGGTTGAACGGCGAAGTTCGCATCGTGCAGCGGCAGTTACTCTCGGTGGAGGGTGCAAGTGCTTTGGCCCTGTTCTGATAGTCGAGATCAAAGACCTAGTGGAAGCGCAACAATGCCTAACCCCTTGTGCGGCATGGTGTTTGGTGCAGGACTGCAATGCAAGTGATTCCTAAGTAGCTATGGAGTGCTTTTGTATTAAAAGTGTAATTTAGTTTATATATATATATATATATATATATAATTGATTGTATTCTTATATTATAGTGAAGGATGATAAAATATGGTATAAGTTAATTGATTCCGTTCATTGAAGTTAATTGATTGCCAACATGTTGTGGAAGCCAAAATTTTTACCCTGAATGGGACATTAGAAAAGCAAGATCAAAATTGAGATTCATTTTAATGGTGGATTTATGTCGAGAGTAGAGTTGTGATGAGTAGTTTTTGATGGGATAAGGCACTAACAACACTTGCATAATGCGGGTTTCACACTTCAGGATCTCGACAAGAAAAATGCAATTCATTGGCCGGCTGGGTGGTCGGAAATAGGAACACGATGCTTCAACGACGATGGGAAAGGCTTCTATATAGGTTTTTTAGTTTTTTTTTTTTATTGGGGTCATTAACCAAAATGGTGCATTCATGTGGTTGATTAATCAAAACATTGCGTTCCGCTAATCCTCTTATACTTGTTAATCAGGTTTGACTGCTTTACAACCCCACCATCCATTTGTTGCATTGTTAATCGGCTAACTCAGCACTTCATAGTAAAGCAAACTATCTGTGCTTCACCAAATAATCCACCAAGTATTTTTAAGAGTTTTTTTTTTGGTATATTTGTTAAAGAAAGAAATAGAAAAAAGACAATTATCTTAAGTGAGCCACTCCTGCAAGGTCAGCATAAAGAAAGTGGTGCCAAGCTGCAGGGGGGACTCCCAAACTCTCGAGGACCTAGAAAAATCACCAAGTTTAGCAAGAAAATCCGCAACTTGATTCCCCTTTTTATATACATGCTGGCAACTTTCGAATATTAGCGATTATCGCAACATACCTATGGATAGATAAACCATGAGCTAAGCCAACCTGACAACCTCAGAACAGTGCACCTCACAAATTACCCTCCTAAAACCCATAGTCCAAGCCAATAGAAGGCCTTTCCTCAAAGCAAGGAGTTCAACAGACAAAGTATTAGCCTAAGGTAAACTACCTAAGTATCCTACAATCTAAGATACACATCAATTCTCATAAGACAATAATAACCCACAGGACTCGGATTACCCATGGAGTTGCCATCGGAATTGACTTTAACACAAACTAAAAAAAGGGTAGTCCACGATACCAACTTAGAAACCTGTGTAATAGAAGAGACCGGAAAGGCTAAATTACAAGCATCTAGCATTGTGTCTAACCTACGAACCACAATATCTTTAGCGAGTTGAGTGCCAGAACAAATCCACTCATTCCTCAAGCACCACACTTACCACAAATCCACGCAAAGGATCTTCCCATAAGCCCCAATAGCACAAGACCGAATCTAGCTAGCAAGGTCTAAACAAAAAAATTCATCAAGGAAGACATGAGGAAAAGCCAAGAACCAAATATCTTTAGCAACAATCACGCAAGCAATGAGTCATAAATTCCATACCAACACCACACCTCGGGCAAGTAGGAGAAGAAGAAAGACCTCTATTAAATCTAACTTCATTAGTGGGTAAACAATTAAGTAGAGCCAACCAAATTAAAAAGGAAACTTTGAAGGGCGCATGAAGTTTCCACATGCATTGCCATTAGCTTGTACCAATAAGATAGGAGGATAGGCACAACCATTTATAGCCAGCAAAGTAAACACTTGAAGAAGACTCTAACCACACTAGACAATCAGGATGGTTAACAGAATGGGGAATAGGAATTTCTTGCACTATAGATTTCACATTGTTATCGAACAGCATGTACAAAGAATTAAGATTCCATTCTCCATGTTGCTAACAATCCTTATTCTACACTTGAGTGTCTAATATGTGTACAAAATCAACAAGATTGCAAAGAGGACCTTGCCTAGTCCAAAAATCAAACCAAAAAGAAGATGAACCATCCCCAACACAAATTGTAAAACCTTCCCGAAGCAAACTGGCAACTTTACAAATCATACGCCAAATGGGAGAACAAATAGATGGGCACACAACATCTAAAACAGAATGATTTCTCAAATATTTATCAGTCAACACCCTCACCCACAATTTATTATGATCATGCAATAAACTCCAAACCAGTTTTCCAAGCAAAGCCGTATTCAATGTTATAACACTTCAGTCTAACGGAAAATGATAACGGTGGATTGAAGCATTATAACACCAAATCTTTTGGCGACTCAAGTGCATGCAATTCATATTTCGAGAACTAAAGTGTTAAAACATAAATCTTTTAAGGACCAAAGTGTAGTTTTGCTCCTTTTTTTTTAAAAAAAAGAAAGGTTGAAAATATAATAATTTGAGCATTTTTATGCCTCAATATACTTTACACTAATAATTAATAAAATTAACTTTTTTAATAGTAAAAATTAAATAATCGCTTTCATGTTTACACACATTTGTTTCTACTTTAAAACTTTAATTATTAAAAAAAAATGTCTTGTAAAGTATACATTACTTTTACTATGAGCTAAAAAACTCGTTAACCAAACTATATATAAATAAATTATACACCTGGAATTAGGATCATCAAAATAAGTCAAACTCATCGCTTAACTCGCTTATCCATTAAAATTAGGTAGTAGGTTTTAAAACTCTTAATTAAATTAGTTCATTTTCAATCCAACTCATTAACCCATTAATTAAACAGGCTAACCATTGGATTAATGAATTAACTCATTTACTCATTTATTAAAACCAGGGGTGTTTAATGGGTTTAGGTAGACCCAACTACCTAATGAACCTAACCTAATCCAATAACAAATTTTCAAGTTGGATTAGATTGGGTAATTAGGCTAATTCTAGTCAAATTTTACTAATGATCTGTAATTGGTTTTGGTAACAAGAGTGACGAATATTACCCGATGACCCAACTTGACAACCCAAATTCAGTTTTTTCTTTGTTTCTTTTCAAATCAAAACCCTAATCTCATATTTACACTCACTCAAAACATTCTTCCCAATCCCATTCCCTTAGGTTGCACCGCCTACTTGCCCACTCTTTCACCCCTAAGCTTCCTAGCTAGCTACCTTGCTGTCACCAATCACTGCCTTAAATCGGACCCAACTCGATGCGTAATATCCCTAAACAAAACCCAGTTGTCGGAAGGGGGAAAGCAATGCCATTTTCTCTATTTTATGCTCATTTATAGTCATAAAATTCCATCAAAAAAAAAAAAATCCCAATGACCGTTAGCAAGGGCAAATTGGGTAACCCAACGAAGTAATGACGTGTTGTGATGATGGCCATGTTCTATTCTGATACAAAGGAATAAGGGTAAGACCGCCCAACCAGGTTTGCCAGAAAAACTCTACTAGGAAATTAAAATGGACAAGAAAGTCGGTTATGGTCCCCACCTAAACCAGTCACTGATAAAATGTGCGGAATCCCACAAAAATCTTTTCTAAATCGAATGTAAATTAGTTGTGCACGTGCTCTCGTCATTTGCCACTATGATGGTTGCTAAGGTTAAAATATCTGATCTATCCTTTTTACGGATATATTAATAACTCCTTCAAAAAACAAACCACAGCTTAGGCTTCAAACGGAGCGGAGTAGGAACTCCGATAACATCAGCAATATTGCAATTTGTTCAAGCAACCATTACCTGGTCCTCCAATGCCCCGTTGGTTGTTTTTGTAATTAGCAAAAACGAACCAAATTCGTTGTATTTCTATTTTCTTTTTTGGCTTTGCATGATTGCCGCATGTGCTAAAAGTGAAAAACACGTGTTGACTCATACCTTGGTCGTGCGTTTGTAGACTAAAAACGTTAGCGCACTTGAGTTCTGGAAAATGGTGCGGGATGAATTTGTTGGGCCTACAAGGGCTTATAATTGCCCATTATCTCTGGCCCAATTACTACTGCGGCTTTGGGAGCCTGAAAACAATCCCTACAATAGTCCAAAGTCTTTTTTTGTTGGGCTTGATACCTCACTGAAGTTTTGCATATTACAACCAACCGGAAGTGATGAGGTCCCGACCAAAATAGAATAAGAAGTAATGAGGCCCAATAGTGAGGCCTGTCTGTGTACGTGTAAACACAACTTTGGTTACTGGGCTTACTTTAACAGCTTCTGTATGGTCTAAGCTGAGCACATGTATGACAGCAAACTGCAAGTCCTTAAGGTAGGGTTCAGGCCGAAAAATGATGGTTATTAGGTTGGGCTATCCCCCACTTAGGGCCGTAGGAGTTAACACTCCCCATTTATCAAAAAATTGAAAATTAAAATTAAAATTAAAACTTCCAGTATAATAATAAAAATCCTTGTAATATGCCAAAAAATAATAGAAACAATACGCATATGCGTATGCACACATTACTCAAACTTCATCCAAAGCTGTTATAATCCAAAAATGCACGTTAAGGGAATGTTTGAATTGTTTTCTATTTTTGTTGTAAATTGATATGTTTCTAATATTAGTTATAAAATGTCATATTATTTTTTCTGTTTGCTATTTTAAAGATTTTGTAAAGAAAATAGTATAAATAACAAAAAAATTGTTTTTATTATTTCTATCACAAAATCTTAAAATAGGATACATAATGAAAATTTATAATCAACATTGAAAACATATCAGAAAAAAAAATAAACATCTAAATTTCTCATAATAATTATTCCAAATTCTCTTTTATTATGTGATCCAACAAAAGCTGGGTGAAGTGCTAAGCAAATTGCACACTCAAGGAAAGATCTGAGGTTCAAATCTTAGAAAAGGTAATTGTTAGAAAAATCCCCTAATATGTGTTTATTTTGTTGTTGGGACAAATTAAATCATGGTTTGAAGGATATAAATTGAGTTTCAATTCATTTTAACATGTTTGACAAAATCACATTGAGTTATATTTTAATATAATTTTTATCCTCAAACCACATAAGTAAAAAATAATAATAATAATAATAATAATAAAGTTACTTTACTATTAGATCAAATCGTGATTTGTCAACTATAAACTAAACACACTCTTAGTAGTAACAATGCTAGAGGGGTTAATCTAATAGCAATGTATATGGGGATACCTTAGTCAAAGATCCAAAAATATCTAATTTATGTATATGTCTTAAAGGCGTATCTCTAATTCTAAGAAAATGAATAGATTATGACTACCTTTTTAGCTTGGTAATCCAATGCAAATTTTTGAAAAATAGTCGAATAATTAAGTGAAGTTAAAAGAGACTAGATATATCCAAAAGTAGACACAACACATAGCTTTATAATGATCAGTTAAGAGCTATTTTAGAACTTTGGCTTCCTCCAAATGTTAATAGTGGACTTTATTCCAGCATTCGGACAATGCAAAAAATCCTTGTCCCTATCTATCAATTTGCCAAATCCTGTCTCAAGATTTTGAATTCTTTTTAGTTGTTATTTTATGTTATTGCTGCCTACCAACTACCAAGTATCGATGGAAGAAGCACGAATGCATTAGAAAAGGGAGAAAGAGAAGAAAGAAAACAAAGAACAGCATGCGTTCCTACTCCATAATAAGTTGAATGAACACAGGTCAAAGTTGAGCAGTAAAACTTATTGCGATGATTGAGCTAAATTGACGGGATGAACTTTTCTTAAGTTACTCTCAAAGTGTTAACATAGGAGCTGAGATAAGCATAAGATCTTTTGATCATTGATGTATTGAATTTTGGCTACTCCAACTCAAAGTCTCAAACTACTCAAACAGGTCAAAGTGTTGAAATTTGTGGGTTGAAATATCCGAAAGAATCTGATCGTTTTATCAAGCTGATGAAGGCGTCAAGCCAATTAGGCAAGGTGGGTTGGTTGAAAAACAAAGTACGAACATTTTATTTTCGTTGCTAAAATAATCTCAATTGCAACTTGTTTTTTTATTTGAATTATATGTTCAATTCAATTATTAACTTATTGAATTCGTTTCATATTAGTTTTTACTATTAGAAATAATTTAAAAAACATAAAAATTCAATAATTTAAATTTAGAGTAAGGAACATTTTGTCATGTAAGAATGTTAGTTCATTTGTAAAACAATAATAAACCAATAAAAGGGCTCACCCAATAATAATTGATTATAATATAGATAGATTGCAATATCAAATAATTTTATCTATAATATTATGGATTTAAAAGCAATAACTAAAGAGAATTTTATATATCAACACTTAATTGATTCAAGTGATTTGATACTTGTTATTTTTAAACAAAGTCTCAAGTTCGAGTCTTATAAATATAAAGAAAATAATTAATATTAAAAGAATTTTATTCTAATAATAAGCCAATTCATTTGAGTAAGATTAGTTGAAATTTAATAGACTTCAAATATTCATAGTTTATACCAAATCAAGAAAATTTTATATAACAACTCTTTTTCATCAAAAATTGCATGAGCAATAATTTATAATAGTAATAAAAGGGGATATAAGCACTTTTACTTCCTACAAGTATGCCGGAAATTATTGTTACAACCAATGTTTCCAGCTTTCTTTGTTCATAGTTGACTTCTTTGAAGGGTCGTAAGTTTACTCAAACCACTGTCTTTTTTTTTTTTTTTTCTGGCTGTAAAAATCACTGTCTTTTGATGACTTTTGTCTTTCGTTATTATTATTATTTTTTGGTGGACAAAATTAATAAGTATGGTCACTTCAAGAATGTTAGGACGCCATTGACATATATCTATAATTCTAGAAAGATAGATAATGGCTCACCCATAGCATTACCTCTGAAAGTAAGCTACTCGGTTACTGCCATGAAATATTTCCCAAAACATCAGTTTGTTTGATTTCTCATTTAGAAATCTCTACACCATAATCTATGCCCCTTTTTTTTCCCTTATAATTTTTACTCAAATCATGTTTTGAGATTTCTAATAAAAAACCAATCATACTAGAGGATCTATGACTTCTGATTCCCTGCCACAAGAACACCCTCACTTCTCTAATTTTTTATAGGACTGAAGGAAGGATGAATGACTTTTTTTTACTATCATTATTATATTATTTGAATCCAGATGAGTGACTGTACCTGAGGCTGAGAGAAGTCCAAAGCCAGGGATCTGGAGTGAGTACGAATCTTTGAAGCCTCCAATTAGTGACCCAAGTGGCCCACCAGTCTACTTCTGCCCAACAGATGGCCTATTGAGTCCACTTCACAATTGTTCACTATGTTGACCAAAAAACAAAAATTGTTCACTATTAACTTGAACTAAAGACCGTTGACCAATAAATAAATAAATAAATAAAATACTTTAGAATTTCAAAAATTGACGACAAACTAAAAACTAAAGAACTCAGCAAGGGTAAATATAAGAAATTACAAAATTTAATTTTTGCTATATGAATGCAAAAACAAAATAAGATTAATTGTTATGTATTAATAATATAAAATAATTTTACATTATCATGTTATTTAATAAAAATTATAGAAATTATCATATTATGATTGATAGTTATATGAAAATAGACTATATTGGCAATTCTCATGATTTTTATTGATTGACAAGATAAAATGATTTCACATTGTCAATGTATGCAAATCATTTCCAAACAAAATAATACTTGTGTTTAACAAACTATGTTATTCGATAAATTTGACATCTTATTGTTAACAAAATCAAATTTATTCAATGAAAAGTCAGCTGAAGATTGAAAATAGTAATAATGAAAAATACAGAATACGTCAAAATCAAACTCTTAATATAAACATGAAGTATTATTCTTATATTTCACAAAAAGAGGAATTTGACATTACGGCCTAATTAAAGCAAATTGGATGCCAAGGCATAGGATAGGGTATAATTCAAACTACGGGATCATAAATAATTCTTTCTGCATGACTAACAGACAGTGTTCTATGGCGTAAGCAATGATTCAATTTCACATTAACATAGTTAACAATACATCAGCAGCTTAAACCATGCTTTACATGAGAACTAAAGTTTCCTCTATGATTTTTCCTTTTTTGAAAAATAAAATAAAATTTTGTCGTCTTTCTAGTCAAGACTCTAATGCTGATCTCTCATCGCTAAGGATTAAATTCGTGAACAAGCAATATTTAATCACAGGGTTCGAAATTTTTTTTTTTTTAAAATAACGTTGATTCACTCTTGTCCGACCAATCTCAAGTTTTTTTTTCGATAGTTAGAACTACCAATATCAAGTTATCGACAACATTTTTGGCGTTTAAAGGAAGCCCATGTTATTGTATGTTATTTTTAACATAAATAATACATGGGGAAAAAAAAAACCTAGCGAATTTTAAGACCAAAACAAACTGCATTATGGATTAACAATTTTAAAAGTAATTTTTTTTTCATTTTTGCATTTAGATTAATTTATTTTGAGTTTAAAATGATTTATAATTAATTTTCAAAACAATTCAAAAAATAATCATATAGCCAAAAGTAAACTTTTCCAAGCATGCCTATATGTGCACCAGCTTGGGCAACATTCAAGGTCTTCACCAATTGGTTAAAAGCCTAAAGGGGAAAGGCTCAAATGCACCTTACTTTATAAGATATATCACACACATTTTAATTTAATGGCTATAATTATTATAGATCACATGTACAGTGACTCACCAATGAACACTCTAGTAATCTTTCAACCTCACACCATCACATGTGACCCTTGCTCTCCAGCCAAGCTCCTCGACGCTGACGTCGGCGTTAGTGCATTGGCTACTAAGTTAATGGCGAGGACCACTTACGTTGCCATTGCATCGCTGCCCACAACTATGTTGTCAACTCCATCGTTGCGGCCTTGTTGTCAAGGTTCCTGGCCGAGTCGACTTAGCTGCTAAAGGGTTAGCAAAAGGAGCAACACTATTCTTCTTCTTCGTTGGTTTGACAAAGCGAGGAGCGGAGAGGCAAAAAAATGGCTTGGGTAGAATCTTGTCGGAGCAGCTGCTTGCTGGTGTTGGTGATATTGCAGAATCTTGTCTCTTGGTTGCTCACGCCTAGCAGGAACACTGTTGGACTGTTGCCGCTGCACCCCCCTTTACTGGATCTATAAGAAGAAGAGGAAGAAGATGAAGCATTAATTAGTAGAGAAATAGTAGAATGAGGGGAAGTAGTGTAGGCAATGGTGGTCGGAGGAGTGGTTGTCTTGCGACGGCGAAGGTGGATGACAGAAGTGGCAGTGGGGCTGCGGATGGGGCTGTTGGCGATGGCACCATTGGCTAGGACCAGCGAGCAACAAGATTGAAGGAAGTGAAGATAGGGGAGTTGTTGGAAAAGGAAGGGGTTTAGAGATTGTACAATGTATTACAACTAGAGGGAGCATTGATACACCATCATATTAGAATTGTTAGATTATGTAGTGTATAGTACACCTTATAATTTCCGATGCATAGGATCCTTCACCAAGCCTAATTAAGAGCCGTGTTATTTTAACATACTAGAATCTAGGGGTGTTCAAAGGATGGGTTGGATCGAATCCAGACCCGACCCGATTTTTGGACTAGGTTATTTTTTAAAACCAAACCCAACCCGATAATGACCCGATTAGAGACCTGACCAAGTCAACCCGAATTTTAAATAACATATAAAGATTTGAATATTATACATAATAAAATCATAAAATTTTAAAAGTAAGAAATAAAATTTAAGAGATATTATACAATACATATTTAAAAACAAACTATATCAATATAAAAATAGCATTAAGTTATGTAAAATATATTAATTAAAGTATAAAATCTTATAATTTATCACTAAATATTTTAAAAAATATAATTTATGAAGAATTATTTGATTTTGGGTTAGGTTGAGCCAATCCGAAGTATAACCCAAACCCAATCCAAAAAGTACACCGGGCCAAATTTTAAAATCTGAACCTGGTTTTATAAATTTCGGGCTAGGACAGGTTATCGGGCCGGGTCTTAAGCACCCCTACTAGAATCGACACATACAAGAACACCTATAAATAAAGGGCGGGACGGGTTATCGGCCGAGTCTTGAGCACCCCTGATAGAATCGACACATACGAGAACACTTATAAATAAAGGGTGAAGCCACCGAATGTTGTATTTCGCTTTTCTTCTTTTTTTAAGCCTGCAGCTCTCTTTTCATATGTATCTGAGTATAATATAAAAAAAGAGATGTTGAAATAACTTTTCTGAAGCCTAAAACGTTGGCATGATGCCTTTTAAAACATTTCAGCTGATCTGGATCATTATTTCTTTTAAATATTATATTTGAATAGTATAAGTTTATTTATTTACTTCCTCCCTCTATGAGAAAAAATGTTATTTTATTAGCGTTAATTAACTATGGATTCAAAGTCATTCCCAAATTATTAACTTTTTTAAGATATGGGATTTGAATTATAGATATACTGAACTATGGCAATTAGGATCATTTTATTTGAATATGGGGTTATAGAAATCGGAAACACTGATTTGTATTTTAGAGAATTTGAATTTATTATTAAAAGGAAAACAAAATTTTCAATTTCTGTTTTTCAAAGAAATCAGAATTTTCGATTTTATTACAGTCCAAAAATTCATTTCCAATTTTAAAAAAAATCATAATTTTTTATTTCACTGCAATTCAAAACGTCATTTCCGATTTGTGATCAAGTTATTTTATTGAGTAAAGTGAGCTTAAATCAGGATTTTCGGTTTTAATAGATCCCACGTTAGAGTAAGTTCACCCTAAATCCCGTAATTAATGCACATCTTACTCTCAAATCTCATATACAAAATAAAAACCTCTGAATTTGATGATAATAATTTTATATTTTTTTAACTGATAAGTACAAAGTTCTTGAAAAGCTATTTGTCAAAAGTAGTCACATCAAATATTTTTTAAAATTTTTGATAAATAAATTCATCACGTAAGAAACTTTGGTCATGTGTACACCCTTTTATTTTTTTCTTCTTTTGTTTTATTATATAATATTTGCATTTTTTACATTTAAACTTTTTATTTATATTTATTGTAATATCTATGTATAAAAATAATAAAAATATGAATTGATTGGCACGTCTACATATGACAAAAGCTCAATTATATTGTCTTAAGAAATATTTAAAATCTTATGATTATTCTTTAAGTTAGTTTTTCTACAGCGTATGACATGTTTTTTTTTTTAAACAAAAAAGAGTGCATAATTATATAACTATTGATGAAAAAAGTAATAACTTAAAAATCCAAAAGTGGTTAGCTATCGTGAAAGTGACAAAGACTACAAGTAAACTTTACCTGCAATATCAAAAATTCAAAACTTGGATTTGATTCAAGGAGAATTTTATTTAACCACCACTTACACTCCAAGATTGCGTGAACAATTCTAAAAAAATTAAAATTAAAATTTTGTAAGATATAAACACATTTACCGTAAATCGTACATATGGAATGCCAATATTTTATCTTATTAATTTTATTATCAATAGCTATAATTTTATACTTTATTTTTATGGTGTGCTCCATATTTTTAAAAATTAAATTGAAAATGAAAATAAAAAATCTTGTTCGTTACCTGTATGAATCAATGGTATCGATTAGCAGTCGAAACTACCCGTTTCAATGCCCAAGATTACGCATATACATTAGTTAACAGGAACATCAATTATTTGTAACCAAGCAAATTAAACGGTTCAGCTATTATGATGTTGTGGAAAATCATGATCCACTCGAATATAATAAGGATGCATTAACGTAATTGAGTCGGATTAGCGAGTTGTTTCATCACGTAATGAAAACTAAGGGGCTCGGAACGTGTCCCGTGAGGCTATTCTCAGCTAGCCACGCATAAGAACATGCCTTGAAATTGCTTGTCACTATAATTTCATGGAGGATTATCTTCTTACTTAATCAAGCAATCTACACTTTTGACTTAGAATAATTAAAAAAAAAGTCTTGTTGTGGTTCATTCACTATTTGATATTTTAACTTTGTGGGACGTTGCTATTTCCCATTTTCATTACATTTTTAATGAAATGGCTGAAATGTTAAATGATAAATTGAATATAATAAGACTTTTCTTTTGCTTTAGAATCACAAAAAAAAATTTCGAGTGGCTATTTTGGAATTATTTACCCAAAAAAAAGCGATAAAAAGTGCTTTCAAATTTATTTAGTCTATTTCAATTAATTAAAGACTTTAATTTTTATACACTGATAATATAAAATAATTTTACAATTTTAGTCAATAGAAACCCAAGAATTTATCAAATCATAACAGGTAAACTACCCACTATAATAACCATCCACTATGATTTGGCAAATCTTTGAATTGGTTAACAATGTAAAGTAATTTTACACTATTAGTATAGAAATTAAATTCTTAAATAAATAAATAAATCATTTTTTAAAGAAATGTGTAAAGAACTAATTCTACTTTTGATCTTAAAGTACTTTTTAAATAAAATTATACATCTAGGCGTACCCAATATTTTGAGAAATTAGTAAGCACCAGCTACCTGTAGTAGCCCACTAGGTCGTTTGGGCATGGACTTCTATGGTTGTTTAGTTCTTGCAATATGATTAGGGAGGCGTGGGTTAAGGAAAGATTGGAAATTTAGGGTTAATAAGGGAAGAGAAATTAGAGAATTTTTTTTTCAAAAATATGGAAATTTGAGGGAGTAAATAGAATTTTTTTTTGGCTGAAGTGCTACCCAAGATGACACCATGGCACTTAATATGCCATCTTCCAAGGATTAACTTGAATCACAAAATGCAACTTCGCGGATTAAACTATTTTCTTTATTTCAGGGAGTAAATTGATCAACCCATACAACTACAAGAACTAAAATAAGACTTTACTCTTATCCTTAGTGTTGAGCATGGTTATAAATTGTGGATTCACTCACAATTACAATTGTCTGGTGATTATTGTGATTGCGAAAAATTGCAAGAAAATGCAAGTGATGCAACCAAAGTTGCTATTTTGATGTGATTGCAGAGATGACTGCAATAACAATATTATAGCTGCAATATAATGTCGGACCACAATTTAAAACCAACTGAGGTTGGTTACTTGTCTTTTTCTTTAGCCTAAATCATTAGTATTCAACTGTATTCTAATTAATCTAGTTTAAGCCAAATCAACTTGTTGGAGGAAATTCCCAAGGGCTAACTGTCAATGATGATGACTCTAGGCCTAGATAAGGGAATGAAGTATCAAGGACCTATGGTTTCCTTGACAAGAGGCATTGATGACAGCTTAGGTAAAAAGGAAATAGCCAAGAGTAGATGAAATGGTGTTGTTGACAATATTTGATTGTTGTCAATAATAATATTGACATAATCGTATATAGGTATTATGGACTCAAACCCAAGGATAGTCCAACCCAAAAGACTAGCTTATTGGATAGGAAAGCCCATAAACTCAAGTACTATACTTGGATAGTATGACTCTCTAATATAGGACTTCGTAATATTGCCACCCCCATTTAAAGGCTGACGACTACCACAGCCCACTTTAGGTTGTCCCCTCCAAGCAGCTTTACTCTAAGCTTTCCAAGGTAGCCCTTTCCCAAGTCACTCTTTTTCAAGATTGCCTTCTTCATGACCATAACGGTCCAATTGAGGCTGCCCACCTTGAGCAACTTCACTCTAGCCTTCTAGATAGCCTTTTTCTTGGTTGCTCCTTTCCTAGATCGCTCCCTCCGTGTGTTGTTATCTTAATGAAAGTACTAATATTATAAACTCAAACCCAAGGAAGAGCCTAACACAAAATACTAACCTATTGTGTAGGAAAGCCTCTAAACATAAGTACTATACTTGGATGATATGGCTCTCCGATGTAAGGCTTTGTAACATTAGGCACAGATCAAATTGGGTTGACAATTACCTTAGCACATAGAACCATCAAAGGGTGTGAAGGATGTCAACATATAAAGAAACAATTGTTGAATTAGATGATTGATTGTCAAAATAGGACTAGGGAAGACTTGTTAAGAGACTAAGAGTCCATGCAAATAAAGCATTAAGAAATTCTCAAAACCAAATAAGTGCACGTGGTAGCAGTCCTAAATGGAGAACCTGGTTAGCTGTCAATATGGCAAGAACGTGGTAAAGTTTTGAGTCCACTACATAGGACATGGGGCAATTATTGATCAAGGATTTTTTTTTCAATAAGTAAAGAAGAGCTTAACTCTCAACAGAGAGGAGCAAAGATACAAAAAGAAAACACTCAATCCAACGCGACCTCAAGATGAGGGAACACTAAGAACAACAAACCCAAAGAAGCACAAACATGCACAACGTAAACACAAAAAACTCAAAGGAAGCATGGAAAATAGAAGACAAAACGTGTACAAACGTGAAGGTAGTGTGAAAGACCCACTATATTCTAGTAACCATCATTACGGACGCATAGTAGATTCTGAGGAAGGAATGTTTATCAATAAATAGGATTAAAGTGTATCAGAAGGAAGATGGTCAGAAAAACACTTATTATACCTCACATTTTCTGCTAACCATGCTAACACACAAGAATCATGAGGATTTCATTTAAATTCCCCCTTCTTGTTTGTTTATTTTTGTTTTCATTTTAATTTTCTCTTTTTTCTCTCTCTGCATTTTAATCATCGTACATTTTGTGGTACTTTGTTCATTCACTAGTTAAATTACATTTGATCCATTTGATAAGTTGCCTTTGTAAGAAATATTGTGTTTGTCGACAACATTTACTAGTTTAGTCAAAAGGCTTAAGTGCTTTGACAAAAGCTGTTAACTTGAGAAATCAAGAGAACCCGCTTCTGATCCCTAATTTGAGATTGTGAAGCAAAGGCATATTGTCATTTTTTTGTTCAACAAAACACCAAAACAACACAACGCATTATACAGGCAAAGTTCTTCTAATATTAATTTTTTTTATTTATAAAACTCGAATTTAAAATTTTATTTAGGGAAAATAATTACCAAATCACTTAAATCCATCAGACTTTTTTTTTCTGTTTTGGTTTCTTAATTGGTTCTCTGCTAATAATAATTGAAACAACTTGATTGAAAGACTTGGCTTGATTTTGCTGTTAACAATGTCCCTTAGTAGGCGGCTAGTGAGATTCTATCTCTAGCATTGGAATGTCATGATCTCTTCATTTCCTAAAATTTTTATTATCAGAAAATAAATTACTCAATTATTATTGTGTCAATACCATCTCCTCAAAAAATTATAGATGAATTGGCTGTTGTGAAATATTTGAATTTAAATGTGGATGTCCATATCTTTATCCTAATTTAGTTAAGATTTAATTAGATAGAATCTATTATTTAATCATATCTTGTATCTCTCACCCTTTGACTATAAATAGCCCTTTGGGTGCTCCATATATATAACATCCTTGATAATATCAATAATAGAATTTTCTTTTTCTCCTCTTTCTCTATTATTTTTACTATTATTTTTATAACACATTATCATCATGAAACTCTACCATCTATGTGAAAGCCTAAGGTAAGATACTTTAACAAAGTGAAGGCTTGAGGTAAGACACTTTAACCATGTCAAGCTCTTCCAATCATGAATTTGTGATTCTTGATGTTTCGTGAAAGACATATTTGTCTTGAATTATAGATGCTAAAATTCATATTAACTCAATAAGTCATGAAGACAACATTAAATAATAAACGTTGCATCTCAACAGGATCACATAAAATTCATCTTAATTCAACGAGCCTTGAAGGTACCATTAAATAATGAAATGTTGCATCCCAGCAAGATCGCATAAAATTCATTTTGATTTAATAAGCCTTGAAGGTACCATTAAATAATATCTATCTTGATTCAATGGATTTTGAAGATATCATTAAGAAAATGCTTCATCCTGGAAAGATTATGCAAAACATTGATTTTCCTTCATTGCCATTTTCATGAAGGATTCATATTTAAATATTTTACTCTAAAAGATCCTATCAATCTTTAGAGCTACTTGAAATAGACATGTCAACTGGATTTTATTTGTGGGTTGCAAGATTTTAAATCTATCAGTAAATATAACACCGCAATGTTATAAAATTACTTCCCAATTTAAATTATTGGGGGAGATATTACTGATAGAGAGATGTTAGAAAAATATATTCTTGACTTTTCATGCCTTGAATGTGCTCCTGCAGTAGCAACAACGGGTAAAGGGCTTTACAAAATATTTTGAATTAATTTTATGTCTTATTATGGCTAAACGAAATAATGAGTTGTCCATGAGAAAATATGTTGGCTTTGCTCCATTCCCTGAAGAGAATGTAATAAATTATAGCCCCAGCAGTGTCAAAGGTCTTGGTTCCAATTAAAATCATGATTGAGTTAGAAGATAATAAATGCTATCATTATGGTATCAAAGTATATTGGTCACGTACTTATCATACATGGAGATATTTTGCTTGATCTTTATCAAGTTTCAATTGGAGTTATTGTATTTGAATCTTGAAATTATTAATATGCTTTTAAATTCAAGTTAACATTTTTACGAATTTCAAATCGTTACTTTCCTTTTTAAATCTAAGTTGTTGACAACCTTCTATTGTTGATAAAGATTTTTTTTTTTTAAATCCAAGTTTTAAAATTTTAATGCTTTTGATATATGAAGAAACAAAAGTCGTTAATTTTCTTGAATATAACTTTAGATTTAAATTTGTGTCAATTAACGTAAATTGATGATGTTGATAATGCCGTTGTATATATATCTTATTATTATTTAATCTTATGCAAACACTCATGTTTAAGTGCACTCAATATTTATTTATTCTTCTTTATTATAATTATCATGTATAAATTTCCATATTGATATACTTCTTTAAAGAAATTAATCAAAATAAATAGTATAAATATCTATCTTGTGGATAGTACAAATACGCACACTATTCTTAAAAGTAAGATATATTTTAATATAATTATTATATGATTGAAAGCTCCAAAAGCGCTATTATTTTGGTCCTTGAATTTTTTTTTTTTGAGTATTAAATATATTCGTAACTTTCGAAAGAATTACTATTTTGTTTTCCTGAAGCCTATTAAGTTTTAGTACATTTGTAAGCTCCAAAAGAGCTACAATTTTGTTTATTGCAGAAATTTATTGAGTTTTAAAAATATTCATTGAAATGAATATCATATTAAGATGAAGAGTGAGGGAAGTAATGAATATCTTTATATTATAACTTGTGCTCCGAGAAAGAAAATTATAGTAAAGAAATTATTTGTATTTTCTTCTGATTTATATTACACTAATATTAATGCAATTCAGTATATGTTATAGTAAACCAGAAGTTTACTGACTAATATTAGTACAATTGAATGCATTTTATAGTAAACCAGAAGTTTACTAAACCAAATGATTTAATTTATCATTTGGCATGATTGGTTGGGACATTTGGGAGCAATAATGATGTAAAAAAAAATTATTGAAAACTCATATGGACACTCATTGAAGAACCAGAAGATTTTTCAATTTAATAAGTTTTCTTGTACTACGTGTTCTCAAGTTAAACTACTTATAAGGCTATCACTAGCAAAGATTGGATTTGAATCTACTAAATTCCTAGAAGGAATTTAAGGTGATATATGTGGACTAGTTCATCCATCATGTGAACTTTTCAAATATTTTATAATTTTAATAGATGCATCTATGAAATAGTCACATGTGTGCTTATAATATCACAACTTGGAGTTTGCAAGATTATTTGCTCAAGTTATTCAACTAAGAGCACAATTTCTAGATAATCCAATCAAAATAATTCATCTTGATAATGCTAGTGAATTTACCTTTCAAGCTTTTAATGCTTATTGTATGGCCGGTGATATAAATATTGAACATCCAGTTGCTTATGTTCATACATATAATGGGCTACTAGAATCATTTATAAAATGTCTCCAATTGGATGCTAGACCAATGCTTATGAGAATCAATCTCCCAAATTTTACTAGAGTGTATGTTATTTTACATGCTGCAACACTTATTTATATAAGATAAACAAGTTGCCATATAATTAGCTTTTGGCCAGCAATCAAATATTTCCTATTTAAAATTTTTTGGATATGCGATGTATGTTTACCCACTTTATTGCACCAAAATGAGACCAAAAAGGAAAACAAATTGGGAATATATGTTGGATATGACTCTCTCTCTTTATAATCAAGTTTTTTGAAATACAAATAAGAGATGTCTTTAAGGCTCAATTTGTAGAATGCCAATTTTATAATGTTTCCAACATTAGGGGGAGGGAGTAAATAGCTAAAAAAGGAAATAAATTGGAGTGCATCATTCTTACTTTATTTAGATCCTCAAATAAGGTAATGAGAACTAGAAGTTTAAAGTATTATACATTTGTAAAGAATGGCATGAGCTACTAGATGCATTTGCTAATGCAAAAAGGATAATTAGATTCTATATGCTAGCTAAAAATGCCCCAATTCAATTAATGTCCAACAGGGACAAGTAAATGAAAATCCTTGAAAAAGAAATGGGGCAAGTAATTTTATGGAGGCAAATGATTCTAATAGTGATACTTTCCTATAGAAGAGAACAGAGACATAGTAAGGACTCCTCCTATAGTCCAAATTTCCGATATAATTGAAACGCCAAAAGATGTTCAGGTACCTAAAAGTAATCAAGATGATGAGATCTCAATAAACTATGTCTTTACAGGAAAAATATGGAACCGAAGAGAAATTATTATCGACAATATATTTGCATATACTTTAGAGCTAAATATTATGCATGAAAATGAGGATTTTGAGCCAAGAACCGTCGAAGAGTGCCAACATAGAGATGATTGGCCAAACTAGAAAGAAGCCTTGCAGGCTGAATTAGACTCACTTGCAAAATGTGAAGTCTTTGGACCTGTAGTCCAAACACTAGAAAGTGTAAAACTTATGGGATACAAATAGGTATTTGTGAGAAAACAAAATGAGAAAAATAAGATTATACCCTATAAAGCTCGACTTGTAGCGCAAGGTTTGTCACGAAGACCTAATATAGATTATGGTGAAACGTATTCCTTAGTAGTGGATGCAATTACGTTTCGATATTTGATAAACTTATTCACACATACTAAGCTAAAATGGATGTTGTCACGACTTATCTGTATGGTTCATTAGATACTAATATTTACATGAAAATTCTTGAAGGATTAAAGATATTAATGTCTAATGAACGTTCCTAAGGAATCTATTCAATCAAGTTGCAAAGATCTTTATATGGTCTAAAGCAATCTAGATGGACATGGTATAACCGTCTCAATAAGTATTTGATCAAGAAGAGGTTTAAGAATGATGTTATTTGCCCCTGTGTTTATATAAAGAAATTTGCATTTGGATTCATTATAATTGCTATGTATGTTGATGACTTAAATATTATTGGGACTCCTGAAGAAGTTTCCATAGGCATAGAAAATCCAAAAAAGGAGTTTGTGATAGAAAGTCCTCAAAGGACAAAATTTTGCCTCGGCCTGTAAATCGAATATTTGACAAATGAAATATTTGTTCGTCAATCAATTTATACATAGAAAATCTTTAAGAGATTTTATATGGATAAACGACATCCATTAAGTTCCCCAATGATTATAAGATCATTGGATGTAGAAAGGGGCTCGTTTCGTCCTTGAGAAGGTAATGAAGTCCTTGGTCCTGAAGTACCATATTTTAGTGTCATAAGAGCACTTATATATCTTGCTAATATGACTTGATATAATATTCAACATAAGTGTATTAGCACGTATATTTCCTTTCCAAACTAATTAGAGAGACATTGGAATGGAATTAAACATATACCTCCGTGGAATGATTGATATGTGGTTATTCATATGAATTCAAGTTGCAATTAGTTGGCTATGGAGATGCAGGATATTTGTTAGATCCACATTAATGTAGGTCTCAAATAAGTTATTTACATGTGAAAAACAATGCATTCAAGTGTCATGTGGATTATTTTATAAGGAAGAAACTCCCACAACTTTACACGAGGATAATGCAGCATGTATAGTTCAGCTAAAAAAAGGAATACATTAATATATTTCTTTAGAAGTTTTTTCCACGCATGATCTTCAAAACAAGGAGATTGATGTCCAACAAATTCATTCAACTGATAATCTTGTAGGCTTATTTACCAAGTCATTATCTACTTCTTCCTTTGAGAAACTAGTGCACAAGATCGGAATGCATCAATTTCGAGACCTTAAATGATGCTTTAAAGAGGGGAAAAAATATTGTACTCTTTTTTCCTTAATCAAATTTTTGTTCCACTAGGTATTCCTTGATAAGGTTTTTAATGTGGCAATTCCCATTATGAGGATATTATACTCTTTTTTTCTTGATTAAAATTTTTTCCCCAAAGGGTTTTTTTCTTAGTAAGGTTTTAACGAGGTATATCTCTAATGGACATCCAAGGGGAATGTTGTGAAATATTTGAATTTGAATGTGGATGTCATATCTTTATCTCTTTATCCTGATTTGGTTAAGATCTAATTAGATAGAATTTGATATTTGATTATATGTTATATCTCTTATCCTTTAACTATAAATAACCCTTTAAGTGCTATCTATATATATATAAAACATCCTTAGGTTTTAAAATTATTTTAATTTTTACTCCTCTCATCCATACGATATCCAAATATTATAGTGAATAATTACTTTATTCTTTGTCATTTTCATTCCCTTCATTTATTTACCTCCTAATAATTTTGTGCAGAGCAAGGTACCTTATCTTTATTTTGGTATACAGAGCAAGGTACTTTATCTAATTTAGTTATTTGATCGGAATGTTCAATATTATCAGAAAGTAGAACTAATTAATATTTCATTTATTTAGCTACAAATAAATTTTTAGATGGGGAAGGAAAGGTAAGCAAAATGAAAACACACTGATTTTAGTGGAACTCGGCACAGAAATCAAACATTCTCTCTCTTGAGCCTCTGAAAAATATGCTGAAGCGCAAATGAAAATTGGTCACAAAACTGACGTATACTTATCAAACTTAATTGACCAACCATTGGCCTAGCGGGCTGCCTACAACTATTAAGCTACAGTGCTACACCAATATTTATTACTTGTTACAACTCTCTTTCTTGCTCCCAGTTTCCCAGATGATTTTGGCTTCATGATATGACAATTATTTGTCTCTATATAGAAACCCGCCACTCTATTTTGGACAAACAAGGTTTGCATACGAGATAGTAACTACATTATTAGTAACTTCCAAAATTAAAGATAAGACAATGGTTTTCTCTAACCAATTATTACAATTCAAACCACACTTTTTTTCTTAAATCTTGAAGCTAAGGTTGATCCCATGTACATGCTTAGTCGAATATGTGTGGTTCGATTTCCGTTAATTAGTAGCCACCAGAGTATGATCATATCATATACAGCTAAAGACCAAATCCAAAACATGTTTTTCCTTCTAGTGGAAAACCAACACAAGCATGCACTTTGTTCGTTACGGGCTGGAAAGATCTTCCCTGCATTTTGCGGCAATGACCTGTGGAAGTTGACAAGAGGTTATCGCCATTAACTTCTGTTTGCACACATTCAAAACTTGTGGCTATGAAGGGTTGCAATTATGCCTTTGAAACTCCCTTAACCTGAAACCATCTTTTTTTGAAAAATAAAATAAAAAATAAAATCGCTTTCATCGCAAAGCTTCACGCAAGTGATGAACGATCCATGAAAAGGATGTAATGTGCATGTACTATGATAACGGACTAGAAAATGGTACAAAAAGAAAAAGATAAAGTGCGCAAAATATCATGTGTTATGTTGCAATTTTTTATTATTATTTTTTTGGTTTTGAAGCGTATTTTGATTAGTGCACAAACCTTTTGCAGATTATTCATTTGTTTTGAAGCTTTGTTAATTTCTTCTTCCTTACGCCCTAGTTGACTAGCAGCGTGTCATTCCACGCTCTTCATTATTGGTCTCCATGAGATAACCCGGAAACTAAAAGATGCCACCATTATCGTTGATTTTTCCGAAAACCAAATACTACTCAAGAAGTTCAAATGTCACTTAAACGGGATGGTGGAAATAAGATGGAACAAGATTATTCCTGTTACGTATTTTAATTTTCTAAAGACAAAAATAAATGTAAATATTATTCCAACTGAGAATTTCCTTGTGAGTTCCAACTAGATATATGATTATATGAATAAAAGAAATACCATATTAGAATGAAATAAATAAAGTGGTGAACTTCTAAATAGAAATGCAGTGAATTGAGATTTGGTATAGTGATAAGAGGTAATCTCAACTGGGAGAGTCGCTCATATTTGAGTGCTCTGTAGTATATGAATAGAATTGTCTCCAATAAAAAGATATTTGTGAAACCCCCAAAAAAAAAAAAAACTACTTACTAAATATTTTAGGTTAAGACATAACATTATGAATTTCCCTTTAATTTGTCCCTAATTTGAAATGATGTATGAGATACAATATAGAAAGAAATACAAATCTATGTAAACAATATAAATAACACTAATGATAAAGTTAAACAAAGTTAATAAATTTTCTTCCATATATATATATATATATTAAAAAAATAAGATTACTTTTCAAAAAATTAACTATGAAATTTTTATTTTTTTCAATTATTTTTTCTTTCGCTATAATTAATATGTTAATTGAGGCCCTATATTGGTGCAAAAATATTAATTTTAATAATATGATAAATTTTGAACATTTAAGATAAAATTTCAGTAACAACAAAGACTAGAAAATTAATTAGCCAACTTATAGTTTAATTTATGTGACAGATATCGAAGCAAGGTTAGATATGGAATCCTAATTCTATGAATACATATGGTACAATCCTCAATTTTTTTTGTGGAATGAGATTTCGTAAATTCTTAAAATGATATTCATGATAATATAATGTCATTCCATTTTTTTTTTTTTTTTACTAAAAGAGGAATCATTTGATTTTGGGATTAAATGTGGATTGTCTTTTTTTCATTCCTTCATGCCAAATAGTCTCTTTTCCAAAAAGGTTAAATTAATTTGTTAGTCCTTAAACTTTTGAGAAAATTTACATAGGTCTTTATAATTTGAAAGTTTGCAATTGAATCCCCGAATTTATAAAATGTTTGTAATTGGATCCCCAAGCACAAATGTTCAATAAAAAATTGTTAATAAAAACAAAATATTCTTAGATATTAACTCAATAGGTATATGGCACACATGATTACATATTAGAATATTTCGTTGTCATTGTCAAATTTATTCTGGATGTTTGTCTCTAGTGGTGACGCCCCCCAAAAAAAATGTGTACTCTTAGAATACTCACTTTAAAAGTCATAAATTTGATGTTATATAATTGATTGATAGTATAAAATTTTTTATCCTGATAATGAATTAAAATTAATCCTATTACATTCATAAAATGTTTGGCATATATTTATAAAGATTAATTTGATATATTATTAGTGTAAAAATTTTTATATTATTATCTAATCATATATTTCTATCCATGTGATTTTTGAGATTGTAAAGATAAAGGTTAATTACTTTTGTTGATGTTACAATACATAATTATATAATACAATGCATCAAAATTAAATTCATATTTGTATTTGTTATGTGAAATTTGTTTTTGTCACATTAACACTTTTAAATTTTGGTAAACTATGAAACTTTCAAATTTGGCGATACATTTAATGGAAAGTTACCTTGTGTGCTAGCTCTTATGTGATGGGCAATATGTTAAGAGTGAACCGCTATACATTAAACAGGACATTGCCTAAACTTCAGGGTTAACATTTCTTTTTGTTAAATTGTACACCCTATTTGATAGTTTTACTTTTACTTTTTTAATCAAACTTATGAACTATGGGTTGTAAATTAGAAATTAATTTTGAAATGTTATCATATAAAGTGTTTTGCATTATGATTATTATTATTATTATTATTATTATTATTTTGATAGGGTGTTTTGCATTATTATATCACACGTTATCTAACATGAAAAAATATAATTGTATAAAAAACTTCTATACCGATAATGTATTAAAACTAATTCTATAAATAAAGTTTATGAATTTACATACATGAAATTATATAGTACTTAAACTTGAGGGGTGTGAATATTTCAACCTAAAACAAAAGTATGCAGTAGAGTAGTTTTACATAGAGTAGGTATAAAACTCTAAAATGGACTAAACTGAAATTATAATTGAAAAATGAAGGAAAAAAGTATTAAGTTATATATTGAAAAATCTTCTCCGTATAAATTTCGTTCAAAAGATTTAATTTGATAACTATCTAAAATAATAAGTACCCAAAACTTGAAGACAAAGAATAAATGAATTAATAAAATTTAAAACTGCTATGGATGCACAATACTAGCAAGATGATGCTAATGTTTTTTTTCCTACACAGTAATAGACTGATAGCAATGAACTCGCACATTTTTAATGTTTCTAAACGGCCGAATAAAAGATAATGCTGAGTATCATTTAAAGTTTCATTGAATGACATGCACTCTATATATAGGAAGAGTAAAATTTACTCGCATCATAGCATTAATTATAAGTAGATTTTAATTACTACATATATAGGAAAAACTAGCAAGTAAAATTTTTGTAAAGTTAAATGTTAAACAAATGGTAAAAAAAAAAATAAGATACAAATAAAAAAGATTATATAACTTCTTTTATGTAAAAAAAAATGCAACAAAAAGAAATTAAATTACTTTGGTGAATATAAAATATTATATTATTTTATATTAGCTAAAAAACGTATAATTTCTTATGTAAAAATATATATATATATATACAAGTAACATTTTTGTAAAGTTAAATGTAAACCAAAAGGTGAAAAAAAAAGGTAGATATATTATTTCAAAAACTTAGTAATGACAAGTGAAAAAAATTATATAAGTTCTTTTATGTTAAAAAATTAATACAACAAAAAAAATAAATTAATTTTGTGAAATATTGTATCATTTTATATTAACTATAAAATGTGTAATTTTTTATGTAAATAAAATGTATAAAAATTTTCAATAAGGTTCATTATTTAGTTAATCATCAAAATTTGAATATATTGAAATAAAACAATATATATATGACATATGTGTGTATATAATTTTTAAGTGGGTTTTGTGTAAATATTAAGAGAATAATTTTAAGATTAAAAATTGAGTTAAAAAATTATTAATCAAGGTAAAAAGACTATATATTCTTTTATGTCACAAAGCTCGAATACAACATGATAACAAAAATAAATTACTTTCCATAATAGAAAATATTGTATTATTATATTAACTATTAGATGTATGCCGTTTTTTTATTTATGCCATTACATTATAAATATTGTCATTTTATTTTGTTAGAAATTTGTCAACAAAAATTCAAAGTGACACATTTTGTTTTGAGAAAGAAACATTCTTGATAAAGTATATTACGCAAATATAATAATTAGAAGGCAATGTCAATCATTGAACTATAATGAAAAAAAATTAAAATATATTGTCTTGAAAACTTAGTAATAAAAAGTGAAAAAATTATATAGGTTGTTTAATTTTATGTAAAAAAAACCTGCAATAAACAAAAAAAATTATATTACTTTTGAGAACATAAAATATTGTATTATTTTATATTAACTATTAAATGTGCAATTTTTTATGTAAATAAAATGTATATAATTATTCATTAAAATACATTATATAGTTAATCACAAGTTTTTTAATATATTTGAGATAAAATAATTTGTATATGACCTATGTGTATATATAATTTTAAGTAGGCTTTCTTAAATATTAAGAGAATAGTTATCAAAATTTAAAATTGAGTCAAAAAATTATTAATCAAAGCTGAAAAATTATATATGTTTTTTATGTCACAAAGAAACTAATACAACATGATAACAAAATTTAATTATTTTTAAGAATAGAAAATATTGCACTATTATATATTAAGTATTAGTTAACTATTTTTTTATATATACCATTATATTTGAAATTTTGTCATTTTATTTTATCAGAGATTTGTCAATAAAAAACTCAAAGTGGCATTTTGCTTTTAGAACATAACAATTCCTAATAAAGGTATATTATACGATAATAATAAACTGAAGCCAAGGTCAATCATTGAACTATTTTAGACTATATTTGGCAAAATCTGTATTTTATTACGTATAATTATATATTGCATTGGCAAAAATGACTTTAGCAAAACGATTATGCATTATTATAATTGATAAGGATAAGAAATATATAAATTATATTAAAAATATTGCCTATAATAAAATATTTTATGAATTCAATTTACTTTTAATTTATTTATTGTGTAGAATAGTTAAAATAAATCTTAATATTATACAATATTTAATTTTTAATTGCTATCATAATTATTTCAAAATTATTCTAATTAAAAATAATTATAAAAAATATAATCAAATCCATGCAATGCACGGGTATAATATCTAGTTAAATACTAAATCAAGCTAGCATACCCATCATTAATATAATTCACATATGTACTAATTGAAATTGGTCGCGAAAGAAGTTACTCACCCATAATATCGTGAACCACAAACTGAATTCCAACTACAAAAGGTGCTTGATCGTGCCTCGATCATAATCAACTCTAACAAAACTGTACTTGTAATGCATATGTGAACCAGTATCATGTGCCGTACGTGTGGGCTTCAAAATCACCGCCAATCAACTGCGCAAAACTTATTTACAATAACTACAAAATGGCTGAATCAGCAATGTGAAAATTGTGAATGCACATAATACTGATCTTCAATTAGACAGAAAAAAGTACAGGAATTTTTAGATGCTTTTGGAATATTAGTTTTCTCTTTGATTTATTAATAATTTGTTATTTGCTTTCTGAAAAAGATAGTGAATAGTTAAGTAAACAACAATAACCCACAAACTATAAATAAATCAAAGCAAGAAAATTTTCTTGCTCTAAAAGTATTTAAGATTTTTTTTTACATAAATAAATCTTACAAAATTTTTAAAAACTCTAATGCAAGTTATTAGATAATATTTTTTTAAAGGGATTATATGAGTCTACCTACCTTGAGCTTTATGAGGAATTTGTATCATCACCGAAGTTATAATGTCCAAATGTCCATTTTATTTATAAAGATATCAAATTGGTTATATCAATACTTGTATCAGCTTGATCATTTATATTAGTTTTTATAATAAAAAAATGATATATTTTATTATAGACTAATATACTATTTTCAATAAATTAAAATATAATGGATGTTATATAAAAATTAATTTTAGTATATTGTTGGTATGGTTTTTATATAATTATTTAATTAGATATTATTAATTCCATCGTTAAAAATATTTAAATTTTATAGTAATTACTTAAAACTCATATAGATAATTATATATGATTGATTGATGGTATAAAATTTTTACATAAATAATGTATTGAAATTAAATTCTATTATACGTTTCTTTTAAGACCAAAATAAATATGCTAATTATAATACACAATTTTAAGAAAATTTAAAAGTAAGAGCAAAATTAAAACAATTCTATTATTTGCTTCGTTAATCGAATGAAGGGTCCTATCCTTTTCTTTTTCTGTTTCTGTTTTAAGGTCGTACCTCTCACATGATAAGTCCATGGACTCCCCAGGTTCATTGTAATGACACTCGAGGAGCGCCTGTCCAACAGTAACCAGATGTAACGTGACATTTTTATTTTTATTTTTTTTGGGACTTGATGTAATGGGGACATAGCCTCATGACACATTTCAGATACCTCAATGGTGCAATCAAAGTTTGGTCCCACCTATTCCTATGGGCCTTCTTCGGCTCTTCTACGCCCACGTGGGTTCAGCACAGGGTCCAGCCCTTGACTCCGAATTCGACTTCGGGACCCACCAGCCGAAGGTTGCTTGCAATCGTGGAGCAACATTTTTCTAACATAAAAAAAAGAGATTCTATCGGTGCATGAGATTGACAAATCATAACTTGATATTTCTTTCAATTTTATTAAGAAAAAAAAAATTTAGATGAAATTTTTTATATTCATTCTATATAAATATTAAATTAAAAAATAATAAATATATATTTTTATTAAAAATATATATATTTTTAACTTTTAAATTATTCATTACAAAAAAATTCACATGTGATCATTTAAGTGAAAAATTAACTGAAATGGATATAAGAAATTTGATATAAATTTTATTTTAATAAAAATACTAAATACACATCTAATCTAGAGATATGAATTTCATATTTATGTATTAAAATTATATTATACTTGTAGAAAACGAGATAAAACATAAATGACATTACGATTAAATGATGAAAGTTATCAAAATATAAAACAATTATAAATATTGCTGTATGTATATATGTAGTATTCTTGCTCTGAAAATATACCATGGGAGTTATTATGTTATTATACTCATAAAAGTATTTTACTTTAAGGGCAATTGTTAATTTGTTGTGGAATTTATTATGTACGTTAAGACTTACTTTGTAATTAATATATCGTAAATAACTAATAATTCATTTTAGATGTTAATACCTTAGAAAAGAAAAATTAAATATCAGAGTAGTCCCCATAATAGTGGGTAAGGGATGGAAAGTCTTCGCACCGTTGTGGTTGTGGAGTCCAGTTATACATTCCCCTCTTTTTGTAGTCACAAGTTGCATTTAAGTACGTGTCTCATACGTATCCATCCTATTCCTGACTTTATCTGAAAAGGGGATGGAAAATCGTCTAACTTAAATTAATTAACCACATAAAAATATTATTATTTTTTCTGTATATAAACGAATTTGAAATAAGTTTTCATATATTTTTCATTTTTACTAATTTTTAAATTTAATAATTATATTTCACTAAAAAAAAGTAAATAAAAAGATTCATCTGTATTCTAATACTATGTAATTTAATTAATGATGTGTAGTTCAAAAACTTTAACTCAAGTAGTACCAAACCATCACTTCGGAAATAATTTGATTCTGTATGAAATTTGAATCTGAACATTACACCTACACTTTAGCTTATCAGCTTTATTATAATTAAAAAATTGCGAAAATATATCAATATGGGATTGGTCCAAGTAACTAGATGTTTTGACTCCTCAATCAAATACTTTATATTTGAGTTCTAAAAATAGAAAAAATTTTTATTAAAAGACTTAAAATCTCTTTTGAGACCTCTACGAATTGAGCTGGATTAGTCAAATTCCTAGTAAATAGGGCCTGGTGAACTGGTGGGTTTTACCTAAAAAATTTGTAAAAATATATATTTATGAATTTCCTAAAAACAATATTATTTTACTCGTAAAAAATATTATTCCTATCTATAAAGTTGAATTATTCTTCGGAAATATTTCCTTTTGTTTTGCTAGTAATTGTAAAACTAATAGTTTCTATATAAATGTATATAAAATCGCAAAGGATTTTTTATAATTGTTTAAAAAAGTTATAACAAAATGTGAAAGAAAACTAATGTCTGGTTGGTATAAGGACTTTTTTTTAAAATTTTTTAGTAGGCAAAAGCCACATTACAAATATTTGGATCAAATTGGTTGTACATGTTACCATTTTTTGAAAAGTATTTTTAGTACTTTTTGAAAATTTGAAATATCAAGCTTCTAAATAAAATTTTATGCATAACTTTCGAAGAATAAGTACTATAAACTTAAAATAAATACTTTTGTTATTACGCATCCATAATATAACAACTTACTCATAAGTTATTTTTGATACAAGACCTTCTGTCATAAGCTTATTTCACATAAGTACTTAGTTAAGCTATTAATCCAAACTGGATCTAAGTGATTTATTATGTTTCTTAATTAGAATTTTAGAACCCTAATTAATGGCACTAAATACTGATCATTTAAAAAAAAAATACCTCCATTTTTTTTATCGATCACTTTAAAAAAATGTTTTATAATGTCCACCTTTTTCACATATTAATAAAATATTTATAGTTGATTTCACAATTTTATCCTTCAGAATACTCTAAGCACACCATTAATAGAAAAAAGGGTTTTGTTAAATGTTTAGAGTATTGGTTAAGAAACCAATAAAAATTTTGATTGTAATAGTAAATTTTAAGTTTTCAATCATTGCATTGGAAACTTTAAAAATTGTTTACTTTGGATTTTTAACCAGTGCCCTTGTGGCAATGATTGAAAAAACCCATAGAAGTGTAGAAATTTGATAAGGAATATCTCAACAAAAATATTTTGTAATTAAGCATTGATTTTGAGTTTTTTAATTCTTGTGATATGATTAAATTAAGAGTAAGTATCATTTTTAGTCCTCATATTTTGAAGTTGATATCAGTTCGATTTTGAAAAAGATTTTAATATCAATTTAATTCTAACACTTACAGTGTGACATCTATTCATTTTTCTATCAAATAATCAACAACTTTAGTTGCTTCCTAAATTTATTTCTACCAATTTTGGTGTTGAGGGAACTAGTGATCGGGTTTATTTGCATTGATACTTAAAGATTTAGGTAACAATATTTTAGTTTCTAATTTGTTTGTTTTATAATATTTTTTATGATAAGGTGGAAATTGTGTTCTCTTATCAGATAAGGAAGATTAGATAGGTAATATAACAGTATACAACAATGCAACTAGGATAAATCATAACATAAGTTATTGATAATTTGATAAAAAAATGAAATTGATGTCAAAATTCAAAATGTTAAGATCAATTAATATTTTTTTAGAATTAAATTGATATTAATTTTAAAATATTTAGATTAAAAATAATATTTAATCTCAAAATAATAAATAAAATCAAATGGAGGAAGTATACGAAAAAATCAAATAAATAAGTCAATTAATGTTAATCAATGCACTAATGCATAAAAATATATGGGATTTTGGGGTAAATTGTGGATATATGAGAATTTAAGAAAAATCGCCATTGACGATTTTTCAGAACGCAACATCTTTTTGAAAAAGAAAAAATTGCCTATGATGATTTTTGAAAAACCAAAAAATAAGTCATATATCTCTGTACAATATACCAGAAAATGGCAATTTTTCATTCCCATCTCCATGTATTTTGACTCATAAACTCATATTCTTATATATATCACACTTATCTACTACATTAAAAATGAAAAACATTCAATAGTTAGAAATTCAAAAATCGCAAATTTTTTTTATATATGGGTAAGATATTTAGGCTTCCAAAATATTAAATGCATTAAAAAGTTTAAAAACTTGCCTCTTTAAAAAGCCCATTACTTATTTATTCTGCCTATATATCTACAGATATGTCGTACGTGGAGGCCCTTTCAAGGGTTGCGGCTACAGTCGAGGAACTCAAATTAAGGTATTTTACTATTTCGGCTCCTTTTTCTCGTTTTCACTTTTAAAATTTCATGGACTTATTTGAAAGATAACACATGGCAGCTTCTAAACACCTCAATCCTTGGGACCACTTGAATGGGTTCCCCAATAGGCACGCGGCCTACAAAGATTCCCCGCCGCCATTACCATCTTTCTCTTCTCCCTCTATACTATTCCCTCACGTTTTGCTACTTCACTCGGCACGTGCATTGCTTGAAGTTACCAAATTGCCCACGATGGCATTGCATGTGGATTAGACTGAAAGTTGGTAATTTTTTGGATCTGAGTGAACCTTTGTCCGTACGAAATGCAACAAGGCGTGAGAGAAATTATTTCGGGTAGGGTCCTTGGAATCGTACTTAGGTGGCAGATTAAGCTTTTTGATCATTAACGATGATGCTGATAATGGAGGCTTGTTGTGTTTGAACTTTTGAAAGTTTTGTCCCGAATGGCCAACTTGAACATTGGAGCTAGCCCACCAATAATACATAGCCACGACTACAATATTACCATTGCCTTTTTTTTCCACCTCTTTTGTAACGATCTAGAAACACTTGCGGGGTTTTGGTTCAGGTCCCGTGGACAAGGTTTTCAAAGTGGGATTACTAATAAAATAACAGTTGTAATAATAGGGACTTGGCAAATGAGAAAAGTGGTAGGATGTTTGTGTGGAATCAATTATGAACACGTCTACAAATTATTATTTAATGTGTACGATATCATGCATCTATAATGCACTCTCACTACTAGTCACTAGTTATGGAATTAAGATGAGAACCAAAATAAATAAATAAAAACAACATAGTTTAATAATTTCAAAGAATGAAATCTTATATAAAAGAAAGCTCAAGTTACAACTATTTCCACCCACCCCTCTGAAATAAAGAAAATTAAAGAACCAAAAACTACAAACTGAAAAATAATAATTCACATTTTCCTTCGTTTTCGACTTACCGTGGTTTATAGTCTATGTTCATGGTAGATCCTATGTGTATCCTACATATAAATTTATTCTATATTTGCTTATCTTTCTACTTTTATCCGTAAATTTCTCAAGAGCCCCTCACTCTTCTCCCATTGATCAACTATTTTTTCACATGTTGTCACTTAGATGTTGTAAGAGCAACATGTTTTCATCATTCCAGAAATTGTTGAATGTGCTCTGATTAATCCAAGGGGTGTTTGGTAATTCCATTGCTTGGAAGTCCAGCTCCTGAGGGAACAACATGGGTGGGCTAGTGATGCAATCTATGAAGCTGACTTGGTTGCCCTGCTGGTAATAATCTGGATTAGGGTTATTGTCGTTGTTACCAACAGGTACACTGTAATAATCCTGTGTCCCAAACGAGTCAGATGATGCGGCTGTTCCTGTGCTGCTATTCTCTGGAGTAGCATAACTTTGTGTCACATGTGAATTACTGGCAAAGTTGTTGCTCATAATTGCTGGGGTATTTAACATCATGTTCCCACTATGAACCTCAAAATTGTTGTTGTTAAGGTTGTTGTCGTATTTATACGTGGTAGAATTGTTGTTGGTGGTGGTGATGGTTGTGGTGGCAGATAAGGTTGGAGAACCGGGGGTGGTGGTGGCAGTGCCGGCAGCGGTGGCTGCTGCAGCGGCTTGAATGCGCTCCACCAGCCTTGGCATCCAAAGGTAGCGCATGGTGTCCTTGAATTGCTTGCTATTCACGTCACATTTGAGTTGTTTGGCATGCTTTTGGACACGGGTCCTCCAATAGTTCTTGATCTCATTGTCAGTTCTCCCAGGCAAATACTGAGCAATTTTGGACCATCTGATCCAATTAATAAACCAAATTAGCAACAAAATAAAAATAAAATAAAATAAAATCTGAAAGTTGAAATCATGAATAGCTTAATAAAATGAAAAAGTATATATGTTGGGATACATGCAAATTTTTGGCTGAAGAATAATGCAACAAAGTCAGAATTATTTGTGAGAATAGTTGGCAGGATTTGTCAAAAATCAAGAAAAATGGTTGAATAAGTTGAAAGAATAAAAATTATTTATCCATTAAATGGTTAAAAACATCAAATTATTCTGATAAAAATTCTGAGAAAAAAATTCTAGCTATTTGATATTCTCTTTGAATTAATTACCTGTTTCCCCATCGAGCATGGAGCTCGAGAATAAGAAGCTGTTCTTCCAGTGTGATGTTACCACGTCGAACATCGGGGCGCAGATAATTCAACCATCTTAATCTGCAGCTCTTGCCGGTTCGTTTGAGTCCTATAACAAAAGAAAAAATTGCTTAAATTGGTAAAGTTCTTGAGCAAGCAAAACACTACTTAATGAAGAATAAAAAGAATGAGCATTTTTATCCATTGTGGTACTTTATTTTAAACATACATGATTCTGGGTTGTGGTACATATCAATCCATTTTCTTTTTATTCCTTTTTCATAAATGAGGGTGCCGCCAAGCAATTATCAGCAACCTATAATTATTATATATTTCACTTCATGCCCCACCGCACAATAATATATGACTATGCCACACAAAAGTCCTAGAACATATAATTCCCTATGCGTGATGCTCTTCTTATATTTATATATATATATATATATATATATATATATAGATATATATATATATATATATATATAGATATATATAAGAAAACCGCAAACTTTGGCTTTTCTACCCCAAAATGGATTGATGATGAAACTAGACGAGAAGTGGAGGGGGCTTTCACACCACAAATAATGTAGAGATACACAGAACTAAGCAAGGAAGCCAGTGTTTGAGGACAATAGTTGAGGCATATTTTGTGGTCAACAATTGCAATCATGAAATAGCTTGTACTATTACTCTTCCACATCAAAACTAACAAAACCATAAGAGATTTTAAAAAAGGTCAAAAAAAGAAGCTAATTACCGGCAGAGCGAGCAAGGGAGTTCCAGCGACCTTCACCATGATTGGAAATGTAATTGATGAGGGCAAGGTCCTCATCAACGGTCCAAGGGCCTCTTCGGAGGTCCATGTCTTCCTCGCTTTGGATGATGGTGGTGCGTGAGTTGCTTACCCTTCCTTTCACATCCATGAGTTATACCCACTTGGGATATATTTTGATTGATTGATTCGAAACCTCAAAGCTGAAGGGATAGCTTTTGGTTTGAGAGTTGTAGCTTTGCTTTTGAGTTGCAGGGCAAAGAGATTGAGAGATGAATAGAGAGAAAGAGAGAAGGGGAGAGCGGACAAAGAGTTTTGGCTTATTACGAAGAATGGTTGGGGGGCCTTTTATAGATATTTAAGGATGGGGTCTTGAAAATGAGAGAGAAAAAAAATAAAAAAATGGAGAAAACGATTGGAGTTGGGACTTGGGAAGGGATGGTGAGAGTGAGAGAGACAGGGAGAGAAGCTAAGGTTGAGTAGTAAAAGATAATGATTTAATTATCGAACACTTAAACGAGAATTTGGAGGAAAAAAAATGAGAATATGAAGGATAATCATAATTATTATTTAAAAAAAAAGATATTTTATTTTTCTAAATTATAAGTCATATGTATTTAATTTTTATATTTTAAAAAAATATAAATCAATCTCATAAATTTTACTAAATGTGTAAATTGATTCTTTTATTAATTTTTTCATTAATTATTAATAAAAATATAATAAATTCAAGAAAGATTAGGATATTAAATTATACATTTAAAAAAATTTAAAAGTTAATTTATATATGACTCAAAATTTAAAAAATATAGTATGTTTATTTTAATTAAAATGTATATTCAACAAAATTTAGGGATTAATTTATATTTTTTAAAATATAAATTCCAAAATATATATAACCTATGGTTCGGAAATGTAAATTGCAAATTTTCTTTATTATTATTATTATTATTGTAACGCTACTTAACCAAAATTTATTGCGAGAAATTTTGAAAGAAAATAAGAGTGATTATTAAATGTAATAAAATGATATGGCTCATTTATTTATCTAAAGGTCATATATATGTCATATTTTTTTTACAAATAAGTTTGGATAAAAATTCTGACTTTAAAGTATTTTATTATTATTATTATTATTATTATTATGGTTCGTGTGTGAGGAGAGGCTACGAAGTTTGACAGATTGACTTTCCCGGCACTGACGTGTGCGCGCGCGTGCCCGGTGAGGTGACTCTATCAGTTGTTGTTTACTCTGGCAAGTCACAATTATCAAACAAATTAAAATTGATTTTGATAAACAAATTAAAATTGATGTCCGAAAAGAAAGAGAAAAATAATAAATAATCTTTTTTTACGAGAATAATAAATAATCTGTTATAATTATAGTAACGTTTGTTTGACAAATACATTTATCATTTTTGTATTTATATAATTTTTGTTAGATCAAAAAATAAAAAATTTTCTAACCAATTACTTCTTTCATTTCAAAACATCGGTCATTTTAGAGAAACAAGAAACTATTTCATTTTATCTAGATTTACCACTTTATAAAATTAAGAATGTATAATTATTTTTTTAAGTCCATCATATTCTTTTGGAATTTCAACTAAGTAAAATGAGAGAAAATATAATGAGAGAACAATTTATTCAAATAAAATTATAATTTTCTAATTAATAACATTTATTGGCTTTTTAATTTTTTTTTAATGAAACCTTTAACAATTGATATTTAAAACAGGTATTAATTACATGTTTATGATTATCATGGAAAATTTCGCACTCTCATTTTTTAAAAACTATTATTACAATTTTCATTTATCCACTTATTTAAGTACTTTGGAGGGAAAAGGCTCTTTTGTAACTTGAAAATGTTTCACTTCTTATTTATAAACTTTGTTGGCTAATTATTTTTTGCGTAGAGTAAAAGGAGTGACAAATAAACTTATATAAAATCCAATTCGTATAAAATATAAATCATGAGCTTTAAAAACAAAAAAGTTTGGGCCGGGATTGTTTGTTGTTATGCTTTATAAAACCTTTTCCTAGTTAAAAATTGGAGTATTTTTGTAATATTTTGAATTTTTTTACACAAAGTATGGCGTTACATACAAATTTAAAAAGAAACAATTGAAAACAAAATAAATTTAAAAAAGAAGTAGAAAAAAAAAGAAAAAGGATTAAATGTAATTTTTTTAAGCTGATAATCAATAAAATTATTTTTAATATACTGTTAATATAAAAATATTTGACTGTTAAATCTATTATTTTAAAAACCTCAAATATTATATAATATAATTTGATGACAATGATAATATATTAAAATTAATCTGTAATTAAATTATTTTTGCAGGATTTATTTTAGTGAGTTTTCGTTTATTGGATTATTTAAGTGATCAGTTTTTTTATTTTTATACTTCGAGGGAATCTCGCAGTTGTTGAGAGATCTTCCAAAAGTGGGCGAAATTTTCTTTTCCAGATATTCCTGAATGACCTCGTCCTCTTGTTTTCCCTAGGCTTCTAAAATGCTTATTCCTTTCCTTTTTACAATTAAATAAAAAAGAACTATATATTAATTAACATTTTCCTGCTTTTAATTTAAGGATTTATTATGAAATTAATGGTGAGCCCGATTGTATATGTGGAAAATAATTCTCTTATATGTATGCTGTAAAAGATGTATATAAATAATTTATTAGAGAAAACTAAATAAAAAAATCAGTTATTATCTAGTAATTGATAAAAATATAAAAATTTAAGTATTATATTGATCATTTTTCTTTTTTCAATAGAAGGGACAAGCAAAGCAAAACAAAACAAAACAAAAGCTTGTAGCCACCTCTACAGAAGAAGGTACTAAATAAATCGACAATAAAAAGAGAAAGAAAATTAAGGAGGAGGATGCGGAAAGAGCATTTAATTATCTATAGACATGCTAAGTGTGAAAGAATATTTCTGCTAATAAATTATGTATGCGCTAGTGAATGTTGCCTAGCAGGTCCGGCACTTATCATTTGTAATGAAAATTACTAGAAAAGAAGATTAACATCTGTATCATGATGAAATGGCCAAGTTTAATTTTCTTCTACATGTATGTGCCGCCAACTAGGACGGCCGCAATAAGTTTCCCATTTAATCTTCTGAATTTTGATGAGGTCTTAAGGGACCATATCCAGTAAATCCCATTTTCTTGCAAGCAATTATGTGTGTATTTTTTTTTCGTATTTAGAATTTAGAATTAATTAGCTTATGACTTCTTCCTACACGTCATAATCAATTCATTAAAGTTCAAACAAAATAACATTTATTTTGTTAGCAGAAATTAAAGTGTAAATTTCTAATAGTCCGAATTTTTCTTACACGTAATAGAGTTTTTAATTTGCTCAACTTTAAGTCCAAGGAAAAAAAACTGCACAAGAGTAATTATATTAATAATATTTTATGGTTTTTATTTAGAAATTCTTAAATATTACCCGAAAAAGAAATTATTATTGTTCTTTAGTATTTAGAATTTATCTCAAGTATGTCATTAAAAGTATAAATAAAGTAACGAACAATAACAATTTTTTTTTTAATTTCCTACAATATTTTCTCATTTGACAGGTGAGAGACTAATCTACCAAGATATAATCAAACGCTTAAATGGAAACCCTGCCAACATTGTTTTTTCTATACACATGAATTTTAAAATTGAGTACAGACTCACATGCTCGAGAGACATAGATTTTTTCTATTTAGTTGAATACCTTGTTAGTAGTAAGGAACAATAAAAGTGTACAAGAAATATTTTTTGAACATACTATATATAAACATAGTATATGACATAATATATTTATATGAGTATAGGTGAATATTGATATTCATGTATATTGAGAAAAAATAATATATTGTATATTTATGTAAAAAGGTATTGTATTTGAGTGTCCCACCCTCATGTACAAACAATATAACTTATAGTATATAAAGCTAAGGTGGGGTTATATTCTTTTTCCTATGAGAACATAAAAAACAATTCTCTCTCTATCTCTCTCTCTCTCTCTTCTCCTCTCCCTCTCTTTTATTTTATTTTATTTTCAAATGAAAGATAAATTGATTGAAACACATTCTAGCTGATTTATGAAGGGGAAAAAAGAACGTGGGCACCAAAATTCCATCCATTTGCTAATAAGGAATGTCGACCGGAGTTTATACATACTGAATTGGATGGTTAATTATTTCTTAATTGCTTTAATTATTAAAAACGCTTCTGATTTCTATTAACTAGTGTCACCGGGGCCCAATTCAGCTATGCCTCAAACCCAGAACTCACATCAAGCCGAAGAACTCAAGTGAAGCCCAAACTCGCGTCAAGCTCAATCTCAGTTTCCTCATCTTTTGTCTGGAACTTGCGTCAAGTTGAGAATCTTGCGTCAAGTCTGGAACTCACGTCAAGCCTAGCCTCAGCTTCCTCATCTTTTATCACCTGACGAAACTGGCAACTATAGATTAGTTTTTTTTTTTTTTTTGGTTACAATTAGTTACTCTTTCTGCTAATAAGTTATTCAGTTAATTAGAACTAGTTGTACATTTTTTGTGTTTAGCAAGTTTGGCAACTCGTATATAAGCTTAGATACTTATTGTAATCATCATTCTGAAATTTTATTTTTCAGTTCTTCATATAAAAAACTTGAGTTCTCTCTTCTAGTTCTCTCGCTCTCTCCCCCTTTGGAGTTCTACCACTGTTATGGTATCAGAGCTCTTCGGAGCTCTGCTATGCACTCTGTGTTCTTGCCATGGCAAATCGTGATGCGTTAGGAGCTATAGCATTAGAGAATCGCGAGCAAGCTCCAATTGCAGCGATGAATCGGAACTTTTAGAATCAGAATCTAGTTCAGAATATGCCACAAGTTCAAGCACTGAATCAGCAAGTTCATGCATTAAATCAAAATCCAACATTGGATCCAATGAGTCCCTACTACTTACATCCAGGTGAGAGCCCTGGAATTCCATTGATTTCGTTATAGTTAACCGCTCAAACTATCATGCATGGGCTCAAGCTATGAAATTAGCATTGAAATCCAAAACTAAGCTACTAAAGTTTATTGATGGTACTCTCGCTAAGCCAGATGAGAACAATCTTCTTTTCATTGTGTGGGATCACTAAAATACATATGTGCTTTCTTGGATTACCTTGTCTTTGAGCAGTGAGATCCTACACAGTGTGTTGTGGATTGAGGTAGCATGTGAGTTGTGGAACGATCTGAAGAAGAGATATTATTAAGAAGATTTGTTTCGAATTGCTGTATTGCGGGCAGAGTTATGCGCAATTAAGCAAGGAGATTGCCAATAACATCATACTTCACGAAGCTGAAGTCTATATGGGAAGAGCTTGTCAGTTTTAGACCTATACCGAGTTGTCCCTATAGATTGAGGTGCAATTGCGGTTTAGGAGTGATCAGAGAATAGAAAAAGGAAGATTATGTTGTACAGTTCTTGCGTGGGTTGAACAAGCAACATGTGAATGTTCGGTCTTAGATCACGCTCATGAGACCACTACCAGATATTGATACTATTCTCATTCAGCAAGAATGATAGATGACTAGTGAAGTGCATGATTCAATTACATTGCTTAATACCACAAATCAGTCTCAATTTCATGAGTTTGGCACTCGAGGTAGAGGTATAAGAAGAGTAGGTTTTCAAGGACAAGCCTGCAAGAGCAGTGGAAGAGGTTCTAATGGAAGAGGTCCAAGCACCAAAGTGTGCACTTTTTGCAACAAGATTAGACATACAGTTGACGTATGTTATAGGACGCATGGTTTTCCTCCACGTATAAGGAATAATTGGAGCACTGTGAATAATTTCACCTCTGAAGAACATGATGAGAGGCGTAATGAAGATTGCCTATCTACCCAAGAAAAAATTCAGGAACATTTAGGAATTATGTTGACCAAGGAGTAGTAATTGAAGTTAATAGCTCTACTATAGAAGTCCAAGTCATAGTCTCGTCCAGCACACACTGCCAACGAAATTACCACCATAAATCATACCAATTCAGGTCCAAACAACCCCAACCATACCTCAAGTATATCCAACTAGGACCTTACATCTATAACACGAAGTAACCATTGGATTTTGGACTCTAGTACTACAGATCATATCTCTGTATTTCTGTCCAAATACAATGATACAAGAAAATACTCCCTATTTCTGACTAATTACCCGATGGCAGTAAGGTAGTCACTAATATTTTTCGTATTATTATTTTTTTTATACTTTCTATCTTACCAATGTTTTGTATGTGCCACAGTTTTCATTCAACTTGATCTCCATTTCCAAACTCACGTTGACTCTTAATTGCCAACTTACCTTTTCTTATGATAAATGTGTGGTACAAGAGAAGGATACATTGAAGATGATTGCTATTGCTGACCTCTATGATGGCCTCTATGCAATGAAGCTTCATGATCCCCAGAGAATTCCTAATGCAAGTTAGAATTTGTGAGTTGTTTGTTTCCAAACTTGCTCCTTGAACCAATAAGTTAATGTCTTTGATCTATGGCATTTATGTTTAGGACATATTCCTTTGAATAAGTTGCATGTTACACACAAGACTTTGCCTTTTGTTTCATGTAATGATATGAATACTCATTGTTAAACATGTCATTTAGCTAAAATGAAACGATTGCCTTTTCTAATAACTTTCATACCTCTGATGATTGTTTTGATTTAATATATGTTGATATTTGGGGACTCTTTGGTGTCCCATCAGTGTTTGACCACAAGTATTTTCTTATAATCATAGATGATAAGTCTCGATTCACTTGGGCATTTTTCAGGAAATTAAAATCAGAAACTAGGTTCCTTTTGCAGCCCTTTATCAAAATGGTTTCAGTATAGCATAATAAACAAGTTAAATTAGTCAAATCCAACAATGGTAAGGAGTTTATAATGCACGATTTCTTTGCAAATGTAGGCATTTTACTTTAGACTTCATGTGTTGAAACTCCCTAATAGAATAAGGTCATAGAAAGAAAGCATCAAAGCATACTTGCCATTGCTCGTTCCTTAGTTCTCAAATCTAGTTTACCTTTACGTTTTTGGAATTATGCAATTAGCTATTCAGTTTTTCTTTTAAATCTGGTGCCTAGCACTAAACTTTCAAACCATAGTCCTTATGAAGTTTTACATAATAAATTGCCCATTTTAGATCATGTAAAGGTCTTTGGATCCCTATGTTACGCATCAACAAAAAGTTTAACCCCGAGCCAAAAAGTGCATTTTTTTGGGTTGTCAAAAGGAAACAAAAGATTACATCTTATTTGATCTTGATAATAGAGAAATATTTCTTTCTAAACATGTCATATTTTATGAGACACTTTTCCTTTTTCTTAACTCATCCACCTCACCCTTTGACAAACCTCAGTTTACACACACCAACCTTTTACACCCACCTCGTAGGACTGGTTCTGCTCTTCCTCAGCCTAAGCCATTTCTTCTCCACCACTAACCTTGCCTCTGCCTAGTCCTATATCACTCACAACTAACCAACCTAAACCTCCACCAGCCATTGATCCCCTTTCTTCTACACCTGTAGCTTCTGATTTCAGTTGCATCAGGCATTCCTCTAGGGTTAAGAATGCTCCATCGTATCTCAAAGAGTATCATTGCAGTTTGGCCTCCCGGGTTCAGCCACTAACACCCCCGGGTATTCACTATCCTTTATCACATGTTTTGGATTATTCTAAACTAAGACCACATTTTAGAGCCTTCTTTTTAGTTGTTTCTTCACACCCTGAGCCTTCTACATATTAAGAGGCTGTGACATATGATTGTTGAAAAATTGCCATTCAAATTGAGTTGGCTACTTTGGAAAAATTCAAAACTTAGGTACTTACTAATTTGCCTCCTGGGAAGAGTGCAATTGGATGCAAGTGGGTTTTCAAGGTTAAATACAAACCCAATGGCTCAATTGAACGACACAAGGCACGATTGGTTGGGAAAGGGTATACTCAAATAGAGGGTTTGGACAATTTGGAAACCTTCAATCCAGTAGCTCAAATGACTACTATACAAGTGGTGTTGGCCCTAGCAGCAGCAAACGGATGGCATCTAAAGCAGTTTGATGTCAATACGAACTTCTTGCATGGTGACTTACATGAGGAAGTATACATGACTCCTCCTCGGACTATTGTTTCAACCACACCAAGGCAAGTTTACAAGCTGCAGAAATCTCTATATGGCTTGAAGCAGGCCAGTAGGCAGTGAAATGACATTCGCAAGATCAATAAGATCAAATGACTACTTCATGACAAATTCACCATCAAGGACTTTGGCAATCTCAGGTACTTCTTGGGGGATGGAAGTGGCTCATTCAAGCAAAGACATTGTCTTGTTTTAATGCAATAATGCCTTAGAACTTGTCCAGGATGCTGGTCTACTTGCTGCTAAAGCAGCTTCTACCCCTTGTAATGCTACTCTCAAGCTTAGACAGTAGGGTTCCACTCAATACTCTGAACACTTAAGTTACAGGAGGTTGGTTGGTAGGCTACTCTACCTCATCAGCACCAAACTTGATCTTTGCTTTGTGGTCAACCAATTGAGTCAGTATTTGGTTCACCCTGTGATCGAATACCATCAAGTTACGCTTAGGGTCATCTAGCACATCAAGTCATCTCTTGATCAAGGCTTGTTTTTCCCTGTCAAATATGATAAGGTTATGAGGTTTGCAGATGCTGACTGGGGCTCTTGCTAGGATACATGGAACTCAATTACAGGTTTCTATTTTTTCTTAGGTGAGGTTTTGGTGTCCTGGAAATGTAAGAATCAACCAATTGTTGCATGAAGCTTGTCTAAAGCCGAATACAGATCACTAGCAGTAGCTGGTTGTGAGACATAATGGTTATCCTACCTATTAGTTGATTTGAAGATGCCACTTGCTGATCCCATTGCTATGTTCTATGATAACAAGTTGGCTAGCTATCCACATTGCCACTAATCCGGTCTTCCATGAATGAACTAAACATATTGGAATGGATTGCCACACCATTCATGATAAGATCCAAGGGGGTCTCATCCATTTGCTCCCAGTTCACACCAACAACCAAATAGTTGATATTTTCACTAAGGCTTTATAGCTTGGTCCTTTTAATTGCCTTATCTCCAAGCTAGGCTTCCTAGACTTATACCAACCAGCTTGTGGGGGGTGTCACTGGAGCCCAATTTAGCTATGCCTTAAGCCTGAAACTCATGTCAAGCCAAATCTCAACTTTCTCATCTTTCGTTGCATGATGAAATTGGTAGCTATAGATTAGTTTTTTGTTTCCTATTATAGTTAGTTACTCTTTTTGCTAGTAAGTTATTCAGTTGATTATAGCTAGTTGTATAGTTTTCGTGTTTAACAAGTTTGGCAACCTGCATATAAGCTTGGATACTCATTGTAATCATCATTTTGAAAGTTCATTTTTCAGTTCTTCATATCAGAAACTTGAGTTTTCTCTTCTTGTTCTATCTCTCCCTTCGAAGTTCTACCATTGTTAACTAAATCCCACCCACCACATTGTTGCATTCAATTGGAATGGACCACCTGCATCCAAATCAGTGTAACGCTACTTTTTGTTATATATATATATATATATAAATTGTTTAAATTAAGTTTTTTTAGACCATATATAGTATGGTCCCAAATGAAACATAGACTAACTATATTTGTTTGCATATCTATTATATATTAGAAAATTGCAAGTGATGATTTTCTGTTCAAGTAAAGAAAAACGATTATTATTTCCCTTTCTCTTCTTCATTTAAAAACTATCTGAATTCTGAAATAAGCCCATATGAACCATATGGAATTCATGTATGTGCCGACCAGGATTATCTACATCTGCATAGGCTGCTGGCTGCTGCTATCTACAAGTTTAAGAGCATATTTGCATTGGATTAAATTTATAGAAAATTTTCATTATTTTAGGAAAACTTTCTTAAAATGCTTTTTATTATTGGATATGCGGCACGCTAAACAAGCTAATTTACATATACATTAAATCTAATTCATCAAATGTTACGACAAGCAAAATTGTTTTTTATTCATTTTTATATGTTAAATATTAATAAAGTCATTCATTTATTTTTACTAAACAACTTAAATTTTTAAAGGAGTTAATTATTTTTTTTTTGGTGGTTAAAAGAATTAATTATTGATACCATATTCGAATTTTCATGAACAAATAATTTAGAGTTCAATTTTAGCCTAAAAAATTTTCATTTATTTTTTTAATCAAAATCATAGATATTATTCTATCGGAGATAATCCTGCTCGAGTCGAATAGAACCATTTGAGATGCAAAGTGAGCTTTCATTTAATACCTATGATTTTTGAGAGAATTAATAATTAATAATATCCATACTTCTTTAGTTTGGAAGAACAACATTCTAAGTTAGCTTTTCCCTTCATCTTAATTTAATCCGATACCAAGTGGGTGGAGAAGAAATCTGCAGTTTCATTGAATGTCGACGGGAATTACATATTGGGGAATTGTGATATGTATCTTAAAATATTACCGCAATCTCAGATCATGCTCCATATATGTGTATATATATAATATATATTGAGCTTCAATATGGACCACCTTATGATTATCTGTTCACAATTGAATTTTTAATGTGGTTTGGGGAAAAGAATGTTAGATTATATATCCTCGCGATTCGACCACTATTTTTCTCGAAACTACTTAGGTTTGAGAAAGCATTTTCTTCGGATTAGATAGGATAGTTTGAAAGGCAAGCTATAATGGGTGGAATCTGTAACTTGTATCAGCATGCATGTTGTTTCATTATTACGAGAATCAAATATACTTATCTGTATAATGTTAGTTATACAACAATTATATTCCTACATTTTATATATTAATTTGACAAAACTAAAGTATAAGTATATATATAGAAGCAAAATATAAAAAACTATAATTAAATAATAAAAATTATATAAACGTAAGAAGTAAGATAATAATATGTATAAGTGCATATTCTAACAGTCTTATACTTATTTCTTCGGTATTAATATTGATATACCTGTGTGTCCGCGTAGTGATGATGACATATGCACAATAATAAGCATAATTAATTTTCTTTGTAATCAATTATAATAAAATAAATTTCATATTTGAATGTATTAACTAAAACGTGATTTTAAGATGTGTGTTTTGATTAGCTAGATTGCATATAAAAAAAGTTACTAATATATATTAAATTACTTAAAAAAAGATATAAAATAATTTATTTATAATATATAATAGTTAATATTTAGGATTAACTTACCAAAAATATCATAACTTCAAAATCATCCGTTTATGCGTATAATTAAATTGGTTAAATATAATACTTTTTTTAAAAAAGTTGTTTGTAGTATAAATAGACACCTTCAGCTTCATCTTTGTTTTAATTCATCCTTAAAGTTTTATTGTTATTATAATAGGTTCTTTTATTAAAGATTTATTAAGATTAACGATAAACTAATCATTGCCATTTATCTTTATTAAATCATAAATCTTGATTTTTTTTATTAAAAAATCATTTCATCTAAAATTTTAAATTTTCTAAATAAAAAACTACTAAAATTTATGTGGATAGCAACGGAATTATTTTGTTGCTAATTTACAAAAATTCATCACTAAACTATTTAGCAACGAAATCTGTCACGGCCAAAAGAACGCCACGAAATCTTTGGTGGCTAATTATCCAATGATGGAAATTACTGTCCATGGCTAACCAATGACAAAAAATCCATCTCCAAGAACATGCAAGCATTCATGGCACAAACCACGTTAGATTCATGTATATGCCATGTCAATATTGTTTATGTTATGTCAGAATTTTTCGTTAATTACATGACAAAAGTAAATAAGGACCAGATTAAAGATGATATGAAACATAAATGAACAAACTAAAAAAAAATTTAAAGATGAGGGATTAAATTAAAACACAAATAAAGATAATGAATTAAAATACCCTTTTTCATGTTTTTTTTTAGAAGCTATATAGCATTATCCTTTCAAAACTTTCAAGTCTTTGTTATCACTATGGTTGAGAAGCTAGGTGGCTGATCAAGGTAGCACACTGTCTTAGGTGCATTCTACTTGGGAGGTGCACCATATAATTGGAAGATCTAAAGGATGAGATTTGATGATGTATCGATATAATAATCACCTATAGTATATTATAATAATTTCTAAAATTTATCTGTATGATCTAAAATTAAATAAAATTTTATCTGTATGATCTTAAAATTAAACAAAATTTTTGGGCAATATTTTAAGATCACGCAGATAAATTTTAATTACTTTTAAAATATCTATGATGCACTATAGTAATTCTTAATTTTCTCTAAGTGATCTTAAAATTAAATAACATTTTATTTACATAATCCTAAAATTATACAGATGTTTTTGAAAATATTTTAGGATTACACGGATATATTTTGGTCATTTTTAAAATATATTTAATCATAATTCTTAATTCTTACTAAAATTAAAAAATTATTACAATACATCATAGATATTTAATGCATAAATATACCTTTCAATCACACCCATTCATCATATTGCACTTTCACAAGTGCCTCAACGTAGTTACTTATTACTAGGAAGGATACACATAAACTGCTTGGACAACTAAAAGAAGCAGATGAGGCATATGCCTCGCTGAATGAAGCGCATATCGGTTAGCCGCAGGAGTCAGGTTCAACTCCTTTGTGTGGGGTAAATATACCCCATTCCCTTCCTCTAGACCCAAAAAAAAATGAAGTATAGTTAATTTTCTAAAAACTTATAAAGAAAATACTTGACGAATTATGTATTGTTCCATTAACAAAAATGTTTGACTTAACCACCCACTATCTTAAAAGTATTACAAATATAAGTATCTGATTGGATGATAATATAAACTCTTTTACATTGTTAATGCTTAGTAATTAAACTCTTATGATAGATATTTTGTAAGCCCTACTAATTACTGTATTTGGTGAGTATTAATTGAGTTTAATTTTAATATATTATCACAAAAAATATGTTATACTGTTAATCAATCATATATAATTTTTTTATTAGACTTTTGAGTAATTACTATAAGAGATTAATTTTGATGTATTATCAATATAAAAAATATAAAAGAATTTTGCACTGCTATCTAATCAAATACTTTTATTTGTAAGATTCTTAAAATATTCAATAATTGAGTCAAATATTTTTACTAATGTAGTAATACTTGATTGAATATCTGATTAAATTTTTTTTACATTGATAGTATATTAAAATTAAATTCTTCTTATAAAAGTCAAATATTTTTAATGAAGTATTAATGCACAATTGAATTACTATGTAAAAGAATTATGCAATTATAATACATTAAAGTTAAATTCTACATTTTTATTAAGTTATACTATTAATTTTTTTTATTAAATTATAATTTTTATTAAATTGACTTTAAAAAGTCCAATGTATCAAAAAAAAATCTTTAAAAAGTTAAAGTTGAGTCTTTAAGATATTAAACATTTTATTGTTTTTAATAACTTTCATGTTAGTATCCTAAGATTCACACACATTAGTAAATTTTATGATTTGATTGCTCTAAAGTGAATTTTTCACTCCAGTGAATAAAGTGAAGAGTTATAACTAAGGTTTTCAAACTCTAAAATTTAGATAAATTCATGACGCCTTAACAAATTAGAATCATAAATTCAACTTATAGGCTTATAAGAGTTTATGTATCTAAAAAATACAACTTAAAAACTATATTTTAGTAACTAAATATAATTAAATAGCATATTTATGATCAATACTAAATAATTTTAAATTTATGATGATATAAATGAAAAAAATATCATAAAATATAGCCCAATATACGATTTAATTTTTATACCATATTTTATTATATAAGTATATTATTTTGTAATTCCACAAAACTTAATTAAATAATAATAAATTGATAAAATTAGCTAAATAAAACCAGTAGATATTATATAAAATAAACAAGTAAATTGAAGTACTCAACAAAAGTGACAATATTTTACATTCTAATAGCTAGCAAAATCTAGTATAAATTTAGACTCTTTAACTCATTAATAAAATTGAGAATTTACCAATTTTGTTAGATTTTACTTAAACTTGTATAAATTTAATAAAAATAGAGTTTATATTCAAGTTAACTCGTTTTTATATGTTAGAATCATAAATTCGTAAGAGTTTAAAAGTTAACTAGAGAATTTAATAACTATGGTTATAATGATTAGTGAGAAATAATTTTTCTTTAAAAAAAGGTAAATTTTATCAAATTTATAATTGAGTTTTAATTTCTATACATTGTGAATATAAAAGTTTTTTACATTAATATTTAATTATATATTATCACATAGATAAAAATAGTTAACTCTCACATCCATTACCTAAAAGAAAATTATTTTTATCTGTGTGGTAATATATGATTAGATGTCAATATAAAAAAAAATACTCATGTATTGCCATTGACAATGTAAAAGACGTATTTATTGACAATGAATAGAAATTAAACTCGTTATAATTTATTACAAATGTTCATATATTTTAACAAAGGATTTAATTTGTATATATTGTTAGGTTTTTCATAAATATTCAATCATATATTGTCATATAAATAAAAGTATTTGACTCAATTATTTATTATATTAAAAATTTTACAAATAAAAATATTAGATTAAATTACAAATCCAATATATTAAAATTAATCTCTTTAACATATTCTCAATTATTACAATTTTATAACGCTTTATTTTATTTTTAAAAGGATCAGTTAAAGTAGTAAATTTCGAAATTCCGTAGTTTATTATGGCGACGAACAAAATAGAAAAAGCATATACAGTTAGGATACAATAAAGCACATGATATTTTAATCTTGATATTGAGAAGATTCAAGCTACCTCTACTTTGGTTCAATAATGCTTTCTCCACTTTTAAGGACATGACAAGGCCTATGTATTATAAAGTGGTATAGCCAGCTAACTAGGTAGAGGCTAATTAATGTGTTTAAATCCCATTAGATGGTCCCAAAAGAAAATTGGGATTCCATAAAGTTGATGGTCCATTAATTGGTTCGTATTCTGCCACAACTGATTCTGTCGTTCAACAATACTGGTTTTACTAGGTTCACGATGTGTGTAGCTAGATTTGCACCCACCTCCTCCAATCCAATTTGAGAGGAATGTTACCGTTCTAGAAACCTTCCCTCGTGAGTGGATTTTCGATATTGATAGAATATTAGAAGCTTAGAGTATTTCACTGGATATGCCCTTTTTTATTGGCACTAGTCCCTGTTATTATATATACTTTTGGAGAGAAATTTAACTCTCATTTATTATGATGACCGGGACCAGTCCATAATTGATTCTTAAGGAGAAAATTGGCACCTTGCTACCAATGAAACTATCCCAATTATCATACAGCTTAGAGCTCAAAGCTGTTTGATAGTAGTTGAAACTATATGCTGCATATATATATATATATATATATATATATATATATATATATATATATATCTTACAAGTAGTGAGGGCAATGATTTTGCCTTCATCACAATGTTCTGAGCGCATTATTTAAATAATTTTACATATCAGAAGAGTTGTGACGCCATTAAACTAAAGAGGTAATTCATCTTAATGTAAAGAGGGGGAAATAAGATATATCCGTTATATCGCTTTATATAAGCTTCAGTGGCATGGATTAAAATAAAAGGCTAGCAAGAACGATTATATTTTGATTGTAATAGTAACATATCACTTCTATGTACTTATATTATTACTATCATTAATATTCTGCAAACACTGATTTAACATAAAACAAGGACGTTCCGTGATAAAACGATAAATGGTCCTATGAAAATATCAAAGAATTGAGTGGAGTTTCACAGCTTTTAGGAGCCGGTCATGTTATAAGTTGTTTAGTGAATCATAAGCTAACACATGGCCTCAATTTGTCTGTTTCTAGGAATAATGTTCCTAGGGCTTGTCTCCACTACTCCCTTCAAACAATATCAATCACAGTTTTAGAGTATAGCTCTGCAATAATTGCAACTACGTGGATCTTTTAAAATTGTCGCTAGACGTGTGCTCTGAAAAAGGAATTATAACAAGAAAAAAAAACTGTCTCCACAAAAAAAAAATGTCATCCGGAGGACCAGCTGAACCATTTACAGAATAAATTAATTCTTCATAACCTGTTAGTTATTAAGAGTTTGATTAATATACATTTTCAATGTTTATTTACACTATAATATAATTACAGATGTGTTGCTACATGATTTATTTAGTTTAATAAGTTATAAAATGTTAGATTTATTAAACATTAATATAGTAACACATTATTAGATTTTTTTTAATAATTTATTGAAATGGCTCAAAACTCTCCAAAAGAGAGGAGCACCATATCATTAACACATTATTAAATATGAGGTTTTTTTTTTTTTTGGGTATGGACAATATACGTTCTAATTATATTTGTTAAATAAAATTAAGTAGAGGATACCACATGCTACTATGGAGCATTATATAATTCTCCAAAAATATTCTGTGATTGCTTATTTAGTGGTGTTCATATAAAGTAACCTGACCAATGCATTTGTCCAGGGATGCAGTGTGAAAAGGGATTTCCTGCTAAAGAGACAGAGAGCTCTTAATTAAGATAATCCAGAAGGATTAATTCCTACTCCCCACAAGGAAACTAGATTGCAAAAGGGCATTACAAAAGAAAGAAAAAAATTAAGCTGGACCATGGTTATCCGTTCCTTTTGGCACGTTCCCCGCCCACCATATTTTAGTCCTTTGTCAGGAATTAGAAATTTGGAATACTAAGCTGTAGTCAAGCCCCACCAAAGCCCACCACACCCAATACAGGTTCATGAGCATTATTGTATCAATTTTGATTGTGTTTTGATTTTTGTTGCATAGTTATCTTCCACTCCCTTGTTCTTGTTAGATAATAGTAACAAAAAATGGTTTTGAAATTTATGTAATCGGTTACTCATTATCATCATGGAAAGTTCAGCAAACTAGTGAAGGGATAACGAACATATGATGGGAGAACGAGGAGAGGATGCCAGAGACGAAAATGTAGACAGTTGGCATGACAATGAATAAATTAAAGATGGCAGAAAAGTCATGCATAGGGATCTAGTAGCACATTAATTAGAAATTGCTGAAATGTTACATTACTAAATTGCTAGCCTTTTGTTTTCTTTAAGCAATTTTGGCCATAATTTCTTCTTCCAAAATGTCAGAAAAAAACCTAATCCATGTCAATCTTATAATTAATGAGTTATGCTTAAAAGTATACATATAAATAAATGTTTGTACTGAGCAACTGATGAGAGCATCAGTTGCGGTAAGTGGCAATTGGTATAGATGATTGCTTGAAATTAGAGCAAATTAAGGTCGAAATTTCCTCATACAAATAGCTTTCTTGACCGCTGATTGTACCAGAAGAAGGCATCTATGCCAACCCAACTCTTTAGAACTACTAATATTCTAGTTAAGCAATAATTAGTGCAATTTGCAAAATTATAATTTCATAATGGGATGCGCTATTGGGATCCATGTCACTTGGAATATTTTGGGTTCAATGAGAATGACACACCATCCACAGTTTCCTGGTCTTCTAGTCAAAAGAATGCCGGGTTTTCAGGATTTATGGCGTTGAAATTTCCCTTTTGGACGGTGTCCTCACACATCAAATTATCTGATCACAAACACAAACTATATGCTTGTGTATATTTTCAAAATGAAAAAAAATAATAATATCTCTTCATAAGTTGATGTAAAATTTATTATCTCGGCCCTCTCTACAGTTGTCCCTGAAGCGTCTTTGACCCAAATTGTCTAGATTTGTTTGTTAATTGTGACCCTTTCGTCTCCCTTACCTTTTGACCTCTTTGAATAACCGTGTGTTTTGTTCTTCTTATGAACTAAGAAGTATACTCATGTTAGGTATAGAAAAGGTGGAGAAAGTGTGCCATGAACATTGAACTAATCCATTGTATTCACATAACAAACTACTTACTTACTTGATGAATGCAATTATTTATAGGGGATGTCATTTTACGTGATGTCTTGTCTTAAACTATAATTAGAATTTCTTATGCCATAAAACACACACTATTGACTATTTTCAAATGTAATCGATCTATTTGTAACTACGGGTGTGAAGAAATTATGTATTATCGTTCAACAGATAAAATTTGTCTTATTTTGTGGTTATAATAGTAATAACATGTCATAATAGGGTTATTATAGCAACCGTACCTTCTTACTAGTCAATATATTAATTTAATAATTTTTAATGCCAAATCTTGAGTTCCATATCTAAGAGAATAACTACAGCAAAAGAGAGAGTAAACCGAAATTTGATGAATTGTCACAAAATGAAAGTAGTGAACCAAGCGAGTTCTGTACATGGATTGATTTTACATGCACACACTCTAGCTTCTAATACAAGTTACAATAGCTAGATACATAACAGAATGAATGATTAACTAATCAACTATCTAGCAACTGGCAATAACAAACTAAAGCTGGCTAAGTAACTTGACATGAATCAAAGATGCCATATGTTGAAAATGATATTAGGTAACACCCTCCCTCCTCCCCCTGGCAAGCTAGGGGTGTGGAAATCAACCATGCTTGACTTAGAATGGATAGATGAGAAGGGAATGGGTGCCAATGATTTGGTCAAAATATCAGCAACTTGGTTGGAAGTAGATGGGAAGGAGATGAATGACACCATTACGAATGTTGTCCCTTACAACATGGCAATCAATCTCAATATGTTTGGTCCTTTCATGAAAGACCAGGTTGGTTGCTATGTGAATAGTAGATTGGTTATCACAATAAATGGCAATGGGTTTGGTGAAAGGCATGTGTAAATCAGTTAACAAGTAAGCTAACCACTACTCTTCACAAGTTGCTTGTGCCAAGGCTTTATACTTAGCCTCAGATAACCGAGTCATAGTAGTTTGTTTCTTACTCTTCCATGAAATGAGGGATAAGCTAAGGAAGAAACAATATCCTAAGATGGATCTTCTTGTATACGACCCCCAATTAGAATCAAAGAAACCTATGAGAGAATGGTCTGAATAAGAAGAGAAAAATTATCCTAATGCAGGAGAGCCCTTAAGATGATTCAGAATCCAATAAGTAGCTTGAAGATGATAAGAGGTTGGGCGATATAGAAACTAACTTAATCGAGCCACAACATAAGATGTTAGGTCTATATTGGTCAAGTAGATAAGGCAACCAATTAGCCTTCTATAACTAAGACATCATCTAAAGGAGTAATAGAGTCCTTAGACAACTTCAAAGTGTAGTCCATAGGAGTAGAAATTGGTTTGCTACCCAATAAGCCACAATTTTGAAGATCTAAGGTGCATTTCTTCTAATATAAAAGCAATACCTTTCTTAGTCCTAGCTACTTCCATGCCTGGGAAAAATTTGACATCACCAAGGTCTTTAATCTTGATCAAATCATCAAGCAACTTCTTAATTAATTGAATTTCATGCATGTCATCGTTGTAAGGACTAAATCATCAACATAGACAACAATGGCTATGAACCCAATTAAATTTGATTTTGATTGTTGAAAACTAGATTCAAGAAGCATAGAAGTTAATTTTGCATCCTATTGTCACTAGCCTATTTGAGGCCATAGAAGGATTTTTATAGCTTGCACACTGACCCTTGATGAGGAACTTCCAAGCCTGGAGGGACATTCATATACACTTTCTCCCCCAAATCACGGTGTAAAAATGTTGTATTCACATCCAATTGCTAAACAAACCAACTCTTGGCAATAGCAATGGACAAGATAAGTCTTAAAGTGGTCATCTTAACTAGTGGACTAAAGGTGTCCAAGTAATCTATACTAGGGGTTTGTGTGAACCCTTTTGCCACCAAATGGGCGTTGTGCTTCTTTATAAAATTATTAATGTTGAACTTCACTTTAAAAACCTACTTACAACCAATGGCTTTCTTGCCAGGTGGGAGTTGTTTGAGAATTCCGGTCTTGTTTTGCTTAAAAGCATTTCGCTTAGTTGAGATAGCATTCCTCCAACAATCATGTGAGATAGCTTCCCCATGATGCCTAGGTTCAGGGGTGGAAAAGACAATAAGGGAAAAGGCTTTCTATTTGGAAGAGAGTTTAGAATATGACACAAATTTGAGAGAGGATATTTGCATGAACAGACAGGGGCTAAATCTATTTTGGCCATTATACCAATGGAAATTCTACAAGGAGGAAGGAGGTTTTCTAAATCTAGTAGATTTTCTTAGTATGGCATTTTATGCTGGAATGGGAGGCACAAGTGGTTGATGTAGGGCTAGTTCTGGTGTAGGACTAGTGTGGTGGTTATATGTGACTGATTCTATGTTGGCTATATGTGATGTGGTACAGTAGAAATAATTTGAGGATGTGTGAGATGTTGTGATAAGGAATAGAAATAGGATGGAGATATACGTGTAAATTGAGAAGGAGTGATTGCAAATGCTAAATTATCATATTGCAATATAAAGAAAAATAACTTTCATAGAATAAGACATTTCTTGAGGTGAAAGTTTCTCTAGATACCAAGTCATATAGAATGAATGCTTTAGTTCATTCTCTGTAACCTAACAATGCATATTCCTTATATCTTGGATCTAGTTTAGTTCTGTGTGTCACTAATATGGATGCAACTGCAAGATATCCAAATACTTTTAATTATGACAAGTCAGGAGGTTTGTTGAACAAAATTTGATAAGGTGAAGAATTACCTAGATTTGAACTTGGTTGCCTATTAATAACTATGGCATAATGTCAAAAACATTTTGGTGTATGAGAATGAGACACCTAAGATATGTTGATACTTTCTTTCAATAACACCATTTTATTGAGGTGTCTTAACATGAAGTGTGGTGAAGAATGACATTTAAAGTAAAAAATGAATGCAATTGAACTTAGGCTCATTGTCTGCTCTAATGCATTAAACGACTTCAGCAAACTAGGTTTTAAAAATTGAACAAAAGATTGGACCAAAGAAGATGCTTCAAATTCATTTTTCATAAATAAGACCCATGCAAACCTACTTTTGTTGTCTACCACTGTTAAGAAATACATATGTCCAACAACAGATGGTATGGAGTTTGGGCCCTAAATATCAATATGAACTAAATCAAAGATATCAATGGATTTTGTAGTGCTAACAAAACAAGGCAACCTTTTTTGCTTTGCACAATAACATGGCTTGAAAGGCCTATTATTATTATTATTATTATCATCATTATTATTATTATTCAATGTACATTCTATGAAAGGAAAATACTTTTGCATTACAATCATTTTGTTATATGGGAAGTTCCCTGACTTAAGATGCCATAAGGTGTTAGAAGCTGTAGTGTTTGTGGAAAGAATGTGGGCAGGCTTGTTCAAATCAAGGTGATGTGTAGGTTGTGCATATTGTATAAGTCTATCCATTGTATAAAGGCCACCTTTAGCCTCAGCTACATCAATCATCTTTAGTGTATTGCAATCCTGTATCTCACATTTTGTGTCAGTAAAAAGGATTTTGCAATGTAGAGGTGTTGTTAATTTGGAAACTAAAATCAAGTTAAAGGTAAAAGAGGGAATATAAAGGATATTAGTTAGGTGAAAATTGGCAAAAAAAAACACAATGCCAGAAATGGTGGTAATGGTGTGAGTGCCATCAGATAGATTTACTACAAGTTTAATAATATGTTGAAAAGTTTAAAAATCACCAAAGGAAAATGGCACATGATTTGCTGCACCAATGTCAATTACCCAAGATTTTTCGCTTAACAACGGAAATAGACAATATACTAGAGTTACTTTGGAACTGATTTTGTTGAGGTAGCGATGAAGAGATTATGGTAACCTGATTGGCACTATGAGTATATTGTGCTTCATGTTGTTGAAGTAGGGCCAACAAATCCTACTTTTGCTCAGGAGTAAAAATAAGTGCTAAATTGCCACAAACTTCCCTTTGACTACAAATGTCTCCATTGAGCTCATCATTATCTTCCTTAGCGGCTATGTGGTTAACAACACCAGATTTTTACTTAAGATGAAGGGGATATTCATGCTTCTTATAGCATGTGTCTATAGTATGTCCTAATTTTCCACAAAATGACCACATCTTTATGCTTGATTGGCCCCTTCCTCCTTGCCCTTTACCTACAACTTGGCCTCTACCTCATCCTCAGCCTCTGCTAAATAAAACTCAATTATTGAGTGCTGAGGAATCAGTAGAGCTCAAGAGTGTTCTTGAATCTTGAATACCAATATGCATTTTCCTCTCCTGCTATATGAGCAATGAAAAGGTTGTGTCAATATCAGGTATGGGGTTTATAAGCATGATTTGGTATATGACACTCGAATACTGCTCATTTAGCCCTTTGATGAATCTTACCACATAATCCTCACATTTATATCCTCTCACCATACCTAGGCCGCAAGTGCAAATCTCTCCACAAGCACATCTAGGGGTTGGTCTAAAGCTCTGTAACTCTTCCCATAATGATTTCAATTTTGTAAAATAAGAAATAACACTGAGATCACATTGTTTTGTTGAAGAAATCTCTTCTTATAGCTCAGCAACTACAAATCTATCACCTTGGTAATATCTATGCTAAAGATCTCTCCATAAGTCCACAGCAATATCATTCCAAATGACACTTTGAGAAATTTTGAACTTAAAGACAATTTGATTTGAGAAACAATATATGTGTTGCATCTATCCTAAGGATCAAATAAAGGATCACTCTTATTTGATTTCTTGAAAGTTCCTTCTATGAATTTTAGTTTATTTTTCAATTTGAAGGCCTACCACATAGCTCTAGAGCAAGTATTGTAGTTTTGAGTATTCAAGATCATCGAAGTTAGAGGAATACCAGAATTTTCACTTGGATAAAGGTAATATGGACTAGATGGATCTATTGCCAAGTTCACTTTTCTCTTTGCCGAGTAAGTTCTATACATGGATTAATCTTATATACATTCACTCTAGCTTCTAATACAAGTTAGAATAGCTGAATAAATAGCAAAATGAATGATTAATTAATCAATTAGCTAGCAACTAACAATAACAAACTAATGCTAGCTAACTAACTTGAAATGAGCCAGAGATGCCGCATACTAAAATGATATCAGTTAAGACTAATATATGTACAAAATGTGTGTTCATTAATTCTAAGTAAATGTTTCGGTCTCTATCAAAGGGATGTTGTGACATGGTGGTTCCTTTGATGACAGGCATGGTGTTAGACAGAGGAGGGGGTCTCGGATGGTAAAGGGTGGGGTTGTTGGTGTTTAGACTACTAGATATCAGCCTACCCGATGTCCTAGCTCATGAAGGTATATATATATGAAGTGATACTATTCATGAGGGGATCTTGTTAAGGTACATGTCTAGGGATTTTAATAAGGAGATGGTGTCTTGATTGAGGGGATTGGATTCTTCACATGGATTTATTCAAGTTCCCCCCAACGGTTTACTTGATTCCAAGTCTTGATGGGTAGAGCATTGGAGATCGATCATTCAGGTGACGTGAGGGTCGGTCTCTAGGGCAAGGGCGGAGACCGATCAGTCGATGTAGAAGCAATTGGTCAAGCATGACTGACTGTACCACAAGCCTTGGGAATCGAGTGATCTTTTTGCCACGATGAGGGCAAATGGTCCAGCATGACAGACAACACTAATAAGGCTAGATTTGGTAGTGCTATTTGAGAAGGTGTTCTTACTTATGAAAAATATAAACCAATTTTTTTCTATTTGATAAACAAAAATACTCATGTGCTTTTGCTCTTAATTTTTAAAAGTCACGTGTGCTCTTGAGAGCATTTGATGGGGTATTTTTTATAGTTGACTCATACTCTTTAAAATTTAAAAGATTAATATAATCTTAAAATTTAATAACAGTAAAAGTAAAAGTTACTTTTTTAAATATTTTTGTCTAATATAGTTATTTTATATTTTAAGAGTAATTTTATAATATATTTATCAAATATTACTACTATAATTTCTACTTGTTGCAACTTTTATATTATTTTATCAAATAATACTATTAGTCTATTACGATTTTTTTAATAGTAGTTTTTAGAGAGTCCAGAAATGTCGATAACTTTAAAAAAATCACAACATTATTAAACTAAGTTTGAATCCCATAGATTGCTTTCTAGTTTGATTAATAACATGATCTTGGCCTCTTGGCATCCAACATTTATCATATATTAAACGCAACATGCATCGCGAATATTCAAACATTACTCAAGTATTCTACGTCCCTAAGTTAATATATTACATAATGTGTTGGATAATTTGACTAGAGCACTCAATAATAAAGATTAACCGCACTACAATAGTACTTTTCTAGATTAACTTAAGATGGTTCAGTGTCATTAATAATTAGTTAATAACTGCATGCAATTAGCCACGATGGAGACTGTTCAAAGTTTTGGTTGTCTTTTCACCTATAGATAAAGATAAGAGTTTTAGCCACTTGATTTTGTTCAATTTTATTAAATTTGGGTTAAAAATATTTTTAAACCCTATAAATATAGGTTGTTTTGATTTTGATTTCTCTAAAATTTATGCTTTGATTTTGGTCTCCCTCTTTTTCCTTTTTTCTCGGTTTCATCATTCTAAATTTTAGTTCTTATAAATATTTTAGAACATGTGTTTAATCTTTATAAATATCAGAAATTTTATTTTTGTGTTTATAATATTTTCTAAATCTTCTTTTAGTCATTATAAATATCACCATTTAACATTGAATCTAAACAACAGGGACTAAAAATATAATAATAGAAAAAAGAGGGACAAAAACTAAAAAAAAAAAAATTTAGAGAGATTAAAATTAAAATGACCCATATTTATAAAGATTAAAATATATTTAAATCTTTAAATTATTAATATTTAGAATTTATTAAATCAAATTAATTTAATTCAAATTGAATCAATGTGTTATGAAAGAAAATTCTTTTTGAGCTATTTTTTCTTATTTTTGAATTTAAAATTTTATTTAAAAAATAAATATTGATTCATTTGAATAAATTAAACATTAATAAAATTTATTGATTTCATTCTATTGAATAAGTTTAATTTTCACATTAAAAAAAAATCATATGAATGAACTTTGTTTATAGGGGCATGAACTTGAAACCCACCACAAAGACATGATGGTGATAGTTAACATTGAAGTGAGAATTAATCTCACAAGAGTATGGAGAGACAATAATAAATCAGAAAAAGAAAAATAGATAGAAGAATTTTATTAAAAGACTTTTTTTTTCGATACTTGGAGAAGAGTTCTCGACTCACCCATACAGGCAAGGAGCAGAACAACACAAGGCAACCATCAGGGATAAACCAAAATAAGAAAGGAAAGAACAAGCAAAAGAAACACAAAATAGCCTAAAAAAAGACTTCTTCTGACTAGCACTTAAGAGAAATAACCAGTACAAAATCGGAAAAGCAAACCCATGCTGTAGCTCTGATCCAATTTTGTTCAATGCTGTCTACATTTTTAGGGTGCTTGATATTATCTCTTTGTGATTTTTGTCATGAGAGAGAAATATGTTTGAAAGCTCAATCTACCCATTTTGATAAAAAAAAAAGATATAAAAATATTATTTATATCACTTTTTGAAATATTTTTAAAATGATATTTGGAGATTTTTTTAAATATTAATTAAAAATAGGTATTAACTTTTTCTCAACCAACATTTTTTTTTTCCGAAAATCACATATATTGTTCAAAAGTCAAACACTCACAAAGAGGAGTGGAGCATAGACAGTATATCACATATCAAAATAAGACAGGATAACTCCCAAAAAAACTACGAAAAAATACCCCAGCATAATAAGATTTCTAACAGATCATATAATATCTCAATTTTTTCTCAATTAATATTTAAAAAATACATCAAAATATCCATTGAAAAAGTAAAGACACCTAAAAATATCTCTTTAAAAATATCTCAAAAAATGATATAAATAATATTACTCTTAAAATATTAAACTTCTTATAATTATTTTTTTATCATCCTTTAATGTAAGTCTTTGTATAATTAAAATATCGTATATAATAAACCATTAGAATAGGTCTAGTAGTGATAGATTTAAATAGTTGGCATAAAATTTTGGATTCAAATTTTATTATTATCAACATAACAAAAAAAATCCTGCATAGTATACCATTTGTCTATAAACAAAAGGAAAAACGAGATCATACTATAATTATAATATCATGCTTTTTCGGCTTGCAAAGTTGACTCTGGTTACACCCTCGAAAATGCCGAAATTGAAGCAGTTTCTTCTCCTAATTTTCCTTGCCCAGTCTACCTTATAGAGCGTAAACGAAGACATTTTCCCAGATTGTCACTAAAAAAATAATTGTAATTAGCGTATGAAGAAAAAATAAAAAGACCAAAAAGTGTCATTCACGCGGTCTACTATTTTGTTGCAGTAGACTGAAGTTCACGAATCAAATTTAACCCGAAAGATTTTCTGATTGAATATAAAAATCTTACGATTTAAATATAGATTGAATTTTGGAGCATTATTAATATAAAAGATTTTTATATTATTATCTAATTAAGTGATGTCATATTATTAAAAATATTTAATTTTTATAATAATTATCTTAAAAATTATATATATGATGATACTAAATGATTAATAATATAAAATATTTTACACTGGTAGTATATTAAAGTTAATCTCTTTAAATTTTAGATTAAGTTTTCTTATTTGATCTTACAGTAATTTTTTATGATTTCAATTATTTATTAATATGCGATAGAATACTTTTGAGAACATGTTGTATTTCAATTCATCTTATTAATCATTTTTGAAAAATCAGCTCTTAATAAAAATAATAATGGTTGTAAATCTATATAGAAATTACTTTGCCGAGTGAAAAACATATATCATTATTTAAATATCAGATTAAGCTTTTTTTTCTTAATTTAGTGAATGTACTTGGAACATATTTTCTATTGGACGAATGTTATTAAGACATTCATAATAGACAATATTGGAGATACTATGTGATATTATGTGAGTGGAAGATGGGAAATGAAGAGAAAAAATTGAAAAAAAAATTAAAATAACTTTTACATGTAAAAATGAGAGTGTCTATAATATATCTACAAAAAGCTAAGGATGTTTAAATAATATCCCTCTTTCTATTGAAATATTCTATTGGACTAACAGTCATTCAACCACTACTTCTTGTGGTGTTTTTCTCTTTGTTAGTTCCTCTCATCTCTGTCTTTTAGTATTATTATTATTATTATTATTTGAATCAAATATATTTCAACGGACTAAACCACTGATCAATAAACTATTAAGCCCAAAGCAAAAAAAAAAAAAAAATTGAATTTTGTATATTTTAAATAACATTTAGGAAAAAAAAAGAACTTTACCCAATTCTGAAATATAGCTAGGTCATGTATATTTTATCCTTAGAATTTAAAAAGCGAGTAACTCAAATCCTAAACTTTTTTTGAATGTACATTTTAGTTCTTTTGTTAAGTTTTCATTCATTATTAATAGAAAACAATTGCACTTCATTTTCTAAACTTTGGATTATGTATACTTTTTTGTCCTTCAACTTTACAAAAGTATAACCTGAACCCTAAACTTTACTGAACGTGTACTATTTTTACTAAAAATTGACAGAAAACTTAACTAAAGGACTAACATGCACATTTAATAAAGGTTAGGGTTTGAGTTACATACCTTTTAAATTTTGAAGGTGAAGTGTAAATGATCTATAATTTAAGGAGTAAAATATATTTTTTCTAATATTTATGTTATCCTTTTATATTTGACACATACAATTAACCAATTTCAAATATAATCTAACATACATAATTAAATAATTTACTCAGATTATGACCAATTAGTGTAATTAATTAATGAGTAATTCTAACATAGTTATTGCAAAATTACATACAATTACTTAATTATCAATAATCAACTATTTATTTAAACCTGTTAAAAGTAAGCTAATACCACATTTGGTTACTTGGGAACCAATTTGATTAAAACCATATGAGTAGTATTGTATCTTAAAAATCCACCGTGAAAATAAAGCTAAGAACAAATTCCTATGCCTTCAAAAAGTGGTTAAAGAGGAAGCCGCCAAAGCAAAGCATAAGAGATGAAAAGGATGACCAACAATAATGTCTGATCCCTTGGACGCACGCCTGAGCATTTGGAAGTAAATTATGAGTTAAGAAAACAATATTATAAGCGTAAGCGTGAATCTGTGTTACCCCCAGTCTTTGCCATTTTTATAAAGCATACGTAACTATGTTGGTTTCTAACTCTTCATTTGCAGCTAATCCAATATAAAATAAGTAGTGCTTCTTCTATCATTTACAGACAGACAGCCCCCTCGTGTGGTCTACCACCACAGCGTGTTGTTTTGTTGCATTGCACCCACTACACAATTAATAAAAAGCTCCACCACAATGATAGTTAGCTTTGCTTTGGTCAATTTAATTTAACATATTCCTCTATCCTATGCATACTTGTTTGATTCTTCAAATGCCTCGAAATTGGAGGGTTTACCATTATCCACACACCTTTTCAAGTTATAGTTCACACTCTGTAGTATATATATAAAATATTTTGCCAACATATCCAATGTATAAATATAATATAAGACACTATATATATATTAATGTGACAGTGGAAAGATATTAAGATATAATATGTATTACTATGAGATTAATTTTGATACATTATTAATATAAAAGAGTTTTAAATTGTTATATAATTACATACTTCCATTAGTAAGACTTTTAAGATATAGTGAATAGTTGAGTCAAACACTTATACTAATATAATACTACATAATTAAATATTTATATAAATTTATTTTTATATTGATAATATATCAAAATTAAATTTTATTAATATAAAATAAATATATTATATATTTACATAAAAGAGAGATTAAATTTAATATTAAATCTTAATACACAAAAATGGAAACTCATAATGTATAGGCAAAAGATATTTGATGGTAAAAAAATTTATCTGAATAGTATAACATATTTATCAATTATTAAAAAAATAAATAAATAGATCATACTACTTTAATTTTTTTCATCTAGTTATCAATTTTAGCTTTTTTAGTTAAAAAAAAAATTTGATTTTTTCTAGCACGTGACAATGCTTATACATAAGGCTAAATGTGTGTTTGGTTTTTTGTTGGGACTTCCAGGATTGATGATGGTGCCTGGGGGTGACGGAGAATGTTAGAGTCGGTATGCCACGTGTCCGGTGGCTCCAACATTCAGAGACACATGTCTAGAGCGCGTATGGGGCCGTTGGGGGGGACCATTCAACTTTTGGCTCGTAGAGGACTTTGGTCATGGTGTTATCAACAATGATTGGCTATGGTTTTTCATAAAGCAAGCAAGTATTAAGATCTTAATTCTTAAGATGAAACTCTACAACTGATTGAGCATATGTGTCCTTTGCATGTGACACCAGGTACATTGTTTTTGTTGGATTCATCGGCTGGATCAAAGATTGAGAACCTTATTGATTAATAAGATAAGATAAACAGTCCATGGTTACGTTCTCATGTGGAAATTTGACCACCCGCATGCAGTACTGGTTACTATCAGATTTGTCATTTTACTTGAATCCAATGCGTGGCCAGGTCACTAAACCCCGCATTCTCACTACACGATAGACGATCAAAAGCCACTAAAACAGGGTCTTATAAGATTAATTCTATCCCGGGTGATTGTGATGGCATTTTTTATATAGTATAGTAGATGGAGAGAATGAAAGGTAAAATGAATTGCATGTGCTGTACGTTAGTGAAAATTAATATGTGCTTTAACGCAAGGAATTGCAACAATTTTTTTCAAAAAATCTGTACATTACCTTCCTATTAATAAATAATTTAATACTGATGATATATATGAGCTTAATTTTGATACATCAATAATATAAAAGATTTTTATATGATCAATCAATTATATTTTTTTATTTGTATAATCATTCAAATAGTACATATGAAATTTAATCATATTTATTGATGTGATAAGATGTGATTGGATAACAGTATAAAAGAATTTTATATTATCAAAATTATATATATATATATATATATATTCTTTTTTCATTATCTCAAGAAATTTCTTGTGATATTTTAATTCACTCCTTTCTTGGCCAGGTTAACGAAGTCCTATGATAACATGATGTGGAAATAAAAGGGGCAAAAATAGTTTATGGCTTCGAATTAGGTTATAGATATTACTATCGAGATGACGATAAAAAAGATGAAAATGATGACGAACTGGATATGCAACAACAGTTAGTGATAAGAGAAAGATCGAGAGACAGTGATGTGTGAGATTAAAAAATTATGATGAGAAAAACCACTGAGATTTGAAGAAAGGTAAGTTACTTAGTCTACATTCAATGGAACCTATCAAATTAAGTCCACGTTCTTAAAAACGACAGATCTTTAATTTGAAACGTTTATGGTTTTTGTTATTACTATATCTTTATTATTTAAGACCACGCAAGTTACCGGTTTATTCAATTCACTTTGCTTTATACTAAAGTTATATATTCCCCCATTATGCCTTGATTAACCCACCCTCTTGTTTTTTCCTCTGATTTCTTGGCTTTATGAAGAAATTTAGTGTATTTTTGTCCTCAAATCTGGTTTTCTCTTTAGATTAAAAATTTTGGCTGCATGCCCATTTGTCCTCTGGCATGATGTTACATTACATAGTGCTCTCCCCTTTTGGAAGAAAAAAAAAAAATTAACATCCATTTTTTATGAACTATTGTATATATTGCTAGTAAATCTCATATAGTCAAGTTCACAATCTAGTGGTAATTAAATTTGATTCAACCTTAGGATTAGGAGGCTAACCTATACATTTGTTTATATCCTTGTCAAACGAAAATCTTAGTGGCCCCTAAAAAAAATAAAAAAAAAAGCTGGGGGGCACTAATAACTTAATCAGCAGCCAAATGAGGAAAATTAAAGAAAATCAAAATAAAAAAACAGAAATCACAATTTTTTTTTGACAGGATAGAAATCACAATATTAATTAGCAATATTCTGAAAATAAATTTCTGCCGCACGTACGAAGGGTTAGCAAACATTAAAATGTGATCGGCATTCAAAATCCAAACACAATAATGATAAGTAATTGTTATATACATTATAGTTGCTATTTTGAAGTTGACTTAATTACTTTGTCAAATTTTTATTCATAATTTAAATCCGGATTTCGACAATTTTTAATACATAATTTGTAATTTTTTTCCTGAAACTAGTAATTTGTCATGTTCTTTGAACAGAGATAATCTCTCATCATCTTAACATATTACTTTTATTCTTTTTAAAAAACTATTATTCATCAGCAATAATGTGAAAAATTTGAATAATTTATATGAGATTCTAGATTCAAACCTTATTATCGTTAATGTACCAAAAAAAAAAAAACTATTATTTCATTATCTTACTATCTTCCAAAAAAAGAACACGAAAAATCTACTTTAGAGCTAGATGGCCAGAATATTCTACACTTTTTTTTATACATAATTATTAAAATGGCTCAAATTCTCCAAATGAGAGGAGCAAAGTAAAAGGGAGTTTCCGTAAAATCTTAATATTAAAACTTTATGACCTATACACAAATTTACAAAGACATAGGAAAGAGACTAGCTCCAAACTACTATCATTTGGAGTCTAATAAATTCTAACTAATTTAACTTGAGCCACAAGTTAAGGTTGATTTTAGTCCCTATTACAAACATGTGTCAAATTGTTTGCTATGTTATATATTATATATTTTTTACTTCACAGAAGTATTTTTTATTGAGAATTTGGATCCTTTAAAGAGTGAAGGTAGTTGTAAAATGAGAAAGTAAGGGACTATTTATCTTTCGATCATTTTGGTAGAACTCACGTACAATGAAAATTATTGATCTAAGAATGAATAATCTCTCATTTTCTTACTTTAAAGAATCATACTCATTCCATTGAAGGTAATTCTATTTGAGACATGATTGAATAATAAATATAAGCACCTCTTTCAACTGGAATTGTAACTGTGGTATGTCATTTGTGGGGGGCTAGCCCCTTCTAATATACCCAATTCCTGTTGGTTTTTGCTGCATATATTCTAATTATTTAAGGCGCTTCTCATTGCTCATGTTTAGATTTTTGGTTGAAGACATTATTTCCTTGATTCTTGTGATCGTTTCACCGCTTCATTCATTCATTTCGAGAGGAATTTTTTAACACACGCATGAGAAGTTTTGGTAGTACTTTCTTTATAATGATAGAAGAGTATAACATATTTTGCGCTCATGAAAAGTAAGTGTGTAAACTTTTTGATTAATCAAGTGTTTAATTTTGATATTCTATTAACTAAATATATATATTTTTTGTACAATTTTTCAGATATAGTTACTATAAAAGTTAAACATTTTTAATAAAGTGACAATATATGTTGAGTGGTAGTATAAATTTTTTTTATAACAACAATATATCAAAATTAAATTTTTATTTAAATTATTATATATGAAGAATTTATTATTGTTATAAACTTAATTCAATTTTAGGCATATAAATCAATATATCTGACATATGTAAATTTATGAATCATATTTTATCACAACTAAAACAACTTTATATATATTAAAAGTTGGTTTACATGTTTGAAATTAGAATTGTTCTCAACCCAAAATACTTCTATACCTTCGAAATGAAAATTAAAACTCAAAAGTGATTGGTCATCCGATCTCAAAGAGTAAATGTTCACTTTAGTTTTTGAAATTGCATGCATGAGTCATTTTAGTTTTTGAAATTTAATTTTTAATTTTTTAGTTCCTGAAGTTGCAAAACATGAGTCATGTTAGTCCTAGACTCCATTTGCAATATTATGTCATCATGTTTTTGTTGATGCGTCATATTAAGTAATATAATGATATTCCATGTGACCTTTGAGGTGATATGAATAAAGAATATATTCAAATTAGTTTTTAAAGTTTCTAATAATAAGTCAAAAATGCCACATGAATCAAATGAGATAGTGATAAAATGTCACCTATGGACTAAATTTAACTCATTCTTCATTGATGCCACCTTAGAAGTTATATGGGATGTTATCATGTCACTTAATGACACATTAGCGAAAATATGACAATACAATAATAGTAATGAAGTCAGGGATTAACATGACTTATATTTTGCAATTTAAGGATTAAAAAGTTAATTTATAAATTTCAGGGATGAAAGTGACTCACGTATATAATTTCAGGGACTAAAGTGAGCATTTACTTGATCTCAAATTAAGTTTATTTATAATACCAGGATTCAAATTCTAGAGTTATTATCTTAGAGAGAGTTTTACTTAACTACCACTTCAATTTAAAATTGCATATGTAATTCCTGATGAAGAAGAAGAAGAAGAAAATAATTAAACTTGTTACTTTTCCTCCACTCTTGTAATATGTTGAGCTAGCTCTTTCTTTTTGCACGTCAATTTTATCTTTCTCATTTTGTGCTTAATCAACTTTCCTCATCATGATGAACACCATGTGTAAGTTACAGACATCCTTTCATTCACCTTTCCAAGAGCCATTACCACATTCCATTTGTACAATTATAATGCAGGGTGAATTTTACCTTTTTGGTCTATATGTGCTTTGAAAAGACACAACACAAAACGCGAAAGAAGGCGAAAATGTTTGGGACCGTCTAATACGCCAATCTATTTGTGCACTGCATATGAACCGGAGTAATCACTTTAATCAATTACAAGAGTAGGAACATAGAACCTAGCTCAAGTCACAATTTAGCTTTGGAGTTCGAATCAGCAACATTTCCTCCAAAGTGGAAGACAAAACCAAAAAGCACTTTGTTCACCATGTTTGGAGAGTAATCACTTTACGAACTGAGAACCTCCCTCAAAACCTAGCCTTGGATTTAGCAATGTCCCTTCAAAGTGGAAAAACCAAGCACTTGAAACCTACTTCCTTGTGGAAACCTTAGGCTTAGGGAACACGTGGTTTTGGTAAAGCCCAACATCATTATTCTTTCAGTCGAATCAAACTTGCTTACGGCCGTGGCATCTCTATTAATTATAGGTTGAAACTTAAAACACATGCATCAAGTTTTTAAGACACATACCATTCTTGTTTTCGATCTTGCCAATAGATAATATAAAAATACCTTCATATGGCAGACTCCATTGTGCTATGCAGCTCTAAAAGTCTTCATGATTCAATTTGTTTTCTTAAAAAATAATTCTTTAGTAGTTTGTCTGTTTTGTGTTAAGTATTTTTTATGTAAAGGTTTAAACTCGAAGGGGACAAATACATTAAACTAATATATACGAAGCCTTCTCTTGCTGTTTTCACACCTATGTAGCAAAGTCCATGAAGCACACCATTCGTGCGCTTGCTTATAGTGTTTTTCAACAAAAGGAGGCTTATATCATGACTACGATATCATTATTCTATCCCCAAGGAAGATATCAGTCAAATTAGACACGTATATGTGTCACTATGCTGGTATTATAAGTTAAAATGATACTAACCAAATTACACTAAAATACTTGCTTAGAAAGAAAATTTTGGTTCATTTAATTTTTGATCTTTTGAGCGGCGTTATATATGCATTATGCAATGATTTCATTTTGTAGGTCACACTCTGAAAGGTTTCTTAAACCTGCCACTTGATTCACATTCAACTTTGCCTCTTATTAAAACAATTTCAACAAGGTTAGCAAGTCAAAAACAATGTTAAATACCTACCAAAGATAAGGAAAAAAAGGAACAAGAGTCAATGACTCAAAAACTAAAGGTCAAGGTCAACTACCAAAATATCTTCTTAGATTGTCTAAGAAATACTCCTAATTAAGTGGGCGAGTTAGTGAGTCAGCTAGCTAAGCATTGTGGTCATTGAATCAGAATGAAGCACTCAACCCTGAATTGATTTGCAACTGTTATTTTGCTGCAACGCCTAATACCCTTTGACATTCAACAATTTCCCATATTCAACTATTTTTACGAGGGAAGTGTGGCCTGGTCAACTATAGTATCCACTATTGCCTTATAATCCCATGTTCCAGGTAAAAAAAACATTTTCAATTTTCAAATTGGTCAACAGGCAGAAATTAAAGAAAATACCAAACAGTAATAATTTTGTTGCCAAAATTTTTAGTATAATAATAACGTGATATTATTTTTAACCATTGAATAGATGAGTAATATAATTTTCATTCATTCGACTTATCTAACTATTTTATTTTATATAATCGTGACAAATTCTAACAACTATTCTAATAAATAATTCTAACCATATAACATTACTACAGATAAAACTGTTGACCTGGGAATGTTTGAATGGATTTGGATTGTTCTTTTATTTTTTTTGGTCTGGGATTTGGAATGTTCCATGATCTCTTTGTTGCTGGTTTTGTTAGTTTGCTTAGTCGTTAGTCGCCTCCACATGCATGAAAGCCCAGCCATCAGAACTTGGCTTGGCTCGCCGAATTGTGTATTGGTTTTTGATAGCCGATAGGATTTATTGAATTATATTACAAAGTCAAGGGAATCATGGCCCAAATGTGTTTTCGGGCCGGAAGAATAAGGTTAGTTATAGAGTCTGATGCAAATGTCAGCGGCGGGCAAGTGGGAGAAAATTGCAAAACCCAAAACTGAAACCCCCTAAAAAAGTGTACGTTGGAATTATCTTACATGTTGTTAAGGGGAAGCTCACCTGGTCAATGAGTGTGTCTTACAAGTGGTGCACCTGGGTTCAAGTCAGCCAGAGGCTGGCACTGGATTAGAACTCTCCCCACTCCTCACCAAAAAAAAAAAAAAAAAAAATGGTTATTTTATAAAAAAATCATATTTTGATATTCTTTAAAATAATATATGATTTTGAATATATGCCTGTTTATTTTAAGGACCTCAAATTTAAGATATATTGTTCAAATTATCCGATCTTTCATTAATTTTGAGTTTTGATTATCCTGCTATCTTTAAAAATATAATGACATCTTGGTTTTTATGAGAACTAGTAGTTTGAACTCATTCAATGCATGGAATAAGAAAAATAAATATTAAATTAAGAGTAAAATATTTAATATTATGTAAAGTTATAAACAAATATAATAGCTTAAACAATAAATATAGAAATTAATAATAATAATAATAATTTTAGTATAATATTAATATTTATTGTAAATGAATTTAAGCATCAAATTTACATAATGCATAATCATGATAAAGCTTATGAAGTATAGAAAAACTAAAGAAAATAAAATACTTAAAACAGAAACAATGAACAAAACAAACATATCTACATGTAAATAAAATCACGCCAAACACGCCGCCAATGACTACTTACTTGTTGCCATTGGTGACTCCTCACGTGTTGCTGCTGGCCAAGAAGAAATCTCCTTTGACCATTGGTCTCATCATCATCCTAAACAGGAGCTGCATCCATTGCAAGTTGCTCGCTTGTTAGAGCTTTTCGAAACACAAATTCTGAACCAACATGGACATTAAGGAATTTCACCATCAAAAAAATTAGATAAGACATGGATGAGAGAAGAAATTATTAAAAAATAATAAAATATATCAGAATAAGGATGAGAAGGGATTTTTGAAAATAAAACACATAAATGGAAGAAATTTCTTTGATAGAATAATAAGATAAGAGAGTGAGAAGAAATCGTTCTGTTTAGAGTTAAGAATATTTTTTTAAAAATTAAGGAGATGTCCACTATTGAAACCCGTAAAAGAATAGGTGCATGAATAAGTGTTCAAATAAGTTATATTTCATTTAAAATTCAAATTGTATATAAATGAGAATTAATAGCCAACGGTTATGATAGTAAATAATTTATTTTTTAAGTAATTTTTAAAGCAAAAATTTAACACCTTTAAGAAGAAGAAATATTCCTAATTAGTGAAATTATAAATGCACAATTTTGTGACACCTATAAAATTTTTCATATCATGGATTCTGAAATTTTTATTAGTATTAGTATATTAATATATAGAAGCTAATAAAGTTATTTTTTAAAAAGAATTTAAATTCTTCAAATCAATAAAATATTTGAATTCTTTCTAAATGAACACATCAATAGTTGAATTCTTTCTAAATATAAATGCGTTTATATTTGAATTCTTTTAAAAAAATTTTTTAAATGAACACATTTATTTATTTTTCTGAATATAACTTTTTAAATTTTTCAAAGAAAAGCATTTAGTGTGAAATTATTCTGGTTACGACACATATAGAAGTTTTCTTATGTCTTTTATTTTATTAGTAGTATAAATAGCAACACCTTAATAATATGTGATCAATATTTTATTGTATATATCTCGTTAGTTAATATTGACAATTTCCTAAATTTTTATTAAGTGATAGTATAAAGTTATTTTATGCACATTGTCAATGTAAAGAAATTATTCTCTTTAATTAAACTATAAGAATAAAATAACTTCTTGTATTTATTCATAAAAATGTTTGATCGATGCATAACTATAATATATACGCCATATTAGGTGGAGATAATAAAATGGGTTCAACTGACCAGATTGACCCGCCAAAATGGCAGGTTTGATTGATCGATTGAAATTGTCAAATTTTTTCAGCATGCATAACCTATCCAGCTTAACTAGTGGGCTGAGATGGGCCTGGCGAGTTGAGCCCGTGAGCAAGTAACTTTTTTTAAAAAATTTTTTTTAAAAAGATTCACTCAGTGCAATGTTCCTCTTGTTCTTCTTCTTGTTGTATAACATCGCCAAGCCCAACAGAACCCACCCACATCAACAACAAGTTTCACACTCCACAATCCAATCCTTCTTCTGCTTCTTGTTCTTCTTCCCTTGTGCTCTTCTTCCCTTATCGCATTCTCAATGTCACTATGGCACAACCCCTTCCATTCATAGTCTTGCATGGTAATCCTCTTCTTTTTTTATTTTGTGATTTTCTTAATGGTTAGTTTTCTCATTGAGTTGAGTTCTTTATCATGCATCAATTATTTTATCATTGGATCATTGTTGGTTGTTTATGTTGATTACTTTAACTTAATGGTCAACTTTAGATTTAGAACTTCAATTTTTTTATTTTATTTTTCACACGTCATTATTGGTTGTTTATGTTGAAATCCTTCGTCTTCTTTTTCTTCCTTTTTCTTTTTTTTGGTTTCCCCCCTAAAGAAGGAGGGGCTGGGATCTCTATGCCTTGGAGCTCAAACACGCTTCTCGAACTCGGATGCACTTATGCAAAGGCAATCAGAATTGCCATTTTGTCCAATCCTCCAAGTGCCTTTTTCTTCCTTTTAATTTTAATTTCTTAGTTGGTTGTATACTGTATTAGTCTTCAATGGATTTGATTAACTCGGAGCTTTTTCTTTTTTAAACAATGTTTTTTTTCATGGTTTGTTGTTGGCTATTTATGTTGAAATCCATATTGGGTTGATAGGAAAATTCTGTTTATGTGAATTTTTTCATTAAATATTTTTAAATTTTTTTAAAAAAATTAGGTGATTTAACATACTAAAAATATTAAAACAAATTTATTTATATTTAAATTTTTTTTTGTAAGCTAATCTGCCCACAATATGGTTGGTTAACATGTGCAATCTATTTTATTGAAGTGTGTTGGTTCGCCCCGTTCCATTTTAGGCGGGCTTTTAGTGGGATGAGGCGAGGCAACTTGGCCTACCGTGCCATCTCTATTATTAGAATGTAAATATGTAGAAAAAAGAGATGTGATTAGTTTATAATAAAAAAATATATACTAATACAATATTTCATAAGCATAACTTGAAAAGTTTTTTCAGGACAATTTCTTAGCCTCCTTCCTTAAAACTTTATATATATATATATATATATATATATATATATATATATATATATATATATATATATATATATATATATATATATATATATGGCAAATTATTTTGATTAGTTCTCACTATTTATTATCTATTGCTCCCACTATTTGCACTATCTACACTATCTTCAAGACCCCACTAATCAATAAATATAACCACTATTATATTTATGTGAATAATACTATATATTTTTATAAAAGAAATATAAAATTAATACTATATATACTATATGTCGTAAAAATTCTACTAATACAATATTTCATAAGCATAATTTGAAAAATTCTACCGAGTAGCAACTTCTTAGCCTCCTTCCTTAAAACTTTATATATATATATTGTTCTCACTCTTTACTATCTATTGGTTTCACTATCTCCACTATCTGCATTATCTTCAAGAGCTCACTAACCAATAAATATAACCACTATTATATTTATTATATGAATAATACTATATATATTTATAAAAAAAATATAAAATTAATACTATATATACTATATGTCGTTAAAAATATAACAATTTGGAAAACATAAATAAATATCTATACTTTTTTTTAAAAAAAATTACAATATGCGTAAATATATCTGCATTCTCCATGTATGTAATATATTTAATCAATTTCTTTTAATATTTGTTTTAAACATATGAGTTGTATGTAACTGTATATTTGTTTTTATATTTAATATTGAATATATATTCTCTAAGGTAATTAATAGTTAATAGGAGGTGGAATAGAGGGAAGGAAAGAGAGTAAAACAAAGTTTCAAATAAAAAAAGTGGAAAGAGAATTAGAATTACTTTTTTAATTACAAACTTTATTAGATAAGCGGATAACTTCAACATTAACTCTTGCATTCTGATTTTTAAATCAGGAAAAAAATTCTCATAAATAAATTTGTTTTTGATAATGGGTTGTTATACAAAATAAATTATATGAACTTATACGAACTTTTAAACTAAATTATTCTTAATAATAATCTAAATATTGAACTTTTCATTTCCAAATTTAATTCATTATCTATATGATAAGTACTCTTTTTAGCAAATAAATAACTCTTCATTAGAATAAATAAATAACTCAAACTTTTTAATGAGTATGGGCTAATAGAGTTTTTTAAAACTATTTTTTTACGAAGCCGAAAATTTGGTAGGGAAAAAGAAATGAAGTGATTTTACTATATTTTTAGTTGTTCAATCATCACTTAAAAAATACTTTTCACTACTTTTTGAAATAAAATGTCTAAAATTATACTTTTAATTTCTACACTAATTTTATTTTTTATATTTAATTTTTTTAATTATCTTTTTATGTTAATTTATGCAACTATTTCTTAACTAAATCTTTGATAATATCTCATGGAGTTTTCTTTGAAATGGGTGAAAATGAAAGTATTTCTATTGCTAAATAAAAATCTAGTCTTTTTTTTTTTTAGCTTTTTCAAAAGACTATTTAAATAGTTCTTAACATTTTCAATCCTGCATAATATTTAGATTCATTTATGTTATTATATAAAGGATTGAAAGTTTTATAAAAAGGTTATTAGATAAAAATATATGAGGATTGTTAATAACTTCTCTTATTTGATGCATGTTATATAAAATATTGAATATCTACATAAATGGTTCAGAAATTAAGTTTAATTTATTTTAGTTTTTATAATAAATATATATTCTTTACATTATGGTTTTAATATATTGCTAATAGGAAGCTACATAAAGAGGCTATATAAAAGTGAGTGAGTGAGAGAGAACTAAATGAACTTTTTAATAAAGGGGTGAGAATAAAGGGGTGAGATTAAGAAGTAGAATTATTATTATTTTTGTTATTTGATCAATATTTAAAAATTAAAAATAGATCTATATAATTGAATTATGGTTTAAAAAAATGCTTTTAATAATATATTTACACTATTTTCCATAAAATTTCTTATTTTGTTCAACAATAATTACACAATTATATTTTTCATTTTCTATATATTTCTATAAATATGTATATATTATTATGTATGAGAACTAATTATATTATATATGGGATCGAAATTTTTTATAGAATATAGTTAAGTTTAAATGTACAAGGATAGGGAAATGACTATTTTAAATTTTTTATTATTATTAAAATTTTACTAAAATTTTGCAAGAATATATATTAGATAAAATTTAAGATTAAAATATAGTCTTTTTAGGTTGGTTTTAATAAATTGTTAATAGGTGGGAGAGAAAAATGGAATAAATTTTATAATAAGGAGAAAGGAGTAGAAAATGAAATTGATTTTTTATTCTTATATAAAAATTAGAATAAAAATTTTTCTTATAGAATATATTTGAATTTTAATAGTAAGTTATTATATAAAATAAATATATCCAAATATTGTTTAAAATAATTAATTTCTTCAATAAAAATTTCACAAATATTTTTTTATTTATATAAATATGCTATTTTACATAATTTAAATTAAATAATATTTAAAATTGATTTATATAACCATATTTTATTAAAATTTTATATTTTATTATACTTAAACAATATAGTAGAATATCAACAATAAAATATTATATTACATTATATTATATTATATATATAAACAAAATATCCAATTTTGATAGGAGCATATGACCCCACCCTCTAATATATGGATCCGTCCCCGACCCATAATATCCATATTTATATATCTTATATCTTATTACTAGTGTGCACTTCGGGTGTTCAAAGGTCGGATTGGCCCGGATTGGATCAAACCCAGATCTGGCCTGATTTTTAGATTAGGTTATTTTTTTAAGCCCAAACCTGACCCGATAATAACCCGATTAGAGACCGGATTTTATCAGGTCAACCTGAATGTTAAATAACATATAAAGATTTGAATATTATACATAGTAAAATCATAAAATTTTAAAAGTAAGAAATGAAATTTAAGAGATATTATACAATACATATTTTAAAACAAACTATATTAATATAAAAATAGCATCAAGTTATGTAAAATATAATAATTAAAGTATAAAATCGTATAATTTATTACTAAATATTTAAAAAAAATATAATTTATGAGGGATTATTTGACTTCGGGCCGGATTGGACCAATCAGAAGTATAACCCAAACCGGGCAAAAAATGCACTGGATCAAATTTTAGAATCCGAACCAGACCCCATAAACTTCGGGCTGGGAAGGATTATCAGGCCGCGCCAAATCTTGAACACCCCTAGTGTGCATGGGTGCAAATTTTATATTCAATTTTGATGGAAGCATATGGCCCCACCCTCTAATACATGGATCCGTCCCCGACCCATAACATCCATATTTATATATCCTATATCTTATTACTAGTGCACACGGGTGCAAATTGTGAGTGATATATATATATATAGTTTGATCCTACACTATTATAAAATAATATAATTAGAAGAAATTAACCCACTTTTTTGTTCTTATCTCCATTATCTAAATTTTTTAGATTTGTCACTGTATCGGGTATAAGTATGTGCAAATAAAATTATTTTATATTTTATATTTTATATTTTAAATAAATGAAAGAGTTAATTGTATTTTATTCTCCTATATTATAAATCATATATATTTTACCTCCCTATATTTAAAAAATGTGCATCTCGACTCCCTGAATTTTCATGAATGTGCATTGTACCCCAAATAAATGCAATATACTCTCCTAAATTTTGGGTTATGTACAAATTAATCCCCTAAACTTTTCTAAATATGCAACTAGATACCTTGAATGTGTAATATTTTTGTTTATAATTGATAAAAAAAATTAACAAAAGAGCCAAAGTACACATTTGATAAAACGCAAGAAGTCGAGATGTATGTTTTCAAAATGTAGGAGGTAAAATGCATATAATCTATAATATAGGGGGGTAAAGTGTAATTAACTCCAAATAAAACATTGAGTTAGTTAGAGATTTAATGTTAGTTAAGTTAAGCTATGAAATGTATGTTATTACAACTCAGTTATAAATCATTTGGTTTAGGTTAGCACACAAGAGTCCCCCTACATTGGATCATACCATTTTTAATTATGCAAATTTTATGTAATTTAGTTGACTATAATTTATCGATAATTTTAATGTATTACCAATATAAAGAATTTTTAGACTTTTATCTAATTATAAATTGATATATAACTAAAAGTGTTTTTATTTCACAATAAATACTTTAAAAATTATATATATTATAATATATTATTGGTTAATAATATAAATTTTTTTATACAATATTATATTAAAATTCGTGATAAATTTCTTTGTAAGAGTTAAGTATTCCTTAGTCATAAAAAAGTTGAAGGGTCTTGACTCTTCTTTAAAATTGTTGCATTTTAATTAAATCAAAGCCTTTTATCCAATAATTAAGCATTAAAACACTATTATAACATTAAACGATAATTAGCCTTCATTTTTGTTGTCCTCACTAAAAACCTAAAATATAGGAACTTGGTGCTTAGTCCTTTTTTTTCCTACATTTCTTTTTTCTATTGAATTTTTCCTGCTCTTTACCATCCCAACTTCCAAAATATCCTAACTTACCAATGTTTTGCTCCTTTATCTTTTCTCATGTTTTTCACATGCTATACTTTGCTTTCAAGTTTGTTACCTTATTTCTTATGCCTTAAAATGGATATTAGTATACAAACATAAGGGTAAATTACATTAACCTCTTTTTAGATTCAGTGAAATTACATTTGGCTCATCTCTAATTTTAAAATTGTCTCAAGAAACCCCTAAGTTCTATAAAGCATTATATAAACCTCCCCTATTAATGGTACTTGATTAAAATAGTTAACAGCCATGTGCATTGCACATGCTTAGTAATGACCTTTTTGTAATATTTGATTGCTTTTCCCAATCTCGTCTCCATAAATGTGTTGTACAAGCTCTGTTGGTCATATTTCCTGGAAAGTAGAGTGGTGTGCAATGGAAGGAGGGGTGGGGGTGGGAGAGAGAAAGGAGAGAGAGATAAGGTGAGGGTAAAGCAAATATTTTAATATTATTTTTCAATATAATATTATTAGTCACCATGTGGTGCCAAAATCATTTGGCACCACTTAAGAAGCTGCCTAACTTTGCAATGCAAAGTTAAGTTTCACATTCCAAAACTGATAGATTAAAAATCTGAAGTTGCTTTCTTTATAATTTTGTGCATGGAACATGTATCTTCTCCTTCAAAAATTACAACCACAATGCTTTTTTATATCAAAAAGCCATCTCCACTCCCAAACTTTTAAGGTAATTTACATGACTTCAAATATGAACCAGACCCAAAAAATGATGACATTCATGAAGGATTTATATTCATCAACACTAGTCTTATTGTCAAGTAGGATTGCAAATACATTGACCAAACTACAAGCACATAATTGTCCTAAAAATCTGGGCTTTACATCATGATCTAACAGTACTTCGTTTACATCAATATTTCCCAAAAAAAGGCTATATTCCATCCATACCTAGCTGTGCAGTCCCAAGAAACATGTGCACAGCATCATCGTATATTCATAATTCAAAATATAGTTTTATCTAATATCTGTGCAGCAAAAAAAAAAAAAAAAAAAACCATTTAGCCCTAAAAAATGTTATCCAAAATAACTGTGCAGCAAAACAAACTATGCAGTCCAAAGAAAGTCATCCAGACATCCATCTTCATGTAGGCCCTTGTTGTGTTGCCCTTCTTGGTTGAATCTTCTTTCTCTTGGCTCGTGGTTCAGGCTGGTTTCTAGCAGTTGGCAGTGTTTGGCTTGGTTAAGTTATGGTTGTGCATGGCAGTTGCTGGTTAGCACTTTCGATTGCAATATTTTGTGGGACAACCTTGTGTTTCTGCAGCAGCAAAATGAAAGTTAGTTTAAGGGAAAATAGCCCCAAGATGAAGGGAATTCTTAGCTTAAAACCAACGTGTAGTGAATACATTTTTCCTATTAGCAGCACCCTCACTAGAAGTCCCAGTTGATGCTTGAGTTGCAATTTCTTCTCCAAGTGCAACGCCCAAGTTCCCTCTTTCATCATTAGTAACAGTAGGACCTTCTCTCTGTAAACAATCAGAATAAGGCAAAGAATTTTATCAAGGACTTTATCTACTTCTTAGAATCTGTCAAAACTCAATCACTTCTCAAACAGGTGAAAAAGAGAGCAATCAATCCACATTTGTGCTAGATTTCTAGCCAAACAGACCAGCCTCTGTACTGTATGCAAGTATGTTCATGCAAAAAAAGGGTATAGTTATAGGTTTCAAGTACCTGAGTTGATATCCCAATTGATACCTGAGTTACACCTTAAGTGTTATTAGCACCACCAAGTTGTACTTGATTAGCAACAGATGCAGGGACTTCTTTTTTCTGAAAGGAAACAGTAAACATTTAATAGCAGAGCTCACCAAAATAGGTAAACTAAAACTTGAAATCATACATGCATTCACCGGAATGATACTATGATATTTTATTGGATTAACAAGCAGAGTATAGGTTTCTAAGAGGATTAACACATTGGACTGTCAACGTGTCAATCAAAATTATAATTAGTTCATGCAAGTCCAGCATCACACCAGTCAAGCATATAATAAAGATGAGAATATACAGAATAATTTACATATAATCGATGACAGATTGTTAAGGGAGCTCTCCTCTAAATAAGAAATACAAAGAAAAAAATAGCTTTCCTATAAGTTGCACGGATTGGCTTGCCAAATTTAATAATATATATATATATATATATATATGAAAAAGATGCTGATGTTTGCCTCTTCCATACGTGCTTATAATTGTCGGAAACCATATGCAGTCGAAATCATTATTGCTTAAGTAAATAATTTAAAATTAGGAGAATCAATAATTGAGGTCATAGGATGCTTGATCAATAGCATTTTTGGCCATTGGATGTCCTTTTGTACATGAGATAAGAAACCTACTATATCATTCTCCAAAAAAAAAAAAAAAAAGAAACCTACTATGGGTCCGTTTGGTGTAACTTTTGGGAGAAGATCTTTTGAAAGAAGGTCTTTTAAAAGAATTACTTTTAAAAGAATGATTTTTGTTTGGTTTGAATATGTCAAAAGTAAGTTTAGGAGAATGAGTTTTGTTTGGATAGGATAAAGTTTTTAATTGTTGATGTGAGAGTAATAGTAAAATTCCTTTTCAAAAGGTCTTTTTTTAGAATGAAAAGTAACTCAAAGATACTTCTTCCAAAAGGTCTTCTGGAAGAAGGCTTTTTGAAAGAAGTTAAACCAAACACTACCATTTACTGTACAAAGTCATTTTCCTTCCCTTATAAGGCCTTCTAGAAATTGCAAACAGCAATCCAAATGGCCACTATATCAGTGATAACTAAAAGTGAGTTTAAAAAATTCTGCAGAGTAGAGGAAAATGAAATGAAAAAGAGGCGTGTAACTAAAGGTGCTGAATTATGCCAATTTGCTTTAAGTGCATAGGAGATGGATTGAACTAAATCTTAACACGACCATGTGTCATAAACTCATAGACTAACAAGCATAAAAGACTGGAGTTTTTTCTTTCTTTGGCAGCACATAAGAATTTCTTGGTTTACCATCAATTTAACATTTTTGGCAATGCAATATTGGATGCAATGTGACAGATAAATAAGAGGTATAGCTATGATGCCAAGAAGAAATGCTTTTAATGAGAATATGGACATAATCAAGAAAACACAGGCTATTGAGTATCGAGTCTAGATATATACAAGCAACTGTTAGCCTACCTTGGTCCTACTCATTGTTTTTCCAAAGCTATTGCTAGAAGCTAACTTTAGAAGTGTCTAAAGTTATTGGAAAAAAAATAAGTTTTTGTACTTTGAAATCATATACCATGTTGGTTCTTGCAAACCAATATTTGATTAGTTTATATTGTTGAAAAAAAGGGTGTAATATTTCAGTTTTTATTACAGCTGATAATGGCCTCTCATACTAAAATTATGTACAAACTGAGTTACTCCCAAAAACAACCCTATGGAAGAAGATTGTCTAACTCATGAAGCTACCCCAGGAATTAATAATGACTAACAAAATAACCACTTCAAACTTTAAGCAACAGCAGGCAGCAGATCAAACCCTTCAGTTTTTCCATTAATGTTACTATTGAGAGTTTCGTCACCGCACAAGGAGAAAGAGATTATGAAAAGGCATTCATAATATTTACGGTTCTCTTTAATATGATGTCAAACCCAAATAACCAAAACAAGCAACTTTGAAAATCCTTCACTGTCAATAGTCAAGCAAAAGGCTCTCAAGTAGTGAAAAGTGGAATATTTATAGAGATCTACTAAAACTAATTCCTACAAATATGGCAATAACAAAGAAAGAAATAAACTGGAAAGGAATAAAACTCCAAAATTTAGAATTCTAATTCTGAAATTAATGTCATAATTAAAATTATCTTCATTCAGTGTGTTTGAGTTTTTTCATAGGTGAGCCTACAAACTACTCTTACCAATTTATTAGACAAATAGCAAGAGCACTTCAAGTTCAAAGAATGTTTCAAGTAATAGGTTGAAAGAGAAACAGACAGAAAAAGATACATACCAGGGGTGAATGTGACAGTAGGAGCGGACTCGCGAAGAAGGGCGCCTGTTTTGGAATGTCAGGTCATTTAACCTGTCAAATCAAAACAACAAAACAAACATCAAAAACAACCCTAAACCAAAAAAAAAAATTGAAAATGAGGAGTTAGGATTTTTGTCATGAATACAGCCACTTGGGTTAGGGGTTCGCACTAAGAATCTATTTGGATAAATTTTTAAAAAAATGGCTTTTTTTTTAAATTTTTTTTGGTAAAATTTTAATTTTTTAAAAAAATTATTTTACATTTAGATAAACATATGAAAAATATTTTTAATTATTAAAAGTATCTATAAATCTGTTTGAATATAAAAGAACAAAAATATTTCTTTTATAACCATATTAAAAAAAAATATTCAAAAAGAGGAAAGAGAAATAAGATTTGATAAGAGATAAGAAAAGAATAATATATATTATAATTTTAGTTAAAGATAAAAAATATTTTTGGAAGATAATTTTATTAAAAATCACTTTTGTTTTTATTTTTTTTAGAAGCTAGGTATTCCTAACTTAAAAAAAAAGGTGATAAATTGACTTTTTTTAATTGAAACTTCTTTTTAAAAGTTGTACACAAATAACTATAAAAACTTATAAAATTACTTTTTTTTTAAAAAAAAAATCAATCCAACCGAGCTCTAAATGTCTCCACTAAAAGCGTTTTTGTAAACCTTCAATTTTTTGAGAGGATGAAAATAGAGGAAGATATGTGGGTTTTGTCAAAGGATGAAGATGGAGAGGTGGGTCGCAGAGTGGCACGAAGCTGGCTGGCAGTGAGACTAGCAATGACTGAATGCGTGGTTACTCAGGTTACAGTGGTTATTCTACACAGCGGCTTGCGATGAGAGTGAGGTCGCATGATGGTGGAGATGCAAGTTTATGGCGAGTTCATGTGATTGTGAACTGAAGAGGGTTGAATTAGGGTGTTCAAATCCAATTCAATCCGATCAAAACGTTAAATCAATTCAATTCAAATTAAAAACTGATCAAAATCGCAAAAGTTTGGATTTGATTAGATCTTATTTTTTACAAACCGCTTGGATCGGATTGAATTTCTAATTTAATTTTCAAAACCGATCAAATCCAATCTAAATCGAATAATACCATATAATATAATTTTTTATTTTTTATTTTATACTTTTACTTATAATAATTTTAATTTATCACATATTTTTTTATATTTGTATGTCATTTTCATTTAAATATCATGCTATACATCTTATATGAGTCATTTTTATTTTTATTGATTTATTTTATTAATTCAAGTTACTTTTTATTTATAATATTCTATACTTAAGATTTTCTTTTATAAAAAATCGATTAAACCAATCCAATCCAAACCGCAAAAGATTGATTCGGATTAAATCAAATTTAAAATCTAAACTAAACCGATCCAATCCAAACTACTATATATTTTATTACTTGGATCAGATGAATTTTTACTCAAAACTGATCCAAACCGCACCACAAACACTCCTAAGTTGAATAAGCTAGTGAGGGGTATATTGGAGAACATGATACAGAAGACTAACGACATCTAACTTCGTTGCCTCCGGGGGTAGTAAGTGTAAGTTGGACAATTAGAGAGAGGTCAAGTCTAATTTCACTTAACCCCATATGATATCAGTGTATTTTATCCTACAAAGATTGACTACCATTTATTTCTAATTCATATTCACTAGCAATTTGATTCCAACCAACTTCCCCATCGCTTTTAGGACAAGGCTCCTATGCACCTTACTTTACAAGGTGCTTTAAGCACTTTGGCAATCAATGGTGCATATTTAAGTGTGTATCTATAGATCAATTATTGATGATGTATTATAGTAGAAGCCAAACTCTCTCTCTACCCCTAGAAGCCCTTTCCTACTACACTGTACCACTTTTCCTCAGGTGCTGGTCGAGGGTGGCAACGGCAATCTCGATGAGGTGCTACAGGTTCTTGATGGCATCAATGCCGAGGGTGACAACATTGCAGATGTCGAGGGATTTGACGACGTGCTCGAGGAGGAGCTTGTCGAGGGGTGGCTTGGAGATCTGGAAGGAGTCGGCCTCACAGCAGAGGAATTTGTCTAGAAGCTTCCTGTGCCACTATCCCCTCCCCCATCACCCCACCAGGTAGCCCCAACCACCATGGGATGCAGCAGGCACATCCGTCCACATCCTCCTCCTCTTTCCTCTCCTTTCATCCATGCTCAATATCGATCTTCTACTTCTATTTCAATCCAAAATTTTCCAGAAACCAAACAACTAACGCACTTTTGTGCATTATAACAATTTCAAACCCAAAATGTCTCATACACCCACCAAACATAGCTCAAATGATCAAAGAACATAATCATAAACAATCAGAATGGAACCATATCAAACACAGGACCCATGGACCATGAGGAAGGTAGTGAATCATTTTCATTAATAATCACTCATTTTCATCAAACCAAACCCAAGCTAAAAAGTAATTTTTTTTGGTTAAAAAATAACACTAAAAAGTTTTAAATTTTTTCAATCCGAGTTAAGATTGGGGAGCCTGAGGAATCATCAGAAGAAGAAGCGCTACCGCAGGAGATCGCCGAGCCGCCTTTGACTATGAACCACCATCCCTGAGATCCATGCTTTACTGCTTGACCACCGCCTCTTAGCCTGCACAACTGCAATTGCTACCCCAGCCTCGCGTTGCCGGCCTAGAGCTAACGCTGCTATGGCAGTTGTGGCACGGAGCAGCCATCACGTCCGGCCACCACGGAAGAATGAAAAGGAAAAAGAAAACGATATGGTGATGGGAGTCAACGGCGGCATCGCCATCGAGGTCGCAGAGTTGCTATCACATCCGACCACTGCAGAAGGACGGGAGGAAGATGAAGAATGAGGATACGATGGTGAAAGTGAGAGTGGTGGGTTTTTTCTTTTTTGGGGCTTCTCGTTGGGATCGGGGAATAGGGATTATGAACATTTAGGGTGAGCTAAAGAATATTGGGGTATCAATACACCTTTAGATCTCAGCCATCTATCATCAAGGTGTGTGGTGCACCTTGTAACTATGGATGCATTGGAGCATTCACCTCATTTTTATTGATTAAAAATAAAAAAGTCTTGATTCCAACCACCTTTTCCTATCATGTCAAGTTGAACAGTCTATTTATAACTATAACTATTACAATTAGTTTTGTATTGGCCCTTGGTTGGTAAAAAATTTGCCCTTTTTAACATCCTTGCATACCTTATTATGACCTTTGAGTAACATTGCATGTCCACATCCTTACAAGTCCATTAATGGATCAACTTGAAAGTGTGTGTGAAATATGCTAAAATTTCACTTGTGTACATTAATCTAATGGTTTAAGTTGGCCATCATTACTATGTATTTGATTAACCATCGTTACTCCCTCCATTTCAGAATATTTGTCCAATTTTGATATTTTAGGGTTTCAGAATATCTGTCTACTTCTAATATCAATATAGCATTAATTTTTTTTTTTAATTATGTCCTTAATTTAATTGTCATCCACCATCATCATAATTAGAGTTGAAGAATGTGCTAGACCAACTCACTATCTTTAGATAAGGATAATTTCGTCCATTTATATAATTTTATACCACTACCAAGGTTATTTTTTTTTTCAAAATCTATGTATTTTTTGATTTTGGACAGATATTCTGAAACAGAAGGAGTATTATTTAGTAATAAATAACTAACCTAAAACTAAAATTAAAGTTGACTTAAATATGTAAGATATTTTTTTCTTGCATAAATACAAATCTAACACTCTATGCCTAAGGACACTCAAACTAAGAAACAAGTGAGTTTGTCACAAACAAAGTTGGTAAGGTCCAGCTTTGACATAAATATACGTAAATATAAGATGTTAAATTTGAATTTATAAAAGAATCTCTCATATATAAGTAAATATGTTTTAGACAAGGTATTATAAGACTAATTGAACTCTAGTCTGAAGATAAAATAAAAGATAGTATTTATGGTTGAGAATGATAATATGACGGTAAGGTAGCAAGGTCATTGGAGGAGGAAGATTAGCTGAATAGGAGCACGAAAAAGGTTAACACTCAAGGGGAGTTAGACAGAGTAGTGGATATGGAAGTACTTGAAGAGGAGATGAATATGGAACATCCTATTATGTGGAGGTAGATGGAGAGGAGGCTCAAAAGGGAGAGAAGGAAGAGGAAACCAAGCTTATCATCCAAACCTTGAAAATTAATGTATATAGAAACAATTTGTATGATGGTTCGACTGAGGACCTTATATCATTATATCAGAGAAGGTTGCTATGGCAATGATTGAAGATTATATTCATGCATACATTAGTGAGGGAAGTCAAGATGAACCAATTCTTCCTTTTAATCCGAAATCTTCAATAGTAGGATCATTGGAAGAGTTTGGGGAATGGTTGCGAAATTTTACTTGGGAAAAAGATTGCTATTAGAATAATGGACACATGGATTCAAAGGCTTTGGACCAGCAAAGGAGTCATAAGAGTCCTTAACCTTAACGAGGAATTATTTCTAGTTCGTTTTACCAATGAAGGAGATTACAAGCATGCCTTGCTTCAAGACCCATGGCTTGTTATTAATCATTATTTTCTGGTGCAGAGATGGAAGCCACTCTTCAAGCCCATGGAGAAGGAGTTTAGAGGGCAGTAGTGTAGGTGCGCATTCTTGATCTCACAATAGAGCTGTACAACCAAAAATTTTTATGGAGAACTAGTGCAACCTTAGGCACTGTATTGAAGACCAATGAATTAACTTCACTCCATTTGAAAGGAAGGCTTAAACTAACTTCACCTCATATGCTTCAGGTGTTGTACATGTGAGCACAAGGCTAAGAATTGCATAAGTTTTAAAATATCAGTGCAACATATCCCAACAATAATGGCGATAGAGAAAGAAATAATGGATAAGGAGAATGGCATGCCAGAGTATCGGCTAGAGGTGGCCAGTACAATAAAGGACGGTGACAATAAGACTATAGAAGGTCCAAAGATCATGGAAGAAGCGAGATTAGATAATCCCAGCTCATGATCTAGCTAGTCTAGAAGAAGATAATAAAGCTTGCTTTGAGTCATGGATGCTTGCTAAAAAAATAACAAAGGAGAAGATATATTAGAGATAATCCCAAAATATTCCACCCATAAATGTTGGTAGGGGCATAATAATGCCAAAAATTAAGATATGATGTGTTGTTAGATAATCCATGAAACGAATAGTCTTTAGGGGCTATGAGGGATGTAGAGAAACTAAGGGACCCTAATTTGAAAATGATGGGCCATACTCATAAACCTAGTAGGAAGAGCTATCCTTGACCAACCAAACAAACAAATTAAGGGGAAAAGTACATCGTGGTGGCACAAATGAAACAAGTTCTAGCCTTTTAAAGCATTAAGGAGTGAGAGCAAAGGTTACCTAAGTAGAAAATTACATAACCATCCAACAAATGCAAGGAAGAAAAACTACACAACTTAGGAAGAATAACGTAGGTTGTAAGGCCTATTTAAAACATTTCAAGGGTTGAACAATGATGTTCAAAAGACGTACAAGGAAGGTAGGGAGGTAGTGAGACATAAGAACTCTCAATATTGGTTCATCAAAATGGGACAGACAAAAATGTTGGTAGTGCAAAAAAAAAAAAAACTCACTAGAAGGAAACTAATGGAGAATATAAAGGTAGTGATGGAAGCTAGAAGTCCTGAAGGTTAGGTTTCACAAACATGGTGCTAGAGGGTGCAGCTACGATAAGTTACTATTGGAGTCCTTAGGAGCTGAACCCTACCTTTTGTTAGAGATTGTCATGAACATAATCATCTGGGACTATACGGGAGCTTCGAGTAAGGGATTTACGACCCTTTTCGGAGATCTTTCTTTCAAATATAAAGCTTACTTTATAGTTTATTGGAGATCTTTGTGCCAGGGGATAAGACTCAAAGGTTAGGTAAGAGGTTCAATTTTGATGCCTTTTTTTTTAAAAAAAAATTATGGATCGAACATGCTTTTTAAGTGGTATATAGTATCTCTAGAAAATAAACTTGGGGTAGGTGAGTATAAAGAAATCTCAGAAATAATTTATCCATATGAAAGTAGCATGAAATAATAAGAAGCCTTGGTATTTTATAGCAATTTATGACTTTCCTTACACTAGCACTCGCAAAGAATTATGGGATAAGTTGATAGATATTGCCTTGAGTATGGAATGTGCATGGTGTGTAGTAGGAGATTTCAACTCCATATTATCTTTAAATGATGTAGGAGGAGCAGTGCATCTTGCTTATAATACTTTAGCTTTTAATAGTTGCTTGATGAATTGTGGTTTAGCATATGTGGGATATAGTGTCAACCTTTCACATGGCAGTGAAGGAATATCTATAGAAGGTTAGATAGATGTGTGGTCAAGGATTAGGCTTCGGGATTTGGAAAGAATATGGTTAAACACCTTTCCAAACTAAAGTCTGATCACATTCCCATTCTTTTGAATTTCAAGTTGTTAAGGCAGGATGAACAAATTGATAAATCTTTAGATTTCTAGTTTCATGGTTGCTTCATGATAGTTTTTAGGATTTGACTATTAATTCTTATGAGAAGGATGAGAATTTGTTGGAGAATATAGAGTCATTTTTTAAGAAGGCAAAAGCTTTAAACAAGTAGGTATTTAGAAACATTTTGCGAAAGAAGAATCGTATCTTGTTAAGGTTAGAAGGAATTTCAAGGACCTTATCTCTCCAAGAGAACACAATCCTAGAGAAACTCCAAAAGCACGTCTAGTAGCAATATGAGAATATACTTATTCTAGAGGAGATTCGTTGAAAATAACAATCTAGATGCAAGTGAATAAATTGTGGGGATAAAAACTCTAAATAATTGCACAATGTTGCTTTTATTAGATGTCAAAGGAATTGAATTATCATGTTAAAAATATATAAAAGGATTTCGGTGGAGGATTAGGAAGATTTACGAAGGATGGGATTTTTTTTTTCTTCACACAATTATATAAGGGAGATTCTTAAATAACTTTTCCTTTGTTCTCTATTAGAGGGTGAAAGACTCTATAAATAAAAATATATGAAATACAAATTACTATTTCATATATAATTTAAGTATTAGATAATAAAATTATGACACAATTTTATGTGAGATTAATTCTAGGTTGGTTCAACAATGTTATTTTGATAAGGAAAGAATCACAATAATTTTAGTCCCAAAGATAAATGATGTGGTCAAAGTAAAAAAATTAGTATGCAAATGCTTAATGAATTTAATTTTGATGCACTATATTCAAAATATTTTACCATATTAGTAAAAGTATTGAAATGAATAATCCACTATATTGAAAGTCTTTCAAATAGAAGTATGTGAATGAATGATAGTATAAAACTATTTTACATTGACAATGCATGAAAATTACCACCACTACCATTGAATTACTATTGGAAATTTCTTGAAGATAGCCCATCAAATTTTGTGCTTCAACTTGTTCTGTTTGCAAGCTTCAAATTGCAAGATCTTTTATTAGCTAGATTTTGAATAGTCAAAGAACAAGTGATTTACGACTTTTACTTGTGTAATAACCACAACATTTGAAGAGAAGAATTGAAGATTCAAGCCTTTTTAGATTAAGGAAGCTTTATTATATTTTATTCATCAAGTAATGCCTATATAAAGACCACCCATGTACATTGATTATTGTATCAATGAGATGAATGATATGAGTTAGTGAATGAAAAAATCCTTTTCCTCTTTGTGCTCAAGAGTGGATGAGTTTATGAGAGAAAATGATTAAAGTGATTTATGTGTGTGCTTTGATATCAAATTGGTATTAGAGCTCAGTTCATTCAGCGCCAATTTATTTTAGAGAGTTTGTGAGAAACAAGAGAGTTTTCATACAGTTATTTTTAAAGAGTCATTATGGCAAATAATTACAATATTGTTTGGTCAAGTCCCAAATTACATGGAAAATTGGATTATAATTATTGGGAGATTTTGATGTTTATCCACTTGAAGGCTCACAATATTTGGAGCCTTATTGAACTAGGTTTACAACAAGGAGTAGATGTTGCTACTCAAAGGCAAGATCAATTAGCTCTATCCTAAATTCATCAGGGTATAGATTATTTAGTATTTGGCAAACTAGCTAATGCCAAAACTGCTAAAGGAGTATGGAAATTTTGAAGCTGTCTTACAAAGTTGTAGATAAGGCATAGAAATCAAAACTACAGTCCTTAAGAAGAGAGTATGAAAGGCATGAGATGTCTAGTTCAGAAACTGTTGAGCAATATTTTTCTCAAGTTAATGATCTTGTCAATAAAATGAGAGTCTATGGAGAGGAGATTCTAGACAGTAAGGTAGTGGAGAAAATTCTTTGTGTTATGTCGATGAAGTATGATCATGTGGTGACTACAATATTAGAGTCCCACGATATAGATACCACGACGATTACAAAGTTGCAGGGAAGTATAGAAAAGCCATGTTAGCATAATTTTAGAGAAGGCGAAAAAAACCAACAGAAAAAACCCTGAAGAACTGGATGAATTTAACTAATGATGCCAAATCAAGCTATGAACAAGAAGTAAGAGGTCATGGTTACAATAGTCGAGGTAAAGACAAAGGAAATTTCAAAGGAAGAGATCGTGGCAATAATTTCAACCAAGGAAAAGGGAACAATTTTAAACCACCTAATCCAAGAAGAGGTGGAAATAATTTTGGACTTGCTGGCTGAGGAAGAGGACGAGCAAACTATTACCAAAAGAAAACCAATTTTACTTTCTTACATTGCGGAAGGTACGGACATAAAGCTGCAGATTGTAGATTTAGACAGATGAACTAGAACAATTTCAACACTCAAGCAAATGTTGCTAAAAACCAATAACAAAATATCAGTGAGATTTGGCAACAATACAAATATTCTTTTTTTGGGAAAAAGGTCAGATATCAATTAGATTAAAAGATGGCTCTCATGATTATATTTCTGATGTATTTTATGCTTACGGTCTTCATAACAATTTGTTGAGTATGGGACAGTTGTTAGATAAAGAATATAATATGCAGATTCATCAAGGATATTACACCATGTCTGACAAGAATGGTAAATTTATTGCTAAGGTAAAAAAAGACTCCAAACCATCTTTTCCCACTAAAAATTCAACATGAAAAGTTTTCTTGCTTGAGTTCTATGATACCTGTGATAACTAGTTATGGCATATGCATTTTGGCCATTATCACTTTTCTGGATTGAATTATCTATTAAGGAAACAACTTGTGTCTAGTTTATCAATTGTTCATATTTCTAATTGTATATGCAACACTTGGCAACTGGAAAAGAAGCCCAGAGAATCATTCCCTATTAGAATGGAGAATAAGAAATTTGTCAGAGATAGTGCACTATTGAAGTGCCATCTCATGGTGGCAGCAGGTAATTTATTACGTTTATTGATTATTTTAGCAGAGAAATTTGGGTATATTTCTTGAAGCAGAAATCAAAAGCTTGTGATGCCTTTAAGACTTTCAAGACATTTGTGGAAAAACAAAGTGGCTATATAATCGAGATTCTAAGAATAGACAGAGGGCAAGAATATCTTGCTTGTGCACATTTCTTCAAGTAGTATGGAATTCAACATCAACTGACAACCAGATATACTCCCCAATAGAATGAAGTTGCTGAAAGGAAGAACATAACTATTATGGATATGGTCAGATGCATGCTAAAATTTAAACAGCTGCCTAAGGAATTTTGGGCAGAAGTAGTTGCTACTACAGTGTATATTTTAAACAGGTGTCCAACAAGAAGTGCTCGAGATAAGACTTCTGAAAAAGCTCAGAGTAAAAGGAGACCATCAATTCGCCATCTCAGAGTTTTTTGGGTGTGTTAGTTATGCCTACATACTAGATCAGTTAAGGAAGAAATTAGATCACAAAGGCAAAAAGTGCATTTTCATTTGTTACAGTACGGATTCAAAAGCATAGTAGTTGTATAATCCAAAAACAAAGAAGGTGATTATTAGCAGAGATGTGACATTTGATAAAGAAGAAATGTGGGATTGGTCCTCCAAAGCTGAGAAGTAGTCAATAGTGATACAAGATAATTATGAAGATGAAGATGGACAAGCAAGCATGTTATCTCAACCAGAATCATCTAGAAGACCTTAGAGAAATCGTAGACCACTAGCCTTATTGGAAGATTATGTTGTAAGCAATGATAATGATATATTTGATGAAGAGATTATTAACTTTGCTTTATTTGTAAATTGTGAGCCAATGAACTTTGAATAAGCCTCTAATGATGAAAATTGGAGAAAAGCCATGGATGAAGAAATTCATGCAATTGAGAAGAATAATATATGGGAGCTTACTGATTTGCTTATAAATAAGAAGCCGATTAGAGTACAGTGGGTTTATAAGACAAACTATAAGCCCAATGGTGAGATTGATCATTTTAAAGCCAGATTGGTTGCAAAAGGGTACGGACAAAAGCCAGTATTAATTACTTTGAGGTATTTGTACCTATTACCAAATTAGACATGATTCATGTGATTATTTCTCTCTCTGCTCAAAATAAGTGGAAGATATATCAGATGGATGTTAAGTCAGCATTTCTAAATGGTACTTTATATGAAGAAGTATATGTTAAGCAACTTGCATGTTAGGTGATTCCTAGAGAAGAAGATAAAGTTTACAAATTGAAGAAAGCATTGAATGGTTTAAAACAAGCATGAGAGTGTGGTACAAGAAGATTGACTCCTATTTCATTGAAAATGGTTTTCAGAGATGTTCGTTTGAGCATAATTTGTATATTAAGTCCATTGAGCCTGGTGATATTCTGATCGTATGCCTCTATGTTGATGATTTGATTTTCACCGGCAATAATTTGAAGATGATTGCAGAATTCAAGGAAACTATGGTGAAATATTTTAGAATGATAGATATGGGGCTTGATGTCATTTTTTTTTTTTTTGAAATTGAAGATGCTAAGAAAAATGATGAAAATTTTATTTCTCAAAAGAAATATGCTAATAATATTTTGAAGATACTTCATGTGAAAAATTCAAAGGTAGTTTCTACTCTATTTGAAGAAAAGTTGAAGCTGATAAGAGAAGATAAAGGAAAAATTGTAGATCCAACCTATTATAAGAGTTTGATTGAAAGTCTGAGATAATTAATTGCAATTAGGCTAGATATTATATTTTGATGCTCAGAAACATGATGAAATTTTTATTTCTCAAAAGAAATATGCTAATGACTTTTTGAAGATATTTCATATGAAAAATTCAAAGGTAATTTTTACTCCGGTTGAAGAAAAGTTGAAGCTGATAAGAGAAGATAAAGAAAAAATTATAGATTCAACCTATTATAAGAGTTTAATTGAAAGTATGAGATATTTAATTACGATTAGGCTAAATATTATTTTTGGAGTTAGATTGCTTGGTAGATTTATGGAAAAGGTGCGTGCCTATAATAGGCAAGCAGCAATTCTTTATTTATTACCCTTATCATTAGTAAAAATTGGGTTCAAATTATTTTTGTACCAAAAAGTCATTTCTTTGGAGTAGAGCCTGGACAAGATAGCGACCAAAAAAAACAATGCCTAGACAAAACGAAATTGTTTCCTCCCTGACACGGTAACAACCAACCTGTTTCCCTGTTGCAACCTGCAAGTGCTCCTTCTAACGTTGTACTTTCCCACTTCCTAGTGCTTCCGTTCCATCTATACACTTCACCTGAGAAGAATGTGAGAAACTCTGGGAAACCAAAATTCCAATTTTCTCTTTCTCTTTTCTTTTCTTCTTTTCCCTTCTGCCTATAAATACAGAATTCACATTCAATTTCGTTTTTTCATTTATCCCCATAATCAAAACAGTGCCTCCTATTCGGAACTCTCTCTTTCTACCTACCTCGCCTATTAATTTCTCTCGCGATTCAAACTACAACTCACTCGTTTCGTTTCCCATTTTCTCGTGGTACAAGGTATATATATAAGGCAATTCCCATTGAAGCAACTGGGAGCGGTACTTTGGACGCTGCGATTTCAACTTTCTTTCTCGATTGTTTATGGAAATTTTTAGGGTGTGAATTTGTCCCCAAAGCTTGCGCAGAGAAAAAAAGATAATAAAAATTAATAATCATGTTCTTCAGCGGCGATCCGTCGACGCGTAAGCGTGTTGATTTAGGTGGTCGCAGCTCGAAGGAAAGGGACCGGAAGAATCTCCTGGAGCAGACGCGATTGGAGCGGAATCGCCGCTTGGGGTTGCGCAAGCAGAACTCTGCTGCGCTCAAAATTCAGGTTTTTTTTTTTTTTTTGGATTGCAATTTATTTATTTATTTATATTATTCAATTAGTTTGGTTGCTAGTGAACATTGATGAGTTTTTGGTGTGTGATGTTACGTGATGCTAACCAAGTGGATGTGCTTTACATATGATTGAAGTTGAGTTTTCTTGTTCTAATGCGAATTTGTATCTGTTATTAGCTTTTTGATGCCTTGGTTGTATGGAATTGTTCTTGTGTTAAGCTGCTGTGACAATTTGGGAGTCAAATATGCTTGTAGTCATGAGTGTTCCAGCAATGATAAAGGCCTTATTTTATTAGGGGGATTCTGAGAAGTGATGATGGATATTGTGGCTCACAGCCTACGGATACAAACATCATGACATCATAGTCACTAGGAAGCAAATGAATGGGGAGATTGATGGAGAAAAATATTCAATATAAGTGATAGATATTCTATTGGTTTTTGCTATTGTGTGCCTTTAAGGTGCCGTTAAGGAATAAAAAATAACAATTATTAAATGAAAAATAAAGCATTTAATATCTTAGGTTAGGACACTGGTTAGCAAATTCCTATTTTATTTAGGAAAGAGTCATTGCTTTATGTATTTAACTCTAGAACTACTCAAGAGTTGTGAGTCTGCGTATTTGCTAAGTGAACTAAGTTTATAAAAGTCCAATCTCGGAATTTGGGTGGTCTAAGTAAATAAGGTTAGTCAAAAGTCATTAGTCACTTAAGAGTGCGCTTAGTTTTAGAGTCCAATGGAGTCTATAAATAGTCATTCTCTATGTACTTTTGAAGTAAAGCATATTCAGATAATACATTCTAGTGTTTCTTTTTAATTTAGGATTATAATTATGATAATATATCCAAGCAATCAAAGATATGTATGATGAGGTCACAACTAGCATCAGACAATTTTCCTATACGTATAGGACTGCACTAATGGTCAACTTTGAGTTCCTATTCAAGACCCGGTGCCATGGTGCATGCTTTTTGCAGATAATATAGTAGGAGAATTGAGAGAAGAAATAAATGAGAAGTTAGAATTGTGGATGGAAGTTTTAGAGCCACAAGGCTTTGTATAAGTCGAAGTAAGACAGAGTATATAGAGTGCAAGTTTAGCAAGAGACACATTAATTGTAACTTAGAAGTGAAAATTGGGGATGACACCATACCACAATTCACAAGATTTAAGTATCTGGGTTCTATTATCCAAAATGATGGAGAGATAGAGGGAGACGTTAACCATAGGATTCAAGCTGGGTGGTCAAAGTGGAGGAGTGCTTTGGGTATTATTTGCAATAAAAAAGTGCCACCACTAAAGTTTAAGGGTAAATTTTTCCGCATAGCTATATGACCAGCAGTGTTGTATGAGACTGAATGTTGGGCGATAAAATGTTAACAAAAAAATGAGCTAAATGTTGCAAAGATGAGGATGTGTGATGGATGAGTGGATACACTAGACATGATAGGATTAGAAATATGAGTGCATTAGAGAGAGAATTGGGGTAGTGCCTATTGTAAAGAAGATAGTAGAATCTCGCCTTAGGTGGTTTGGATAGGTATGGTGGAGACTTATGGATGCCCTGGTAAATATAGTAGATCAAATGAAAGGTAGTCTTGTAACTAGAGGTAGAGGGAGACCTAGGAAAACTATAGGTGAAACAATTAAAAGAGATTTAAATGTTAACAATTTAAGCATAAATATGATATATGATAGAGCACTATGGGGTCGTTTGATCCCTGTAACCAACCCCACCTAGTGGGGCAAGGGTCAATTGTCATATTAGGATTGTGATAGTATCATATTTCTAAAGGTGGCTTCTCCCACTTAAACCCCCTTTTATCCCACTAAACCTTGCTGTCTTATTTTCCATAATTTCTTCTTCCATCCAACCCTAACTATAAACAAATTCTTCAGCTGCATTGGAGTCTAGCTGCTTGAGTGGTTAATCATGTATGTTTTTGTAGATGTTATAGTCCTAGTTGGAGAGTTGAGAGAAAATAAATGGGAAGATAGACGCTTAGAGCTATGGTCCGTGCAGACTAGTTGTGGAAGCACATGACTTTCATTTAAGTAGAAGTAAGGAGGAGCATTAAGAATGTAAGTTCAACAACAAGCGAGCAAATTTTAACTTAGAGGCGAAGATTGGAAATCATATCATACCATAAGTTGTGTAGTTCAAGTATCTTGAGTCCATTACACAAAATGACAGGAAATAGAGGAAGATATAACCCATAAGAATCTTAAGATTCAAGCAGGACGAATAAAATAGAGGAGTGTTTTGGGTGTTATTTGTGATAGAAAAATGTTGCTAAAGCTTGAGGAAAAATTTACTGCCCAAACTACAAGACTTACAATATTGTATGAGACTAAAGGGTGAGAACAAGCCAACAAGAACATGAACTCAATGTTTTAGAGATGAGAATGTTGTATTGGATGAGTAGACACGTTAGGCAAGATAAGATTAAGAATGAATGTATTAGAGAGAAAGTTGGGGTAACATTTACTGTAGATAGGATGGTAGAATCTCACTTTAGGTGGTTAGGTCATGCAGGGAAAGGATGTGTAGAACCCATGTTAGAAGAGTAGATCAACTATAGGGTAGCCCAATAGTTAGAAGTAGATGGAAACTAAGAAAAACTATAAATGAATTTATAAAGAAGGATGGCTTGTCTAACGACATGGTTTACGATAGGACACGATTTCATTATTTGATCTTTGTAGCTGACATCACCTAACGAGAAAAGGCTTTGTTGTTGTATTACTATTATTACTATTGCCAAAATAAAGAAAGGAGATAAAATACATTTGGAGGAGCCATAACCACTATTCCATCCCATAATAGATGCAATGGAAAGAGACACAAATTTGGACTTTTTGTTGTGTTAGAGTTATAAAACCATTCATGAACCTTCACCTAATATCTTAGTTACATACACGTCACACTGTTATGTAATCATAGCATTCTTATTCATTCCAAAACTTGTGGAAACTATGATAGAAAATTGGTCCAAGTTGAAACGACACATCCATGGTTCACCTAGCACCCATCCATGTGCAAAGAGATAGGAGGATGATTTCATATTTATTGGTTTATAGCAAATAGTGTGCTAATCATCTGCTAAGGTGGATCCTCTTGAATTCCGCATCCATCATAGTTACCCTCCCTTGAATTTCAAATTTTCAATGTTCCTCCTTCTCCTGACGTCCCCTTGACCATGTTACCAATAATATTTTTGGTGGAGTAATTTATAGTTGTTTAATGGGTAAAATTTTATGGGCCATATAAAAATGACTGAATCCATTAACCGTGTGCTGTACACATAATGATTTAAACATGAAAATTTTCATTTTGAGTAATTTATTACCCAGGTATTCTCCCTTTTTCACATCTGTAACCAAATTTCTAGAATTAAATTTTGACCTTGTGAGTTGAGTCAAAGGTCTATTCAATGGTGCCATGCACTTTGCAGTAATATATCTATGTGTGCTGTCTAAGATGCCTTTTTCTTTTTCTTTTTTTTCTTAATTTCAATTTTGATTTTGTTTGGTGCTCCTCAATTTGTTTGTTTGATGATATTTGTGTTTTGAATTTATAAAATAATTTTTAAAGTTCACATCTATGTTTAAAGTTCACATCTATGTGAAATTAAGATTTCACATTTCCTAACTTTAGAGTTTAGCCACCTAGATTCTGGCTTCATACTTGTAATTCAATAAAATGCATGCCTATTACTGGGAAGGTAAATTGATGATGAGTGGTAATCTACATTTCATAAGTGTGTTGCAAATTGTTGAGTGGTTCTTGCTACAGAAATGCTTCAGAGGGAGAAAAGTTGTCCGAACTGAACAGTCTAAGCTGCGAGAGAAATTCCATAAAATCTATGGGAAGTACTGCCAGAATTTAGACAGGTGAAAGTTGATTGTTATCCTTGCATCTATGATATATTTTAAAGTTTTTCCATGAAAGAAGTCACATGGCATTTTCCCTAAATTTTATTTTTGTTAATTATTACTTCTGTTATCTTTTTTGCCTTTTCATTTGAAGTTCTTCCACTAAAGTAGTTACTCAGCATTTTCCCTAAATTTTAATTTTTTAAATTCTTTTATGTATTACTTTATTTTGTTTTCTATTTGTGCTTTTTCACTTATCCCTTTCTCTCTTTCCTTTTTTTTTTTTTTAAATTTTAGTCGTTTTCATCCTTTTAATTTTTTAAATTTAAAATTATCTTCAATGAGGAACAATTAGTGATACCAACAACTATTAGGTTCAAATACAAATAGCTTTTAAAAAGTTTGTAGAAAATGCTATCAAAACATAATTAAGATTAAGTTAAAAATCTATTTTGTAAAAACAATTAAATAAAGAAGTGAGAGAGTAAAAATCACATAGGTTTCTCATGTCAACAAAAAATCCAACATGTCAAACTAAATTATAATGGCCTTTTCCCCTTTTAAATTGTGTTTGTAAAGTTAAAATGTGCATCTAGCTATTATTATAAACAAATGAAACAAAATCGAATTATATAATTATTAAATTTTAAATGTAAGTTTTCTTATCTTATAAGATTATAACTTTTGTAATGTATAAGAGTGGGGTGCTTGTTCGCAAATCGATTTCTATTTAATAAGAAAATTGGATAGAAAATTTTGTATGGATTGCAAAGTTATTCTTGGAGAGAATTTGATTACTCAGCACAGAGTTTTGGTTATAGATGTACTAGTTACAAGGAGCATGAATTGATATAGTAAAGAGAAGATTTTAAGGATCAAGTGGTGGCAATTGAAGCGTGAAAAGCAAAGGAATCTTTAGAGAAGGATTTTAGAAGAAGTGAGTTGGGAGGCACAAGAAAGTGCTAACCAACAAATTGTAAGATGAGATAACTAAAGGGATTAAGGAGGTAGCAAAAGAGACACTTGAGGAATCAAGGGACTTTGAACTAAAAAGTTAAGAATCTGGGTGGTGAGACACAAGTGTGCAAGATAAGGATTAAGGTTAAAAGGGAGTGTTTCAAAGTGCGGTTCTTGTGTAAAAATACTAAAAATTTGGAAAAATATAAGGTAGCTAAGAAAGATAGTAAAAAGGCAGTGAGTGAAGCGAGAGCTAAAGTATTTGATGGGTTATACCAATTCTTAGGCACTAAGAGTGTGTTCACGAATTTGATTTAAAGGGGGAAGGGAAGGAAGGGAGAGGTTTATGGGGTTTTACCTCTGTTTACAAGTTTTACTTTTTAGAAAGGAAAGACTTTTGAGGGTTTTATTAACTCCTTAAAACCCTTGATTATTGTCATTTTATGCTTCCCCTGAATTGAGGGTTTTTAATGAGATTACAATATAATTTACTCTCTTATTCCTACTAGAATGTTGAAATGTCATTTTTACTTATTTTATGAAACATATTAATTATATTTAATTATTTTAATAAAAAAATTATAGAAATACATTATAAACTGTTTATTTTCATCTTCTTATCTATTTTACACTTACAAACAAGGGTAAGGTAAAATCTTCTAAACTCCTCTTTCCTTATCCTTCATTTCCTTTTGATGTCTTGTCTTCCCTTTTCCTCATAACTTGCGAACATATCCTAAAGAGGGAAAAGAAATATTTACAAGCTTGCTAAATGTAGAAAAAGAAAGACGAGATTTAGATCATGTGAAATGCATCAAGGATGAAGTGAGTAAAGTTTTGGTTATGAAACAAGACATGAAGGAAATATAGAAGAGTTACTTTCATAAGCTATTTAATAAAGGACATGGGACTTTTGCAATCATATAGACGAAATACTAGGGATGAGGATCAAAATTATATTTTTTATTGCTGAATTCAAGAGTTTGTAGAGGAAACTTTGAAGAGAATGGATAACGGCAAGGGAGTGACCTAATAATATACCTATTGAGGCATGGAAAAGTCTAGGAGAGAAAGACATGAGTTGACTCACAAAGTAATGACATTAAGAGTTCCAAGAAAATGCCAGATGAGTGGAGAAGGAGTATCTTAATTCTTTAAAAACAAAGGAGACATATAAAACTGTGCAAATTACAAAGGGATTAAGCTTATAAGCCATATTATATAGCTATGAGAGAGGGTAATTATGCATAGATTCAGATTGGAGGCTCGCACAACAGATAAACAATTTGGTTTAATGATTGGAAGGTCTACTATGGAATCAATCTACTTGCTACAGACATTGATGGAGAAACATTAGAGGGATCAATAGATTTACATATGGTTTCGTTGATTTGGAAAAGGTGTATGATAAGGTGCCAATGGAGGTTTTATGGAAGGTTATGGCGAAGAAAGGGATTCGGATTGCTTATATTGGAGCAAATAAAGAGATGTATGACAGGGTTACGACTAATGTGAGAACACAAGGTGGGATAACAGAAGATTTTCCTACGACAATAGGATTGCAACAAGGTCAACTTTGAGTCCCTTTCTTTTTATCCTAGTCTTGGATGTGTTTATTGCATATGTTCAAGATCTGGTGCCACATTGCATGCTTTTTCCAAATGATATAGTCTTTAATAGGAGAAAAGAGAGTAAATAAATGAGAAGCTAGAGCTGTGAAGACAAGCTTTAGGAGCACGAGTTTCGTATAAATAGAAGACAGAGTATATGAATTGTAAATTTTGCAAGAGATTCACAAATCCAAACTTAGAGGTGAAAATTGAGGACAATACTATGCCACATGTGATACAGTTTAAATATCTTGGATCCATCATTCAAAATTATTGGAAAATAGAGGGAGATGTAAACCAAAGGATTTAATTTGAGTGAATGAAGAGAAGGACTGCTTCAAGTGTTATTTGTTGTAAAAGTTTCACTCAAATTTAAGGGAAAATTTTATTGCACAGTTATAAGACTGGCAATGTTGTATGAGACTGTATGTTAGGCGGGAAAAAAAACCAAGAAAATAAGTTTAATGTTGCAGACATAAAGTTCCAAGGATGTTGCATTAGATGAGTGGATACACTAGATAAGATAGGATTAAAAATGAATGTATTAGAGAAAAAGTTGGATAGCACTTATTTTGAAAAAGATGATAGAAAGTTGCCTTAGATTGTTTGGGCATATGTGGAGAAGGGCTTTAGAAGTCTCAATAAGGAAAGTGGATTAGATGAAGGGTAGTTCAATAATTAAAGGTAGAGAAAGATGTAGAAAAACTATAGGTAAAATTATTAAAAGAGATTTAAATTTTGATGGTTTGAATATAGACATGAATTACAATAGGTCACTATGGTGTCGTTTGATCTACGTTGCTTACCCCATTTAGTGGAACAAGACTTGTTGTATGACTAAGTTTAGATTGATTTGTTTTGTATTAAAAAAAAAAATTCAACCAAAGTGTTCTCTTCAAAATATCTTTTTTATTATATACTTTTCTTAAGGTAAAATAAGTTAATTTAAACAAATACACTAAATATTTATCTTAAATAACATAAATATTAGATTTAAACAATTAATGCGATACATGGCTATAATAACTAGTTGTTGCATGAAAGCTATTAACATCCTCACTCAAATTTCTCTAAAAAATTGTTTTTTTTAATTATGGTTTTACTTGAACCTTGCACCCTTACAGCTCAAATTAATACCGTTTTGTGTACATTCAGGAATGCTTTTGGTCCAGATTCTGATTTCCTCCGCCAGTTCCTCTATTTCTTTAATGCTGAAAAGATTGATGATGTTTTAGCTATTGTGCAAATTTGCCGATTGCTTCAACAGTTTGTTCAAGAGAGTGGTAATTGTTAATCAGCATTCCTTTAGCCATGGTTTTTGTAGTTTATTGTCTACTGTACTTGGGTTATAAATTTTTCGGCAAGATTTTGCAAATTGCAACCTCTTTTTCCTTTACATTTAATCTATCCACCCACCAAAAAAATATTTGTATTAACCAAACAACAAAGACAACAAATGCCAAGGCTTATTCTACTAGGTGGAGTCAACTATACTGATGAATTGACAGCATCAGGTACTATCAATAACCAAATTCCTGTAAAACAATTTAGAACCAGGTCCTCTTTACTGGTTTCTCCTTATCCTTGACCCTTTTAATCGGACTATTATCCCTTCTAATGAGGCTATTTACAGGATTTGAACTCACAACCTTTATCATAGGGCAACAACCTTACTGTTGCACCAAGACTTACCCTCATAGATGTGTCTTTTATAATAATAATAAAAAAAAGTCCCCCCCCCCTTCTGCATGCCACGTATGCTACTATATTTTACCTCTAGTGCTTGCTAGAACAAAGAAAATTGAAATTTTGGAAATATCTGCCCACATCCTTGCTGTTTCTGTAAGTTTTACTTTTGTGCCTGAAACTTAATGTGTAGAATGAAAATATATGCAACAGGGGACGTTGTGGGGCTTTTTGCTGGTGTCGATTACTCATCCACTTGTGCTTTGGTGAACTACAGAGTGAAGCAATTTGTATATACTTGTCTTCGTGCCTTACATCAGATTAGGTTGGATTCGTTGCCTTATTTTAAATTCATTACTTTCTCAACCTTTGGCTTTTTCTAAATTCTCTAGCTAGTTGCTACTTTTCTCTTTATAATATTTTTACTTTGTGTCGGATACTAAGTTGAATGTCACTTTTGAATGATATTAACTATGATCCTGAATCCTCCAAATCATGTTGAATTGGTTCTGATCGTAATTTGTTTTGTGTCATTCTAATACTTAGTACATGTTATCTAAAGTGAAAATCTGAAGAAAAAAAGTTGTATTTCTTGAAATAGTCTTTTCTAATGAACTGGACTTTTTTCCTTGTGGGCTTTTGATAGAGTAGGATAGCATAGCCTAGTCCCTAGAGCAGTGGATTAGTCTCCACTGTCAGTTAGTGACAGTTAGGCACTGGTAGGTGGTGGTGCCAGCTGTCTCTAACAGAATGTAACTAACTCTCCCTCTCCCTCACACTATATAAAGCCTTGATGTCATGTTTTTCACTCAGAATGAAATCATTTCAGATTCTATCACTCTCATTCTCTCAGTTCTCTCTTCTTCTCTAGAATTCTAGGAGCTTTACTCTGGGTTTGGCTTCAACTTCTACTTTTGTGATGGTGAGAAATATAGGAGTCACCAAATATAACATGTATATGATTACCAGCTGGGGCAGCAGCGCTTCCCCTCTCATATGCTTTAACGTTGTGACGTAACCTGGAAGCTTGTAATTGTTATGGACATTTTTGAAGGATATCCCAGTTTGAATTTTGTTGTTGATATATTATTATTTATTATGAAGAATTAATTTAATTTCTTTTTTGGTACACAAAAAAGAAATCAGTTGAAGGATCAACTTTTACTGACTCCGGAGGAATCTAATGCATCAGCTATTCCATTATTGGAAGCTTTAGTCTTGTTGATAGATACCAAACTGCCATGGAGCTGTAAGACAGTAGGACATCTATTTCAAAACAATGCATTCAGCCTACTTAGAGAGATCATTCTTACAGGAAAGGTAATATAGAAGTCTTTTTCTATTCTTGGTTTTTATTTGTTTGTACCTTGTAAAATCAATCCTCTTTTGATGCATAATTAAGGCAAAAGTTACAAGTTAGGATATCCTGGTTAACATAATTATATTTTAGGATAAATTAACCTCTAGGATGGTCAATCAATTCAGTATATTAACTATCTTGGCACAATGCACACTATTGGCCAGTCTTTTTGTTAATTAATCATTCTAAAATGTAAATATGTTCAATGATCAACAAACAAACCAAGCCTTATCATACTAGGTGGGGTCGGGTACATGGATTAGATGACAACATATTGTAAACCATGCTAATAAACAAATAAGCTCAATGTTGTAGAGATGAAAATGTTTTGTTGGATGAGTAGACACGAGACAAGATACGATGGTGGAAGCCACATGTGGATAAGGCCTGTAGAAGTGCTAATAAGAAGAGTAGAACAAATTGAGGGTAACTCAATAGCTAGAGGTAGAGAGAGGCCAAGAAATATGTTCATCAAGATAACCAACAAATTTGTAGAGGCTTCACATGACAAAGTATATTTATCCTGAGATGAATGCAGTTTAAATGTATGTATCTCTGAGATTTTTGCCTTTCCATGTTTTTGACAAAAGAAGAAAATATTATTAGAAAGAGAGGAGAGGAAATAAACCTGGGCAAGGATAAGATCATAAATTGAATTAGAGATGTAGAAGAGGAAAGGAAACAAGGAGCTCAAGAAGCTAAAAAACTGCAAAAAAGGCTTTCTAATATCTTTGCATATTCAGTAATATATTTTCTGCATTCATTCTTTATTTTGTTCTCTTGTGTTTTTCTTTTTCCGAGTTGCATTTATTGGGTGAATGGGGGTTACAGTTCATTGCCAAAAAAATTCATCCCTCAACCTTAGCCATTCTGGACAAGGTCACGGGTAAAAATATCTCTCACAGTACCCTGAAATTCATCCCATGTTTGTATTTTAAATCAAAACTTATATTTATTTCCTTGATGTGTTTTAAGAAACTTTCATTCTAAATATCCTCTGTTGTCATCTTAAGTGTCATACCTAATTTATTTTGTTATGAAATACTAGGCCAGTGGATCAAATATGCCATTAAAACATGCTCCATCCATGTCATTTTTTTTTTTTGGGATAAAACATCCATGTCATAATTTTAGTTTGTCTGTTTCAGGTTTTGTTATGTCATATGATTTTCCTTTGATCTATTATTACCATTCTTCAAATAAATGCATAAACTTCCTTAATGATCTACTGCAGGATAATGCAGAAAAATGTATTTACAGTGCAAAAGGATCATCATTGGAGCGTGTGCTTACTGTTGTAATATGTCACATTGGTCAGAAGCCATGTATCTGTTCACATACTGATCCAAAATATAGTTTCTCTTCACAAATCCTTACAATTCCTTTCTTGTGGGATGTTTTTCCAAACTTAAGACAGGTATGTTGTGTTCTAATTCTATTTGATGTGGTTCTTTTTTTTCTTTTTGTGTGATAAGTTGAAGTTAAGAGAGGTATTAATCACCAGGGATGCGTATCTGTTTTGACAATATTAAGGGGGAACAAATATCAGGAAAGATGTTGTATAGTTCAAGAGATCTATAAAATTAACGTAGAAACCTTGGATGATGAAATTCATTAGAAGCCACTCTAATAAAGTACTCAGGTACAGCCTCAACAATTTTAGTTAGTGAATTTTAAGCTCCTTTAAAATTCCTTATATTCCTCTCTGTTGAAATACACAATAGGAAATAATTTAGTGCATACAACGTTTGCTTGTAACCTATCTTACGGATAGTATTTACAATCAACTGATATATAACGTCCTATACCTTGAGAAAAAAGTCAATATGCAATCCTTAGAATCACATGCAACTGGGCAATGTGAAAACCCCAGAAGCATGGGGGGAACTCAAGCTTATTAAGAGTGAATTATTATTCTTGTTCCTTTTATTGCTTTTGCTCCCAATAATTATTATTTTATTATAATTCTTGCCGTCATGCTGGAGTTTCCTTTGTGTGCTTGCCAATGCTCCAGAACTATTTGTTTACTATTAACTTTGGCAAGACTTGTTATAAAAACTGGATTATATTTGGCCTCTCAGGTTTTTGCAACGCAGGGCCTGAGCCAACATTACGTTCATCAGATGGCAACTCTTGTGCCAAATCTGATGAGTTTTCTACCTAAGGATATATCAGATGAAATTCCTTCCTATGCCTGTCTGCTTGGAAATATATTAGAAACTGCTGGAATTACTTTATCTCAACCTGACTGTTCATTTAATATGGTAAGGAGATTAGTCATTACAATTTGCCATCTGTTATTATCATTCTAACTTTAAATTGCTTAATATTCCTCAATTCATGTTTTATCAACTATTTTTGTCTTGGTGTAATACATTGCATGCAGTTAGAGCTTTGGTATTTACTTTTATTAAAGGAATTGATGATGTCACCTTGAGTTTGCTTTAATTTTTATTGTTTTTTAGATGAGAACTTGATTTTATTAAGGTAGAGCAAAGAGAGTTACAAAGATGACATTCTTCTATAAAATAGGATATAAGATAGACCTGGATCTCATGCATTAATGGACCTTTTACCTGCACCTCAAAGCGTGTGGTTCTGTGGGAAACAACAACTAAGTCTTATCCCACTAAGTGAATGCTATGTGGGAAAATTATACTTAATTGTGTTTTCACTTCATTCTGAATAGTCAATGCTTAACTATTGGAGCCTGCAGTTTGACTATGGCATTGATGACCATTTGAGATATGACCAGGCTTTGCTCTATTTGATAGGGCTGTAACAAAGTCAAACCAATTGGACTCTCTACTATTTGGATTTGATTAGATTAAATTTCTTGGAGCTAGAATTAGAATTAAGTTTGTCTGTAATACATGGACTTTAATTTGGTAGACCATGGTTTTTGGTTTTTGTTGTTTTTTTTTTGTGGTGGGGGGGGGGGGCTTGATGAAATGCCTTTAATTTGATACATGGACTTTAGTGTTGGGGGGTGTTTAAGTTGATTGAGGTTATAAACTTTTGCTTAAAACCTCATCTTAATATTGAAGTTGATTTCTGTTTGTTTCTATTCAGGCAATAGACCTTGCTGCTGTTGCTACATTTTTGCTCGAGGCATGCCCATCTCTGAAAACATCCAATAGTAGAGCAAGTATGCTTTCCAATCACACTCTCAAGTTTTTCGGGTTCTTTTTTTTTTTTTTGGACCAAAGATTCTTTCTTTCTTTTTTACTTCATTATTTTTTTTTCCAATTTGAATAAAAGAATATATTATTAGGGAGAAAGAAGGCAAATAATACATTTGTGGGGAGGATAGCAATCCTCCACAATGAAAAAGAGAAAATAGAACAGCAACCTTAAGTGTCTCAGAAACGCAACAAGCAGTCCAATATCTTTGCATATCAAAGATGCTCGCTTGAAACAAGTAACAACCATGGGTAGAGAACCAATAGAAGGCCAAAACGTAATTCTATCCCAAAAAGAATTTCAGGGTAGACACCTTGGAATTACAGGAACTCCTCTCCAGCCAAATACTTGAAAGAACTGCTAAGTCTACACACTGCCATAACATGACAGCCTTGTTTTACTTGCAAGAAAAACTTTTGAAGCATATGATGTTATTGCTCCAAAGTGGAAGGACGCACCCATTGTTCTGCAAGAACCCAAAGCAAATTATTCTATAAGCTATCACCTTACTGTGCAAAAATAAGTGGGCTATTGTTTCTGAATTAGACTTGAACAAGATGCAGTAGCTGATTACTTTGCTTCATCATAATTATTCAATTTATCATTTCTTATATGAACAGTGAGATGGTTCCCACTCTTTTGCATTTGTTCTTAAGCTGGTAAGTGTTAATTTCAGATTCTATGACTGCTGAGGATGATATGACTGGTGATGATGAAGTCATGGAAGTAGCTTTGGATAGGAAATTGGAGCAACAAATTTGTAATGCCATTGATACTCGCTTCCTTCTGCAACTGGTATACCATCTCGCAAATGTATCTAGTGTGTCCTTGGAAATTTTCTTTACTGTTTTTGGAAAAATTGATTTGAGAATTGTGACTTGTTGACTTGTGCAGACAAGTATATTATTTAGAGATATTTCATCTGTCAGTGGTTCAGATTATGGGCCAGATGATCAGGAGGTTACAGCTGTTGGTGCAGTTTGTGGGTTTTTATATGTTATCTTCAACACATTGCCACTTGAAAGGATTATGACTGTGCTTGCTTACAGAACTGAACTTGTTCCTATGCTTTGGAATTTTACGAAGCGGTGCCATGAGAATAAAAAATGGTTATCTTTGTCCGAGCGGTTATCATACCTTTCAGGTGATGCACCTGGTTGGCTGTTACCTGTGGCTGTATTCTGTCCTGTCTACAAGTAAGACTCTTTTGTGCTGTTGACTTGTTTAATAAATGCTTCTGTGGGTGCATGAACTATTGTGTCTATGTGTCCACTGTTGTTAGAACTTTCTAATTCTAAACATATTCCGGTTTGAGTTTGAGGTGATTCAATTATACCCTAACCTTTTTTTTTTCCTTTCTATCAGGCATATGCTCATGATAGTTGACAATGAGGAATTCTATGAGCAGGAGAAACCACTATCACTGAAGGATATTAGAAGCCTCATCATTCTGTTGAGACAGGTAACATTTTATTATGGATTATCTACCTTTGTAATTAAAATTGTTGAGAGTTTTGAGGTTGACCTCTCTAGTCCTTAGGAAAAGAAAATTTATTGGTGGGTTGCCGAATGGAAGGTTTTTTTTCTTTTTTTTCTCCCCTTAAACATTGAGCAAGAGTTTCATGGATACAGTTACTAGTACTGGTACTCGTATGGGGCATGACACAATTTCTAAATACTAGCATATGGGTATGACAAGACATATTATATAGAATGTAAAAGCATAAACAATACAGTAATCAAATCATACGTACAATTTTCATAAAGTTCTGATTCAATTAAGCAAAAATATTGAAAAAGGCACAAGTTTTTAAGGGAGTGAAGTAGCAGTTTGTTTCATTTAGTAGAAAATCAAACAACCTAGTACCAAAACTTGGTGTTTAGTATGGACTGAATTATATTTGAGTGATATTGGGTATGTACCCAATAAGTATTGGCACCGGATACGTACCTGGTACAGGTGTGGGAACAATTTAGGAATACCCATGCATCATAAAGCAAGATCCAAATAAGGTGTGTTTAATCTTTGCAAGGGTGTATACCCATGTGAATATCTAAAGGAATACCCATGCATCATAAAGCAAGATCCAAATAAGGCGTGTTTAATCTTTGCAAGGTTGTATACCTATGTGAATATCTAAGTCCAAAGAACTGGAGTTGTTGCATTATGGAAAACTAGTGGTCTTGGCCAAATATTTCAAAGGTGTCAAAGGTTTTTCCAAAAGTGCTCCATACAAATGTAACCTTCTTTGAAGTTGCAGTTAATTCAGGTCAAGTTTGCTGCTTCTGCAGGTTCTGTGGGAGCTACTGTGGGTGAATCATACACCATCTGCTAATTCGGTAAAATCTGTTCCAGTTAGCACAGCTAGTAAAAGGCAGTCTTTTGAAGCCATTCATCAGGGGTTTAGCACTGTAGTCTCTGAGCTCCTCTACCAGGTAGAACTGTAGGAACAAACATCCTTATTGTATATCTAGTTTCATGTTCACTTTGTGCTTTACTTTGGGATAGGTATATATTTATGGCTTCTATGATGCTTTGCTATAACTATTTCAAGGGAGTATCTATTTTTAATAAGCAGGGAGACTGGATAGCCCCACTGCATCTTTTATTCTTTCTTTTTCTTTTTGTTTTATTTTTGTTATTCCATTTTAAAGGTTATCTTGTCCTTTCTGTAGTTGTGCTTTCACTCTTTTCTAACTTCTATTTATTTCTCTATTAAACAAAAAATGATAAGGTTTTCCTAATTGTTCTAATTTTTATTTATATTGCAAGATTTTTGGTATCTGTTGATTCTGTTCCCTGAAGAGGCATCTGTATGCATTTGCCACCAATGACCATATGCATATGAATTGTGTTTATCTTTTTCCTAATTTTCCTTTTGAATTTCTTCTGATAGCTGCAAGATTGGAACAACCGAAAACAGTTTACATCCCCCACTGACTTCCATGCTGAGGGGGTGAATGACTCCTTTATCTCTCAGGTATTGTCCCTACTGACCACTTTTATTTTTTAGGTAACATTAATGAAAACTTAATTTGGTAGTTGTACAATCCTTTTTTTACAGGCTTTAATAGAAAATACACGAGCAAATGAAGTTTTGAAGCAGGCTGCTTTGTTGATACCATTTACAAGCAGGGTTAAAATATTTGCTGTAAGAATCTTGCTGAATTTTGATTTGCTTTATATATGGGTTAATTTTGTATCGTGAATTTACAATAGATGGCAGTGAGCAACTTTGAAGTTTCTGCTTACCTTAATGTATCTCTGGCATGTTTCATATACTTGACTATCACCTATTTATTGTTTCATCAGTCTCAGCTAGCTGCTGTTCGGCAAAGACATGGATCTCAGGCTGTATTTACTACAAACAGATTCAGAATACGACGAGATCATATTTTGGAAGATGCTTACAATCAAATGAGTCAGTTGTCAGAAGATGATCTTCGAGGATTGGTAATGTCCTTTTCTAAGGCCTATCCTCACATTTGTTAAACATTCCCTGCTTTCTGGTCTTTAGGGAAACTAGTAAATCATCCTTTATGCAATTTTCAGATTCGTGTGACTTTTGTCAATGAATTTGGAGTTGAAGAGGCTGGGATTGATGGAGGTGGAATATTCAAAGATTTCATGGAGAACATCACACGTGCTGCCTTTGATGTGCAGTATGGATTATTTAAGGTCATGTCAATATTGTGCTATTGTTTATTTTTCATAGTTGTTCAAGATAAAATATAAAACCATTTATGACCCTCTGCCAAATAGCTAGAACTTCAAGGAGAATTAGTCCTTCGGAATCTGATATTACTTTCAACACTGTAGCCAAGCTTTAGCACCAAATTGAAGCCAATTGATGTATTCGTGAGTGAAAATATGGTTAGAATGGGTTAGTGGGAGTGTGCAAGATTAGAAAGGTGAAGTGTGAAGACAGCATTATAGTGAGTAAATAGAATTTGCATAGTTTTCTTGTGTTTGGAATATAACTATCTATTATGTCAGATAACAACAACAACCAAATGTTGGTATTGTGTCACTGAAGATATCATGGAAATGGATAAGCTTCGAGTTTTGAAATTTCTAATTGGAAGTTGCTCTGTTTATACTCCTTCCTTGATATTCCCTTTTTTTTTTAAATAACCTTGCGATTTATTGGCTTCTGGAATTGCTGAAAATCAATGCATTCAGGAAACAGCGGATCATCTGCTTTATCCTAATCCTGGATCAGGAATGATACATGAACAGCATCTCCAATTTTTCCACTTTCTTGGTACACTTCTTGCAAAGGTATGTTTTTTTTTCCTTTTGCCCTTTGTCCCTTTAATAAAGTGGGGCCTTGTGTAGTGACTGAATCTACTACTTCATGCTATTCTATCATCTTTGTCACATGGTTTGATTTTATTGGTGTGCATCCTTTTATTATTATTATTATTATTATCATTATCTTTTTCTATATTGATTGTCCTGGATTGGGACTTCACACTTACAAACTACACTTGCAGGCCATGTTTGAAGGGATTCTGGTTGATTTACCGTTTGCCACATTCTTTCTGAGCAAATTGAAACAAAAGTAAGAGTTATGGTGTCTTTTGGTTTGCTTTTGGCAGTTTTTTCATTTAAATTGAAGTTGTTGAATGCTCAAATCCTGTATTATGTCACAAATTAGACTTGTTAGCATTCATGTAATGCATAGTTGGGGGTGTATATATTGTATCTCCCGAAACAAATTGGCAGTGTGCATTTCCTCTAGGAGTGTATTTCCATGCCTTACTAGATTAACTATCTTCTAAAAGTGATTGTCTGTGTTATTGTAGAAGTCCGTTTATGTGTTTGATTAGAAATTAGTGTGCTGTAAGTGGATGATGTACATCCTACTTGCTTACAGCTTTTATTTTCCTTATATCAGGCACAACTATTTGAATGACTTGCCTTCTTTGGACCCGGAATTGTATCGTCATCTTATATTCCTAAAGGTAACGTACTTCTTTGGTTTTCATTTCCTTTCATCTGCCTTATTCCTGAGAAAACTCTATTTCTGTTTAGTGTAAGATATTGTGGTTCTCCAAATATGTAAGTGTCATCATCTTAGTCCTGCATTTATTAGTGACATCAAACTTGTCTGCCAATGTCAATTAACACTGTCAGTTTCAACCTTTTAAGGGCTGATTTACTTGCTCTTCAAGTACACCAATATGATGGCATAAATTGACATAGTTTAATGTATTTGTGAATGGAGGACCAACCTGAAGACATTTAAATCTTTGGAGGACCAAAATGGACATTTACTCTTATTTTACATTTTACATCTGTAACAAGAACAAGATGAATAGCTTGGAAAGATATCTTCTGTGATTGGGGATTAATTTACTTTTCAAACAACATGAATCAACGTTTCGTGGTCATACTTGCATATATATAAGGTAATGAAAACTAATTATAATTATAACTATATATAATTCACACAAAAATTTTTAATATGCAATTGCCACACCATAGAGATACAGACTAAATTTTGTAATGTTAAAACTATTAATTGTTGCATAAAGTGTAAAGAATATTGTAGTTTCTATGCACAATACATATCTTATAAAATGAGTCACACAGATTATATGGTTTATTTGTTTCTTATCTTACTTATTTATCATTACAAAACTATTGGGTGTCTATTTTCACCAAAAAAGCCTCTTAAATAATCCCCAGACCCAAAAAAAAAAAAAAAAAAAACACTGAAAAGGAAGTCCTACATTGCTATATGGTCTCCGGTACCTGAGGGTGAGGTGGGGGGTTTGTAACACAAGTTTTGGGAACAGGTGATAGATTGCTTGTAGGGCATCATCCTCTATTTTCTTATTGAGTGCCTCAAATTTTCCCATTTAATCTATTGTGACTAACAGCATTATGAGGGTGACATTTCGGAGTTGGAACTATACTTTGTTATAGTAAACAATGAATATGGAGAGCAAACAGAAGAGGAGCTGCTTCCAGGGGGGAAAAACGTACGTGTCACTAATGAGAATGTCATTACTTTCATCCATCTTGTAGCCAATCATCGCTTGAATTTTCAGGTAAAGTGAAGTTGTTTTAATTCGAAATGCATGTCTTTGTGCCAATCAATTTATGTTTCCATTACTTAACAAGAATAATTATGATTTCAGATACGTCAACAAAGTTCTCATTTCTTGAGAGGATTTCAGCAACTTATTCAAAAGGATTGGATTGATATGTTTAATGAACAAGAACTTCAGGTTTTCTTATAAACTGATCTACTTTTAGCCTGAAAAGCCAATTTTGTTCGTAATATTTCTTTTATTCTAATAAAGCTTAAGGGTAAATTTTACCACACAGCTATAAGACTGGCAATTTTGTATGGGACTGAATGTTGGGCGGTAAAAGGTCAACAAGAAAATAAGCTAAATGTTGTGGAGATGAAGATGTTGCGATGGATGAGTGGTCATACTAGACATGATAGGATTAGGAATGAGTATATTAGAGAGAGAGTTGGGGTAGCATCTACTGTAGAGAAGATGGTAGAATCTCGCCTTAGGTGGTTTTGACATATATGGAGGAGACCTATAGAGGCCTCAGTAAGAAAAGTGATCAAATGGAGGGTAGTATTGCAACTAGAGATAGAGGGAGACCTAGAAAAACTATAGGTGAAACAGTTAAAAGAGATTTACATGTTAATGGTGTAAACATAAATATGATCTATATGATCTATGATAGAGCACTATGGTGCTGTTTGATCTATGTAGCCGACTCCACCTAGTGGAAAAAGGCTTAGTTATTGTTGTTGGTGGTGGTGGTGTTATTTGCTCTTGCGTGGTGGTGTTAAGGATCGACAACTGCTCAATATGCTCTTACTATTGTTTCATCCCTTGAATTGATTACAAACTCAACTCAAGTTTTTTGACTAGCTTCATCCTTCTTCCTTTTTTTTCCTTTGCCTCAATTTGTTACAAATAGTATCTGTAGTTACTGGCTTTGCAATTTATTTTGATCTTGTTTTAAGAAGCATTACAAATGGTATCTCTCTGTTATAATTAATAGCCACACTTGTTTCTATCAAGCGTCCTGTACCTATATGCTAGCTGAGAGGCTTGATTTGTTAATATGGACTTATTTTCTGACACTGTGAACTTCATTAATATGGTAACTTTTGTCTGTATTTTATATGGACTTTTTTTGGGTTTAATCTTCAACTAGTTCTCAAAAGTTGTTTGTGTCTGCAATTGTGTCTTATTGTGATTAAGTAAAAATTGCTTGACATTATTTTTCTCCACAGCTTCTGATATCAGGTTCACTAGACAGCTTGGATGTTGATGATCTGCGGCTGCATACAAATTATGCAGGAGGCTATCATAGTGTAAGCTCTATCTCTGGCATTTTTGTGGATTAGTCAGTACTCCTAGATTGAACTTTGGCCTTGCATTTTTGTTAGCACTCCTACTATTGCCTAGGTGGATTATGGAAAGGGACTAGAAGCGTGGGATTATAGCACGTCAGATGAGCAGCAGAAACAATGCGACTCTAAGCAACTACCGGCACACATGGCAGGGTGGTGGGCTGAGAGAAACAGAATGTTAGGGGTAGGGAATATGAGAATGGAAGGCAGGGAGAGAGAGGGTGCAAGCTAGAATTTTGTGTGAGATTGTGAGGGAATAGGGATAGACCATGTCTCCTGTGTGTTATCTTATACTGTGACTATTTTCTGTCTTTGTCCATCTTTCTTCTTTTTTCTTTCTTTTTGACTCTGTACCACTGATATTGATATTTTCTGAGATCAATAGCAGGAGAAGAAAATTCATACTACACATATGGTTTATTTTCTGTAATTTGTTCCAGTTCACCTTTACAATCTCTCTACTTTTTATATTTTTCCCATCAAAACTTTCTTTTCTTTCCATGTTCATTGTTTAACATGGGACTTTCAGTTTTGTAGAAGTTTGAACAATACAGAGAATAGCTACTTTACTGCTTGACTTTCTTACTTTTTGGGCCAATCCAAGTAGCAGAGTTTGGGCATTAAATTCCTCGGCTGAGTTTTCGTGTAAACTCCTGCTTTCAGTTCCCTACACTTCTAACCTTCAAAGGTTCCTGTTGGCAAGTATATTTGGAAGACCAAATCTCTCTCTTAGGTCAAGTGCTTTGGTTGGACAGCAATTTTTATTAGGATTAATAATAATAATAATAATAATGACTTGTAGAAGATTTGCAGACTTGTTACCTTTCTTTCACCTGATGTGTGTCTTGTTAACTCATAAGCAGTAAACCATCTACTTTTGCACTGTAAGGTAGCTACTTTCCTTTGGAAAATCTTTTTGGGGGTCCTTGGTGAGCAATGGGTTATCCTTCAACATCGGATCATTTCTTTGTGTCATTTTAAGGTTTTGGTAGCTATAAGGAGACGAAATTTGGGGCATTGTGCTGTCTTTTGGAGCATAGCCTTTGATTGGAGCGCAATGCTTCGTCTTTAAGTGTGCATCTTCCCAAAATAGCTATAAGATTGGGTTGCCTTTATGGCTTTTATGGTGGCTGTTCAAAGGAATTGCCATCTCGAATTTGAAGAGAAATTGGGCACTAATGAGTCATTCTTGTTTTCTAATTTTTTCTACCTTCTAGATTGGATGATATCTTCTCCTCCCCCTAATTTTGCTTTTCCCTTTTTTCTCTCTAATAAAACTTTTTCTATACAAAAAAAGGTTGTAGCTTACATCTCCTCCTTTGCCATTCAGTCTAAATATCGTTACAGGGTCTCTATGTTTTATATGTCATGATGAGAAGGGAAAAACACCCATTCATCTTGAACAACTTTTATTATTGTTGGCTCACGAATTCTCACATATGATTTCTTCTTATAGGAGCATTATGTGATTGAGATGTTCTGGGAAGTTCTCAAAGGCTTTTCATTGGAAAACAAGAAAAAAATTTTGAAGTAAGATATACATAGTTTAGGATTTAGTGGCTCTTTTTGTGTGGCAGATCTTAGTATGGATAACAAATTTATACCTTTACAGGTTTGTGACAGGTTGCTCTCGGGGACCCTTGCTTGGATTCCGATATCTTGAACCTTTGTTTTGCATACAAAGGTAAATGCTTCAATTTTATTGTACAGTCACTTGAAAGTGTCCTCTTTCTGCACTAATTATTGTATATTTTATACACACAACGCTTTAGAGTGGAATTGTCTTATGTCTCTTCTGTCAGGGCTGGAGGTAATGCTGCTGATGAAGCTCTTGACCGATTACCAACATCAGCTACATGCATGAATCTGCTAAAGCTTCCACCTTATAGAAGGTTTGTCACTTTTTCCTATTGCTGGCTTGTCTTTGCAGTTTGCATTGCAAACATGGAATTGTGGTTTTGTACCCACTGTTGTGGAACTCAGCGAAGGCCAGAATTAAGATATAGGAGCTGATAGTACAACATGAGCTCGAGAAATTCTGTTTTGTCAATTAACAGTATATGTTAATGAAATAATCTGCAATTATTGGCTAGGCTATGTTGGAAACCTTATGGGGCCATCTTGGACGCTAATGTATGAAAGAATATTTTTTATTGAATGTGCTTTACTTATGGGCATAAACTCTTACGATGATCGTGTAAGAAATTGACTTAGAGGGAATTGTTGCTTTGGGCTAGATATGACTCATTATACAACATTCTTTTATATTTCACATCAATTTTAGTTCACTCTCATTCAGGCTTGTCTCTTTAGTATTTCTCTCTACTACTTATCTCTGATTATAGAAATGTCATGTACATATATTCATAGTCATCTGAGCATAGAAATGTCTCTCCAGTCCAAAGAAAATTCCTCATAATCTTTTCTGTAGTATTAGTCTCCTCCTCCGGTATATGGAACAGAGATAAGAAGTAAAGAAAAATACTAGAGAGACAGGCCTGAATGAGGGTGATACTATAGTTTGGATTTTATTTTAGCTCGTCTCTTTTGTTGCTTATCCGGTAACAACTTGTCTTTATATGTAGTCTATTTTTTGTTGTCATTTTCGCTTCCTATTCTATGTTGAATTATTTTTTTGTGAAGTATTGTTTGTTGATTATTTTCCTTGACGAGCACTTCATATTCCAATGCAGTAAGGAGCAACTGGAAACCAAATTACTGTACGCTATAAACGCCGATGCTGGCTTTGATTTGAGTTAAAAGGAGGCAGTGTATTTTACCACATGGTTAGGTTCCACAGTAGCAGAGAATGACTTGTAGACAATCGTCAGAGCAGAGCAGCACAGAAGACGACAAATAATCAGAGGAAGCGAGTATAGAAATGTCGTGTACATATATTCATATTCATCTTGATTGTCTATTTGTGTTCAAATGTAAATATAGCTGAAATATAAATTGATTTTGTAAAATTCACGTTTTGGGATGATTTTTTTCTTCTTTTTTTTTGTATGATCATTAAAACAGATTAGAACTAGGATATTTGTAATGTTTTTTACAGGAAGAAATAATTGGAGGAACTAGTTTAACGATGCTTCTGTACCCACTCCACCACCATGAGATTGTACGGAAATAATGGATTTTTTAATGTTAAACAAGATGAAATTAATTTGCTTTCTAAGTTTTTTTTTTTTTTTGGGTCATAAGAAATCTGCTTTTAAGATATTCAAAGAAACGGATTCCACATCCCCTGGGGCATGAGATAGTTTTAAAAAAAAAAAAAAAAAAAGAAGAGCGGAGAGAGAGAGAGAGAGAGAGAGAGAAGAGAAGGAGAGAGAGAAAAGAAAAGAGAGAGAGAGAGAGAGGGGGGGGTTAACTATGGTCCTCCTTTAACAAAGCAGGTATATGCATAAGCTTGACTGATTCATTGTCGGATTCTGAGATACACTGTATAGGTGCAGTTAAGAAAATGTTGATTTCATCAATTATATTATATTACATACAAAACGGGCAAAAAGGTCCGGGGGAACTTTTACTCTCCTAATTTTTTTTTTTTGGTTATTGTTTTTATCTACCATTTAAGTTATGATCTTTTAAGGTGTAGTGGTAAACATTTTATAGATAAATTTTATGTGAAAATTATATATAAAGAGCTTACCTATGAAATTTTTACGGTTTAAATATTTTATTCTTACATTTATCATATGCCAAAGAGTGAAAAAATAAATTAAACTATGGAAGTCAATCTTATATGACTAAAGAAATAACAACTATTAGGACTAAAATTTAAAAAGTAAAATATAACCGTTAATACTTAGAGTATGTTTGGTATGAAATAAAATTAGGGGATATAAAATTTTATAAACATATCTCCTATTTTTATTTCATATCAAACATACTTAGTTTATCCCGATCTTATAAATATATCTCCTATTTTTATTTTAGGATTTAATTTGAATATATTATTAGTGTAAAAGTCTTTTATATAGATATTCAATTATATATTATTATATCAATAAAAATTTTTAACATAATTACCCACTACTTAAATGGTCATGCAAATAAAACGTTTTGATTAAAAGACAATATAAAAAATTTTACACTGTCAGTATACTCTAATTAAACTTTATTATATATATATAAAATGTTTAATTTCAAAGATGTGCTTGGGGTGAGTTTGGTCCAGGAATAAGAATGGATGTAAAAATCTTATGATTAGTTTCATGGGTTAGGATTCATTGGTCCATCCTGAGTCTTGAACCACCGTTAGTCCCATGTTTTAATTGCAAAAAGAAGCTCATAAATAATTGCTAAGTAGGCCTAAGGTTTTTTTGTTTGTCAACAGAGTCAGTTGAACAATTCTCCAGATACTGTCAGACCATTCTCCTGATAGCAAATCAAGCACCAGTCTCCTCAAATTCCAACACGCTGTACAAAGAGTCCAAAATCAATTTAAAGATAAAATGCAAATCGAATGGATTAACAATCAATTTGTAGTGACTTTATATAATTTTATCTGAATATCTTCTTCATCCTTTCGAGTAAAGCCACTAGCACCAAATTCCCTATCAAGAGAACCAGCACTTCTTTCGAATGCAGAAAAACACGATTTTCCACCTTTATTTCTCCCTTCATCAAAACTATCAATATCATCCATACTTCTCCGTAACTCCTTGCAGAGAGCTTTGCATGTACAAATCTTCGTTCGTTAAGGTCCTTCCTTGGCTTTTAGGAGTCACCCTTTGTGTCCAGCCCTTGAACTAGATCCGCTTGCTATGTTGGAGGGCGTAACATTTGCTTCCCAGCAACTCCTTCACCACCGGCGGCGGCTCCCTCTGCTAGACCAGCGATAAAATAATGATAGGGATTCATCTGTAAATTTCTTTTTGACAAACACTGAACAAAAATATCATTAATTAGACAACACGGACAAAATATTAGTCGTCAGATTTAAAATAATAAACATCCAACCGTTAAAGTATAAGGGACTAACGTTGGTCCAAGAGTTAAGGTGGACCAACGAATCCTAACCCTAGTTATGTAAATTTATCCGAGCCTTCAAAGCCTGTTGCTGCTCCTTCTTCTAGCGATCATGAACCCCCCAAAATCATAGTAGGTCCATGTGGAGGTAGAACACCTTGAACTTCGGCATAAGGCCCTGGCCATTATCAACCTTGCTGTTGATGAGGTTGTTGGCAGAGGGAGAGGAGGAGTTGTAGGTTACGAAGGGCAATGGAAGAGTCGCGAGGATCGAGAAGGTGGAGGGAGTTGCTAGTGTGGTAGTCAGAGGGTGCAAGTGAAGTGGTCCGAGAGCTCCTTCCGTAGGAGGGTGCAGCTATTTATGAGGGAGATCTTCCGATTGCTGGTGGTGTAGGCGAAGTGGTCATCAGCGGTGGCATGGTAGCATGACCGGAGGAGGGTATTCAAGAAGGGGTTAGAGAGGCGAGTGAGATAGTAAGGGAGAAGGGCTAAATTTTGATTTAGAAATAAGAATAAATTTTAAAAAATTAATCAACATAAATTAAAGATTAATTATTTTTCCAGATTAGCAACGACAACTCAATATTACTGCATAGGTCAAATGGTCTTGTTTTTAGTTATTTATCCACCTATGAAAGGCACCCATGCCCTCCCAAATTAATGGCCACTGAAGAATGCACTTAATTCGTGAGTTGAGATTTTAGACCTTTAAGCATTTATGGTGTATTCACTTCATTTTCTAGTAGGCAAGTAAAAAAAAAAAGATCACATCTTCCCAAATCTAACAATTCCAAGGGACAGGCGGATACAATTTTCCTCAAATCCTTAATTAATATTAGTAAAAAGGAAATTACATCCAAATCTTATCATTGCATGTAATTTAGATTTTATCTCCTTCAAATACTCTATAATATCAATTAATTATCTCCGATCCTAAGCGAATTTATCCCGAGAAAAGAAGCCAACTTAGTATCCATATAAAGGGTGTAGCCATTAAGGTAAAAAGAATAACAAATCATTAGATGCAAAGACTATACTTGAGCATTGGATTAAATCTTTAAAAATGTGTTTTCTTGGTAAATTTTTTAGTAAATAACCTTTTTGGTTCTAAAATTTTATAGTTGATATCAATTTAATTCTGAAATAATTTTTTACATCAATTTAATCTTCATATTTTAAAATTTGACATCAATTTACTCTAATCTCAAATTTCACTAATATTGTTAATAATTATCTTATTTAATTACAAATTTAACCTCCTTAATATCTCCATCATCAAAATTACAAAAAAAAAAAATTTAAAAATTTCTAATTCCCCAAATTGCTCACCCCAATTCTTTCCCATTCTTTTTGTTCATCCCATCCCAATGTCCTGCCACTATACTCTTTCCCCTGTTCCCAATGTGAAGTAACAGAAGTGCTAATTTCATTGATGAAGTGTTTAAAACCATATAATCTTACAAAATAACACACATTCAATGAAAACCAAATCAACACCTTAGAACTTGACCATTATCTACCTAGCCTAGACTAGAGCTTAAGCATGTTGCCCTTAATGCGCCTCGCAAGCTAAATATCCTTTAGCATGATGGTGACTCTCTTGGTGTGAATGGTGCACAGGTTGGTGTCCTCGATCAGTCCGACAAGGTATACAAGCCTCTGCCACCTCATAGAGTTTTGGAACCGCAGATCTGTCTTGGAGTCTTGCATGATCTCACAGACCAGTCGCTAGAACAGCAACTTTTGGATCAGCAGTTCAATGCTCTCTAGTACTTCCAGCTTTCAAGGAGCGCCACCGTGCCGGGCCTGAAATGATGAGGCTTCTTCACGATGCTGGTGGTAGAAATGGATTTTCGAGCGACCTTAGTATTTGATTATTAAGCATATTCGCTCATGATATATATACATAATGCATTTTTTTTCCTGGTTGGAATACATAATGCATTAAAAAATTTAAAAGATATACTACATAGGGTCTGTTGTCAATAAAGCCATAAACCAGAATCATCCTCAACAACATCATTTAGAAAAAAATAACATCTTTCTTTTGTAGTGGGTATAAATGAGTTGAGTAGTGTTCTCTCTCTCTCTCTCTCACTTTTTGATCAAGCCTTGGGGCACTTAGGGGAAGGGGGCACAGGCCCTTAGGAATTGAACATGATTCCTCTCATTCCTTGGTGCAAATTTTACTTGAAAAGTGATAAGGGTACTTATTTCTTGTAGGACATCGTGCCGATTTATCTACTCATCAACATTTCTCATTTTACTTAGAGGCAATACATACAACCAACTGTGCTAAGCTTCCAACTTCCTTTCTCTGTCACTCTCTAGATTTTGACTTTTAGGCTGATTATCCTATTTTTTTGCCCACTACTTTTCTTTTGTGCTAACTGTAATGTTAAAAAAATTTTAACGTTGTTAAATCGATTTATTCGGTTTTATCGCATAATAGAGATTAATTAAAAATCAATTAAGTATTTATTTAGAGCCAATTAAGTATCATTTAGAGATATTAGACTTGGGAAAAATTAGAGTGAAACATAGAAAATCTCATAAAATTCTTCAAAACCGTTTTTGCCGAGAAAATCGGTAGAATTTTGATATTTTAAACTGTCGGAACCAAAACAGTAGAATTTCACAAAATAAAAACCTAACATGAGAGGCTGAAATTTAGCCACTCTCCTTCAATTTGGTGGTGCCACATACTACCCTAGATAGAGAAGAGATTTGGCTAACCATAACTACCCAAGACAACAACCAATGAGAATAAAAAACTCTAACCACCAAGATGATTTTTGTCGCCAATTCCTCCTCAAATTTTCGGATTTCATAGACACCAAACCTCCGTCTCTCATTCTCTTCCTCAACTCCATCTCTTCACCTTTATTTCTTCACTCCACCCCCACATCTTCACCCAAAGTTGCTTCCTTGTTAGCTTAAGCTTGAAAACTAAATACTTCAAGGAATATTGAAGACTACTGTGATACGATAAAGGTCTAGGTAATAAGAACAACTTCCAAATGCAGACTATGACTTAAGCATAATACCGTATTCGGAAGGATGTTACACTAACTAGCGTAGCTACCCGTGTGATGCACGGGAAAGTTACATAATTTAAATGTAAAAAGGTTTATATAATTAAGATATTGAATCAATTTAAATATATAATCATTATTTATACTTATTTTATATCATTTAAGTTTTGAATAAAATTATATATATTTAAAATAATAAGATTATTATAATTATGATCATATAGAGTAGATAAATTTGTTCAATACTATTATTTTTTATAAATTATTAAAGTTATATGAATTTTAAAATCAAACTTCAATAAAGAAATTATTATATTATAAAAATAATTTCATTAAAACTCTGTTAAGAAAATTTAATTCATATTATGAATTGATTAGAAAAATTAATTAACAGTAATTTAGATCTCTAATTAAAAAATTGAATTAATATAACTTTAAAGTATGCTATAAATTTTAGAGTTCAAATATTTGATTTTAAATTTGATTTTAATTGTTAATAATTATAATATATATTAATCATTATCTATATGATTTATATGTTTGCATCACACATGTAATATATGCTTAGTATTATTTTAAAGTGAAATTTTTATATTTGCATAACTGATATAATGCATATTTAGTATCACCCATTTGATATATTAGTATTAGTTCGAAAACCAATTATGGATTTTTTTGTATCATTAAAATTTCTTAAGCTATTTAATCTATAAGTAAGTTTTAAAGAACTTATAAAAATCTTCAACATCTACTTTTCAAACCATTAAATTTATGGCATTTTTATAAATAAAAAATAAATAATATTACATATTAAATTTTCAAATATCTAGTCTTGTAGATTATAAATATAAATACATAATTTGAGTGTTATGAGATTAGAAAAATTAATTAACAGTAATTTAGATATCTAATTAAAAAAATATAATTCATATAACTTTCAAATATACAATAAGCTTTAATGGTCAAATATGCAATTTTAAATTTGGTTTTAATTTCTAATAATAATTATAATATATATTAATTATTATCTATGCAATTTATATGTTTGTATTACTCATGTAATAATATATTTTTAATATCACTTCAAAATGCAATTTTTATATTTATATCACTTGTGCAATATATGTTTAATATCACTTATTTAATATATCAATATTAGTTTGAAAACCAATCTATATCTATTTTTTTGTGTCGTTAAAATCCTGTAAGTTATTTAAGGAACTTTTAAAATTTCCCTTTATGATTAAGTGTTAGAAACTTATAACATTCCCTAAAAAAAACTTATAAAATTCTTTATCCTCTGTTTTTCAAGCCATTAAATATATTTAAAGTTAATATATGATATAGATATACAATTTGAGTGTTTTAAAATTTGAAAAATTAATTAATAGTATTTTAAATTGCTAATCAAAAAACTTAATTGATATGATTTATAATGTGCTATTAGCTTCAAAGTTCAAATATTTAATTTAAAGTTTGTGTTTAATTATGAATAATTACAATTTATATTAATTATTATCTGTGTAATTTATATGTTTTTATCACTCACGTAATATATGTTTAGTATCATCTCAAAATACATTCTTTTGTTTGTATTATTTGTGTAATAGATGTTTAGTATCATTTATTTGAGGTATCAATACTGGTCATAAAACTAATCTATTAGTAAGTTTTCAAAAAACTTAAAAAAAATTTCATTCCCTACTTTTTGAGCCATTAAATCTATGTCATTTTTATTAATAAATATGTAAACAATATTGCATATATATATATATATATATATATATATATATATATATATATATATATATATATATATATATATATATATATATAGCAATTTAAATTGCTAATTAAAAAAACTAAAACACTAAACTCATGGTGTTTTTTTAAGGAAAATAAAATAACATTATTTATTAAAACTCAAAGTATCTAATATAATAGATATAGTTGTAAAATATAAATACATAATTCAAGTGTTGTAAGATTAAAAAAATTAATTAATAATAATTTCTTATTATTTATATTGTATTACCAAAATTTAAAAAATTTCTTATTATAAGATTAACAACATATTAATATAATTTCTTAATTTAAATCTAACATAAATTGTTAATAATTATATAGTAGAAAAATCAATATTCGAATAATAATTGTGCTTGGTATCACATATACTATATATATGTTTTGTTTTACTTGTTTGAGGTATCATAATTTGTAAAAGAAATCTTTTATCATATTTTTTTTAATGCAAGCATCATAAACTTGTACTATAAGTTGTAAAGATATTATAAAAAGCTCATCCCTTAGTATTTCAAGTCATTAAATTTATAACCTTTTTACTAATCAAAAGTAAATAATATTATGATATATAGATCTAAGTACAATTGTAATATCTAATGTTACGGACTTAATTGTAATATATGTAATACCCTCCTCAGTATAATACTATGCTTAAGTCATAGCACTATGCTTAGGAATTGTTATCACATCTAATCTTGACCATGTAATGACAACAACTTCTGACCATCTTCAATATTTCTTGAATTATCTTGAGATAAGCATATTAATAAATAATGTTATTTCTACTGAGAATTTCAAAATTCTCATTCCTAAGTTTATTTTCGTAATAATATTCACTAGACTACCACATATCGTGTCATTGTTATTATCTCTAACTGCTTCGGTTTATTATGAAGAGGTGAGCATGCTATATAATTTGTTTAATTTTATAGTTTGAAGACATATTGTCTAAAACAGAGTTCATTTTAGTCATCCACTTGGTAAACAGTGAAGAAATTCAAACAATTAACTTATCAACATGAAGGACAATTAAATATGATGCATCGATTCATAATAAGATATGACACAATTGAATAATATGCAGAGATAGATGCAAATAACTTCTTGATGTGAGTGCACTCATCTATTTTTAGTTTTCTTTACTTTATTTTCTTAGCTCATCTAGGCGTTACGTATCATCATCCCTAGGATACGAGCTTAGACATGCCTCTAATTGGAGGGATCTCATTCTAACCACATGCCTCTAATTCGAAGGGATCACATCTGGCTATGTGCCTTCGAGGTAGAAAGATCTCATTTGGCCACATGCCTCCAAGTAGAGGGATATCATCTTGTCTTATTCTTTAACTGTCTTCACCTGGAGAGATCCAATTAATTACTTCCAAGTGAATGTGTAACGTCCTAATAAGACCACATTATGCTTAAGTCATATTTTGATATTTATTAGTCACTACAGCTAAACTAGCAGAATATTTTTAACTTCAAAGTAGTTGGTTTATGAAACTAGCGGATAAATTTTTCTTTTATGAAAATATTAATTTCTAAAACTAAGTCTTCCAGCAAATATAATCGATAATATCGTTATAGCGTATGGTATTGTAGTTCATAATTAATTTACAACATAATAATTTAAGATAAATAGGCAACATAGTTTACATGGATAACTAAGCATTCACATATATAGATATACACACACATAAGTATTAGGCATTCATACATACATGACAGTATATTAAGAGTACCGAAGTGAGTCCAATTAGCAAGGCTTTAGGCCAAGCTAAACCAAATACATGTACAGTCATCCCAAGGGTAATTCAACCTATTATGAGTTCACACAATAAACTAAATGAGCCACTGGAAAAATATGAAGTTTGAAGCTGCTGTGGGCTACTAACACCAGTGAATCCAAGATATGATCATAATGCTGGGTCCACTCAAGTGTCTCTAGAAAGATTATCGCGGTCTCCACCTGCTACGTCTGAGGACGACATGGGAACACATAGGGATGAGAAATAAAGTATTTCTCAGTAAGGACTCCTAACTAAGCATACAACTAACGTCATTATCGCCTCAACCACTTCGGTTTATTTAATAAAATGGTAAACATGCATGAATATGATAAAGGTTCCTTTTAATAATCTTTGAAAACGTAACTCCAAAGTGGGTTCATTTTATTCAGTTACTTAGGCCAAGACTTTAAAACATAGTAGCATTAATAACACATCAAATTATCACTCAAGTAATGAATGCTATGCAAGTCTTATGATGAATGTTTATGCTCTTTGTTGCTTTGCCATTAAGGCCTTTTCTCGTAGCATGTGCTCTTCTTATTATAAAGTGCCCTTGGATAGACTGTCCTAGGAGGTGAGCTCACTCCGTGACCGTAGTCACACAGTTCTATATAAATCAATCTCTAGCTGATAAGGGGATCTACCTCTTACACTTGGGGGAATCTTCTTTTGGTCACGTGCCTTTAAATTGAAGGGATTTTCTTGGGCCACGTGCCTTCAAAGTAAAAGGATCTCATCTTGGCTACTTGCTTATAAATTAAAGGGATTTCCTTGGGCCACGTGCCTCCAAAGTAGAGGGATCTCATCTTGGTGGGTCACCTTCCCTTATCAAAAGTTTATGCCTAATTATCTTGTCTTATATCAGATATAAATTCCCTGACCTTAAATAAAGCAATTAACCAGATATAAATTCTCTGATTAATGATTATAAGCCTTATTAGGTATAAATTTCCTAATTCAAACAATATTGTTAAGTATAAATTCATTGACCTTAAATAAAGTAATTAGCCAGATATAAATTCTCTGATTAATTACCATAAGTCTTATAGTTTTGGATTACTTTGAAATATCTTTATTAATTCACAAGTCTTATATAACTATATAATGCATTCATGCAAGCTTTTAAGAGCTACTGACTCGTACTTTTCAAATTTGCACAATCTCATGGTATGAGAAAAATTAATTTATGGAAATCAAGAAGTATGATAAAAACCTGGCAGCATAACAGCTGTATCAGGAGCAATCCAAGAATTGAAAAATACTAATAAATAGCCAGCAATTCCAGTCATAATATCAGTCAATAAATATTTGCTAATCCACAATTCCAATATACTCTTTTTATCAACTAAATCCATCATCATCATTATCATAAGCCATGCATGTATTTACATATAACTATAGCAATTCAAGATAGACTATCAAGAATCCAAGCATCAAGAAGAAAACACATACCTCAGCTTCCATTCATGGCCTTACTAGCCATAGCAAATCATCCAATAATTCCATGCCTAGTGGTTTCCCACCATTGTACTGATTTCACATAGTAATCATACACAAAAAAATCACTAAAATGGATTCATAACACCTTCTATTAGGAACCACTTGGTTTTCAATTAGAGTTTTAATTAAAGGAGGTTGTTTCCACCTTAATATATATATATATATATATATATATATATATATATATATATATATATATATATATATATATATATATATATATATATATATATGTTTTGTTTTACTCGTTTAAAGTATCATCATTTGTAAAAGAAATATTTTATAACATTTTTTTTAATATGGGCATCATAAAACTTATAGTATAAGTTATAAAGACCTTATAAAAAGCTTATCCTTTACTATTTCAAGTCATTAAATTTATAGCATTTTAATTAATCTAAAGTAAATAATATTATGATATATAGATTTTGGTACAATTGTAATATCTAGTCTTATGGATTCAATTGTAATATATACATCTAAAATTGAAGTGTTATATATAAGATTCAAAAATAATTAATAATATATTAAATATTTATATTTTCATCAAAGTTAAAAAATTATTTATTATTTGATAAAAAAATATATAAATACTATTTGTTAATTTAATTTTAATAATTAAAAAATACAAGTAAATCATAATTGATTAAAATGATGAGAAAAATAAAAAGATAGTATTAGGAGAGAAAATGTGTAAAAAAAAGCTTCCATGAAATTTTTTTTAATTTTTAAAAAGCTTCTAAAATAAGTATTAATATTTAAGAAAGAATAATAAATAAATAAATAAATTATTATTAGCTAAAAAAGGTGACTGAAATACATGATTGATAGATAAAGTGACTAAGAGTCATAATTGATAGATAAGATGGGTGAAAATTATGATTGATAGATAAAAAAGCTAAATATATTGGTTGATATGGTAAATATTTAATTGATCAAAATAGAGTATTTAGATTGAACGAGGGAGGATGAATTTTTGGAGGGAAACCAAATCATCCTCATATTACCACATCATCAAATCCACTTTCCCATAACCTTCTTTTATATACATATATATGACAAATGATATATGATATGTGATACCATCTTTTCTTATCTTTACTTTCACTTTCTTTCTCTCTCATCTTCATTTTCTTATCTTTATGTAATGTATAGATCTAAAATTAAAGTATTATATATAAAATTAAAAAATAAATAATAATATATTAATTTTTTATCAAATTTAAAAAATTATTTATTATTGGATAAAAAATATATATATACTATTTATTAATTTAATTTTAATAATTAAAAAGTACAAGTAAATAACAATTGATTAAAATGATGAGAAAGATAAAAAAGACATTGTTAGGAGAGAAAATATGTATAAAAGAAGCTTCTCATAAAAAACTTTTCTTTTTTTAATTTTTAAGAAGCTTCTTAATTAAGTATCAATATTTAAGAAAGAATAATAAATAAATTATGATTAGCTAAAAAGAGTAACTGAAATACAAATTCTATATTTACTTGCTTTCAGGAGAAGCTTTCACTTGCTTCCATGAAAATTCTTTCAAAATTATCTCTTATTTTCATCTAAATCAATTAAATATTTTTTATTTTCGGTCACATCCTCATTCTACCAATACCATCATTTCTTATGTTTACTTTCACTTTCTTTCTCTCTTATCTTCTTTTTTTTATCATCTTTATGTAATATATAGATCTAAAATTGAAGTATTATATGTAAGATTAAAAAAATAATTAATAATATATTAAAATATTTATATTTTTATCAAAGTTAAAAAATTATTTATAATTTGATGAAAAATGTATAAATATTATTTATTAATTTATTTTTAATAATTAAAAAGTACAGTTAAATCATAATTGATTAAAATGATAAAAAGATGAAAAGATAATATTAATAGAGAAAATGTACAAAAAAAAGAGCTTCTCATGAAGGTTTTTTTAAAAAAAAATTAAGAAACATTTCAAGTAAGTACCAATATTTAAGAAAGAATAATAAATAAATAAATTATAATTGATTAAAAAGAATGACTGAAATACATGATTGATAAATAAAGTGACAAGGAATTATGATTAGCAGATAAGGTGGCTAAAAATTATGATTGATAAATAAAAAAATTGAATATAATTGATTAATATAGTAAATATTTAATTAGTTAAAATGAAGGATTTGGATTAGATAAGAGAGATTAAATTTTTGGAGAAAAATTAAATGACTCTCATATTATCGTATTATCAAATTCACTTTCTCATAATCTTCTTTTATATACATATATATATGATTTTTTATTTGGGTTGGGTAAATTTTTTTTCTTTTGTTTTCATATTTTAATAATTTGTTTTCCCATATTTACGTAAATCGGTTGTTGGTCTAATCTTTCTCTTATAACGTATTTTATAATAATATATAATTTATGTTATCCTGAATTTTATACAATAGTAAATTTAACCATAAATCCACTACTTTAAATTGCATTTTATTATATTTTAATTTTCTTTAAAAAATAGCACATATGACTTATTATTAGCTACTAACTCTTGTCGGTACTCTGAAGTTGAGGGTGAACCTTTTTCATACATTCAAATAATTATATATTACTATTAATTAACTTTTAAATAAGTCTAATATTTTAATTATACTGAACAACATATTAAAATTAAAATGTTAATTTTAAAAATAAATTATATACTCTTAGATCACAAAAAAAAAGGCCCTTATATATATATATATATATATTCACGGTGACGGGGCACAGCCGCCCCATTGGCGGTTGGTTGACACATTGTAAAGACGACGACGTTCTTTCTTCTTCCTCTAACTTGCTGTGTATAGACATATGGACATATAGACATAAACATTAGACAGTGCATAGTGATCATTCAACAAGCAAATTCCAATTTGCATTGCATGAATAAAACCATTAAGTCTTGCTTAGGTGCTCCTCTCCTCACCCAATCCATTCACCGAACCCTAACACAACCCCTTCTTCAAGAGAATAGAAAGAAAGCGACAATAACAAATAATAAAGTATGGTGAAGGTGCGCATGAACACTGCCGATGTGGCGGCGGAGGTGAAATGCCTCCGACGCCTAATCGGAATGCGATGCTCCAATGTCTACGACCTCTCTCCCAAGGTACTATTCTTCCATTTTCCGATTCCCAAACACCACCTCCTGATCGATTATTTATTTTATTTTATTTTATTTTATTTTTATTTTTATTTTCATTTTCATTTTCCAGACGTACGTTTTCAAGCTGATGAACAGTAGCGGAGTGTCGGAATCCGGCGAGAGCGAGAAGGTCCTCTTGCTCATGGAAAGCGGCGTCAGGTTGCACACCACTGTCTACATGCGGTAATGATAATAATTCTATGATAGCATCACATTCCTAATTTCCACCAATTCCTCAATTATTATTGTTATGTTGAATTAATAGACCAATGATCTTTGTAAGTCTGAGATTGATTGATTGTTTTTGCTGTTTGTTTATATTATTATTATTATTATTATTATTGTTAGTGACAAAAGCAATACACCTTCTGGCTTTACTCTGAAATTGAGGAAGCATATTCGGACTAGGAGGCTTGAGGATGTTAGACAACTTGGCTATGATCGGGTAATACCCTATTACACTCCCACCTTGTTTTTTCTATTATTTTCTAGAAATTTCTTTTTTATTTTTTTGTCCTCTTTAAACTGTGGCAGATTATTCTATTTCAATTTGGATTGGGGGAGAATGCAAATTATGTTATATTGGAGCTGTATGCCCAGGGGAACATCCTTCTCACAGATTCTAATTTTACTGTCATGACTCTGCTGAGATCTCACAGGTTTGTCCTATTTTGTCGTGTGCTCCTCACTAATTTCAGTTTGTTCCTTCTCGATATGTATAGTATGCACTCTGAGTAGGAGTAGGAGTGGGCAAGTAGTGTATATTTTTCAGTAGCTTAACAATGGTAGGAGTAGGAGTGTTTAATAAAAGAAGAATGTGTTAAGAGAGCAAATTAGTACAGTGGTGGGGGATCAGGAAACTGCTATAAGATATTGATTTCTTATGTAGTGGCCACATTTGTAGAATCATAGATTTTCTTGTGCTGTGCTAAATTAAGCTAGTTGCCATATTATGCTGAATGTTATGGAAGCCCTGGATTGTGAAAATGGGACTAACTACATCGTTTTACTTCAGTATCACTATCACAAGGCAATTGCTTCGACTTAATTATTAGTGCTTGAGTCATATGATGTTTAATTTGTCTATTGCAATTTGTAAACTGTCTCTATGGTACTTGGAATGATAGCAATTCATCAATAATAGGGATGATGATAAAGGGCTTGCAATCATGTCACGCCATCTTTATCCTATACAAAGTTGTCGAGTTTTTGAGCGAACTACCACTGAAAAGTTGCAGGCAGCCCTAATGACTTCTAAGGAAGATGATAACGATGAGGATGTTAAGGTCAATGGAAATGAAGCAGATGTTTCTAACATAGCAAGAGATAAACAGGGAGCCCGTAAAGGTGGGAAGTCATCTGCCACATTGAAAAGTGTCCTTGGGGAGGCACTCGGTTATGGACCTGCCCTTTCTGAACATATAATATTAGATGCTGGGCTAATCCCCAATACAAAAGTTCCCAAAGATAAAACGTGGGATGATGCTACTGTTCAGGCTTTGGTCCAAGCTGTTGCAAAGTTTGAAGATTGGATGCTGGATGTTATTTCCGGTGAAATAGTTCCTGAAGGATACATTTTGATGCAGAACAAAAATTTGGGGAAGGATTCTTCCACGTCTCAACCAGTAAGTGTTAGCCAGGTTATATTCTACTCCTCTATAATTTTAGTGGCATTTTGAGTATGGAAGAGAGTAAGGGATTTAATTGCTTACTCAAATGGCTTTGTGGTATTTAGTACATACCTGTATCTTCTGATGCAGATGTATGATGAGTTCTGCCCAATCTTACTCAACCAGTTTAAGCCAAGGGAATATACAAAGTTTGAGACATTTGATGCTGCCTTGGATGAATTCTATAGCAAAATTGAGAGTCAAAGGGCTGAACATCAGCAGAAAGCCAAAGAAAACTCAGCTGCTCAGAAGCTAAATAAAATACGCCAGGATCAGGTTGGTGCACATGCCCAGACTACAACACTTAGGTGATTCTGTTCCCCCCCCCCCCCCCCCAAAAAAAAAACAAAAAAAAAAAACACTTATATGACTGGAAGGTCTACTGAACCTTCTGGCTCACAATAGTACAGGCTGGATATCTCATTCCGACTCATATTTGGGTGATTTTTTATATCTTTTTTTTCCTTTTACATGCCACCATTCTATATGTTGTCACACCATGTCCAATAATATCATGGTCTCATGTGGCTTTATAATTTAAACTGCTATTGGTTTTGTCTCTGTATACTCCAAATTCGGCATTCTTCATTTTATTAGTAGTCATTATTTTATCTTTCAAATGTTTGACTTTCAGTTGCCTATTGCAATAAAACAATAGAAAGCTTATTCAAATTCGCCACTAATTTAAAGAAGGAAGAGAATTTATGTTCATGATGGTTTGTGCACTCAGTTTGTTTATCAATTATCTCTAGCACACTACAATTATTGCCTTCTATTCAAAGTCACTTGCACAATCCTACGTGAATGCATGCATGATTGCTGGTACAATCTATTAATTATAACAGTCATTTATGATTGAGTATAGCAGCATGAGACACACATGTAACTTCAGAGACATATTTAGAACATCTGATGCTAACATAATTTTTAGTCTGGTTGTATGAAAGGTTCATGCTTTTATTATTATTATTATTATTATTATTATTATTATTTTGGTGGGCAAGTTGGGGTGGGTATGAGGTAAAAGATCCTTACTGGTCTATTCATTCTCTACATGAAATTGGAATCTTCCTTCAAATTATGTTCATATCATCTTCATTTCATTTTTCTTTATGTCCAAATATATGAATCCTCATTAGGATATTGTAATAAACACTCAGACACAGGACTACCTTAAAGTATTCACGTGAAGTTGAGGAAACACTTGTTGTTCCAGTATTGTGGATTTTCTTGATAGTCCTGACATGTTGTAAAAAAAAAAAAAATGATGTATCTCATTTCTGTCTGTAGGAAAATCGAGTGCACACGTTGAGGAAAGAAGCTGATCACTGCATTAAAATGGCAGAATTGATAGAATACAACTTAGAAGATGTGGATGCTGCTATATTAGCTGTTCGTGTAGCTCTTGCAAAGGGTATGAACTGGGATGACCTTGCTCGGATGGTGAAGGAAGAAAAGAAAGCTGGAAACCCTGTTGCTAGTCTCATTGACAAGCTCCATCTTGAGAGGAACTGTATGACTTTACTGTTGGGCAACAATCTTGATGAAATGGATGATGACGAGAAGACACTCCCTGTGGATAAGGTTCTTATTTATTTATTTATTTATTTTCGCTAAAAGAAGAAATTCATTAACAACAACAACTAAGCTTTGTCCTACTAGGTGGGATCGGCTATATGGATATGGTCAACAACAACAACTAAGTCTTGTCCTATTCATTAACACAAAAGGAATAGTTGCAAAGGGATGGGTGGAAAGGAAATCTCCTTAACAAAAGATAAAAACAGATAACATGTCTGTTCTCTGGTTTTGGCTTACAAATTGTCGAAGACATCTAGGTTTTTGTGCATGAGTTGACCTGCACATAGTTGTGTTTGTTAAACTTTTGTCATCGTCTTATGATTTTCAACCAACATAACATGATAAGGAAACAAAAAGTTTGACTGAAGGAATATTGCACAAACATGGATTTTATTACCTTATATCCTATTGTTATATGTTGGTGTAAGTCAAATTTTCATTAACTTCTATTGTGTTTCTTAAATATGTGGCTTTTTAACTTTTTTCCCCTTCAACGTATAACATTAGTAACCATAGTATGTTTGCTTTCAAGGTTGAAGTTGATTTAGCTCTCTCAGCTCATGCCAATGCTCGGAGGTGGTATGAACTGAAGAAAAAGCAGGAGAGCAAACAGGAAAAGACTATAACTGCACATGAAAAGGCATTTAAAGCTGCAGAGAAAAAGACTCGCCTACAGCTGAATCAGGTGGTTATAAATTGGATTTACAGATGTTTAATCTACTGTGGAAATAGCTACTACTATATCATCATATACATAGATTGACAGAAGAAATTAGGTGAAAAATAAATGTGTGGTCCTTGGTTATTGAAAAAAAAAAAAAAAAGAAAGAACAGAATCAAGTGTGGCAGTGTTCACATCTTCTCAACTTATAAGAGGTTTATTGGGTACAAGAGAAGCACAACCATGTTATGTTTATGGAGATCGATTGTGTTAGAGTGAGTTTAGTGTCACATAGGATGTAGGGAATCACATCCCAAGTGACAGCTGTATCAGTTGGTTAGCTCAACCAATTTACCTGCTAATTGTAACGAAGTTTCCCGCCAATATTTCACTCCGCATTGAGGTATATAAAATCACTTGTACACCATGATGAGTCATAATTCAGAATACACAAATTCTCTTGGATTTTCTTCTCACATTTTCTCTCATCAGATCTCTCTCTCTTTTGCACCACTGTTCTCTATCAGAGTGCATTTTAAATTGGTTGCTTAATGGGGTTTCCAATTGTGGTAAAGCATATAGGTTTCAATTAAGTTTTTGCTGACCATTAGAAAGATGCTATTACCAGATCATAATACTTAGAATTTCTGTCATTCTTCACAATCTATGACTATTAGTTTTTTATTTTATTTACTTATTTATTTTTTACTAGGAGGATTTATTATCCTCTGCTCTGGTGCCTTTTCTTTCTCTACTGTAATGAAGCTATTTTCTTTTAAAAATCCCCCTTCTTGTCATTTTTTATTTATTGGAATAAATTTATCCTTTTGGCCTCTCTTAAGGTATTTGGCCTATAGTTTCTTTTTTGGGGTTCCCTTGTGCTTTCCTTCATTGATCGTTTCTTGTTATCTTTGGAGGACGCCTCATTTTGAAGTCTTAACAGCTTCTTCTTCTCACCCAAAACTAAATAAATAAAGATAGGCATTTTAGCACTGAATGGATAAATGTAGAACAGCATGACATCCAAGCTAATAGTCTGATATTTTTTTTTTTTTCCAATTTTCATATCTTTATATGACTGCTTATGTAACTTCAGTGTTTTTTGATAAAAGACTGCTTATGTAATTTGCTCATTTATTTTAATAAATTTATTTCCAGGAAAAAACTGTTGCCACAATTTCACATATGCGTAAAGTTCACTGGTTTGAGAAATTTGATTGGTTCATTAGCAGTGAGAACTATTTGGTTATCAGTGGACATGATGCCCAACAAAATGAGATGATAGTGAAGCGATATATGTCAAAAGGAGATCTGTGAGTATTTAATGTTGTATTACACTACCTTAGCTCTTAAGGCTAAATGCTAAAGTTTAAAGTTAACATTGACATAAAAAAGTTATTGAGTGATGATGAAAGTAATAACAATTAGGTTCACATGATGCCTTCTTTTGAATAATACTTTAACGTGCCTACACATTAAGAAAATTTGAGTACAACTTCATTCTGAGCAGCAGTTTGAAGTGCCTAGAAGATCTGTAATCATGATTCAAAATAAATAATGATTTGACAGTACTTTGAAACCTGCAGACTTCTTCTATTTGATGATTTATATCTGATTCTCTCTCATTCTGTTGATTTAATTATGCAATAGGTATGTTCATGCTGATCTGCATGGAGCTTCTAGTACAGTTATCAAGAATCACAAGCCTGGACAACCAGTTCCACCTCTGACTCTAAACCAAGCAGGATGTTTCACAGTAAGTTATACACCTGCCCATACCAAGCTCCATTTAAATTTACTTTATTTGGTTCATTTCATTTTCATGATCTAAATCTCATGTTAGCCATTAACACCTCCATATCATTTTGGAATATAGGTATGCCATAGCCAGGCATGGGATTCAAAAATTGTTACTAGTGCTTGGTGGGTGTATCCTCATCAGGTTAGTAAAACTGCTCCTACAGGGGAATATCTGACAGTTGGGAGTTTTATGATCCGGGGAAAGAAAAATTTTCTTCCACCACACCCTCTTATCATGGGTTTTGGCCTGCTATTTCGTTTGGATGAGAGTTCCTTGGGATCACATATAAATGAAAGGAGAGTAAGAGGAGAGGAGGAAGCAGTAGATGATTATGAAGAAACTGGTCCAATTGAAGAGAAATCTGATTCAGAGTCTGAGAAGGATGTCACTGATACAAAATCTGCTGCAGGCTCAGAAGGGAATGGTAATTTGTCTTCAGATTCACAGAAGCCCCTACCGGAAGGCTTTACTGCAGACGCATCTCGGACTAGTTTGGCTGCTATCAATGCTGAAAGTACAGTTTCAAATGATTTGCCTGCAAAAGAGACGAGTAGGATGACATCGTTTGCTAGGGGGAAATTATCTGATACTAGTGGACATGGCTTAGCATCTGTCACCCCTCAACTTGAGGAACTTCTTGATCGTGCTCTGGGACTTGGATCTGTTGCTAAATCAAGTAAAAACTATGGAGTTGAGAACTCTAAGATTGATTTAGACAGTGAGCTTCATTTTGAAGAGAGCAAACCTTCAGTAAGGGATAAACCTTATATATCAAAAGCTGAGAGAAGAAAACTTAAAAAAGAACAGAAACATGGTGTAGCAGATTCAAATTTTGAACTTGGAGAGGATGAATCAAAATTAACTGATATTTCTGCTAATCTACTTGCAAAAGAAGTTCAAAATTTAAAGACAGGTGGTCAAAAAATCAGCCGTGGTCAGAGGGGAAAACTTAAGAAGATAAAGGAGAAGTACGCTGATCAAGATGAGGAAGAAAGGAGCATCCGAATGGCATTATTGGCTGTGAGTTCAGTAAATCATTTCATTTCTATCCACAGGGGAAAATTGATATGTTTGTGCCTTAAGCACTATAAATACATTCGTTTTTGTTTCTAAATTGAATGAACCATATGACTGGGAACGTAACTCTTACCTGCTAAGATGAGTCCACAGATGTGAAATTTAACTAATGCTGTAACCTTCCCTAAATTTGCCTTTAAATAAATCAGAACACGAGAAAGTATTTAAGAAATCATATTATGGAGATCAGAACAGGAGAAAGTATTTAGAAGATCAAATTTTGGACATTCTTAATAGCAAATTACTGTTTTCAAGTAACTCTTGCTTCTTCCTGAGTTCCCCGGGTACAATTCCATCTTGATTTAACTCTAAAGCTGGTTTTTTGTGTGTATTTGTAGTCTTCTGGAAAGTCAAACAAGAAGGAAGAGACATCAAGTGGAAATGATGCTTCAGAGAAAGGGAATAAATCTGGAAGTGGTAAGCCTTTCCAAAGTTTCATCACCAGTATTGCTGAAAATGAGCTAAGCCAAGCTGAGACTCAGTTTGATTAAAGTGGGATTGCCTTCAAGCTCAGCTCGAATATGGTATAAACCATTTTGTTTGGCTCAAGCTTGGCTCAAATAAAGCTTGTGAACTTTTCTGCTTGACTTAGCTAAAACCATTTAGCTACATGAGCCAATTTGAGCTGAGCTGGCTTATGAACTTGGTTCATAGGTTCATAAATATGCATATTATACATTACGTTTTTCTTTTTTCTATTTTTTTTTGGAGGGGGGGGGGGTTATGTTAATATATGTTATGTTTTGTGCATTGTAATATTAATATTATTTTCACTATATGACGTATATAACTTGACCGATAGAATTTATGAACCAAACAAATTAACCATGTCATGGGTCAAGCTTGGAAACTCTTTAAATTTCACTATTTAGCACATGAAGCAGACTGTGAGCCAATTAAAGAGTTGAGTAGTAAGCTAGCTTGGTTGACTTCCCCCGACGCGTTTCGTAATTCAAGACTAGTCACCACATCAAATTAGAGAGAGAACCATATTTATGTGCCAATTATTGCAGTTATTTTTATCTTGTTTGTTCACTTGTTGTATTAAAATGTTTATTCTGGCAGGTCCTGCAGAAGCTCCAAAAATATGTTTTAAGTGTAAGAAGGCTGGTCACTTATCTCGGGATTGTAAGGAGCAACTAGATGATCTGTTGCATAGCCATTCAATTGGTGAAACTGAAGAAAATCCTAACATGAGTGCCATTAACACTTCGCAAGCAGACAGGGTGGCAATGGAAGAAGATGATATTCATGAAATAGGAGAAGAAGAGAAAGAAAAACTAAATGATGTGGATTACTTGACAGGGAATCCACTCCCTAATGACATTCTCTTATATGCTGTTCCTGTCTGTGGTCCTTATAATGCAGTTCAGTCCTACAAATATCGGGTGAAGATAATTCCTGGATCCTTGAAGAAAGGGAAAGGTACTATTTTTTTTTTTTTTTTTTTTTACATTACCAATTTACCATGTTTCTCCTTAAAATTTTTGTGGTTATCACCAATTAGAAGAAAGTCATATAAACTAGTTTCTACCTTTCTTTGTTTGTTTAGCGCTGTGTTTGATACATGCTTTCCACATCAGCTACCTGGAGTCTATAACTTAATCTTTTCCCCTGTCCCCCGAGTTTACATTATCTTATTTCATGATGTTGCCATAATTTTTCCCCTTTTGTTGTACAGCTGCAAAAACTGCAATGAACCTATTCAGCCACATGTCAGAAGCAACAAGCCGGGAGAAGGAGTTGATGAAAGCCTGTACAGATCCTGAGCTAGTTGCTGCAATTATTGGTAATGTTAAGATATCGGCAGCAGGTCTTACTCAATTGAAGCAGAAGCAAAAGAAAGGCAAAAAGAGCAACAAACAAGAAAGTTAGACGATCCTGTGTAGGATTTACGTAGGTGAAGAAACAGTACCCTTTTGTTTTTTCTAGAGCTGACAAGTTTGTTTGTTGTATATCTTCGAAGTCCCAACACTGTAGAGAAAGTTTTTACCTTGTAGATGTGTAACAACTGGAATTCTACGAAAATTTTGGTATCCCTTTTGTTGTTTGGATTTTTGCTCTCGACTATCAGAGGAGACATTGTGCTAACGTTCAATCATTTACCATTTCCAGCTTTCCATCTTAACCATCAAAGAGGCAAAGAAACGAGAGGGCAGAATCTCATCGACCTCTCCCATCCCTAGTTGCACGTTGACTGTGTCTATCTAAACATATTCGGGAGAACTTATAAATGATTCTTGTCCTTAACTAAAAGTAATACTTTTAATATGCTTGTTAGGGGCCTTAGCCCCTCCAAAACACCATAAAAAAAAAAAAAGAAGGGGCTAATTGAAAGTAGTAAAGATTATGTGATTTATACCTTATACCAATTGTCTAACTTTTACCACGATCCTGTGTTACAAAGGAATCAAGACTCAAGGTTATTGAACAATTAAGAGATCAAGTAAGTCTTTTTTTTTTCCCCATTTTTTTGGGTGAAGAGAGATCGAGTAAGTTAACTAAGAGATTAAATTAAAAGGATAACGGGAAATAAGTAAAACAAATTGCAAGGGCTTAGAGTATAAAAGGAGTGGGTGAGGTAGAATCGATTCCTTTAACAACTACTTTAGAATCATCGGTTAGAGTAACAAAATGAGGGAATTTTGGAGAGGATATTTTGGGGAGAGTCAAAAACTATATTACCAACAATGTAATCAGAAGCACCTGAACCAATAATTCATAGACTTTGATTATTACTAAACTTAGATATGCAATCTGGGGATTTGTGAACACAAGTAGCAGTAAGGCTTGAGATTGTTTGGAAGTTTTCAATTGAAGATATTCTTGATATTTAGCCTTTGAAAATCTTGGAACGGATATTTTTAAAATGACTACTGGAGTTAGAAGAGGAAATGGACGAACATGACTTGTTTTGGCTTCCACTTTTTCACAAAAAACACTTCTGTGTTGAAAGAGTCGGAGGAACAATGTCGTATGGTATCGGAGCAGCTGAAAGTGCTGTAAGGAGCAGCTACCCTTGAAACTGAAGCAGGACATGCTGGTGAGCTAGACTAGACGACAGTTTCGCGGCAAATTGATGTCCTTGTGTAAGGAAGAATCCCATGATCAACTTACCAATGGATGTTGAATAAGCTAGCGACCCTTCTAGTAACGAGTTAGACGTTAGGCATTTGAATTGAGACTCCTCCATCATAGAGTAATGAGATAAGTTTGTGTTTTTTACAACGAAAGTGTTTGACATTGGGGTGACAAGAGCTTGGTTATGCTAGACCAGAGGTAGAACGTGAGAATAAGAGGTGAAACTAGTTCTACGATTGTTAGGTTTGTTAGGTTCTGCTCGACTAGAAGCAAAGCTCAGAGACTGAAAGGTAGAGTAGAAGCGGGGCCTTCCCCACTCTAATACTAACTTCAGAGTTTAGGAAATGTTTGAGATAAGATTTGATGACATTTAATTTGCTTGAATTTTTTTGGTACTCAGCAAGCTATATAAGTAATAAAAAATACAACCGAAAAATGATTACAATAGTTATTCACAATAAATAGACTGCAACTATATATATATATATATATATATATATGAACCTATACTATTGATATCTACTACTATTTCCAACAATATCTAAACCTGAACAAGAGAAGGTAAAGAAACAAAATACTGCACTTAGACCGTTAATCAAACAACTTATGCGGTTCTGTGAATCTTCTAACATAGCTTTGTCGATGCTTAGACTACAGGGAAGCTTTATTATTTTATCTTTCTCTTCGAAAATCAAACTTGATGTGTTAGTTACTATAAAAATGAAAAGTAAAAGGCTGAATTGTATATTTAAAAATAGCGCATTGGTTCGAAGGAAGGGTGGAATTCTTTTATAAAAAATTGTATCAAAAAGCATGTTTTGCCGTTTGCAAAACAAACCAAACACACACCATGAAGAGGACAAGTTGATTTTGAATGCAATAATACTAGCTAGGGCTGCAAATGACAGTAAGCTTGAAACTTCGGAATCTGCAATTTGGAATACGCCACTTTCATGGTGTTAAACTAGAATTGCAGCTCCTACTTGTGACTAGAAAAAAGGTAACAACTTAGCTGACTATGTAGCAATGAAGGTTGTGTAGGCGATGTGAAATATAATTACTCGTTGATCCTTGATGGGAAACCATAAATGAAGTTTTTGAATGTTTGCTGTGTCTATTCAATACATGCTTTATATCGAACAGGACAGGTTTACTGGAGAGTTTCTTAACAACGATAATTTCTGACTAGTCATTACAAACGAAGTCCAATACATGTACTCCTTTGGTGGTATTTCGTGAACCAACCCAGCAGGTCATGGTCATGTAGAACCAAGCAAGTTCCACTTGTGAATTTTTTTTCATCCTATATGCTTTAATTTATTTCCCAATTAGCATCCAGAAAGTCCGTAATACAAAACATTATGAAAGTAACACAAAATATAAACAGTGATTGTGGTCATAGTCATTGAATAAATGAGGAGTGGGGTGACAGAAAACTTAATGGCGCCACAGAAGATCGCCGGAGTGGGAACAAGTGCTACCACCCAAAGCCCACATCGAGTGCAGGCGCGAGGGAAAGTGAGTACACCCAATATAAAATGAAAGTGCTTGACACCGTTTTTTATTACGGAGCCGTGTGGTGAGCGCAGAGCGAACTATTCTTTCGCCTTTTACTAAAGAATACCGTGTGCTCGCCACTTAAAGCGGCATACGCCTATTTTTGGAGGAGTTCTCGATTGTGAGAGCTCCGCAATGCCAGTTTAAAGTATGTTCTATTACTAATGTATATTAAATATAATGTATTAATAATTCATTATTATTAGCGATCAATTATCCACAATTAATGAGTGAATATGTGCTTGAAAATTGGTTATATGTATATATTAGTAAATTAGTACATTGAAAAGTCATAATTTAAGTTGACATCTTAAATAATAATTACGAAAATTCGTAATTTAAATAGATATTTTGAGTAACTAATACAAGGAGTTAATAAAAAGTACAAAATGATTAGAAATTAGAAATATTAGGAATAAAATTAATTATCAATAAAGTATCTAAATTGAAAATAGTTAAATGAAGTTTAAAAATTCTTCTAAAACTTTTAAATAAAATATGATTTTAATCTATTAATATGTATAAATAAATAATTTATAACTTGAACTGAAACAATATGTAATGATGGGAATACTCGAATATAAACTTGTAACTAGGATAAAAGACAAAAGTAATCAAAATGAATGTATTTTTTTGTTAGAAAAGAAATATAAGTGATAATTATAAAATCAATATAGGAATGAGTTAGTAAATGTTGAAATAATTTGAAATAAAATAACTATATAAGCGAAAGAAAATATTATCTACTTATAATTAATAGATAATATGATAATATAAGTAAAATAATGGTATACACTTTAAATGACCATTTGAAATGTATTAAAATTTTATATATGTATGATATTTCATTAAACTTCATCTCATTATATTATCGTTGTGTTTTTTTTTTCCCCCCACTTGTCTCATTCTTTACATTGTTTCCCTTTTTTCAATTGAGTTTCTTATAGGTTGTATTGGTTTGATGCCTCTACTAAAATAGAGAGAAGCTAGCAATTGTTACCCATTATCATACTGTGGAAGAATACAAATATATGAATTAGAAGGTTATCAAGTAGCACTTAAGAAGACAATGGTTAGTGACCATTTAGTTGTATAACCATAAATATGTCTTAATACTCCATATAATAATCGTTGGTGGCAGAAAATTGAAAGAGTAGTAGAATACATAAAATACTTGGATGGGTAAGTGGCATTATCTTAAATATGATGCATTCTAGAATCCCTCATGCTGTTAATTCGAGCAAATAAATCTATGATGATATTCTTCACTTCTCATTTATGCAACCTTGAAGGTCTTGGAAATCTCCTTTCACTTTCAAAAATAAAATCATAGATTAAAATGAAAAATAAAGAATATCTGCTAACCATTTTTCTCTTCCCCTCTTTATTCAGCCTTCTAATGTTTTTTTTTTTTTTACTCATATTAGAGTAAAATACAATTCTCTCTCTTGAGAGAAATCATTATTATATTTCCCTTCCTTAAAAAATTAAGATAAAGAGTATAGAAGAATCTTCTCCCTTGAGAGATTGTATTAATATACTCCCTCCTCTCTATTTATAAAAGATACACTTTCCTCCTCTAAAATATTGAGATAAGTTATATTTTAATCCATTTTCAAATTTTCTATTATCTCATTTTTTTAACCAAAATGCCCTTTATTAATAGTTATATGTATTAATTTTTTTACTAAATAAAATATACATAGCTAATAATAAAAAATATTGACATACTTTTATATATAGTTTAATTTAATTTTTATTTTTTTATGAACATCGGGGTCTAAGCCCAAAAAAAATTACAAATTACTACTATATTAAGAGAATAAATAATTAATAGAAACAATAATTGTAGAGTTATTTTTCAAAAATAAAAATTACATATTTTCTCATTATTAGTTCTAGAATATTAATATATGCAAAAATAAAAATTATTTGTTAATATCGTATATAAACATAAATCACGAAGAAGATAACAAAAAGAAGTTTGCAATTTTACAACAAAAAAATATGTATTAATATTCTAAAATTAATCACTGAGAAAATATGTAAATTTTATTTTTGAAAAATAATTATTATAAATTATTGTTACTATTAATAATTTATTCTCTTAATATAGTAATAATTTAAAAATTAAATTAAACTATATATATTTTTTCTATTATTATAAGTCATATTTTATTTTGTAAAAAAAAAAAGATAATATGTATAACTATTAGGTATTTTGGTCAAATGTAAAATAATAAAGATGGGATAATGGAGAATTAATGAAAAACTTAAAGATTAATCAAAGTGTAGCTTAAATTTTTAAGGAAGAGGAGTGTATATTTTAGAAATAGAGGGGAGTGTAATAAAATCATTTCTCAAGAGAGAAGATTGTATTTTAATCTAATTTTTTAGAAAAGAAAATTGTATGCTTTAGATATAGAGAGAAAAAAAGTATAATAATATCATCTCTTAAGAGAAGGAGCTGTATTTTACTCAAAATATTATATAGAACCCTTCTAGTGGGCAATATGGACTATTAGCCAGCAATATTATAATCAAGTCCCTTGGATATAAAGTCACTAAAGTGTTTTTCATTTATTTAATTTTTTTTATATATGGGTGGCTATGATATTCGAACCTATGACCTGCAAATTACAAATTACTCAACCCCTCATCACTAACCCACTCCCAATGGCTTACAGTATATTTCTAATTAGCTGGATGTAACAACCCAGTCTCTTTTTTTTTTTTTTTTTTTTTTTTCAATTTTTCGTTTTTGGTGGTCGTTGCCTAGTTTGCCTCCAATGTCCGTGCTATGTAACCAATTGGATTGCTTTAGTTCTTTTCTTCTGGTACTCAGCAAACTTTATATATAATCAGAAATACAACCAAGAAATATTACAACAATTATTTACAACAAATAAACTACAACTACCTTGGTACATAAACCTATATACATGAGTTATATTATTAATATCTACTTATCTAAAAACCTGAATGAGGGGGTATAGCAAATAACAAAATATTGCAGGAAATTGCGTTTGCCAGGCAACTTATGCGGCTCTATGAATCTCTAAATAGTTTTGTCAATGCTTAGATTACAAGGAACCTTTCTTATATTTAACTTTACCTTCAAAAATCAAAATTGATGTGTGATTACTATAATGAGAAATAGAAGGTTGAGATTGTACATTAAAAAACTGGAAACAAGTCGTTGGTAACCGGTTTAAATTTAACACACGGACGTGTGTTTATCTATGGCTCAACACAAACGCGTCACAGAATTGTAGTGATAGTTTGCTTAAATAGATGCAGAGTAACGAATGTATTCTCTATGTTATTCGAAAGATGAATATATCCAAACAAAAGAAAACATTAGGCTTATTGTTCTACACCAATATTGTTAAGTTACAAGCAAAGTTTAGAGCAAAGTGTAAAATAGGAGGAGATAAAGGCTCCTCAAATCTCAATCATGAATCTTCAGCTAGGGGCACCTCACTCAAATCCAGTCCCTCTGCAGGCAAGTCTGAACCAAGTGGTCCTAAGATCCCTTCACTGCTAAGAGTTAATCCACTCTGCAATGAAATAGATTCATATTTCATCAAATGCACAAATAACATAACTCTCTCAGCATGCATGAATGCTATAATGGGATCAAAGAAAGATATCCAACCCAAAGATGAAATTGTAGCAGTTGAATGTATGAATTCATGTGACATGCAAATGCAAATAAAATTTGTTATGCCCTCTTTCAGAAAAGATCCATTAAAATCATTTAAACCTTTTCATTTCAGAGGCTCCAATACTCTTCAGCAGTAGCAAGAACTATTTTTTTTTTAATGCTATTTGTACCTTAGTCACCTTTTAATCCCTTGCTGCTGCTACGTTTTTATTGAGTTCAGAATTTTGAACAAATAATCAACGAATAGATACCTCTGGCTGGAACCTAAGCATATCAGCACGAGCCATAGCTTCTGCTTGGGCTATTCTCTGTCGGAATGTCTGAGCCATCTCCTCCGCCTACAAGAACAGATTCAGAATTAAATGTGTGCATTCACTTTCATATATAATAATGCTTATGGAAAGGGAAGAAGTAGATCATTTATCAAAGAAAGGAAGAGATGAAAAGAAGAACAACATGGGATGAAAAAGAAACTCAGTATTTTGGCTTCTTCTAGGATGTCAAGCTAGATAGCAGAAAAAGCAGGAAGCGGAAATAAACCATGACTAATTAAGCCATTGAGATTCTACAATTATGGTTTACATATGCAGTAAAAAGCATGACATCCTTTGAATTATACCTTCTCAAAAACAAGCTTTGGATTGCGAATCATGTCTCCAGGTGTGGGCTCCAACTTCTTTGTGGAAAGACTTACCCTGCCTCTCTCCCGATCATGACTTAAGATCATCACCTAAACAAAGAATAAATGAGAATTTATGTCCATAAGACACCTTCAATTCTAAGCAAATATCCATGTAGCTTGTCACAGGTTTACCTTCAGAGTATCACCAGGTTGAAGAACAGTTGCAATATCAGTTATGCGATCATGACTGATCTGACTGACGTGAAGGAGGCCACTGATTCCACCAATGTCAATGAAGGCACCATATGGCTTTAGGCTTTGAACAATGCCAGTCACCACTGATCCAATTCCCAGCTGTCCCTGGCTGTCAGCCACAGCTTTGCGGTGACTGAGTATAAGTCTGGACTGTTCCTCATCCACCTCCACAAACTTTAGGGGAAGCTCCTTCTCAAGAAGCTCTTCTCCAGTTAATTTCTAATAAGAAAGTAAACAAAAGGGAATGAGTTTGAGTTGGTGGCGAAAATTATAATTTTAGAAGGGCAAACAATGAAATATAGAAATGAACATGGAAAGAAACTATTTAGTTACCCAGAATAACCTACATTGGAACTTGTTGAAGCATACGAGTGCTATTAATAAAATTGAATGACTTTATTTCGACATTGATAATAACAGTGGAGGATTGATAATTTACAAGTTTCTGCCACCAATACTTGTCACTATTATGGTTCTGTCATCCATATTGTTATGTCGCATGGTATGTTGCATTAATACTTTGAGATTTGCATTCTTTGGTAAGAAACACTATTAACTCACAGTCAGTCATCCATTTTATTTTTCCAGTACATACAGTCATCTGAATTTGATTAACACCAAAAGCCTTTACTTTTTTGTAATAGCCTAAGTTGAACTCTTGCCAAACAGCAAGTTTGAATCTGATGCAGATCTACAAATGTCAAAGTAGGTCACGAGCTAACCGTTGAAATCTGCGAGAACGGAACAAACCCCTTAAGCCCTTCCACCTCAGCCACAAGTCCACCTTTGTTTCCATTAACAATCTGCAACACAAAGTGCATATGTGAGGATATATATATATATATATATATAGAGAGAGAGAGAGAGAGAGAGAGAGAGAGAGAGATGGATAGGGAGATGAACCAGTTAACGCAATTAAAGAGCAAATAAACCAAGGTAAGAACAACATCTTTTCTTCTGCTTCACTTGGTACCCCTTTACATGATAGAGTTTACTAGAAATTGATGTCATAACTATTTTTAATTTGAAAACAACACATCATGCTAAATCTTGACCGAAATTGAGTTTCTCGGCAAAACCCACCTTACCCTTGACCACGACATCTTCTGCTTGAAGTTGTCTACAGCGTTCCCATGCAAGGTCAAACTGGATAGCCTTCAAACTCAAGATCAAGCCATCATCAGCTTCATTTTCACCAATGATTACAAATTCCTCTCTCAAGCCAGGAACTATGCCCGCTTCTTCTACGTGCTTAATTTTGTGGATGCATGCCTCTTGCAGCGGCAAATATGCCGTGGACTTTGCAGTAACATCAACATAAGCTCCACCGGCATCTGTGCCAAAAACGGTGCCCTTAATCTGAAATGAACATCACCATCATCAACCTATTCAAATTACCTCTAAGAACTGAACAACAACAACAACAAAGCCTTTTCCCACTTAGGTGGATCAAATTTTGCCAATACCATTGTGTCAAAGTCCTTATTCAAATGGTAACCTCTAAGAACTAAATTTAAGAAAAATGTTGGCTCAAAGTACCTCATTTGTTTTTCTTCATACACAATCAACTAACAATTTCCAGAGACACATTAACTAAACTTTCTAATCCATATACATACCAACAAACTCAATTCAAAGCCACCGCTTTTCACCTTCCACTAAAACCACGTCTGAAATTCTAAGAAAATAAAGAACTAACTACCCCCCCCCCCCAAAAAAAAAAGAATAAATAAACAACAACAATCCAGTTGCCAATTCCACGAAAACCACAAACCCCACTAATCAAGTTCAAAACTTGATGCAATCAGAGACATATTTTAGTAACCCAACCAAAACCCACCTTGGTTCCAACCTCGGAATCGAAGTCATACTTGTCGAGTGCCTCAGTGAACTGCTCCAGAGTGAAGGAAACGCCTTCCATTGGGGCAGTGCGGCACCTCTCGTAGGCTTGTTCGAAGAGCTCTTTGAGTTTCATTCTCTCTCTGTTCTGCGCATTGGAGATTGCAACTGAACACACCACGGGAAGAACAGTGCGAGTGGGGCGGTTGTGGGTTGTTGACCTTGATGTTGACGAGGTTGAGGGCAGTGGTGACCACCTCAGGGCGCTCAGCTGCTGAGCCAGAGACGCCATGGCTACCTACTTCTTTCCTCTGCACTCTCTGGGTTCTTCCCTTGCTTCCCTCAGATAAGATAAGAAATGGGAAAATAATTCAAACAGGAGTAAACACCCAAATTATAATTAAAAACGTAAAAATTAGACACTTTGATTCTTCACTCACTTATAACGAGGAAATAGTGTGATGTATGAATTGCACGTGATTATGATATTTTAACTACATCTCATATGACACCAATATCTTTAAACATGCTGTCCAAAAAAAAAAAAACACTATTTTACTTTTTCAACCCTAAATTTAACATTTTAAAACTCTCAAATTTCATATTCTCTCTAATATTATCACTGAAACAGTGATAAAAAATGAAATTATTAAGTGGTGTGGTATATGATAAATTGATATCCAATAGAATAGTGTTGTTGCTATTAATTGTACATATTCTTTAGTCTTTTTGTATTTTATATTAAGATTGAGATTGTTTAAGCATTTATACTGGGACTGATATTATATATAGAACAAATGTCTTAGTTAAGAATAAACAAAAATATCAAGATGTCTTAATCAGTTTGCAATTGATACATCACACTCTTTACTAGTTGTAAGTAAACTAAGGAATAAAATATCTAATTTTTATAATTGTTAAGAACTTTTGAACCAATTTATTTTTATCAGAGATCAATCTATCTATCAAAGGTATTGTCAGAGACTATATATATATATATCAAATCACGGGTATTTAAAATTCACTTGAAGAGTAGCTTTTTCAGTATTAATTTTTTCCCCCAATCAACAAGTCTCAAATCGAGACATTGTTTAACGAGACAAGTAGAAATCACATAATCCAACCAAGCGTTGGTGGTATTCATGTTGAAATCCATGATAGAGCATAGAAAAGGGGGAACAAAAATAGATAGGAATTGGAAATTTTTAATTAAATTGAAGAAAATGAAAAAGGTTAATACAATAGAACTATAATATGACTTACATAGTGAGAGAAAAGTAACTAACTATCATAACCTCCTAACTAATTCTAATTAACAATTTGTAACAAACTAACAGATTCCATAGACTCTAACACCCCTCGCAAGCTGAAGGATGCGTACATTAACATCTCCAGCTAGGGATGAAAGTGCATTACAACAACAACAAAAAAAAATATAATGAAAAAATTGGTAAAGGCAACAAGATGCTGAAAATAACAAATATTGGTAACGGCTGAGGTCCATAGCACTTCTTTTAGCATCTCCATAACTCTTGTCCCAACTAGAAGCAATCATCACTACTAATGAAGAGAAATGCTTAACCGCTCAAGCAGAAGCTACCTGATCTTAGAGCTTAACCACTTGGTAGAAGCAAACATCAAAACTATAGGGCTATCAGAAAGATGTTAGAGCTATAGGGTTATCAAAAAATCCCAATTTAGGGAACACCAATCAACAAACTCAACAAATAGCTTAACCACTACGAGCAGAAGTAAAATCATTCACACTTAACCACCCAAAGTAGAAGCTGAAATCAAAGCTTAACAATCAAGACAGAAGTAAAAGAAAGCCTATCCAAGGCCAAATCAACAACTCTTCTTCAATATGAGAGCTGAACAAGCGAAAGGATGGTTGAGCCATTGTCACAGCCATGAAAAACAGAAATTGCTGACACTAGAACTAGTGTCCAGTGCAGAAGAGCATCAATCCAACACAGAACTAAGTCCAATTAACCATAGCAAACCAAATCAAGAAGAACTAAATCTGATTTCAGGCATGTTTGAATCTTAAACCAGAAAATTCAATAGTAAAAAATGAACACCAACACCAGGGAAATTTGAACCAAAACAAAGCCAACGCAGAGGAATCATAAAACACAGTTTCCCAGCCAAGAGGATTTGATCTAGAAAATCACAATCACTTGATCTAGAGTGAAAAGTAGAGGGGCAAACATATCGAAGTACCAGATCAGAAGACGAAGATGGGGCACAAACTAACCAAATCGGAAAATGGAAATGGAGCAGATCCGAATCTGAAGAACCACGCCGACGACACGAGCCAGCGAAGAACACGAACGATGTGCAACTGGACTTGACGGCAACAAAATAGAACGATTTGAAACTAAGAAAGACGATCTGGAGCTATGAACACGAACAGGAGCCATGCCAAAGAAGACGATCGGAACCATGATGGACCAAATCTAAAAGGAAAACAAGGAAGACAAGCGGCGGCGGCCAGAAAAGCGAGCTTGAACCACACCGGGAATGTGAAGATCCAATGGTGAACAACCAGATCTGAAGGTGCTAAAATGTGAATCGCATGGCAGAGAACAGATCCAAGGATTGACTGGAAAAGGAAGAACGATCGGCGGTGGCAACAGCTTTGCCGACGAGGCCAGGATTAGATTGCAATCGTGGCTCCGGCGTTGAGTTTGAAGAATTCAAGCAAGTGATTGAACCCTTGTAGCAAGAAAATGATGCTTTGGGGGCTAAAAAAATCATCTTGAGTATTAAATAGAGAAAAGAAATTGATACAGTGTTTGGAGAGTGAGAAAGTGTGAGAAAGTGAAAGAAAGTATGACAAAAAGTTGCTCTCTAGAGAGAGCTCAATGCAGCGGAAAGGAAGGTTTCAAGGTGGATGCCATGGCTTTGATACTATGTTGGAATCCATGATAGAGTAGAGAAAAGAGGGAACAAAAATAGATAGGAATTGAAAATTTTTGATTAGATTGAAGAAAATAAAAAAGGTTAATACAATAGAATTACAATATGACTTATACAATAAGAGGAAAGTAACTAACTACTATAACCTCCTAACTAATTCTAATTAACAATTTGTAACAAACTAACAAATTCTATATACTCTAACAATTTGTACCAATATTATGATGAAATTATTCTATTGAATGTTGTCGCAACTATGAGACCTGCAACTAGCTTATTACTACATCCAACCCTTATTAGTAAGATAAGTTAATTTAATATAAAAGTAAATTCTCTTAACATTAATTATTTTATTTATAATTGAATTTAAGATTTTTTTAATCCATATCATAAGTATTTAGAGTCTATTATATTTTAATTAATTTAGTTTAAGTTAGATTAATCTTCCATATGGATACAACAAATTTTGCTCCATTGAAATAGATTTTTTTTTCATACATTTGATGATAATGAAGTTCAAATCTAAGATCTTATACAAACTACCCAAATTCCTTACAATGCTTTGCTCCATGAAAATTGACAACAACTTGAAAGACAACAACCACATTAATTTAGCATTCCGAAAAACTAAACATTGATTTATTTTATCAATAATAAAAAATATATTAATTAAGTCTATCAATTTATTTATTTATTTAAAATATTATTCATATTTTTATTGTAAAATAAATAGAATATATAATTTAATTTTAACTACTTATTTCTTAAAAATATAAAATTAATTTTGATATATTATCAGTGTAATACACTATTATCTAATCATATGTTATCATATGATTAAATATTTGCATAAAAATATTTTAAATTGACAAATATCAAAATTAAATTATAAAAATGTTAGTACCTCTTAAAAAAGTAAAAGATACTAAAAAAATCCATATCCTTGCAAAAATGTTTTTATAAAACAAATTCACTGTACACATAAAAGTAGTTTTCTTTTTTAACATTTAAGATATGTTTAGTTGGAAACTAAAAATAGGGTAAAATTTTTATAGATCTTATCCAAATTATGACTTTAAAGTGATTATTTGAGAAGATCATTTCAATCAATCCTTATATCCTAACTTGGTGGTCTCTGTCAACATGCAGAGTCTTACACACTTCCCATAATACAGTCATTGAGTAAGGTTCTAGTTCCGCTATATTGCTGTATCTTCTTATAAATAGTCTGGATACTTTATATTATATGTCAGGATTTTGTTCTTTTATTATTCATATGTCGCTTTGAAATTGATTCCACATTCCTACTTCTCTATCTCTGAGCATCCGAACTCATTGGCAACCACAGAAGAGGGAAAAAGAAACTATAAGATGAAGATTAATTTGTATGAATCAGACAGTCACCACAGTATTACTCAAAAGTAGAAGGAGGGAAAAAAAAAAAACCATTGGATGTTTTAATTTAATTCTTTCTATCTTATTTAAAACAATTTATGTCATAAAGGAATAGTAAAATTTGTCATCAGCCTGCAGGACTTCTTTAACAAGTATTTCAAGGTTGCACAAAACGAGCATGTAATGCAAGTATATATCTACAAGCCTATTCCAATTGCATATGTATTCATTACTGTGTTGCAGTGTGCACTATCAAAGCAACATAGTAAAAGTCCCTTGGAAATAATGCTGCTAAAGTTTGTTTCAGTTAGCTGGCTCTAACAGACTGATTTGCCCCAAATGTTTGTGCTATGTAACCAAGAAGGAAAACATGGAGAGTGAGGTCCTAAAAGATGTTGGCAAAGAAACGGAGGGATATCTAAGACGATGACAAGTTGGATCGGAATGCAACAATACTATAGATGCAAATAATAGTAGGCTTGAAACTTTGATTATTTGGAAGAGGAAGTTTGTAATTTGGAATTTGCCACTTTCTTGGTGTTGCACACGAATTGCAGCTTGTGCTTGTGACTAACAACTAAAAGGAAGTAACAACTTAGCTTTCTATGTAATAAAGGTTGTGTAGGCGCTGAAATATGCATTACTTTTGATCTTTGATGGGTAAATAGAAATAAAGTTTCGGGAAATTTTGTTGTATGTTGAATACATGATTGAGATTAAACAGAACTGGTTCTCCTGAGTTTCTTTACAATTACAATGTTATTCTTTCAGTGGTCCGTTATGAAACAATCAAGAAGGTCTTGATCACGTAGAGGCAAGCTTCACATATGAATTTTTCTTCATCCTATGTACTTTAATTTACTTTTCTTACTAACCAAGGTTGTGAAATTCGAGAGCTTAGATAAATTCGTTAAGTCTGATTAAAATCAAATTGTAATCTGGACTCTTAGTCTTATAAGAACTTACATATCCAAAAAATTTAATTTAAAAGACATATATTGGTAACTAAACATAACTAGATAGCATATTTATGACTAATATTAAAAAATCTATCTATATTTGCATGTAAAATTGAATGTAATTTATAATTATTATATGGTTATATTCCACCTAAAATTTGAATGGTAAAAGATGTAATGATTTATGAAGTAACAACATTTCAATTACAAGTATTGAAAAATATTCTATCACTTAACTTTGTATGGTTCATTAGCCAATTTGTTAAACAATAATATATAATAATCATGATCATTAGTTCTAATATTTTGCCATTTTCTTATATATTTTATCTTTACTTTTCGTAACAAATCACTTATTTTTTCCATCTATACATCTAGTACCTACAATTAACTACTTCTACTTTGTATGGATTTATATAATAATTAAAGTTATTGAATCAAACTTTCCCTTAGAATAACATAGACTTATATTAACTTCGAAGAGAAACTAATCAAATATGTAGCTATCTTATTTTCAACCAATATATACTATTATTATTTATAAAATTTATTTGAGATTATATTCATCTTAACTTTTTAGAAGGAAATTGTTGATCAACGCACATTTCTTATTGATCTATCCTCAAGCACAAATGAATACAAAATAAAAGTCAACTTATAAAAAATAATTTATAGAAATATACTAAAAGGAATCTTTTGATTTTTACTTCAATTAAAATATAAAACATATTAAGAAATATTAAAATCATATAATTTGTCTAATTTTTCTCTCTTTTTTTTTACTTCTAATTTTTCTCTTTTATTATTTTCTTGTCCCTTCTACATTTCATTTTCAGTAAATATGTTATGTCATGTAATAAATTATAGATTTAATTATTCTGAAGGTCCCTATAGTTTCACTTAATTTTCAATTTGGTCCCTATAGTTTAAAAATTTTTAATTAGGTCCCCACATTAGATAAATTGTTGTAATCAGGTCCTTAAAGCAATCTCAAATTACAAAATTTTTTAAAATTTTATATAATTTAATAGGTCTTAACCCAATTTTGTAAGTTCAAACGTAAAAATTTATTCAATTTAACCATCAATTTTGTAATGATAGATTGCTCCAGGGACTTGATTACAAAATTTTATTTAATGTAGGGATCTTATTAAAAAAATTTAAACTATAGGGACTTAATTGAAAATTGGGTCAAACTACAGGGACTTGCAGAGTAATTAAACCTAAATTATAAAAGGAAACAATTATATGAGGGTTTTTAATTAATTTTTTTGGAATTATCAATCATGTAGAAGGAAATACTATTTACATGACATTTTGAATGAAGTAAATTTTTAATAGTATATTTATGATGTTATTCTTATATTGAATGAATTATGAGTAAATTTTGGACGATAGTGAAACCAATTTTGCATGAAAACTTTAGAACCACTAATCATGCAATTTGAATGGAAAACAAACTTTGTATGAAAATTTTAGCAGAAGTAGTATCTCAATATTATATATATGCTTGTTATTTGAGAATTTTCATTAAATTTCTTAAGATCAATCACTTGCAAATTTATTCTAAACCAAGTGTAAATTTAAACTTGTAAACTTGTTATTAGGATTGAGAGTTTACCGATTTTGTTAGAGTTTACTTAAATTCATACGAGTTAATCAAAAAAAGAGTTTATATGTAAATTAACTTATTTTTGTATAGTAGTATCGTAAATTTGTAGGAGTTTGAGAGTTAAATTGAGAGTCTAACAACCATATTAGTAACATTCACAAACTATGTAATTCAAAGAATATGATAGTAACACCAAATATGAACCTTGATTCCTGCCTTAGTCCTTGACTTTTACACAAAAGGTTGTCTGTTGTGAGTGGGAAGAACCGAAGAAGCGTTATTTCTTATTACCCAAAGCCCACATAGTGATGTTTCAAAGGAAGCAAGTACACCACAATACTACCTAAGGCCCAAATCGAGTGGTGTAGTAAGGTGAAGCAAGTACACCACATTATAAAATGAAAGAGCTTAGCAAGTTATTGGTCACGAAGCCGTGTGGTGAGCACAAAGCAAACTATTCTTTCACCTTTTACTAAAGAATACCATGTGCTCGCCACTTAAAGCGGCATATGCCTATTTTTGGAGGAGTTCTCCTTTGGAAGGCTCTAAAACTCTAGTTTGAATATTTGTTAAAGTACATTATATGTATTGTCTCTTTATATGAATGTTTATTTGTTGCATTTTCAATGTGAAACTCAATATTTTCATTATGATAAATTAAACCGTCCAAATGTCATGCTTGGTTAATGGTAGAAATAATTTGAGCATCAGAAAACCAATGTTAAGTTCCAACATGCTTGGTTAATGTTAGGATTAATTTGAGCATCAGAAAAGTAGTGTAAGTTCTAACAAGAATCTAGTTATGGTGAAAATCAATTGATATTGCACCACAAAAGTGCAAGTCAAATCAGATAAGAATTATGTTTTTATCATGTCATAATTTATATAAGTAAATAAATTCATTTCCTAAGAAGTACTGTTTGGGCATGATTTCTTGCGAAAAATTCATCTTTGTTAGTCTCAAATCAAGAGGATGAATAAAAAAAAAAATTCTTGCTTTAACCACCGTCAACCTATTTAAGTAAATAATATCTGCCCAATCTTACACATTTTTCATATAATTTCATTAGTCATTGAAGAAAAGGCTCTAGTCCTACTATTACTTCCTGTTAACAATCCAGATTTTACACATACTTTATATAATTTGTACCGGTGCTTTTTTTTTATGGTGCATTTTACTATACACCGCCTTAAGAATGGTGTATCATGCACCATCTAATCTAATAGGTTAGATATTCTAGTCATCTAATCCAATAGATTAGATATTTTGGTGTATTCATACACCAATTACTTGTGGTATACTATAAATCTCTCCATCTCTCTTCCACCCCCATCAATTTGTTGCCCAGCAGCTTGCAATGCCCTTCGCCCTCCCTGTGCCCCCTCCCTCCGCCTCCTCATTCCGTGGCTCCCTCTACCGTGCTATTCGCTCAATGAGACCTACGCCATCAACGATGCTTATTGCCACAAGCGGTACTCCCCTTGGCCGAGCAACCTCAACGTCGTCGTACAACGCTGACCCAACGTTGACAAAGACCCCCCAGTCCAGTGCTGCCACAAGATGGAGAAGCATATACATCGCACCAGGTCCCTCCCCATTGCGCCATTCAACTCCTCCTGGGTCCTCTTCAAGCTGAAGGATTTACTTTCCCCGACCCTCATGCTGGTCTATTCCCCTTAAATTCATTCAGGGGCTGGCCCAAGTCATATAGAATCTTTATTATAGCTTTAATCATAATCATGAATGCATATGCTAGAGGAATTATATTCATGATGCATGATTTTCTATGTTTTCTGTCAAAAATTTGACAGTGTAACAGATCAGATCTGCTTTCCCGTAAATAGTGCCAGACAGCCAGGCAATCATTCATTCAAAAAATTTGCAATAGCACATTTATTTTCAATATCATTCAACAACATTGCTAAAGGCACAACATTTTTGCCTAAGCATAAGCTTATGTCTATGTGCTTCATTTCTGCCCGGATTTTGTAAAATAAGCCATAATTTTTATTTAATTCATTTGGACCTAAATTTTGAATATGTTGGAATGTTGTGTATTTATTTTCTAACCTCTTTGGTCTCATTTAATTTTGATAAGTGTAGCTCAAGTTATTAGGGTTCTATCTTGGCCTACCTTGTAGCTAGCCAGAATTGCACACTCAAAAGTAAAAATTTACTAAAAATCGAAAACTAGTTGAAACTATACAAAACCTATATCATATTAAAGCTCACAAAACAAGCTTTTATTTTCAAGAAGTTTCATTTCATTCGCATGAGTAGAGCTTGAGTTCCATAATTTGACTCTTTTGGACTGCCCTATTCTAGCTTAGTTTGGACTTAGGGCGATTTCATTGAATTACTGCAAGCACTTGGGATCAAATCTAACTCTGAAATTTTTATAGGGTGTTCCTCTATGTGTAAGCTTCCTAACAAAGTTTGTTGCACTCAATTCCAAGTTGTATAGGGCAAGTTTTGCCCTGAACAACCTCTCTTGCCCATAATCAAACTCAAAAACCTAGGTCAAATTTCCAAAATTCATATCTTCCTCAATACTAATCCAATGGCCTTATATTTTATAGAGTTGGAAAGCTCTAAATGTCTAGTTTCATCTAAAAATAGTTTCATTCAACTTTTAAGGCTGGATGATGGTCCGTACAACTCAGCAATATGGACAGCATAGGGCTTTCTCAAAAATCTTGATTCTGTTTTGGGTATTCTCAGTGATCATCACTTAAGTCTCAAGTTAACCCAAACAAGATCATACCAAATCAACTTTAAATCATCCAATAAACATCATACAACATCATTTTCATAAAAAAAAAAAGAAAAAGAAAGCATCAACAACCACCAAGTGAAGAACAATGACCAAAACAAGTCAATCCTACCTCTAGCAAGTAAGTTTCTTGATCAAAATGGGTGTTTGTGGGCAAAGAGAGTGGATGAGAGCTTGAGAAGAAGTAATATGAAGTAGGATAAGAAGAGGAAAATGAAGAAGGGAAGGAAAGAAAGAAGCAACCGTAGCACTTTAAGAGAAAGGGAGAAAATGGCTCTTTGAATTAATGATGGTGGTTGGATCCTTTGCATTTGATTGGAAGAAAATGGATGGTTAGATTGAAGCCAAGACCACCTCATTTGAGACAACCATTAGGCATCCAAATACTTGGTGAGAGTAGCTGATTTTTAGCTACTCATTTTAAGGTCATAGGTGCACAATTTGGTTGATTCGGTTCTGACAGTTTAAAATACCGAATCTTTACAGGTTTACTTCAAATCGGTAAAACGTTTGGAAAATTTTTTTGTGAGGGTTTCCATGTGTCTATTCCATTTCCCTCAAGTCTAATCCATTTAATTAATATCTAATTAATTTCTAGTTAGCCTTTAATTAGCTTCCAATCAAATGTTTGATTGATTTCTAATTAATTTCACTAATTCGTTAAAACTGAAAAAATTAGTTAAAACGATAAATTTTTTTTTCCGGACGTTACAAAGGATGCCATGGCGAAAGGTCCCTTATTCTCTTCTTAGCTAAAGTGATGGTAATGGTGAGATTGAGTTCGTGGGTTTCATAGCCACATTCCCAACTTTAGCCCCACCATTACAAACAACCCTTGCTCACCCATATACGCTACAAGCTGTCTTGTCACTGTATTGAGGCTGCCGTCATTGGTGATGACATCGAGGTTGTGGTCAGCAGTGGTGGCGTCGGGGTTGCAGGCGTTAGTGGTGGTGTCAGTGTAGTGGTGCATGAGGGTGTTGGTGTTGGTGTCGAAGAAGCAAGAAGAGAGGGGGCAACAGGGTGAAGGGGAAAAGAGATTGTGAAAAATATTATGGTGTAACTACAAGAAGGAAGTATCGATACATTTGCCGCCTTATGATCTCAACAACTCAAGGGTGCTTCAAACACCATCTTTAATATGGTGCATTAGGGATGGCGCCTTCTTTTATTGTATGTATCTTGCTTTGAAATTGATTCTACATTCCACGTACTTGAGTATCCATACTCTAGGGCAACCAATGAAGAGGAAAAAATTGAACTAGATGATGGAGATCCTTTTATATGAATCAATCATAATATTACTCAATAGTCAAAACTATGATTAATTGGTTTTCCTTCAACTCGTCAAAATTACAATATTGCACCAGTTTGAGAGAATTATTATTCAACAAGGATTAAAAACAACACAATTATTTCTCTTATCATGCATAGAGGTAAATAACTAGCTAATTATAGTTAAACCTTTAAATATGTTTTTAACAGAAGATGGTATCAGCTCCAAATCATCGTAAAATTCATGGACAAAATTGAAAACAAAAATAAAGTAGCAATCAGTTCTTCAAATATGTACAGGCTTGTCAAAAGTAGTCCTTACTGTGCTGCAGTGTGCATTATTAGAGCAATATAATCAAGACCTTCAGAAATAAAGCTATTAAGTTTAAGGCTACTTAGCTGGCTGTAACAGCCTAATTTGCCTCAAATGTTTGTGATATGTAACCAATTAGGATGGGCATAGATCATTGCAGGTATGCCAGGAGGGAGGAAAACTTGGATAACGAGGACATATAGATGTTGGTGAAGAAACAATAGGACATCTATGATTATGAAGATGATAAATTCAATTGGAATACAATAATACTATGGCTACAAATAGCAATCAGCTTGAAACTTGGATAACTTCTTTAGAAAAGAAAGTCGATAAAGTTCTGAATCAAAGATGGTTGAGCTCAAGTATGTGTAATATACAAGAATAACATATAATAATCAGATAAAGGATAAGCCTATAATTAAGTAAGATAAAACAAACTAAAATTAAATCATAACTAACATAAGTCGTTATCCTTTATTATCTTCTTCAAATTGTACATTGCCATGTAAAGGTCATATTTCAGTCATAACGTAGCAAAAATAAGTGATGAACTTAGATCATGATAAAGATAAATGAGTCAATTTTGATTAGTAAACATCTTACTAACAAGATCATCATATGTGGTCTTGAAATACCTAATCGAATCATGACAATACATTTTAAAGAGATAACAAAACATCTTTTTGGATTTTAGTACCCAAAGTCCCACATCGAGTAGAGTAGTGAGGGGAACCAAGTACACCCAATATAAATTGAAAGAGCTTGACATTGTACCTCTCACTTAGCCGTGTGGTGAGCATAGAGCGAACTATTCTTTCGCCTTTTACTAAAGAATGCCATGTGCTCACCACTTAAGGTGGCTTACTCTTATTTTTGGAGGAGTTCTCCTTTTTTGAGGGCTCCAAAACTCAAGTTTAAATATTTGTTATTGTTAAAATAATATTGTTTTTATCTGTCCTAGTTTAACAGATACATTGTTTAATCTTGTAATTTTTGGCTCTTACCGATCTGCAAAAGCAACTTCAATAATAAAACCAGTTGACATAGTAAAGATTCAAAATTTTGCGCTGGCCACAAATAGGTGTAGTTAAGCCAAATCTGAATAGTATGTTTGTTATGAAGCCATGGTCATGTCATTTTCTTCCAAGTACTATTGTGGCATACTTTTTTTCTTCAAAACAAATCAACCTTTGCTAGTTTCAAACCAAGAGGAGGACAAATACAAAAAACAACCCTAGCTTTTGCCATTGCTGAAATAACACTTGCACAATGTTACACACTCCCCACCTATTTCATTTAGTCATTGAACAAGTCTCCAGTCCAACTATATAACTTATTGTAAATAATATAGATTCTACACATACTTTACATAAGTTGTGTCAATATTTGTTTCCTCCTCCTATAACGTGTATCTTGCTTTGAAATTGATTCAACACTCCATGTACTCCTCTAAGTATCTCAACTCACAGGCAACCAACAAAGAGGGAAAAAGAAACTAAAGATGAAGATCAATAGGGAAAAAGAAACTAAAGATGAAGATCAATTTATATGAATTACTCACCATAGTATTACTCATGAGTAAAAGTCATTGGATTAAATTGTTTTCGTTCAACAATTAAAATTACAACATTGCACCAGTTTGAGAGAAGTATTATTCAACATGCATTGAAAACAATACAATTATTCCTCTTATCATGCATAGAGGTAAATAACTACCTAATTGTATTTAAGCACTTAAATATGTTTTAACACAAGAAGGTATCATCTCCAATTGTAAAATTCATGGACAAAATTGAAAACAAGAATGAAGTAGCAACTGGTTCTTCAAATGTAAAAGGGCATGTCAAAAGTGGCCATTGTAGCTTCTTTCACTACTCACTTATTATTGGATGTGCATGGCAAACACATGCTATGTCCTCATTTGATGCACCATACTACAAGGCTAGCACTACTTTGTGAATGAGCTCTCCAGCATTGGGTGCCATAATATGCACCCCCAATGTTTGGTTCATCTCTTTTTTAGCCAATATTTTTACCAACCCTTCAGTATAACAGAATTAGAATCTAACAGAATCTATCATCCCTCACTCATCACTCCCATGCTTCTAGATGCTCTAATAACTTGGACTCAAATTTTGAGATAGAATGGAAGAATAGAAAATGTTCATTTAATAGTCGAACACACACCAAAAAAAAAGAAAAAAAAGAAACCAATATTGATACTTGTTCAAGTTCTATGTTCCCAACTACTGTTTCTCCTCCTAACAACAATAACTGGCAAGTAACAAAAAAGCCACAACTATTTCCACTCTTGTCTATAGTTCACAACTCAAAAAAAAAAAAAAATATTTCCTAATCTCTCGAATTCAAAACGACAATAGCATAACCACAACAAACTTAAAAGTGGCAATCATCGAGAGAATTCAAAAGACAACCAGCAAAATACTAAGTCCTAAGTTAGATGCAAACAAAATGCACACATCCTTTGGTCCAAAAGAAGATATGACCTCAAAAATGAAGTTGAGACAGCGATAGAAACCCTATCAAAACGAATAGGGAGAGCTACACATGCCTTGGAGGGGATGCAACCATATTGAGGTAGGTGCCACCAAGGGTGCTGCGCTTCTTGATGCAAGTGGTCTTGCCCCTAACTGAGCTGCCTTGATGGCAGCTAGATAGCCATTGGGGACATTGCTAGTCACCACGATGTCGTTTTCTTTGGATCCTAAATAGGCAAAGCTCTTTTTGGAGAAGGAAGAGAGAGATAAAGAGTACCTCAGGGTCTCTGTGGAGAGGTTTCTCCACACGAGGCAGTGCACCTTCCATCTCGCTATGTTCGCCATTGCCCCTTCTGTCTTGCTATGATCGCCATCTCCATTTATTAGGATGTATAATAAGTTAATTATTTTCATTGGCTTAGTTAGTTAACTGTTAGTTTCTTGACAGCTGTACATTTCCTTTTCTGTTTTGGTTGTTAGTGAGCCACACATGTATATAAATAGAGAAACCACATTGTGAATGTAAGTTAATTCATTCTCTCATTCTGATCTCAATACCATTTCCACCTTTTTCTTCTTCTTCTTCTTCTTCTTAATCATCAAGATTTTGTTTTCTTCATATCCTAAAGAGGTGAAGCCTTCTAGAGAAAGAGGAGAGAGAGAAAGAGTACCTTCACCATCGCCATTTTCTAGAGGTTTCTTCACACGATGTGGTGCACCTTCCGTCTCGCTATGTTCGCCATTGTCATTTTCACCTTCTTCTTCTTCTTCTTATGATGACTCTCTGGGAGTATTTGGTAAGAGGATTGAATTTTCATTCCTGAAAATAGGATTTTCAAGAATGCTATCCCAGGAATAGTTTTTCTAAACATATGTTTTTTAGAGTACTTGGTATGGTAGATAGATTGAATTCCTGGTAATGTTTTGCACATTTCCAAAAATATCTTTGCCAGAGGGCGAAAGTCGAGCAGTGAAGGGCGGGGATTGGAGGCGGTCTGGCGACGAAGGCGATGATCCGGCGATGTTCCAACAATGGTGGAAGGTAACAGGCAATGGGTGGCAATGAGTAACAATAGGGATAAATTGGTCTTTTCATGGAAAAATATTCCCATTCCACCGGAATGTTGTAATCTCATGTGTAAGATGGGAATATTTTGATGGGAATGTTGACCCAAAATTAATCTCGAAAATATTGCATTCTCGAGAATATTTTTGCATATTTTCTACTAAACATGGGAATATTTTCACATTCTCACAAATATAACATTCATCCTACCAAACGCCACCTATTTGCTTATTGTAAACCCTTGCTTATTGTAGTCCACCACCTATCTACTTGCCTGATGTAATCTGGGCCGTTGAATGATTGCTCATGCTTTTTTATCCCTTGATTTTTGGGCATGCATTACTAATAGAATTTAATTTTGATACACTATTAATATAAAAAAAAAGTTTTACATAGATATCTAATTATATATTATCATATCAGTAAATGTATTTAACTCAATTATCCACTATATTAAAAGTCTTATAAACAAAAACTAATAATTGGATGATAGTACAAAATTTTTTTATATTAATAGTGTATTAAAATTAATCTATTACTATTAGTACTTCTTTGCTATCAAATCAAATTTATTCCTTTTTTTAACAAGCAAATCAATTTTATTTTTTTGGTTTTTGCATTTATTATTATTATTATTATTTTAACGAGAGGTTTTTGCGTATTATTGATATATGGGCCTGTCTAGGAATTCTGTTACTCAGAGGAAGTAAACATGGGATAGTTATAATTGTGGTATCATAGGCAAGCTGCCACTTTTGAATGTATTTGTTTCATCTTGTATAGCGTAGACTGCGGAGGTAACATGAGAGTCTGGGTCATATGAATATTCATTTGTTTCATCCACTTTTGAAGCTACTACTTTTAAATATTCTTTTATCATATGTCTTATTTGGATCCCATATTTTAAATTAATGATAAGAAATCATATATGAGAAGATCATGTAAAAATTTGAAATGAAAGGATTCATTCCCCCTCACTGTATAAATCAGTTCAATCTACATTATTTAAAATACAATAAATACTTCTAACATGATAATTTTTAATACATAATTTTAATATTTCTACCCAATAATATTGCTTGTACCATATTTTCCAAACAATTATTACCATGGTGAATATCTTGATTAATATATTATTATTAGTCACACATTAAATATGTAAAAAAGTTTTACACTAATAATATATCAAAATTAAATCTCATTGATAGTAGTGGATTAAATGGAAAAGCATATGGATTTATTTTTCTTAAACTATCAATATAAAACATTTTTATATAGTTACTTAATTATATATAATCACGTTACTAAAAATGTTTTGAGTCTTTATGTAATAATCTCAAAAGTCATATAAAAATAAGATATGTTAATTAATAATATAAAATATTTTACACGAATATATCAATTAATCTCATAACATATTCCATGAGTCGTACATTTGAAGAAGAAAAAGCAAGATACTATTTGTCATGACCTGCCTTGAGTCATAACTGGCGCTTGGAGGTGGCGGACCTCCAGCAAGCCTTAAACAACAAATTTTTCGTGACAAACGGACAGAGTTTCCTCTATTTTTCTAGCTTCCCTGTAAAAGTTAGACTTGTTCCAACAGTCAACTAGTACATATATCCAAATTAACATATATTTAGGCATTCATTCATTATAATAACAATGTATTTATATCTATCTACTTATATATTTTTATATATACATCCCTAATAACACAGTGCTCAAGAAACATGTTTTACAAAATAAACGAATTCTTATACACATACCCTATCCAGAAAGAATGTCAAGCAGCAGGTTCCTGTCTATGGATTATGGAGCAACTCTAAAGCATCAAACATATATAAAATATTATAATCAGAGTCAACGAAAAGCCCTCACGGTAGAAGGGCTATCAAAGATGTCCGCACTCTATAAAGCTGGAGAAACTGAATCAGGTATAGCACTAAGATCTGAAACAGGAAGGAAAAGGGGGGTGAATCCAACCGACTCAGTGAGGGGCAATGGATCTACAACATATGAGAACAAGCTCTAGAAATAAAGCAACTATGATTAAATAAGGAATTAATATCATAAATCAAGTTTGAATACGAAATCATTATTTTAAATAATATTTATGTAAAGAATCAAAATTAAATACTATGCATGTATATAAAGAAATAACATTATTTCATAACCTTAAAACATGATTCTCAAATATAAATCCAAGGTAGGGAGGCTTCCAATTCAAAGAAAATTTCAAATGAGGGTTACTCCCTTCAGATTTGACTAAGTCGGGAATGTGCATAGGCCACAACACACACACACCGAGCTAGCAACACCCCTGCTAGCTGGGTTCGAACCAAGGTGCACCAAAGTTAGCGTCAACGACCGCTAGCTACCGATTAACTGAAAATCCTCCCACAAAGTATGTAAGAACTAAAGTAATAAGTATTAATAAAAGCTAAGTAACAAACATTAAATCAAATTTTCAAAGCACAAAGTATTCATCAAAGTTCGAAAGTCCAAAATGTAATTTACTCGATGAATCAATTCGGTAATCCAAACAAAGATTCGAGCTTGTCCTTTCGTTTATAAAATTCATCGTCTTTAAAAAAAAAAATCTTCCAGAACATTCAACACTTGAACATTAGTAAAATTTCCTCAAAACTAAATCAAAGGTCCATAATTAGATAAATATATTAACCATAAGACAATTATGTCTTCAAACAAAGTATTCATAACTAACTAGATATATAAAATAAGATGTCAATAAATGTGCTAAAATCAACCAATATTGATTGCATAAAATAATATTATATGCCATAGAGGCCCCTGTCCACTCACAAAGTGTCAGGAAACGTCCAATCTACGTCCTGGGACTGTTAAATTTGTGGGTTGACCTCCTGAGGAATCTGAAATTGACACATAAATAAGTACTCCCAATTTAACTATAAATATTATGATTTAACATTTAACCCCCATCCTCTTCTTCAACCTCGCAACCTAGAATTTAAATTCCTCTTTATTTACTAAAATTGCTTTTGAGTTATTTCAAAATCAATTAGAATAATATGTAGTTTCCTTTGGCATTATAGCTAATTAATTATTCATATAATAACAATTTTACACACGGCCCAAAAATTAAAACTATCAACTGATATCAATTTAATCTTTGCTAGCTTGGCTTAACTCTACCATTAACCTTTACCAACAGGACTCAAAATTTGAACCTAAGCTACCAAAATCTTATTATCTATATCAATAATCTAAACAATTAGAGTTTAGCAATTCACTTCCATTTAAAAAAAAATAGTTACTGCAAGCATATCTTACTTTCTTCTTGAAATAAAAAAGATGCTAACAAGTTTAAAGTCAATAGTTCACCCAAGACTATGGCTTGCTTTGGAAGGGCAACATCAGCTCCCAGCCGCCAGGAAGGAAGCAAGGCAGAGTCAGGGAGACAGTAGGGGGGAGAGAGAGAGAGAGAGAGAGAGAGAGAGAGAGAGAGAGGAAGAGAGAGATGCAGTTGGTGGTGTGTGGCAGAGAGAGGGAAGTGCAGGTGGCGGCTCGTGGGAGTGAGAAAAAGAGGAGATTGAGAGAGAAAGAGAGAGAGATGCATTTGAGAGGAAGAAAGTGAAAGAACGTGACAAGGAAAAGGAAAAACGAAAGAAAGGAAGGAAATGCGTATGGCAAGGTTCCAGAACATGAAATGAAGGGGTCGAGGGGTCGAGGGTGCACCATATCCATGATCCCCCATGGGTTTTTTTTTTTTTTTTAAACAATCACTTTAAAAACTTCATCCATAAAATTTTAAATTCTTTACACGCAATTTTTAAAAGTAGTTAAAGAGATTATCCCAAGCATAAGTTATAAAAATTTTTAAATATTTCAGTTATCAATATTTTATTTTAAATAGATATTTTATTTTTAAATCGGGTATTACACTATTCCATGTAAATTCATATAATTCAAGTGTTTGAAGAATAATTCTATTTTGATCAGTCTTGACTCTTGAATGAGATTGAAGTTTGATTTATTACAACGGGAGAAATTTTCATAATATTCTTAATCATGATTATCACATTCATCATCTTTCAAGTGCTCTATTTCTTTTTTCCTTTTAAGAAAAAAAGAAGGTCAAGAAATACAAAACTAAGTAAGCAACTTGCTCGCCTACGAACCAATCAGATTATTGAGCTCATTTTTAACGACAAAGCACGAATTTATGTAGGATCTGGACACGGAGGATAGACAAAGGAAAGATTGAAAGCTTCCGGTTTTTTATGAGAGCAACTAAGACACTAGCCTAGAAGTTCCTTGGTCCCAAGTTTACAACTCCTATGTAATGATAAGATAGCCTCATGCATCATTCTAGTTAGTGGCTGGATATTAGACAAGTCGCCAGTGCAATCGAGAAATGACAAAACTCTGGATACTCATCAAATACGGTAAGTAATTTGGTTACAGGTGCCATAGAATGATATGTTATGGTCCCAGGACGCATAAGTTCACCGTCTGGGTCAACTTGTCATAAGATGAGCCCAGCACATCCAGCGCATTTTGAGGAAGTAGTAAACTAAGGTTTTAAGCGAGCAGAACCGTACACGAAATCAAAACGGTTCAAATGTGTGCTTATGGTGTTTAAACCTAATCTAACCCAATCAAAATCATTAAATTAATTTAATTTAAATTAAAAATTTATCAAAATTGTAAAATTTTAGATTAGATTATATCTTATTTTATACAAATCTCATGAATTAGATCAAATTTTAAATTTATTTTTTAAAATTAATTCAATCCAATTTAAATTATATAATATTATTATATAATAAATTTTTTATTATTGAATTTATACTTTCACTTATAATAATTTAAAGTTATACTTTGGGTTAAATTATATCTTATTTTATGCAAATCAAATTTTAAATTTATTTTTTAAAATCAATCCAATTCAATTTAAATTATATAATATTATATAATAATTTTTTATTATTAAATTTATATTTTTATTTATAATAATTTAAATTTATTGTGTAATTTTTTATTCATATATTATTTTTATTTAAATAATATTTTATAAATATTTAATGACATATTTTTATTTTTATTTATTTTATTGACTTATATTATTTTTATTTTATAATATTATAAATTTAAAATTTTATTTTTTTAAAAATCGATCCAATCTAAACCATAAAAAATGGAACCGAATAGGATCGAATTTAAAATCTAAATTAAATCGATTCAATCTAAATCACTATAAATTATATTATTTGGATTGAATGAAGTTTTAATTCAAAACCGAACCAAATCACAATCGTGACGCCGAGTGCAATCAACTATGCCACGTTTCGAACAGATAGCTATTGAATTCATCATGCAAAAAGTACATGAAACCAACAATAAATTCTTGTTGGATTCACCCAGAGTGTTGTTGAGAAGTCTGAATCAATTCTCTTATTTACAGATGTAACAACTGTGTGAAATCGATCCACCATGGCTGCCGCCAAAATTAGCTAGCTACATTTGTCTCTACGCATACCATAATAACCCAGAAAACACCTCCCAATTAAATAGGTCAAAAGTCAAAACTCCCTCACCGAATATTCTCTTTCTATCCCTACAAAATTGCTGGCTGCCCTTCTATAACACTCTAAAACAGCCTAGAAACACAAATTAATCTTTGCATGAAAGGGACAGCTGTGAATCGTGAGAACTGTACGTACATTTAATTTCCCTCCAGCAAGCTCTTCAATCTATTTCGGGCCTCTTCAGATAGTGAGCAAGCTTTGAATCTTCGCCTATGGGGTGGACAAGATTCAACAATCCTTTCCACTGAGGACAAGCATATAACAATCACAGTAAGATTATCTGATGTATTTAGGCGCAATGCTTCCTTGACAAGTTCTCTGGCGCATTGTTGTGGGTCATCATGCCTTCTTAATCCTCGGCGTACAAAACTAACTGCTTGCTGGCTCGACATTACATCCCAAATCCCATCGCACCCAATGATCAAGAACTCATCCTCCTCTGTCAAAGTAACCACTTGAACATCTGGCTCAGCAATAAGAGGCGATGCAGAACCAAGTGGAAATTTTAAGTCCCAATCACCAAGGGCACGAGTGACAGAAAGATAACCATTGAGATACCCATCCTCAACAAAACCACCTAATTCCTCCACTCTCTTCAGTTCTGGTAAATAACTCGGTCTATGATCTTGAGACATCTCAACAGCTACTCCCCGCCTGCAAAGAACTGCTCGACAATCACCGGCATTAGCAACCAGCAAATGGCTTCCAAGTATAAGGGCAGTCAATGCTGTTGTCCCACAGGAACTACTAACACTCCGTTCATAAGCCAAGGCAAGGTCTGCCCCTAAGAAAGCTTTCCTATGAGAATCCTCCAACCTTTTCATAAAAAGTGCATCTGTATCATGTGATTGCAGCAGATCAGAATCTTCAAAAATTAATCTCATTGCATTCCTCTTAACGAAAGAGGCTGCATCGGGTCCTCCATGCCCATCAAAAACCGCATAAAATGCACTTGGTATACGATACTTGAACTCAAATCCAAGGTGGGCAGCTAGATCATCTATTTGAATGTGTTCATCATCCATAGATCCCCTGGGTCCAATATCAGCACAGCTACCAGAGCGAACATTCGGAGTAAATGTGGTAGCAGGAGCCTCCAAATCAGAATCTTTAATTCTATCAGACCAACACACAGCCTAGCATACATATAAGAGACATAAATCATCAAATCAACGCCAATTAGGAGAAAAAGTCTACTAGAAAAAAGGGTAAACAAAAACATAAACAAACAGAACAGAAGCTTGACCATTAAGCCCCGATTACTAAGAAGGGCCATCATCATGAATAAATTGGAATCTGGAATTTACTAATACTATAGCCAGCTAGATCAACTGGTTTCATCTGAGGAAACCGCTTAACTAGTCTCTCTTCTATCTTTCTTTTTTTTTTCATGTGATGATACCATATGGCACTTACTACAGACAAAGGCAAACCATGAATAAATCATAAAAACACCTAATTCCAAATTCTAGTTCCAAATATAGGTTCTGAAATCCCAACAACCACACCGCAAGAGCATTTGATCTTCCCCAAATTCACAAAGCAAAAGGAAAAACACACTAAATCCATTAGACTTGAGACTTAACTAAGGAAAATTCACATATAAATCCACACCAATGAAAACACCAATCACCGATTCAAGCATTAAGAGGTAACCGACAAAGCCAAAGGAAACAACAATTATTCCACCAAATAAAAAAAAAAAATCACATCCAAACTACGCATTATCAATAACAACCTCGATTCAAACAACACCAAAAAAATTCCCCAAAAAAACAAAAAAATCCAGGAAAGGACACATACCGATTCAAAGCGAGAAATTTCACCAGAAACTGATTCGGGCGAGACCCGAACTTGTCTAAAAATCGGAACAGCGTTCGCTTTGGGAGAGACCTCAACCTTGACACTGTGTTCTTGCGTTACGTAGAGGTGATACTTCACATCCAACGCCGGAATGCTCTGCTGATACATGGTTTCCGCTTTTGCCACCGTCTTCTGGCTCACAATCATCGCCAAAAACGCCGCGTTTGCAGCCTTCACCTTCGAAGAGCAGTAGAAAAACCAACTAGGATCCTGAAACTAGGGATTCAAAATCGAAGCGTTTCGAATTTGGGGACAAAAATCTGGGGAAGTTTTCTTTGAACAGTGAGCAAATTAGCGTTTTCCCTTTTTTTCGTTTATATATATATATTTTTTGCCTCTGAGAACTCAGAATTAAAGCGCCTACGTTTGTGTGCTTTGGGCTCATATAAGTACTTATAGTAGCGTGTGCTTAACTCGGACGCGCTCGCATGAGATTTTTGACTTTCACTGTTTGTGGGATGAAAATATGATATTGCCCTTGGGATCGCCCCGAAAGTTGCTCGTTCTAGATTATTCGAATGGAAGGGTAGAATTGTGAAACGCGGAGAAGCGATAGAGCATAGGATCGCCGCGCTTCCGCTCATGGGCCAAGTAGATACGCCGCATCACGCGTGTCTGAAAGGACAACGGTACCCCTAACTTGTGCTTCTAATCAAAGTTTTAAGGTAATCATGCGCCGATTATTTAATGAGTTTAATTTAAATATATTATCAGAATAAAATTTTTTTATATAAATATATAATTATATATTATTATATTAATAAAAATTTTTGATATAATTATTTATTACTTAAATAATGATGTAAATAAAAAATTTTGATTAAATAATAATATAAAAAAATTTTATACTATCAATATATTCCAATTAAACTCTTATTTAATTAACTCATTTCTTTTAACAAGGGAAAACTTTATACGGTTTAATTTGCATAAATTATTAAGTAATTTAAGTTAATAAAATGATTTAATTTTAGAAGTTAATTATTATCTACAGATAATGTAAAATAATAAAAAATAATAAATTATAATAAATAATTATTATAATAGATATTTATCTATTATAATATGATAATTTTCAAAAAAATTATTAATTAATAATATAAAATTATTTTATATTATTAATTAATAAAAATATTAAAAAATAATAAATTATAATAAATTTATTATTATAATAAATAATTATTTATATAAATTAATATTTTTATTATTTTTATTGATTAATATTATAAAATTATTTTTTTATTTTAATATATTTAAATTCAATTATGTGAAAAAAAAAAAAAAAAAGTGGGTGTACCCACACAAAAGTTCATTCATTTGTTAGGGCGTGGCACGGCGTGTGCTAGCGGACTTCGAATATTCAGGAGCGCTCGTCTCCTTTCCCTTGAAGGAGTTGATTGGCTTCAGGTTGCGTAATGTGCAGGTAATTATTACCAACCCTATGTGTATATTCCTTTTCATGGCTAATAAATAAATAACTAAACAATTAGTTAAAAAAGAAAAATAATACATACACAATAATAAATTAATGATTGGCCTTGATCTTATTGAAATTTGTATTTTTTACTTTATCACTCGAGTTCATTGAATATTTGAAATAGTTAAATTACTATAAGTTTATTAATTGTTGTTATCCTAACGTTGTGATTGAAATCATTCAAAAATATAATTGATTTGATATAATTTCTTTAGTAATTATATTTGTTGTTTGAAATTCAGCAAAAAAGATATCATCTGAAGTTATTCATAAATTAATCTTTATATTTAAAATATATTAATGATAAATTGTTTTATCTGAATTTTTTATTATCCAAATTAAGATGGATAAAATGATTAAATTGATAAGGATAAAATTATTAATTCAAATAAATAGTGACTTATCACGTATTATATTTGTCTATTTTTGAAAGTATTTTATTTGATGTATTTCATTTTGAAACGGGAGCTTTATAATTTAATTTTTTATTTTATGTCGGGCTTTGTTGTTATATACTCCAATATTTACAATGTTGTTAAACTTTTTTCATTAATAAATTTAAGGTTTAAATATTTTTTAGTTCTGACAAAATTAGCGAATTTTGATTTTATTCCTTAATTTTATTTTTTTTAATTTTGATCCAAATATTTTGAAGAATTTTGGTTTTAATCCCCTACCACTAGTCTGCCTTTGTTAAGTAATAACATAGATAACGGATAGTCACGGCACTCTTTTCATATTCAAGTAGGAACTAAAATCAAAATTTTTAAAAATATTTGATTAAAATAAAAAAATAAAAAAATAAAGACCAAAATCAAAATTTTTTAAAATATTTAAATTGAGATAAAAAAATATCACTTCTTCTAAACTAAAACCAAAATTTACTAATTTTATGGGAATCAAAAATATATTTAAGTCTAAATTTAAACTCATCTACATGCTACTAGTAGCTAAAAATTTCGAGTGTTTCTTAGGAAATTTCTTTTCCAGTCCTGAATGCTCCGTAGAATTCATAGATAAACATTGCCAACTTAGGAAATATCAAAATTCCAACACCATTCAAAAACTAAAACGTTCTGAAGTCTAATTGAGTATCCCCACAAGTGAAAAAAAGGAATGGACAAATACGTCAGGACATAACTTTGGACGTTTTTCTTCCCCCACCAACAACCCCCCACCCCCCCCAAAAAAAAAAAACGGTTTCATGTTTTCCACGTAGAAGAAATAGACACCAAAGGTGGGATAGGTACTAATTGAAGTCAAACGGTAGAAGGATATGCTCCTCATTTCCCCACATTTTAAGTGTTCGGTAGCATTGGGTTCAAATTCAATGCATGCTATTGCTCACATAAGTATTTTACATGTATTCAATTTTATGTTATTAATAGGCTCTCCGTACTCTCCGAAGTCCTCTTTCATGAAAAGAAACAATATTGGATAGAAAAAATAATAATATCCTCCTATTGGGTGAGCAAGTAAGAACCCATCTATGATCTATTATTGTTGTATACCATGCATTTCAATCTTATTATAATTCTACACTGTTAATAACCAAAATGCCTTCCCAATAGTGCTACGCCTAGTCATAATCTAATTGCATGCGCGCCTTATTAGTTACGCTTGGATTATTTTAGTGGCCTTTGCCAGAAACCGGCTTTGGCCACTATTATCAATTTTCAACTATATTATGAGCTGATTAGTGATGATTAAAACACCTCATCCTCCATTCAATTGTTTAAAGTCATAAACAATCCCACCGGCTTGTCTATCGAGTTTTCTTTCTTCTAATTATTTACCAATACTTATATTTAATAACGAATAAATGTGAAAGGCAAGTAGTTTTGTATTGTCCCACAGGATAACCAGGCCATCATTCAAATGGTATGACTTTATAACAAGCAAAAATGCATAAAATATTACCAAACTATTGCCAACACAAGTCATGCTATAGATGCCTTTCACATGGCATAATAATAAACAAAAGGAGACGTCACTGGGGGTTACCAAAAATGTGGTTCTATTCTTTCTCTTTCAAGAGGTGGATGAAGTGGTATAAAATTTCTTTCATAGAAATTGTGGAGCTGTTATCTGTAGGAGGTAAGTGTGAGAAAGGCATTTCATCAACCAGCTTCTGGTCTGTTAGGTACACGTTTGGCCTCAGTAGGTTGTCACCTTTTAAGCATGCAGTGTATTCCTCTCAGTTTCAGCAATTTCCCCTCGTTTTTATATTAAGATAAATCATTAAAAAATAATTTATAGCAGTTATGTTTAAAAAATTGGTTTTTAATTAATTTTTATAACGTTGATTTATCCATATAGCCAACCATAAACGATTAACAAATTAATTTTAATGTACCAAAAAAAATAATTTTAAATTGTATGCAATTTTATAAACTTCATTTATTTAGTAGAAATTTTTAATTCGTTGGTTAAATTAACAAATTTCATTGTTCATAAAAAATTATTTAATTGACTAAGTATGACAAGACCTACATTTAGGATAAATGAATCCCCATCCTAAATATAAATACATCATCTAATATAAAATATTATTATTATTATTATTATTATATATATGTGTGTGTGTATTTGCATTATAATACTATCACATTCAGAAGTATAAGAGATATATCTTTAAAAATAATATATGTCCAACATGTTTCGTTTTGGAAGAAATAATATTCTGAACTTCATAATAAGTCTCAGGACCATGTCAAGTTGTATTTTTCTTGATGTTACATATGGATTCCCCCCCCCCCCCCCCCAAAAAAAGAATTGTAATTAGTCCAGTCCACAAAGTGGAGACTCTATCAAATCCTGATACATGATCATAAGGTTTATTTCCACAATTAGGCCAAATTAAATAGAATCATTCTTAAATTAAAGATAATATTACTGATTAATTGATTCTACCATTCATCACAGCTTCACAAACATAGGTAGTAGCTCTCCTCCTACACATGCTTAAAACTTAATGGAAATTAACTTATCTACCATTCACCACTCACGAATTTCGTTACCTGCCTCATTAATGTCTGTCTCATGGATAAATATCCACCTTGTCTCCCACCTCATATCCATACGGGTATCCATTTTTGACTTCTCTGCGGATTTATAGATATCTGTAGATATTTATGAATATCCATTAGAATATTAAAAATTCAAAAAAATTAAATTATATATAAAAATTCTAATATCATAAAATATTTAAAATAAGTATAAATAATAATCTAATTCTAACAACTTAATATATTTAAAATAAAAATAAATACAAAATAAGCATAATAATCCAATTCCACAATCTAAATTCCAACAACTTAAAATAAAAATAAATATATAATAGTAATACAACCATTAGTATAACACATAATAAGTATAAATAAATCTAATTTTTAAATTTAAATCTTAGTTCAATCAATTTAACTAACAACAATATTAACCTAACCAAGTTAATAATTTAAGAGTAAAATAGTAATTTTATATTGAATATCCATGGATATGAAAATAGTGATCCCTGCTCCCGTCCCATTTAACATACGGATATTTAAAATCCCTGTCTTTATTATCCACAGAAGCAAAATCTTCCTCTTACATACACCCCATTATGGGTATTACTTGCGAATATCCTTGGGGGCCGGTTTTTTTTACATCTCTCATGCCTCAAAAATTGTGATTTAGCATTATTGAATTTTTAAGTTTATATGTAATAATTGTTCCTCCATAGAAATTTTTTAGATGTTTGGGAGCAAATTTTTACTCTTACTCTTACTCTAATTTATTGATGGTTTGCTGCTTCAACTTTGTGGCCCACCACTTATCTTTATTTTATCAACCACTTACTCTTGTAGGCTTTAGCCACCACAAAACTAGTGTGGGTAGTGGTCAATGGATCAAAGCAAAAGCAACAATTTGCTTCAAAAATATTTAAAAATTTCTTTGTTTCTAGCAATATCTTGAATAAGATAGAAGGTATTTAATTTGTACTAAGAAAAGTTAGAATCATATAATATTTTCGAGTGTGTTCAGTATGTCCTAAAATTAAATATGATTGCCAATGGGATTAGTTTATCTTGTCAGCTTTTTACTTATGCATTATTATAATTTGGATTCAATTCTTAAGTTTTTCTATTAATAAATGATCTATAAGTATATCTTTAAGTACTTGATAAATCTGGGGGTATGTTCTAACTTTGGATTGGGGTAAGCATTTCCTTCAACCTAAACTTTTGTTAATAAAGAAATGGTTTAATTGATAAATCAAATATTGTGTTTAAATATTAAATATTTATAAAATTTTATGGATTTCATACTTTTTATCTTATAAATTTTATTAAATTTGATAGGATTTGGTGTTAAGATTTGGTAGGAAGTCATTTCTTGTTATACCGCTTCATTCTATCGAATTTTTCTTTCCAGACTCAGAAATCAGTTTCTTACCACAAATATAAGTTCATTCTTACTTCCCACCCCCTTTTTAATCACTTTATCTTCCTTTTTTTTTCCCGTTTCGCATATATATCCTTTATTGAAAGAAGGGTTAATTTCACTTTATCTCATTATATTTATTTATAGGTCATATATATTTTATTCTTATATTTTAAATATGTGTATTCTGACTATCTGTATTTTTATAAATATGCACTTTGGCTTTTTTGTTAATTTTTTCATTAATTATGAACAAAAATATTATATATTCAGCATGTCAGGTTGTATATTTAAGAAAATTTAATGGATTAATTTACACATGATCCAAAATTTATAGAAATATAGTGCACTTATTTAGCGTAACGTGCATATGTGTGAAAATACAATAGTCAAGATGTATATTTTTAAAATATAGGAGATAAAATATATATGACTTATATTATAAAAAAATAAACTGCAATTAACCTTTAAAAGAAATCCCATTCGAGATTTTTTATTTTTTTTCTTTTTTTGTCAGAGATTTGAGACACCGTGAGACACTATATAACACCTCTCGCGCTTGACACTGACTTACTCATCATGGGGCCGAGGAATGTGTTGCCCATTTACTAATTTCATTACCCAGTCAATGAGGGAGTCGGGGCCTGGAAAAAGACCAAAGATCCAATACAGAAAGATTTGAGCTAAATCCATACTTAGCACAACACATTCCATTGATTGCACATTCTTTTAGTGCAATAGAAAGAGCACTTTTTTTGTTTTTTGGGTCAGATAGAATAGTACATTAGGCTTAGAAATAGGGGCAACCTAGTCGGGCTGGTCCGGTGAAGATTAAACATGGCCAATTATTTGTTTAAGCAAAGTCCAACCTGCCATTGATCCATTCAGCTACTCTCTGGTTTATCCAAGTGGCCAGTGTTCACGACCAAAAGAGAAAGTGGCCAATGTTCACTTCTTTTTTTTTTGGGATTAAAGTGCCTATTATTCAAAGGGTATTATTAATTGTAGAGATTAATTTTAATGTATTAATAATATAAAAAAATTTTATATCATCATTTAATTAGATACTTTTATTTATAAAATTTTTAAAATAATGAGTGATTGAGTTAAATATTTTTACTAATATGATAATACATAATTGAATATTTATATAAAAAAATTTTACACGAATAAACATATAAATTAAATCCTTAATTGTATTCTGTTTCATCTACAAATTATTTGAGCAACCAAAGAATCATGTATTAATAGCTAGAAAAATTTCTATTACATTACTAGTGGATTTACCTTTGAGAAGTCCATGCGATGGTGATAATATGTTTCTCTGGTTCTAGTTAGGGTAGATCCAATTGCACCATTTGCATTCTGCAAAATAGAAATCAAGTATCAGCACCTGAGAACAACTGAAGTGGTTTGTCCTTGACGATCCTTCCTGATACTTTTGAGTCTAATCAAGGCACTTTTCCTCAGCGCACTTGTTCTGGATAAACCTTTGAGGAGTACACTGTTATTTGTTCTAACTTAATATTAATAACTAGATTTAGGCCCATGCATTGTATAGACATCGAAATGAATATATTTTTTGTTAGGAAAGAGAAATAAGTAATATTAATTGGATTAATATAGAAATAAGTTAGTAGATTTTGTCTTAATGATTTGAAGTTAAATGGAAGGAAGATATTCTTTATTTAGGATTAGATAATAGTTTAGTAATATAAGTAAAATAAAGATATTCTTCTATTATAGTTGTTTTAAACACAATAAAATTATATACGATATGGTATTCAAATGAGTTTTATCTTTTTGATGTCATCTTTATCTTTACTCTTTATTTAAGATTAGATTATGTATGTTTTATTTCCATTGATATTTTTTTTGCTCCTTTATAAATGCCTTTTCCATATGAAGATGTTGTGTCTTACGTTTACTTTTGATATTTTTTCCTTGACATTTGTATAGATATCGATTTATTATCTGATGATATTACTATTGGTGAATGTTCTCGAACTATGTTAAAAATAAATATTAAGAGCTAAAAATTTGTTTATTTTATGTGAAAGCAATTATATGCTTTCCATTTATTTTTTTTTATTTTGTTATTTTGGAATAACAAAAAAAGGTTAGAGTTCAGAGATGTTGTTTAAAATAAAAGTTTTTATGATAGTATAGTTCTTTCAAATTGTGCTTGTTTATCTTTATTTATAATATAAGTGTGCAATAAAAAAGATTTTATAATATTAATGGCATGTCAAAGTTAATTCATGTAATATTTCTTATTTATTTAGGATTACAATTTTACTATTTTATGATATTTTATAGACTTATTTTTGTCTTCTTTGATAGTCAGAACATTAAAAAGAGAATAGGTTTAAAGAAAAATGTTAAATAGTTGATTAACGATTGGCAAGAGGTTGGTATTTTTGAAAAATTATTTTTTAATATTTAAAATAAATATTTAATTGTAGTATTTTTTTGTTTATTGAAGAATAATTAGAAATTAAAATTTAGGAAATATTAACTTTGAATAATTTTGAGTAAAAAGTTAATAGTTTATAATTAATTTAAAATATATATAACTAATTTTGTTAATATTGGTGGCTTAGTGCATCTTGCCATAATTAAAATAGTAGGACGCTAAAGTTTGGCATAGTAGAATAACAACTTGCATAATAAAATGACATGACAACATTATAGGAGATAAATAAAGTGTCAGTATCATAATTTGCGGTTCACTTATTCGTGATATTTTATAGACTTATTTTTTTCATATTTGGTTGTAAGACTGTTAAAAGGATAATAAGGTTAAAAGAAATATATTAAACAATTGATTAACTACTAGTAGGAGGTTGATGTTTTTGTAAAATATTATTTTTTTATTTATTGAAGAATCATTAGAAATTAAAATTTTGAAAACATTAACTTTGAATAATTTTGAGTAAGGAGTTAATGATATATAGGGTGCTATTGTCTTAGCTTTTAAAAAAATAATTATGAAATTTAAATTTTTATATATAACTGAAAAAAGGTGAAAATATATTTTTTTTTTCAGAAGCTACTCTATTTAACTTCTACAAAAAAATTGAAAAGAGCATTTTTTGATATTACAAATATTTTTAAAAAATTATCTAAATATATGAAAACTAATTTTTTTAATAAAAAATGTGATTTTTTGCCAAAAAATCACAAACAAACACACCAATAATTAGTTTAAAGCCTATATAATTAATTTTATTAATATTGGTAGCTTAGTGCATTTTATTATGATAAAGTAATGGGAATTGAAGATTGACATAGTTAAATAACAACTTGTATAAAGGATGATGTAGCAATATTATAAGATGAGAGATAAATGAAGTATTAATATCATAGCTTGCAATTTAGCTCTTTAATTAGATTATGAAACTTAAGAAGGTAATAAGGATGCAAAAAATGAGCCTAAGTTTTTTTTTTTAAGTCTAATATGGTTTGGTCTATCTGGCTCGGTTTGGTTTGGTCTAGTAAGGTCTAACTTGATTTAGTTTGGTTCGATCTGGTTTGGTTCAGTCCGGTCCGGTTCGATCCAGTTTGGTTTTGTTTGGTTTGATTTGGTCCGGTTTAGTTCAATTTGGTTCACTTCGGTCCAGTCTGGTTTGGTCTAGTCTGATACAGTTTAATTTGGTTTGATCTAGTCCATTTCGATTTGATTCGGTCTGATTTGATTCAATTCAGCCCAATCCAGTTTGGTTTGATTCGGTTCGGTCCAATTCAGTTTGGTTTGATCCGGTCTGGTTCGGTTTGGTTTAGTCCAACCCGGTCAGGTTTGATTCGATTTGACCTAGTTCGGTCTAGTTTTATTCGGTCCAATCCGATTAGTTCGGTCTGGTCTAGTTTGTCGTGAAAAAATGTCGCATTATAAAAAATGACACTTTTAATAAGAAGCTGATGTGATAATATTATAAAATATTTGAGTGTCAATCTTTTAGTATACTACAACTTGGATCTCAAAATTAAAATATTATAAATAGATGTCTCAAAAGGCATAATCTAAGGCCATATAGCATCTCAAGATTTCATCTATAAGCACTTCAAAGTGTAAACCTGTAATGGTAATTAGCCATTAAGAGTAGGAAATTGAGATGGATTACATAATTTTGAGATTCGATTTTTGATTTGAAAAGGCTATTGTTAAAAATGGACAAATCACGCGCCCGAGACCGCGGTCAAGTGGCATATTCGAAAGGCCTTAAAAGCAGGTGCAGGTACGAGGCTGTGATTTCGAGTCGCTGAAACGGCAGAGCCCCTATGCCCTAATCCCCTCACTCAAAATCCCCCCTCCCTAACCAAAAAAAAAAAAAAAAAATTGGACAAAACACAACCAAAAATAAGAAGGACAAATAAAACTGTTGCGGAGTGTCATATGCCCCTTTTTTCTTTCGGTTGATATAAGAAAATTTTACTAGAGAGCAAACTAATAAAAACATTGTAATTCCAATTACCTAAATCAAACTCAAATAGCAAATCTTTTCTTTTGTGCATCCAGAATAGAATGTATAATTTCTATTCCAAATTCTCTCACTTATATATGTATTTCATAAATAACACTAATTGATTGAGTTAACTGAGTAGTTTATAGAAGTAGTAAACTTATTCTTTAACTGTGTCATTGTAGAAGACAAATACATGCATAAACTAGTTAAGTTCTTATAATTACCAATTTAAAAATGGAAGGACATTCAAACAAAACAATGTATACTTTCATGTGCTTGGATTTGTAATCCGTTAATTTGAATAGGCAAGCGACTGTGAACTTTGAACACCTAACAGCATCCCAGTCTTTTGTTGCTTATGTTAAATTAGAACTGTTATGGAAAACAAGGTTAATTTTAAAATAAAGGGTTATTAACAAGGTCACTGAATCAGACACCAGAAAATGCTGTGTTTTATTCCTGATATTCATATGCATGTCCACATCACTGTCTCACAATAATATCCATTATATCCCAAAAAATCAAAGCCAATGTTATAAATTATCTAATCAAACTTTTCAATCCGCTTCCACACACACCCGTGACACATTCAACAACACAATTAGGAAACACCACCCCGTGAATTCCAACTGTACGCGTGTCCCCTCTCCCCCATTTTCACTCTTCAAGGAGTATGAACACCGAGGGAGTGAGCAAAAGGGCAAAAAAAAAAAGAGGGTACTCTTTCTTTCTTTTTTTTTTTTATTTTTTATTTTCCGGATTTCTGCAGAATCTGCATAGAGCTGCATGTGAATGACAGTGTTGGAATTGTGATACTGCAAAGGGACCCCCTCTCTCTCTCGGCCTATCAATCATGTTGATAGTTGACCCACACACATTGAACCAACGAGCCACTAACTTCTCGAGTGAGGCGCGTGCATGTGGGCATGTGCCACGTGTCACATCTGAGAACCACAAACACTGCTGTCACCTCTCAGAGCACTAAGGAAAAAAGTGCACACCAGAATCTCTAGTCAAAAACTTTCTTTCTTGTGTTAAAAATTGGGATTGTTTCCTCTGTCCTTGAAGTTACTAGCCTGTGATTGTACACACGTGACAGGTTAAGACAAACCATGGATGCATGCTACAAAATTTTTCCCCTTTGCTCTTTTATGCCCATCTTCTATAAAAGACCCCTCATACCCATGTTTTTCAAAGCAAGTCATTAATTCTTTTGCACTGTAGTTTGACACGTATTTACAAACTTCACGTTAACTCCGCCGAATTGGATGGTTACAGAAATTTCCTCAGCTCAGAGAAAAGGAAAAAAAAACCCCTCATCATCAGGTGAAGTCGTTAGTTTAATTTATTTTTCAATGTTCTTTATTTGCATGAATGGTCACATTAGAGATAGATATATAGGGGGATAGAAAAATGCTTAAGCAGCACTCAAATACATTATATTATTCCACCGCATATGGCTCTAAGTGTACTAGTAGATTTACTGATCACATTACTTAAAATATATTTTTAAATGGGTACTTTGTCTTTTTAAGTGTAAGTGAATGTATATATTTATAAGGGTAGTTATAACAAAAATTGGAGGGATATTAGCTTCTATGAGGGTCACTCTCTGTCTCAATTGTGTGTGTTCTATAATTTTCTTCGTTTTTATTTCCCTTCTTTTTGCACAAATGATCAGGCAGGGTTCGATTCCACCCGTGAATGCGTTAATTCTGTTGTCGCGTACCCAATATATGTTCCCTACAAATCCATGGCCACAAGGAGCTAAACAACAATAAAGAGTCACGATATGGATTACTTTAATATCAAAACCACATTCATCCAAATTTCACTTCTACTTTATATTCCTCTCATGCCCCACAACACAGTTTTTTTAATTTTTTGTTGGCTAAAAAGTACTAATGAAAGGATCATTCTCTCACGTATTATGGCCTACGTGTGCGTTTGTGAGCTGGAGATCTGAATAGAACATACCAATATTTTGGTATATAACAATTTAAATGGATGTAAGAAATTATTTTTGATATGTTTGTTAGTATAAAATATTTTAACTGTCAACTAATTATAGTGACTTTACAAACAGTCATATGTGTGCTAGGAAATAGATTATCTCATATGAAAATTTTATATAACTATTCACACGTAAATTGTATCATTGATCATGGAATTTGGAAAGTAGCATATGAGAGATCTATTTAATATTAAAAATTTGCACAAATTAGTTCATATAAAATTTTTATATAAAATGATCTATTTTCGTGTAAGATATTTAGATTGCATTAAATTTAGTAGAATGGGCAAAGGGTGAGGAAATGAAACATCTTAATCATCAGTTATGATAAAAAATTGTAGATGGTAAAAAAAAACAATGTAATCAGACAGTTTGTTGCTTCATCTAGCAAACCAAGAGAAAGATTTTTATTCATAAAATAGAAAGATAAATTATGTTTAACTCAAACTGGAAAGGTGGTTTTGATTCAATATGAAAGTTCATTTGTTTTTTTGTCTTCCTATAGGTATACTGCTATAGGCTTCGTATGCTCACGATTCCCATGATGCTTGGCTTTCTTCTTTTTTACTATCTGCTACTTTGTGATTAACTGATCTGGTTCTAACTTATAGCTATAATTCACATGCAATATCTTATAAAAAATTGATTTTTCATCTGCTGCATGTGTCGGTTTTGCCTCTTCTCAGGTAAAAACCCACAAAGAAAGATGTCATATGACCGGACAAAAATATGCTATAAAACCAATTTTGAAAATTGTTTTGTCATTGTCATGGACAGTAAATACACATGGCTTCTTCTCTTCTTTATTCTAATTATATATATATAGCTTCGACTAGAAATATTCACTTTTTCTTAAAGGGCCAAATATATTTAGTTAATTACCCCAACAGAATTTATTGTTCCATTTTTTACCTAAGCTATCAGCTATTATAGGCTTTTACCATCATATATAAACATTCATAAGAGACACTTTGAAACTTATATGCACTCTTAATAACACTCAAGATGTCACCCTGTTGTTAAGAATATACTACAAGCAATTCATCTCTCTTTATGAGAGGTTAAGAAGGAAAACTATGGATCAACAGAATTGGAAGAAAAAGGGAGAAAAAGAAATAGATGTATATTTTGGTGCTAGCACGATTTTCTAGAAAATTTGAACCTCAAAGGAGCTGAACATGCAACTGAAAAGTGTTCAGTGTGCATTTTGTGAAATCAAATTCACAAAGTGCAGAAGAGAAACTAGTGGTAATTAAGGTCTAAAAGAAGCAAGAAGAGAAAGAAGGCATTACATCATGGACCACAACATTGAGCGGCCGCAAATGAAAATAAGAAGCTGGTAAGAAAAATTGAATTGAAGAACATAAGGACCGTGCCAGTGCTACAACAGAACATTGGCCACAAAAAGGGCCTCTAAAAACTCCTAACTGTTTCCTTGACACACTGATAATTTTAATCAACCAGGAATCAACACGTGTCAACCTTTTGCTCTAGAATTTATTCATGAGCCAACATCTATGTTTTGAGTATAAATAAGAAACTTTGCTTCAGGAAGGTCCTTACTAGGCCAATTTGCTTTGAGTCCTCTTGGAAGTTAGAACTTCATCACTCCCCTTTCTCCTAGTTTAATCTCCTTCATTTATCAAAGATTCTGAAGCTGAATTTATTTTTCTATATGCAGATAACATCTTAGGAGCAATTTGTAGTTCCACATTGGTACAGACATTGTTAGCCCAGTGTCAAATCTCATAGAATTAATTAGACTCATCATGAGTCTCATTCATGGGATTTTTATCCTATGGATTACTGTGATTCTCTTCATCCATAATTTGGGAAATGTAGAAGGAAGATACCACTCTCACAAGAAACAGAGGAAAAATCCCCACGTGCCTAAGCCTCCTGTTAAATCCCCGAAGAGCCCTTCACCCCCTTCCACTGCTCCTAGTGTCCCCTCTCACCCATATCCAAACGATCCTGGGAATTCCCCTTCAGACTGCAACATTTTCGATGTAAGATCCTTTGGTGCAGTTGGAGATGGTTCTGCTGATGACACAGCTGCATTCAGGTCAGCATGGAAAGCAGCTTGTGCAGTGGAATCTGGGGTTGTTCTAGCTCCAGTGAACCACAGTTTTAAGATCACTTCAACCATCTTTTCAGGTCCATGCAAGCCAGGACTAGTATTTCAAGTAAGAATGCTTGTTGAATCTCCAAGTTCATCACATCATTCTGTTTTTGATAAATAAACATGTAGAATTTCCTTTCCTATAAACTACATGAGAAATGTTTTTTGTGTACATAACTTGTAGACACCCAACTCAACATATGGCAATCACAACTCAAATAAATATGAATTTTAGTTATGTATTATTGAATGCAATATTAATTACAAATGAATCTATAATATTAGTGGATGCAATGTTTTGATTCCACACTTACATAACTATAATTTATACTTATTTTAACTGCGATGATCATATGTTGATCTTTGGTGTCTAGATGAATATGTACAAATAGTGGTTCTGATAATACATTCTATTTAACTCACTAACAAGGTTCAAATGTGTGTAGGTGGATGGTACTCTAATGCCACCAGATGGTCCAGATAATTGGCCTAAAGCAGATAGCCGCAATCAATGGCTTGTGTTTTATCGACTTGATCAAATGACTCTGAATGGGACAGGAACCATAGAAGGCAATGGGGAGCAATGGTGGGATCTCCCTTGCAAACCTCACAGGGTAATCATTTCACCAACCATAAGAACATTGACACTATTACGAACTTTTCGTACCATTATTTCTTAATGCATTTGATGTTGAAACTTGAATTTGAATGAAACCATACTAAATGGTAGCAAAAATTGGCATTTCAGGGTCCCAATGGAAAGACTGTGTCAGGACCATGTGAAAGCCCAGCAGTGAGTTCTACTACTAAGAATTTCAACTAAACCATAAGCCATTAGATTACTGCTTATGCTTTTTTTTTTTTTGTCTGAATTGTCTTACAATTTTTCTTTTTCTCTTTTCATTTATAGATGATGCGGTTCTTCATGAGCTCCAATTTGGTGCTGAGTGGGTTGAGAATTCAAAACAGTCCTCAGTTCCACGTGAAATTCGATGGATGCCAAGGAGTACTGATCAATGAGGTGTCCCTTTACTCGCCTAAACTCAGCCCCAACACTGATGGAATCCACTTAGGAAACACGAGGGATGTTGGGATATATAACACCATGATAAGCAATGGTATAGTCTAAAGAGCAATGTCTTACTTGCTCAATATATGGAAGTTTGGTTTTTATGTTTCTTATATATTTTGGATGAGTAGCTTAGAAGAACATGATTTTTGAACAGGTGATGATTGCATTTCAATTGGACCCGGGTGCTCAAATGTGAACATAGAGGGTGTAACTTGTGGTCCTGGCCACGGCATTAGGTATGTTGCATAATTTCTCTTAATCTAAAGTTAAATTGGGATTATCTACCAATTGATGATGATTAGTATGCAAAAATAAAAGTAAAAATAAATATAAACCCAATTTTTGCCTGTTATTTTAAGAGAAACTCCAATTATACATCAAAAAAAGGTAGATGTTGCTGATATCCATGACTTGACAAGAGACATATACAATAAAAAGATTTTTGAAAAAAGGACGCTATATCCTTTAAAAAAAAAAAAAAAAAAGAACTCTTATATTTTGATGGATGTCCGTGAACTCTGTAGAATAGGAATGTAAAAATAACATGACCCTGATTTTAATGTATTCATGCTCTAATAACTTATTTAATAGTTCATCCGTAGTCTGATTCTAGAACAAAGGCAAAGCAAATGAAAAAAAAGGTAACTTTTAACCGCTAGCATGAGTGTAGTAACTCTTCCAAGGTGTCTCCAAGATTCCAACTCATCTCCAGCAAAATATCAATGGAAAAGTTGGATTTGAAATTGAAATATTCTAGCCATCAAATGATCCTCAATATTTCTCCAGAAAAAGGCAGGTCACATGTGTTATCTTCTTCTTTACTAATCTATATAACTATATTCTTTTAGCAGTTGGAACGGTTCAAGCTACCAATCATTAATAAGACAACAATTTCTGTTCTTCACTTTTTCCCCTGCATGAGAAAACATCTTACATAGCAGAGCCATTGAAAACTTTACAGCACCAAGTTTCAATGATGCTAACTTTAGCATGTGTCACTTAAAAGCTTACTTGTGTCATTTTTACAGCATCGGAAGCCTTGGTGTGCACAACTCTCAGGCATGTGTCTCAAACTTAACTGTTAGGAACACCAACATTAGGGAATCAGACAATGGGCTCAGGATCAAGACGTGGCAAGGTGGCACAGGCTCAGTGACAGGCTTGAGATTTGAGAACATCCAAATGGAGAATGTAAGGAACTGCATCATCATAGACCAGTACTATTGCTTGTCCAAGGAGTGTCACAACGAAACCTCAGCTGTGCATGTAAATGATGTGTCATACAGGAACATAAAGGGTACCTATGATGTGAGAACCCCTCCTATACACTTTGCATGCAGTGACACTGTTGCTTGCACAAACATAACACTCTCTGAGGTTGAGCTTTTGCCATATGAAGGGCACTTACTTGATGACCCTTTTTGCTGGAATGCTTATGGGAATCAAGAGACCATGACTATACCCCCACTTGATTGCTTGAGAGAAGGTGTGCCTGAGACAGTGATAGAGCTCTCACAATATGAATGCAGCAGTTAACATAGGGCTTTGAATTGTGGCGGCTTATATAGTTTTACATGGAAGGTATATCATATCATATAGTACACGTATAGAGCCAAGAGAACCGTTATTATGTGTTGATGGTTCTGGTCTTGAATTTATTGCTTAGGATTCGTCCCTATTTGGGTGTATTCCCATGGTGTGTGATGAGTGATGAGATATAGAATTGAGTCTATTTTTAAGGACCTACATTGTAATAGCTTGATTGATTGGACATTAATATATCCAATAAATAATTTCAAATACCAGCCTTTTCTTTTTATCAGAATCTCCATGCTCACTATAAGCATTGGTTGTACAAAGGATGGAGATCAAAAGACGTGGATCCCAGAAGATCCATTTGTTCATGACAAGCAGAGCAGAACACATAATATTCTCACACTGAAGAATTTGCAATATGAATATTGCGGACCAATGAAAGTTGGCAACGAAAGGAAAATTCATACTTATAACATATTTGAATTAGATTAATTTTTAAGATTTTTTTTTTGTCAAAAACTCTTTTAATTATAAATTTAAGTAAGACCAGCCAAAAAATTGCCAAAAATTCATTTGACCAACTTAATTGACATCTACTTGTTTAGTTACTAACTAAAGTGACACAAACTCGTAGACTCCATTTTCTTAAGTCTAACCACACTTTACTTGCCACGTGTGTGTTTAACAATTGTTTTTCGGACAGTCTGTTCGGCCGTCCAGCATTACTAGGGATGTCAAAAATTCCCACACAACAGAGATCCTCATGATCGCCTCATTCGCCCGATCGTGATTTTTCCCCACGACGGGGTTGGGGATAAGAATCCCCAGAAGTCGTCGGGGATGGAGCGGGATCACTCCTCCATGTGACCTCGTGTGTAAAAATACCATATTATCCTTAATAACATCTTTACTGTATCTATATCATATCTATACTTTTAAGACATTTCATACTTATTTATTCTATTTAATAATTAAAAATATTTTCTAACCCTAAATCCCATTTGAGTATCAATCTCAACTCATTTCAAAGCATCATCTGTTGTTGCTGCTACTGCTGTTTTTGTTGTTGTTGTTGTTCTTAGATTGGACACACATCTCTATTTTTTTGGGTGTTTTTTTTTTAATCTTTTATTTATCTGGGTGATACATAGTCTATTGTTGTTGTTGTTGTTGATCCGTTATTGTTGGTGGATTAAGTCATCGTGAATGTTTTTTTTTTTTTTCAATTTTTTTCCATTTTTGGGATCCTGCGGGACTCATGGGAACTGGGGATAGGGAAAAAATCCCCACGAGGATCGGGACGGGGGGGAGAGTTTGGGGTCGCGGAGACGGGGAGCGGGGAGGCACTCACAGCCTCGCCATGGTGACATCCCTAAGCATTCCTGCTATTTTAAATATAAAATAAATCAATCTAAACTCGTGATTATACTCAGGCCAGGAGTGTTTTAAGTACGGGCTGGATCAAATTTAGATTTGGCCCAATTTTTGAATCAGATTATTTTTTTAAGTTTGAACCCGACCGATAATAACCCGATTAGAGATCGGAGTATATCGGGTCAACCTAAATCTTAAATAACATATAAAGATTTGAATATTATACATAATAAAATTATAAAATTTTAAAAGTAAGAAATAAAATTTAAAAGATATTATACAATATATATTTTAAAACAAACTATATTAATATAAAAATGACATCAAGTTATATAAAATATATTAATTAAAATATAAAATCTTATAATTTATTATTAAGTATTTAAAAAAATATAATTTATGAAAGATTATTTGACTTCGGGCCGGGTTGGGCCAACTCGAAATATAATCCAAATCCGACCCGAAAAATGTACTGAGTCAAATTTTAGAACTCGAACCCGACCTCATAAACTTCGGCCTGGGACGAATTATCGGGGCGGGCCTAATCTTGAACACCCCTAACTCAGGCTACAACACAAAATCCAAATTTTCATATGAGGATGCTGAAAAAAGGAAATTTGAAATTAGATAAACCATGAGTGTGCTCTTCTTGGCTTCTTTGCACTATAAAAACGCATGTCGTTTATTGTGGGGCAGCCAAAACGCTGTGTCTGTTAATTTAATCCCCTTTTTTCCTTTGCATCTTTCGGGCACACTCTTACTCACCGTTTGGCGGCCGCGGGCACAACAGTTGATTTTGATTTCGATTTTTGCATCAATCCTAGTCAGATTCAGGATCAGGCAAGTACCCATGATTCTAAACCCTTTCTTCTCATCGTGGGTTTCGTGCAATTTTTTCGTTGGACCAAGTTTGCTTTCTGCCTCGAAACTGTTCGATGAATTGTCTGTGCGTAGTTCAAGGACTTAGCTGGTGGGATTTTCGTTTCGCAGGGTCTTGAAAAATGCCGTCCCTTCAAACCGCACTGCCTCCTGAGCTGGCCAACAATGCCATTAGGGTCAGACACGGAACATTCTTCTTCATCTTTTCAATGGAAGCCATGTGCTTGTTTTTGCAAATTGGGATTGCTGGCTGATAAAAACCTCTTTTTTTCACTTTTTGGGTATTTTTTTTAGCTTTATCGTGAATGCCTACGAAGAGCTAAATATATTGGCCATCGGGTACGTGACTCCCTCCCTCTTTCAGAGCTGAGTTTGATTTGAGTTATATGTGGAAAATTCCCATTTTCTTGCTTGCCATGGTGAATTTTATTGTAGAGGAAGTTTTACTGTCGTGTGTCTCAAGTTTGTGATGTGTGTTTTATATGAACATGTTGTTGATGTCCAAATTCTCATGTTTAGATGTTCAGATTTAACACTAGGACGACCTCTCAGCGAATTAGTCTAATAATCATTCTAGTTACTCGAAGAAGAAAGTACTAAATGTCATTTGGGTTATCAAGATATTAAATGCTTTAGCTTTTTCATATAAAACTTTGTGCTTTAAGTAAATAGGAGGATGTCACGAGGAAATTTGGCTCCTCTAAAGTGCTGTTGCATTTAAGAGAGTAAAATGCACAATCTCAACTGCTAATGAAAAAATGAACAACGCGGATTATCACACATGTATGATCTCTATGATGATGGCGATTATATCTTATGAAATTCTAAACCGTTGTTTTTCTCATCATCTGTTGATATTGTGCATTTTACCTTTTAAAGTGCACCCTGAAATTTCGAGGAGCCAGAGATATGGCTTTAGTCTGTACTTAAACAACTATACTTCTATATGCTTGTACACTCTTCATCTATGATCATAGTATTCTTCATCATAGGGGTTACTGTCTTTCCACAGCTAGGAGTGCACTTCCTCTGCTGAAGCAGTGTACTTGATATACGAGATATCTAATCTGTGAAGACTGTGCTGCGATATAATACTAAGATGTATGAAACTGACTACATTGTGTGCGTGCATGATGTTGCAGCAACATAACACGCAGCTTCTTCTTGATATGGTGAGACAACAGTTTAAGAAACACATGCATGAGACAGATCCTGAGAAGATTCAGAAATTAAAGGATGAGTAAGAATATGCTTTAGTATATTGCATTCATGTTATGCATGTTTTCTAGATTCCTGGCCTTTTTCTTTGGTTCCCCTTCCCTTCCAACGGATTATACATGCCTGATGTCTCCCTGCATGGAAACATGAGCATGTATTTTGGAAAATTATTTCTATTACATGTACATACAACCAGTTATTCTGAGCACAAAATGATACTTATTTCCCCTGGTTCTGCAGTGCTGCAAGGGGACTTATCAACCACATACTGTATGAGTCAGAGCAAATGTCTGGCCGTAAATTTAGCAAGAGTCCTAAAGCTGCTTAGTTTGCTATATTCCTAATGATTCAGTTTGTTCACCAATGCAAGGTTTGGCAGACCATGCTTAGTTTGTTCAGTGATGGTTATGTTATACGATTGAAATAATAAAATTGTAGAAAATAGCATGACAGTTTTTTCTCCGTTACTGCTAATCATGTCAAGTGTGTTGAAGTTTCTTAAAAATACTTTGTAGTTTCAACCAAATGATTCAGTTTCAACTCAAGATTTGGCAGATAATGATTCTAGAACCATGCCTTCTTGTGGGTTATTTTTTTGGCGTTTGTCTTCCGGTGTAGAATCAATAAACCAGTGGAGGAAATAGCATTGATTTTCTCTTTCTTTTTCCCCCAATTAGTTGTTTACATTGAAGAGCATTTTGTAATGTACATGAAAAGATGCCTAAGTTGAAGTCTACCCCAGGATATTATGGTGGAATTATGTTCCAAATTTCCATATGTAATTCATAGACAAAAGTTCTAACTTAATGGGACTGTTACTTATGGGAATCAGAGACAGCTAATGTAAAGTGACCGCTAACAGGGCCAATACGATTGAGTCTCACTTTAAGTTTTATATCCAGAGAATGTCTTATGTTTTATGCTGTAATTACAGGCGAGTGCTAGGAATAGAAAGATGCATCCTGCACCTTCCCCTTCAATATGAAGGGCTCAGCATACTTGGAAGTGAAAAAAGGTTGGAGGGGGAAGGGACTAAGAAATTGAAAGATGTCAAGAAAAATAGTTTCATAAAAAATGAGATAAATCTTCAAGACCTAGAGTATGTTGAGGTGACTGCAAATGCCAATGGTAGATAATTATTATGGAAAATCCTAAAGGCATAAAATGATTTCACATGACTTGAAGGATGATGTAAGGTAGGATTGACATTACAAGTTTACAACAACCAATTGCTGATACATTATGCCTAGAAGAATGTATTTGTATCCGCAAGTTTGTCGTTAGCCATATTTTAACAAGGAACAATTTCATAGGAAAAATCTTCCGTATCTGTAGCATTACTCTCCAATAGATAATTTATGTCAAGTCGATTATGGACTAGTTTGTTGTTAGAATCAATGTCTTCGGCTCTTTGCTCTTCAGTAACAAATTACTCAAGGTCTCCAAACCTTATATTTTTCACGCAGCCCTTCGCATTCTTTTTTTGTATTTTTTTTTTTGGGGTACTCGACATTCATTTTATTATTTAACATAAATGGTTGTTTTCAGAGCTTCATGCTGATCTGAACGATGTCAGATTTATAGAGATATTTGTCGAAAAGCTAATAAGGTGGCAACATGCCAATGCCACCAAAACTGCTTCACTTACAAATCAAAAAGCCTAACCATTCTTGTCTTGCAATTGAACAAAAAAAGGACAACACAAGAGAGAATGATTGTTACAATTTCCTGCACTAAATCGATAAATTAAAGCGATTGCAAGAATGGGATATTAAAATGAGCAAGGAGTTTGCCACCTTTCCTGGCAATCCTTGTAATTATAGGCATAACTCTCAAGTACCAATCAAAGAACACATATATGATATATAGTGTTCAACCACCCTTCCTCAAATTGGATAGCCTTGCTTCTCCAGGACAAAATGGTCCTCTTCCAACACGTTGAGGGCTATGATTTCCTCTGAGTTGGCTTACCCGAGGGCTGTATACTTTATCTGGGAAGCTTGAACTTTTCTGTAGACTTGTGAACTCTTTGGATGGCGTTGTGGTGGAGCTGCTCGCCTTTCGGCTGCATATATGCCTAACCTCACCGCGGCTTCTAGTAATTATTCCATCTAGAATCTCTCCATCATCTGGAAACGAAGCTGTCTTGCCCAAGTCCCCCTCCTGCATACACAGAGCAAGCATTGAAGACGGAAGAGTATGTCGCGGATTGAACTTGAAGCACTTATGCCAAAAGCAAGGACCAAAAAAAAGAAAAAAAAGCTTTGCACACATATTCTTAAGCAATTTAAATCATTATATAACTACTTGCAACTGAGGACGAGTAAGGCTGTTGCCTTGTGACCTAGAGGCCACAGGCTCAAATCCTAGAAATAGCCTCTTCATTTGCCGGGGTAAGACTGCGAACATTTACCTTTTCCAAACCCCACTAAGTGGAAGACTTGTTCACAGGGCCATCCTTTTAAAGAACTACTTGCAACTATTGATATTAGAATGGTTTATGTTCCATGCAATTCCATGACATAGAAGTATAAATAGTTTTCATGCATTCATCTATTTCTTTCTGCCAAGAGATAACCCCTAGCATGTAGCTAAATAAATAGGTGAATTTGGCTCTATTATTGAAGACTTACAGTAGCTTGGTCGAATGGTATAGCAGGTACTTCTTCATATTCTGCAGCATCTAAATCTTGGAGGTGTGCCCCTTTGAAAAACTTGGGCAGAATATATTGTCTTACAGGAACAAGAAGCATGATCATCAGTGGGAATAGAACCCCAGCAATTGGAATCCAAGTGATACCAAAACAAACAAGCAAGTAAGCAGTCTGGAAGAGTGTAAATACTGCAGTTGTCTTGAAAGGTACGGTTTCAACATACGTTGCATGGCACTCCTCCAGAACTCTAATTATTTCAGAAGAACATTCGAAAAAAAAAAAAGGGCAAGCAACAGCAAGTCAGTGAATGCAACTCATTGAATTTTTCAGAGAGAAAAACAGACAGGAAATGGTGTTTTAGGTAATACTTGTATCTTTTGCTTGGAGCAGTGAAAATTAGTAAAATCCGTTCCCAGAACTGGTTGCCAGGTAAATTTTCAATGGCCATGAAAGCAAAATAGCCCCAGAGTACTGAAGTTGGAATCATTTTCAGGAAAGGCATTGCTGCGACACATCCTCCGACCATCAAAGATTGGAGCAAGTTGCTCACTCGTTGTTCTTTAACCTCCACAGGCAATAAGTCATCAATTTCCTTCTCAACATCAAATACTGACTCATCAACTGGAGCATTTATACTCTCCATGCTGGATGCCAATTGAATAGTTGACTCTTTCAACTCTTTTAATCCCTGTTAGAACAAGTCTAGGCAAGGTTGGATGATAATATGGCATGCTATACACTGTTTTAACTACTAGAAACAATATTAATAAAATTGAGTTTGTTAAACCATGAAAACAATAGCTTGATGGAAGATACTCTTGCATCCATCCTAGAATAGAGCACTTTCAAACCACAAAGCAGAACTTAGGAATCTGATAGGACATTGGGATTAATGGGCCTTGATAGTTAGAAATAATATTCAGTTAGTTAGTTAGAAAAGGGTTATAAAAGAGTGTGTTTGGGAGGAATTAGTTAGTTGAGAAGTCAGTAATTAAGAGTCTAGGAGAGCAAGGGATCTCTCGAATATCCCTAAACCTTGTATTTTCATATTTAATAATACATTTCTGAACCAGTTCTATCAGAATCATATGCCCAGAAAATTGTTATCAACTTCAATTTGTCCAGTATTGACGAGTAATCATGTCATAGGTGAAAGGGAGAGTAAGGTTAAGTGATAAAAAGACCACAACACCACATACTTGAGAAGAAGGTTCCTGGTGAACTAGAGGGGTTTGCATCTGCCAGTAAGCTTCTTGCATGCTTCCATATACTTGTCCCAAGCTTGATTGCTTTCTCATACAACTTCGAGCTGTTGCAACAAGCCGGTTTCTAAGTAACTGCCAACCACCGAAAAATCATGATGAAATAACATGTAAGGATTTTTATCAAAAAATAAATAAATAATATAAGCATCATAGTTTACACTGCACATGTAATTATTATATATTCTGTTTCCATATTCTGCTTTAAAGTTGTACGCCTACCAGAGTTTGTAGTAAGGGAATTTATTGGCAACATTTATCACAGTGAAGCTCTATAAAACAAGAAAACAGGAAAGCCGCATTTGTAACTAATATGTCTACCTGGTGCTTCAATGTAGCTAAACTTTTGGTATGCATTGGAGATTGTGGAATTACGCCATTTGATGGGGGAATTCCAATTAGACCGCATAATATAACCTGTCATACATTCATCATAGCAAATAGGTCAAAATTAGGGATCACATTCAGTTCATGGAAAGATCTAGAAGCCATACTTTGTCTCAAATTGCAAGGTGAAAACTAAGAGCATTGGGTAAATGGCAAAGAACCAAAGGAATTTTAAACAAACAAAGAGATGAAAATCATGAAATAGAGCAAGGAGGATCATGTACCATGAATCCCAAGAGAAGTAAATCATAATGAAAAGAAGGTGGCTTTCTTAAATTGAACTCTTTCTGCTGAGCAAGCTGAGATGCCACACTATGATCAAAATAATAAAGCACAGCAATCATTGTTGCAGGGATGAATGCTCCAATAATATACATAACTGGCACATTCAGCATGTCCTGTCAGTAATTTTTGCATAAGCAAATTTCCATGGAAGTGTTGAGAATATAAAAAATGAGAGAAATTTAATCAACATATATTATAACAATCAAATAATTGGGACTTAGCAACTAATCATGCCTTTATGACAGTCCAGTTCTCATATGCACCAGGGGACCATGGATTTGGACTGAAGAGGCGCCTAGGGATTCCTTTTGGAGTACTGCCAGCTGGTATATAAGAAACAGCAGTCCACAATAGAACCATCAAAGGGACACCATAATCTGCTATGAAGCCCCGTAACCATCCTGCAATAAGAGGGAAATAAATCTTAAAACTACTGAAACATGATGAAAGAACTTGGTCAAAAGATTAGCAAATGGCTATATTTTCAGTTATTTTGAAGTAAAAAGCAAATCCTTAGCCCTTGCTGATCACATTTGCCTTCCAGATGATCCTCTGCCACTTCCAATGTAAATTTGGTGGGTCTAAGGAAATTCATACAGTTGATATTTGATGGGTTAGCCTTTCTTCATGTATTAGAAAGATGAGTAAATCTTGCAAAATCAACTTCAAGAGTAGCTACAAAATTATACTAATTTTGGTATGCTCTTTGGGCAGTGTTGAATTTACAGATCACTTAGTCCAGTCACTAAAATCAAGAGCAACTCTTTCCTAACCAAATGTTTCATGAATTCCATGACACCTCAACAACATTGTCCCTACTTGGCCGTTCTCTTTCTAAGGCCAACATTTTTTTCTTTACAGATCTGTGAAAGGGAACAGCAGAAGGACCAAATCCACGACAGCAAGCATACCACTGTGAAGACCATAGTGGGTGCCATGTAAATTATTAGCTCATTGCATTCTGTTAAATACTTCTTTCAATAAAGAATGCATATCCTAAATTTCAACAATTCACAAATTGACAATACAGAAAAGAAAATTTTAAAACTTTCTTACTTGTCGATGGTGTAAATGCACATATGATTTGGATCATCTATAAAATTTCACGAGTTGTACCTGATCCATACCGCCAAGACCTTGCTTTTCGACTTCTCAACGCTGTAAGCAGAAGGCCAAAAGACAGAACCAATGCAAACATGCCATTTCCAAATCTCCATGAGGATTGGAACTCCGTTGATGTTAGGTTTGCTCTTTCAGGTATATTAAACTCATTAATGAGACCCTGTTAAGCCAAATTAGAAGCACCGTTACCGGTTGAATTTAATTGCCATCCAATACATATATCATAACTCATCTTATTTTACATTTCTTCACTCAAGAACCACATAATCATTAGTCCACAAAAATTCATTTGAGCCAATATTGTTGTACAAAGGAAACAGAAAGATGCCTCTTACTTTAATAGCCTCCTGCATGAAGAGCATTGCAATAAGAAGGCCGAACAGTTCCCCTGCTAAGCGTGTGAACCTGTTGATGATGGAGCAAGCTCCTAAGATAGCCAATAGGAACAACAAAATGGCTGTCCACATGCATACCCTGGGCATACAATGAATTCATGAGGCAAATAAGTTTCCTCATCAAGGCAACATACGGACAATAGCTCGTCATAAAAATTAAAACAAAGAACATAAATGACTATATCACTTTTGAATCTGAAAGTAAGTAGGCTATACCATCCAGTCCATGCCAGAAAGAGCTTCGAACCCAAATCTGGTCTACTTTTAGCAAAATTGAACATGAACGTATACATAATAACAGTCGGCTCTGCTACTCCTAGAATTAACAGAGGCTGGCCTCCGAGTATAGAGTGTATGATTCCACACAAGGCAGTAGATGCTAAAGTTTGAACAGCTGTAAGTACTCCATCTGGAAATTGTTAGAACAAAGTACATCAAATTTGTATTTCATTATTGTAATATCTATTGATTTATCTACTCAGCTATCATTATCAAGATTCCATGCATGGATCAAATTCAATAAACTTATGGGATGAGTAACAAGATGTTAATTTTTACATAAACTTTTTTTGGGGGGTCAAAATTTGTGCAGAAATTTAAATAGCACTCTAATGTACCTGTATCTCTTTCCAATTGTTCTCCAAATGAAATAACCGGAATAGCTGATGCAAAAAATATATATGTGGTAGGGGCTAATATCCTAAGAAACAGCAGTTCAAGTACCAAGTGTTAACATTCCAATCGAAAGAAGTACGAAGCTAACATCACCTAAAAGTATAGTAATCTTTTAAAGGAATACCAGCTTAATATAGAGAAAAGATATAAGAAAGAAAAAAAAAATGAGTATTATCTAACATAAGAAAGATGTACCTGAAGCCTGTTGTCAGACCACCAATCCAGTCTTGCTTGTAACACATCAACCTCCCTTGAAGATCATTTTTAATTCCACGAAATGGAACAAATGTCTCTTCCATAGCTTCTTAACAGGGAAGTTATGGCCCAAAAAACAAAACTTTACCAAAACATAGTGTTGCAAAAATAGAAATGTACTTAATCACTTAATCTTGTCCATGACCAAAACATGTGCTATGAGACTTTTGAGCAGCATAGGGATGGAGAAATACAACCACACACCTATGGTAAAAGCAGCAAGAGATTAGACATCATTATCATAAACCCTTTCAATAGTAGAACCGCAATGGCAACTGTTGTTACCTCATCTAATGCAATGAAATTAACATAAACTTATAATTTACATGTAAAAGACCAAACTTCAAAACCCAGTTCGAGTAACACAAGAAAATGATCAAAATGACAAAGGGTATGATGATTAAGCAGAAAAAAAGATAACTTTCACACTATGAGGACACAGAGAAAAAGGGTTGAGGGGGGAAACTCCAAATATATATAGAAACGATAATGTGAGTTAGAATTTCAAAAAGGGAAGGAAAGGAACGGTAGTTAGCCAGTGCAAAAGAGCAAACTTTGTGGGCAAATAAAACTAGCATTGAAAAATGAAAGGGTGATACAAAAAAAGTGTGGAGTAAGGAAAAGACAAAAACAAGAAGCTCAGAAAAGCAAACAATAAAACTAAATAATAATAATAATAATAATAATAATAGTTAATGGGCATTTGGAAAAAGGGAATATTTGGTGGAAATGCAATGCGTGATGCTGAATCAGAATTCAGAAGACAAATGAAGGGAGAAAGAGAAAACTGTTGGCACTGGATCAGGGGATCTGGATTGTGAAGCTATGTAAGTTGGGTTAACGATATTGAAAGGAGATAAAAGAGAAATATTTTTTCAAATAAAATCATAAAATATAAATATTGTATATTATATATAAATTTAATTTTAATATATTATGAATTTAATTTGAATATATTGTCAATATAAAAAAAATTTATACAGAAATTTAATTATATATTATCTAACAATGAAATTTTTTGATATAACTACCCATTACTTAAATGGTCATGCAAATAAAAAATTTTGATTAAATAATAATATAAAAAAATTTTGCACTGTCAATGTACCTAAATTAAACTCATATATTATTATTATAAAACTTTTACATATTTATCTTATTATATCAATAAAAAAATATAATCTTTATATTTATTATATCAAAAGTTATCTATTTAAAAGTATATAATTAAATAATAATATAAAATATTTTTATATTAATAATATATCAAAATTAATATTTATTATATATTAATAACAATATCAAAACATGTGCATATTATTGTGATGAAATAAATATATTACCTCAAAATCATTTTTAATATGTTTATATAAGAATTATGTTGTATTTAATGTAATATTATTATATGTGAACATATTTTATATTAAATATTATATCAATTTATATTTCATCAATTATTAGATAAATGTAAATTAAATAAAAATTATACCTCATTTAATAATAAATAAAATATAAATTGACATTATATTTAACATAAAGTATGTTCATTAACTTTATTGCAAATAACCCTAATCAAAATAAAAGGACGAACTTGCAGTATAGTTTTGGTGAAATGAAATGTGGCATTGATCTGCGGAGAGTGAGCGTATGACAAGCTGACTTGGAAAAGTGGATTTGGATATTCTCTGATCTTTTCTTTTTTCATGTGAAGATGATGTGATGTAAACGTGGAACATGTAGGTACAATTATTTAAGTAAAATCTTTTGAAAAAATTGTAAAATTCAGCCAAAAAAAATTGTAAAATTTTATTTTATTTTGTTTTATATTTACTCTTTCGTATAAATAAAAAAGCATAGGAGAGAATCTTAATCCATTAATCTAACTTCTTGTAGCTCTCCAAGCTGAACACACTCCGCTATGTGGTAGACTGGTAGCATAGATTTACAGTCGTGTACGTGGATAACAGCATATCTCATCGTATCTAGAGAACAAATTCTTGTCACTTAAACATTTTTTTTTTTAATTATTAACCTTGTACATTTCGCTTAGGTTTGGCCTCATGGTTTGGATTAATTTAATATCCACATGTAACATTGATTTGCAATAATTGGAACGACTTGCACAATGACTAGGACAAGGTATTGAATATACCATGGGGTATAAAATCAGATTTCATATCACAGATGTCATAGATATATTCTAAAAAATAATACATTGTAATTAGGAAATTAAATGTAAAATTGTCTTGTCTCATCATACTATGGATTCCTTCATTTCATTTTTTTTTCAAAATATTATATTTGAAGTTAAAAGTAAATATAAAAAGCTAAAATTGTAAATATTCCTTATTTTAGGATTGTAACTGCTTTAAAATATGGTAAAAAGAAATAATAAGTGTAATGAATTCATCATTATTAATTATGCTTTATTAATTGTAACTGAAAATAAAAATGCGCGGCCTTAAAAAAATTGAATACGCTACTGCATAATAAAATAAATAGTGTCCAAATAAAAAATAAATAAACTTAACAAATGGAAAATGTAAATGATAATAATATAGTAAAGTGATAACTAATTCTAAAACGGTAATACTATACGGTAAGAAAAAGTTTTCAACAGTGTCACAAAACTCACGAAACACAAAAACGCAAAACGCTTGTTAGCCTTGCATGTGTTCAAATGTCATTATGAAGAAGAGTTAGTATGATTTAACATTTTTTTATTCTAAAATTGTTTTCTGACAGCGAAGCAAATGGGCCAAACAATAACTTTCATTATTTCTCTCAATTTTTTGTCTGAACTTAAGAGGCATTACAATGAAGGTGTTGATTTCAATATTATCTTTTATGAGTGTGTTTTGCAACGTTTTCTACTTTTCTGTAAGATATAAGATATAACATGAGATAATCATAAAAGAGTTATCGTGATATTAAAATTGCAACGTTAGGCATTGCTGATACGGTACATCACTATATTTGGAAGTTTGCACGCTTTTAAAAAAAATGTCATACAGATTAAAAAAAAAAAAATCATAGCACATACGTTTCAATTTATACGGTAATAAATATTACACAAGTCATAAATTTTTACAGTTTAATTGATATGTATTAATAATATAAAACTCTTTTATATTGTCAACTAATAGAAATAGGAAAAAGTGATAAATTATGATGGGTCCCTCATTATAATGGGAGTTATTTATATAAATTGGCACTTTTTACTATTTCTATTAATTAATAGTGTAAAACTATTTTACACTGTCAATATATTTAAATTAAATTCAAATTTTTATTGCAACTTTTTTATCTCACTGTATTTTAAAAAAAAAAAAAATCAGAATATATCTCCAAAAACTGGTAGTTAAGTATGCTCATAATAAGTCACTGAAGTTTTAATCCTCGAAAAATATAAGTAATAGTTTTCTTTTTTTTTTTGTGTTTAAACTGTCAGTATCAAAAATTTATTGAATTTTAATTAATTTAATTTGAATCAAGTAAGTTTATTACAAGCTAAAACTCTTCTAGTATTATGTTATTTACGAAAAATAATTACTAAACCATTTAAACTAATTAAGTGTTGATATCTTCTAAAGATTATTATCATCACATAAATCTCTCAAAAATATAAAATATTACTATATTTATCTTTTTAAAGAATTAAAGTAGTGATGCAAATGGGCGAATTGTTTAATTGTTATAGATTTTTCAAAAACTTATTACTTATGTAATGAAAAAAAAAAATTTTTTAAACATATACTATATAGATATTGTATAAACAATGTATAATATAAATGTGGATGAATATCAAATTATGTATTTAGCAAAGTAAGACTGATATATATTATATATTTATATGAAAAAAGTGTTATATTTAGTTTTAGATTTTAAATGTTTATACGATATTACTCTATGTAATGATAGTTATATTTTTTAAGACTAAAATATGGTTCTAATTAATATCGTACGTAGTTTATTGATCATCGTTCGCGGGGGATTCTGATTTTTGAGATAAAATGTGGAAAACAAAATTTTAGAATAAGAAAATGTTTGAGGGTTGCAACTCGAGGGAGAATGTCCAGGAAGAGTCTTGAGCAAAGTGCCAACACCTCGGAATACGGGGCAAGTTGGATTGCTGTACGTACAACTTTTTAAAATAACCAAAAATAAAATAAAATAAAATAAATTTAAAATAATAATAGATGAATATATTTTTTATTATACATAATATTGATTTATATTTTATTTATTATTAAGTGGGATATGAATTTAATTTAATTGAAATTCATTTTAATTTAATAACAAATAAAGTGTGAGTCAATATAATATTTTATAAAAATATATTCACATAATATTATTCATGATTTTAGAAAAGTTAAAGAAGAAAAGAAAATACTATACTTCTCTTTTATTTATTTATTTATTATTATTATTATTATTTTATGTAATACTATGTCTGAGGCCATATATTATGTTAATAAGTTATGATAGATAAATTTATTTTATATAAAATATTATATTGATTTATATTTTATCTATTATTAAATAAAGTATAAATCCAATTTAAATGAAATATATATTCTATTTAATAGTAAATAAAGTATGAGTTAATATAATAACTTATATAAAATAAGTTTATCAAATATTTCTTTATATTGATTTTGTTTTATCTTCTGCCACTTACTTAAAACTACAATCTCTTTTTCCCTTCATATGAGATATTATAAGAATAATGTTTGATGAATGCACAAAATTGTGACATATATGAAAAATGTGAGAAAAACGATAAAAATATTTGAATAATGGATCTTATGTGATTATTATTTTTTTTGTTCAATTTTTTTTTTTGTCCAAAAAGTTACCAATATCTTATCAATATTTTCAGTAAAGTTACCAGTATTTTGGGTAAATTTACAAGTATTTTTGGTAAATTTACCAGCATTTTAGGCAAATTTATCAACATTTTTAGCAAATTTACCCGCATATTGTATAATAGCAAAGTTACTAATATTTTGGACAAATTTACTAGTATTTTGGATAAATTTATAAGCATATTATATAATAGTAAAGTTATCAATATTTTTGATAAATTTACTAACGTATTATATAACATCAAAGTTACCAATATTTTGGAAAAATTTATCAATATTTTAGATAAATTTATCAGCATATTATATTAGTAGCAAAATTATAAGTATTTTTGGCAAATTTATGAACGTAATATTGGAAACTTTGTTGAAAATATAGGTAACTTTCTAAAAAAAAATTGAATAAAAATAATAATGATCATATGAGATCCATCATCCAAATAGTTTTGTCATTTTCCTCACTTTTTTTGTATGCACCACATAATACATCGCAAAAAATACATCCCGTATCATTATTCATATTATAAACATAACAACATAACAAACCTTGATATTTTGCCAAAAAAGCGAAGAATCATTAGATTTCTCGGAATAAAGCTAATACTTCGAAGAATGACCGTAAGAATATTTACCGCAAGTTTGTCATTTTGGAAAGAAATGTCTTGATAGAATAAATTATTCCATATTCAATTTTCTATTTAGTTTATTCCGGGAAATGAGTGAGTGCTTGGAAGATAATGTCATTTTCCTCCTCTTTAAGTGTTATTATATGTTAGGAAGATATCATTTTCTTTTCTTCCCTAAGAAAATGGCATATGTTATATCTAGCATGCCCTTGAATGCTATAGTACCCCTTATTTATAAAGGGCATCATGCATCTTGTGAAGATGCAACAGAATAAATGGGTATAATTAAAAGGTATAATTATATACCAAATACCTATAAAATATTGTAATAATTTTTTCATTTTAGTCCGATTTTAGAATTATAATTAAATATATTTTAAAAGTGATCAAAATATATTTATGTGATCTTAAAATATTCCTAGAAATTTTAGGGTTATCCAGATAGAATTTTATTTAATTTTAAGATCATACAGATGAAATTAAGAATATTATAGTATATCACAAATATTTTAAAAGTAATTAAAATTTATTTATGTGATATTAAAATATCGCCCAAAAATTCTGATCAAATTCACGATCATGCAGATAAAATTTTATTTAATTTCAAATTATACAGATAAATTTTAAAAATTATTATAATATATTATAAATAATTGATATATCAATACATCATTAAATTTCACTCTTTAAATTTTTAAATTATATAGCACACCTTGCAAATAGGTTGCATCTACGACAGCATCCTAGCATGTGATAGGCTATATACTTCAATAACTCAAAATGGAAAGCACAAGTGCATTCTCATTTTTAATATTCACAAGTTAGGTGCTCGTACCTCCAAGTTATAATTTGATTCACCAAACTACTGGGAGAACACATAAAGAGACAACAACTACGGATTTGTCGTCTCTCATTTTTGTATAATATGTGTTAGTTCGTATGCTAAAACTTTATAGAATTTACAGATTAGGCAGAGGATCATATCACAGAAAAAGCGAGCTCAAACACTAAGATTCTCACAGTCAGACCACTCAAATAGATATTTGGTCACGTCATTAATTTCCAATTGTGCAATTGGTTATTTTAGTGATAAAAGGATAGTTTTATTCATATCCAAACATGCAATATGACATATAGCATAAATATCTTATATATGGACGCAGATACGACACTCTTAATCCCCTCTTCCTCGTCATCTTGTACACGCTAGGAAGACACTGTTCTGGTGATATTACTTTCAATGGTTCCTAGTTCTAATGATTCTGTGTCGCACAAGGCTTGGTTCTCACGCTTTACTTCAATTCTTTGAATCACGTGAAAGTATTTTCAGAGCAAACTATTTTCAATACCAACAATATGGTCATTGACTAACTTGGCAGATCCTTTCCCATATCGACAATTGCATACTTGATCATTGCCAGTTGTCATTCTAAATTTTGTGAACTATGATTGTGACACTTGGCTTCAAAGGACCCAAAATTTTAAAATTCCTCCATTAGTTCATTGAACCAGAAATCTTCGGTATAAGCGTCCAAGATTATAGTTAGGTATGATGACAATCGAATTAATCAAATTGTTGAGACTAACCGCAATGTGACAGGATTGGTTTCATTTGGGATTTTGAAAAGAAAAGAAAAAAAGGTGGCTACTTGATATAAATGTTTTAAATCAAATGCAACCAAACCAAACCAAATCCTTGTCAAAATGATGACATTTCGTGACAAATGTACATCTTCATAAAACTAAATTGGTTTACTCAAACCAACTGAAGGAAATCTCAAGCTAGGCCGGCCCGCCTCTGTCTCACTATTCTTCGTTATTTTGATACTTTTTCTTCTATTTTGATAAGAGTTTGTAGTCATTTTGTTTGAGAACAAATTGTAGGCAAAAGAAAAATGAAGATGGAAATGAACAAAAATTAAATTAGAAGACATTATGCAATTTTTCATCATCAAATTGGGATGGATGATATAATTTTTTATTGTTTTATTAACAATAAAAATTATGAATCGTAAAATTGCAAACACAAAATAATTTTTGCTATTTTATGCGTTTAAACCTATAAATATGTAATAGTCCTTAAAACAATCAATAATTTATTTCTTTTATTTTTATTTTTTTTACAATGAAAGATCACACGCTAATAAGAATTAGGTATAATAGCTTTAAAGGAAAGGACCGATGTTTATTTCATAGAGAAAATATTAGGAGAATCTCTTAATTATAACAATATCTAAGAGGTTACTCTCGCAATAATATCTATAGAGATACTCCAAAATACCAAGAAGCAATGATAAATCATATCTACTACATTCTCATTGTTCCAAATAAAGTAAAAAATAAATAAATAAATGCATTTTATTGTTTCGGTCTTGCAATTTCTTTTTCTTTTTCTTTTTCTTTTTTTCCTTTGATTTACACGGGGAACTAAAGACCCGAACTAAACAAGAAGAATACTCCTACATAAGGAAACACCAGCCAAATGATTTAACAAAAGTCTCCCACAAGCTAGAAGAGGTTGTTCGAACACATGCAGACCCATGTTAAAACCATTTATATTCCTTTTAAATTTGTTTCCTAACAAAGCAGTCTTCTTTTCTTGATTACTCATCACAATGTTGCTCTGCTGTCTCTCCCACCATTTCTTCGTCCTTTGTAGTACATGTGGCTTTGGAAGGATGAGTATCCTATTTACAGCTACAGCCTTCTACCTAAGGCTGAAAATAACTGTATTGACAAATTCAGGTTCAGGGGTTTACATCAAGTAATACAATTTCGACTATGAATCGCCGACATGTTTGCAATATTTACGTGTAAGGTATAAGATATACAAAGGCTTTGTTGTCAACTTGTCACAGTGGCGAATAAGTCTAGGAAGGATTTGATTTGTAAAGCTTGGACAATCCAAAGACAAAAGTATCAAGCATCGATTCCACCGAATAATTTTTGATAGACTTTGGGGCATAACAGCCCATTCGTCCACCCAATAATGAGATTAAGACGTTATTATCAACCTGTTCACTTCTCGTGACTGCATTTAATTACACTTGGTCCGATTTTTACGTATATTAATTAATGGAGAAATTTTTTTGAAAAATTAACACTGCCCGACGACGAATGACACAATTCCACTGGGATCTTTTTTTTTTTTTCGCAAGAACGAGTGAACCATGCAGTTGACTCCGCAGTAAGGGGGAATAAAGGAAAGAAATAAAACCAAAAAAAATACACCGTTGCTTCTTTGGTGAAAAGCTCTCATTCAGTCATTTGTTACATTTCCTCATCTTTAAACCAAACCAAAATGAAATACACAGAAAACTAACAGAACAGAAAGGAGACCTTGTTAAGACAACATAATCAGAGAATGAAAGAGGGAGTAATTTCTGGTCGGTTTCACAAAATATATTGGATGAAATTTGCAACCTCGGACACTCACCTTTGTATATTCAGCACTGACAGGCAAAATACAAAAAGGAGGTTGCACTAATAGAAGCTTTAGAGGTCAACAACACTCCATGTCTAGCAGAACCATGAAGTCAGTACGGCCTTGTATCAAAACACCATTAGCAAGCAAATGAATCAGAAACTTCAAAGAGTAATAATTAGCTATCGAAAATAAACTCAGCTTCCCAACTGTGATGCAATCTGCAAGACATTAGCCCATTATCTAGAACCAAATGGTGCCTCAAAATGCAGATGTAAAATTTAACGTTGGGATCCACTTTTAACAGCACCATCACCTTTTCCCGGTTGTAATGCTCTTGCATCAAGTGAAATACTGCCAACCTTAAAGGAACCAGAAGACTCAGAAAATCCATTAACTTTGACCTGCATTGAGCCTACTGTAACAACCTCCATTGGTTCTTTATTACCAATGCCAATGTCCTTAGTCTCAACCTGCTTTGGGGTAATAGTAACTGAACCAATCTTTAAGATAGAAGAAATATCTTCTTTGTCAACTGTAGTTTTCTCCACCTTCTCATCCAAAGACTTAGTAGTGACATCAGAATTACTGACAATTTGATCAGGACTTGAAATTGAAGTCTGCATTTTTAAGCTGTCAGAATCATTCTCAAGTTTGGAATTCTTCCCATCATTGCTCGGCGGTATGTCAACAACAAAATTCAACTTTCGAGGAGCCTCAAATCCCCGAATGAATAAAGGACTCTCAAAATTCTTGATTAGCAACTTGGCTTTCTCATCCTGCATGATCTTCTGACGGTTTTCATAGTACATAAAGTCATCAAGCACAGATGACTTCAAAGTATGATTTTTTAATATCTTCAGCATTTCTAAACCTTTTGAATACATTATCTGCACATGAGCAAGGGATGTTCAATAGTCAACGTTCGAACTTAGCAATAGAAGTAGAGAAAGATAGACACAACTGATCAGCGAGAAAACTTATCAAAGTCAAAACAACACCATTATTTAACTATAATAGCATAACCAAACATCAAAACCAACATAAAAATCGAAGAAAACTGAGTTCAACTGAAAAAAATTGTCAGGAATAGGAATTATCTATATTGCATGCTGCACCAATTCCCATATCAATTAAATAAATATCAATTCCAGTACCATTATTGTCAACTGAGAAAGTTGGTTAACAATCCAGAAAACATCTACTTTTAATTAATTACCATTTTTTTCAACTCTTCAAGAATTTCAACTCCACGAAAATCTTAAACCATGTGTACACTACTGTTATCCAAGAGTGCATGTCCAGGTCTAGACAAAACAATCAAACAAGTATTCACTGGATCAATCAACCAATTGCATCAGCTGATAACTTTGCAATGATATAACATAACCAGACACTAGATAAATTGCAACAATCTTTTTACACACTACACACTGCAAAAAAGCTCAGTGATAGGTAAAAATCTATGCACACACTAACAAAACAGAAAAAACATGCCAATTCTAAATTTAATAACGGAACTGCAGAGCAGAAACAATATACACCTCTTGTGTGTCTCTGCTATTAGTCACTGGCTTGTTTTCGTTGTTCTCTAGTATAATGTGCCTAAAATTTGTATTTGGCACATCTTTTATGATGTGCCACTTTACAGGAAAGCTGCCACTCCATTTGTCTTGCTGCCAAAAGTCCACATCCTTATTAAAATCAACTGGACCTACCATCTCCGCAACACCACAGAATTGACCACTTGCATTGACCTGCATCAAAAATATAAAATAAAAGTCAGTATGACAAAGAGATATCACATATACACAAAAACAAATCCAAATAGAAACTCATTGAACATATATTGATATTAGAAACACACAGAAAAAAATAAGAAGATCGGGCAAACTGCAGATTCTTCAGCAGCTATTTTCTTTGCATCCTCGTAAGCAGCCTGCAGCTTCTTGTTTCCATGAGGTGTAGATGACCACACATTATATTTAATACTTTTGTGCACATCATCCTCGCTGTATGATTTTATAACAAAAAACTTCGCATTTTTATAGTCAAGAGGGAAATCCTCCTTGTTATACTGATCAGTGTGAATGATAATGTTCCCTTGCTCATTACCATCTCCTGCCTTGGTTGCATAGGCTTTCACAGACAGCTGATGTTTGGATCTACAAATTCTAGGGCCTCGGTTTTGCTCCCCCAATACATCTGAGCTTCCATTTCCATCACTTAGTAATTTGCCGATGTGAATCTTCGGCCGAATTTTAGTAACTGCAGACTGTCCATTAGAACTATATCCAATATCAGAAAATCCACTGTTTGAGGGAGGACCTACTTTCAATTGATTATGATGAGGCAAAATGTTCCTACTAGAAACAGTATCTACAGGATGTCCTGAGGCACCCGAGCTTCTAGCCTACAAACAGAAAGGTATATCATCAGCCAGTTTTCAAGAAATTATTTACAATTTTAAAGAGGAAATTCACATCCAAGTATCAAACCATCAAACATCATATAAACAAAATGTTACAGATTTTCAACATATTAAGATCTCCAAGAAGGCCAAAATCTAATACTCATCCACCCCTCCCCACTACATGTCCTTGTCATCTGAGAACAATAACATGTAGGTGAGTAAAATCTTTAACCAATTATAGTGTAGCAACCAATGTTACCAACAAATGCAGTTACTCACTTAACCAACAGCAGATGAAAATAAGGACATACATCAAATCTAATCAAGAAAAAGGAAATTTTCCAACCTGATGGACAGCTGATGAAGCCACATTAAGAAAACTACTCCCAGAAACATTTGTGTGTGTCAAATCTTGCTTCCTCCCATCATTACCTCTCGGCCCTTCTGATATCCTGGCCAAGGAACTTGACTGACTTGATAAAAGTTTTGAAGAGTTCCTAGAAATGTTACCAGAAGCTGAATTGAACTTATGTTTCAAACCTCTTCCATCAGGTCTACCGACAGAAGCACTGGTTCCAAACAAAGAGTCCACAGAACTATCAGAAAAATTATCTGGTTGAAGAAGAAGGGGAACGTAAGCAGGTGAAGAAACAAGATTTTGATAATTGGGGACGGTATAATAATGTTGTCCTCCTCCAAACGAGCCATCAACTCCTATCAAAGCACCAGGAATGTAAGGATTATATGGATTGTATGGAGACTGTGCATAGCCATAGTTATAATATACATATGGATCATTTTGTGCACCCTGGAGAAAGAAACGAGAACATCAAAATCAGCCAGTGATCCGAAATAGGACATATAGAGACAGGAGCTGTACTCACCGTGTACTGAATATCAGGACCATCTACACCAAAAATCCCATGGTGGTCCTCCCACTCCCCGGGTGGTTCAAATCCTAACCATAATAAATAACAAATAATCAGTATGAGGCATATATGCATACCATCAAACCAAAAGCAGTGACATGATACTTTGAAATTTACCTGTACAGTAATACCCATAATTAGTGGCAGCAGGGTAATACAAATTCTGATCAACAACAAACTCAGGAGCTCCTTCGTTCAGCATGACTTCAGTTTGCTCAGGATTAGGTCTTGTGAAGTGTGAATTTAAATCTGCACCTTCAATCTAAGTCAAAACCATACTCACATTATTGACCATCATACTACCTAAATGATGCTACTTACAATATGCTTATATTTACAAGAATACAAATCATTAAAGGAAACTTGATATATCAAAGTTCAAAGTACAGAAGTTACAAAATTTTATTTTAAAAAAAAAAAAAATTACCAAGTAAGCATCTGGGTTTCTCGTTCCAGAAGCATCATACATATCCATACCAGAACTGCCACCACTGTAGACAGCCACAAAATGTAATATAAGTGCACAAGACAATTAAAAAGTTTTAGAGAGATAGCTAGCTAGCATTAGACATTACGCAGGGTTTCCAATAATTAACAACAGATAACAGAAACAACAGTATGCAGAAACAATCATGGGGCACTTCTAAATAAAGAATTCATACAGTGTAAACCAACAAGCATGAAAAACAGTAACAGGACAAATGAGCTACAAACAAAGGAATGCCAAGAGAACTCAAATTAAAACACATACATCGTAGAAACACCAATGGAACAACATGCATCTGGACAAAAGGATTTTAGTACAGACCCTGATCTTTCTCGTACTCAAACATCACTACACCAATCAAATCAAGTTATAGCACAAAATAAAAATAACAATCAAGTGGATTTATCCTATGCTTGCAATGTCAGATATCTAATCTGAAATGGATTAAATTATAAATCCACAGAAATGGGGCAAACGGACCATTAAATTTCAGCCACTTCTGTCACTAAATCATATCAGCACACAACATCCAAAAGTTGCACCTATGCCCCACAAGTGTTAGCCACAATTAACAACTAAGGAAAGCAACTGGAAGCTCAAGACCTCAAAGGGAGACTTAACACTTTAGATCCAATACATAATCAGAAACTCAAAAACCTCTCTTCCACATGACACACAAAACGAACCCTTATCAGAAACTCAACAACTCATCAAGAATCAACACCAGCTCCCTCCAATCATCACAAACCCGCTCTCGAAGATCCAAATACGAACTCAGTGTGACCTCCAAAAATCAGAATACAGCTCAGTAACTTACCAATTAAGAAACCAATTCCGCAACAAAAAACAAAACAAAAAGGTTAAAAAAAACCCACCAACCACACAAACACGTAACGAAGCAAGAAATTCAACACCCCGCAAGCACAAATTGCACAATTACCAGCACTCCACAACAAAAAAGAAAAAAAGCACATAAATTAAACCACAAATGCCAAAAGCACAAGCATTTTTCACTTAAAACTTGGCATAAATTTGAGGAAACGCAGCTACCAGCTCCCCCCAAAAAACAACAAAAAAGAAAAAAGGAATCAACATGCACAGATTTTTTTTTTTTTAATAAAAAGGAAACGAGAGAGTGTACCCGAAAGAAGAAGAAGCGGAAGAGGAAGAAAAGGAATCAACGCATGGTTGACGAAACGCGTCGTTTTGAATTGGAATTGGAGAGTGGAAAGTGTGAAGGAGTGGTTTCCTGCAACATTATTATGATGCAGAGTACAAAACCCTAACCATCAAAACCGAAACGGTGAAGCTTTTGCACTGCGGGAGGGTCGTTTTGATGCTTAGTAAGAAAATAGCAGAAGAAAATGAAAGGAAAGAGTGTTTGTGGCAAAAGAGAGAGAATGTGGCCTCCCCACCATTTAAGACACGAAGCGTTTCGGAGTTTCTTTTCTGATGTGAGATTCCCAAAATGCCCCTGCGTTGCTTCGGATACAACGCTGGGCGCCACTTTTCAATTCGAGGAGGGCGCGGTTGGAAAAATATGCGACGCCGTCGTTTTGCCTGCTTGATGAGCACGCATGTGGTGGGGTTACGGTGACGGTCGTCATCCGCGGTGACTGACCAATGATGAGCTTGGGAGGTGTTTCGTTTTGACTATAATGCCCTTCGGGTTTCTACGCCGACAGTGCATGAGGGACGACGATTGGTGAGCGGTCATGGTCGTAATTGGAGAAGGCTGTGAGGGTAGTATTGCCCCCACACAGCCGGAAATGGGCTATGGTTCCCTCGCTTTCTTTGCTCTTTGACGCCCTTGTGAATTGTTCATGAACCATCTGTTTGTATCAAACAAAGAATCATACATGATTAATGAATAAGTTGCCTTACCAGGTGGCAGCTCCCCCAAAAAATTAGACAATAATAATAATAATGTAGTTATATTATATAAAAGGTGCAATACAACAAAGACCTTAAAATTTAAAATTTAATTTTGATATATTATTAGTATAAAATTTTTTTATACCAACATTTAATTATATATTATTATATTAATAATAAATTATGGTGTTTTCTATAGGATTAAGATTCTATAAAATAAGAATGGCTGTAAAATTAGAAAGTGATAAATTATTCACTCTTGGATTGATAATTTTTATTATGTATGGATTTCATTAAAATGATTCAATGATAAATAATTTTTTTATTTTTTTACTTTATAACTATCCTCATTTTAAAGGATCAAAATCCTTTTCTATACTAGTGTTTTATATATGCATATGCAATGCACAAGGTAAAAGATAAAAATATAATAATTAAATCAAATTAAAAATAATTTAGAAAGAGATTATGTAATAAAAATAAAACTACTAGATCTTAAATTGATAAAAAAATTTAAGAAAATTAAAATATGAAATGGCACATAACACAAATAATGAGTGTAAATAATATAAAATATTAATGGTCAATACAAAGCATGCTTTTATGCAAGATGTTGCATTTAAATCCTGGTAGTCATTTGAGAGGTTGCATTGAAATAAACAAAATATCAATAATGGTGAAATAATTTATTTAAGAATTTAATAAAAAAATGATGTGACTAACACTCATGAAGGAAAATAAATAGGTAATAATAATAAATAGATTTAATTTATATATGCTGTTAATATATAAATATTTTATATGGATATTTAATTATATATTTTATATTAATAAAAATATTTAACTTAACTATCTATCATTTAAATGATCATATTTTGATGACAATATAAAATATGTTTACATTATTAATGCATCATAATTAAACTTATAAAAAATTAATTTTAATATATTATTAATATAAAAATTTTTTATACTAATATTTAATTATATATTTCTATTTATAATAATATATAATTAAATATTTATGTAAAAAAAATTTTGCCTGCACACCACATCAGAATTAAATTCAAATTCAAATAATAATTAAGTAATAACTCAACAAAAAACAGGGCGCCCCTCTGTGTAATTTTTTTTTTTCTCCTCTGTGTAATTCTAACGTGCGGTTGGGGTAGGACTCAAAAGTGGAACCTGGACCCGGGTACGGAGCCCAACTTCTAGAAAGACGACAGAACGACTCGAAGGTTCAGTGAAAGCGGCTACAAACAGTACTATTATACGATACTTTGCTTCCGGTGTTTTCTCTTTCAGCGCCCACGTGAAAGTCACAGTAACTCATTCATCCATTAATGGAAAGAAGAGGACATCGAATGTACACATAAAACACGAGAGAAAGAGAGAGAGAGCTTTTCATTTTTTTGTTGAAAGAGAAAACAACACAAGTTACACAAACACAACACGATCATCGTGTATATATTATATATTATATATAGCTAAACAAAGAAACAGTGAGAGAGGTTTTGGTTTGTTGATATGGCCGTGGAAGCTGAGGCTTCAACCACACCGCAGTTGGCGCTCGCTGATACAGACATCAACTGGGACAGGTTCCTTTTTCTTTTCTGGGTTCCCTTTTGGTTCCTTGTTTGTTTGTTTGTTTGTTTGAGTATGTGTTCCTTTGGTGATATTGGTGCAATTCAGGGCTTCTTTTTTAGGTTGTGTTTAACTAGATGTTGTTTTTTTTTTTTCCTATGTCCTAAGATCCCTACATCAATCTCCATCCACCCCAACAACCTACAATAAGCCATAATAAGTGAGATTATATATCTATCTTTTGCATGAAGGTGGATACTTAGATGTGGGTGTGTAATATATGGTATACAATCACATTAGGCTATGATTCCTGCAACACTCTGTCCATTGACTAGAGTCTATAGCTAAACATGGCTCATATGAATGTACTCATACATGAGATTATGTGACTGCACATAGATGCAACTATTAATTTTCTTAAATTACGGTGAATCGTGTCTTTTTTTGGTTTAATTTGTTTACATTGTGCCTTTTTCATGTCACATTTATTTTGGTATACTCAAAAGTAAGCATTGAACTAAGCTTTCTTGTAACCCAATGGTTTCAAATTAGGCTGGATAAGACCAAGTTTCATGTAATTGGTGCCATACTCTTTACTGCTCAATCAGCCTTGCTTCATCCAACAGCAGTGGTGAAGACAAGAATGCAAGTAGCTGGGTCTGGACTCTCTCACGTGCGGGGAATGTCGGTATTTACTCACATTTTGAGGAGTGATGGCATTCCTGGAATCTTTAGGGGTTTTGGCACTTCTGCTATTGGATCAATGCCTGGTAGGGTCCTAGCTCTGACATCTCTTGAGATGTCAAAAGACATTATGTTCAAATACACTGAAGGTAGTGATATGCCGGAAGCATCACGAATTGGTCTTGCAAATGGAGTGGCTGGCATGTTTTCAAATCTGGTGTCTTGTGTATACTTTGTGCCTTTGGATGTGGTACATAATCTTATTTCAAACTTCGATATACTTTTCATCCTTTTCTTTTTTGTATTTATCATTTTTATCTTTTTGTGATGGTTTCCATATTTCTTTTCCCTTTTACCAAAAATGGGCATAGATGTTCTGGAAGTAAGATTTGGAAGTCAACAAGAGGATTGGTAAAAGGCTTAGTTAATGACATGCCAACAAATTGGTCTGTTAACAATTGAAACAGAATGCACTACAAGTGCTCTTCTTGAAGTTGTGTGTATCAATTTATAGACCTTGTAGATGATCTGACCAATTTATATAGGTTTTCTGAAGAATGAATTATGCTTCTGTTTTTTCCTCTGCTTTTCTATCACTTATTTTTTCTTCTCTGATGGTGACTTTTATAAAAGTTAGCTGAGCATGATTAATGGTTCTTTCCTTCTTTCTCCGGTTTTTCACCATTTCCCAACATTTATTTACAAATCATAGCTGGGAATGCTAGACAAAATGCAGTTTTGCTGTTGCTAGATACTTTGAAGTTTTTTTCTCATTTGTCTACAAATATTAGAGCTATATATCTGTTTTGGCCTTCATAAGAGCCAAATTAATCTTCTTTCTGTTCTCTTATAAACCGTTTGTGCAGCTTATTCTGTATGTAAGTTTGTTATTTCAAAATTTAAAAGACTTATCAGTAACTGATATTATGTTCCTAAGAAGTCTGAGTTAGTCAGATGACTATTCTTAGCATTCATTTTTATTGTCTGTCATATTTTCTTCTTTGTTTTTTCATTTTTGGGAAAAGAGTACAGAATTGAAAAACAGCTATACTTGTCCCTAAATCTTCGCTAATCTTATCAAGAATTTTGTTTGATATTTTCCTCAGATCTGCCAGAGGTTAATGGTACAAGGTCTTCCTGGAACTACATATTGTAGAGGACCATTCGATGTTATACGAAAAGTTTTGAAGGCTGAGGGTTTTCGTGGCTTGTATAGAGGTTTCGGATTAACAGCTGTAACTCAGTCCCCAGCATCTGCACTTTGGTGGGGTTCATATGGCGCAGCACAACACATAATTTGGAGGTATATTCTATCTTACAACAATCCACTAAATAGTAAATATTCTGAGAGTTGCTTCCTTCCTTTGTCATTTTTTAATTTATACATGCTTATTGGTTTTAGGAGTTTGGGCTACAAAGATGATATGGAGAACAAACCTTCACATGTTCAAATGTTGACAGTTCAAGCTACTGCAGGGATGGTGGCCGGTGCTTGTTCCTCTGTTATCACTACTCCTATAGACACTGTCAAAACACGTCTTCAGGTATATGAAGCTTCATGTTTTCGGATTTCCTGATGCTAAAAAGGGAAAATATTTTAAGTACTTGAAATTGGTGATTGACATGTCAATCAATCAGTTGGTATTTCTTTAATGAAGTAGGTTTTTGTCTTTCTTTTTTTGGGGTTTTGACTGTGATATGGTTATTTTGGATTTGTCACTTCTGATTTGCAAAAGGTTATGGACAACTATGGTTCTGGAAGACCATCAGTACTGAAGACAACAAAGAGTCTCCTTAAGGAGGATGGCTGGTGGGGATTTTACAGGGGGTTTGGACCTCGATTTTTAAATATGTCGCTTTATGGAACAACGATGATCGTTACTTATGAACTGATAAGTATGTCAAATCTTCTTTTATTCCTTTTGGCATCAATTATTCTTGAGAATGGCTAGTTGAGCTGCACAGCCCTTCATTGTTGAGAATGAATATCTATTGAACTTGTTCCTGAACTCTTTAGGTGTTGGAAAACTTAGCTGAGATCTGAGAAACGTGTCTTAAGTATATTTCTTGCTTTTCTTCCTTTCAATGTATAACTGCTATTATGTAAAGTTTCTTTGTCATGATCTTGACTCTTGATGATAGTCTTATCATTTAAGAGCTAGAGTAGTAGCTTAGCCATTCTAATTAACCGGAGGCTTTATTCGGATATGGCTAAACCTTATTTGTTTTCATTTGCTTGTTCCTTTTTGACAGAGAGATTATCAGTACGGCCGAGTTTGAGGTCTTTCGCTTAAACCGCAACTTTGCCATAATGCCTGGGACAAAGGTTCAACAAGTGATTTCAGCATGTCTAGCTTATGTTTAGGGACAGCAAATTGATGGATTCCTTCAACCTCAAGCATTATGTAGCCTTTTCTCAAAGATGTGGCTCCTTTTCTATTCTTTTGTGGCAAAAAGCTATAAATTCATGGGAATTTTTACGTCTTTTGCGAGGGAGAAATTCTTACATAGTCCAGGAGCACTACGTAACTGTGCTCCCAGCCAATCATGTAAGTGCATTTTCATGGGACTATATATTAGTGGTGAGTTCCTTGTAAAATACATTTACATGATTGATCCAAGAAAGCCTTGATCGCGTGGTCTTTCACCAAATGTAAGTATTTCTCTTTATGAGGTGTCCATGTAAGTGGAATATGGAGAATTATGGATTTTCACCTTGTTCTCCATTCTTAGGGAATTGGTTGTAGTCAAAGCCCAAGGCATCCGGGCAATTTTGAAGATAATGTAAGGATAATGATGAAACGAATTTAGTGTCTTCCTTTGACATTTGAGTTATGTCAAATGCTGATTCTCATGTATTTTTTAGGCCTGAGTACGTTGGTATTGAATTTTGTTGGAACTAGACAACTTGAAGTCAATGCTTGTCCGCAAATTGAACAATATATAGTAGCAAGGTTCTGAAGCCGTAGAAGCACTGGCGGAATTCTCTTGGCATATTGCATATCATGGTAAGTTCCATGATAAATGATCTCAAAGTCTTTGTTGGTCAAATGTCAAAATCGAAAATGTGTCTAAGACTGGGCGTTGTTTTGGTTACAACATCAGTATGTTGGTTCACTGTTGTTCGTTACGGTTGTTCCTTCAAAAGCAGCATGCGTCGGGTTGTGTTCAGGGCCTCGTGCTTTTGTATGCTCTTTGCCAAATATACCATATATGTGTTGTCAAGTAAGGTGGCTAGTGCAGAGCATTAGCTTAGTGGTGAATTTGTTCGTCTCTTATTAATTGCATCTAGGTTTGATATCAAGCAGAGCCTAATTTGTGATATATGAATCTTCTCCCTTCTCCATGAAAGTGTGTGTGTTGGCTTAAAACTAAATAAATAAATAAGGAGGCTAGTGTTAATCTATATCCTCAATATTATAAATTTTATATTGGGGAGGTATATGATATTTAAGTCTAATGGCTTTCTAACCTAATAGGCTAATTTTTTGGGTTGGATTTTCTCTTATATTTGAGTCTATAATAGTTAAACTTGGTAAACTCAAAAGGGAAGTGAAATACACGCAAAGGTGCAGCATAAATAGTAAAATTTTGAAAGCTTTTGTTACAATACACTCGGTGTTAAAAAGATTGTGTTCGAGTCCTGCGATATGAGATCCCATGCGCGCCCCCCCCCCCCCAAACAAAAAAAAGCCCCAATGACCAAAAATTAAAAAAAAAAATGGAAAGTGAAAGAAGGCTAAACAAAATGTTCATGCTTCATAATCTCTTTTTCTTATGAATGGGTTAACCTTTTCTCTATTCCTTCCCTTCATCCTTCTGTGCAGCCGGAGCCAAAAAAAATATAAACAAGTATATATGTGTGATATTGATGTTGAAGGTGTGGCTTTTAGATTTTAAGTCCCCTCTTCACTCGGTGCCATCTGCGGTGCTCTTCGCTGGTCAAAAAGTATGATGTATCTTGCAATTTGATGGTGAGATTATGTGGTATATTGATACATCAATCACTTATAACGTATTGTAGTAATATCTAATTTAAAAAGAATTTAAAAATATAATTAAATATATTTTAAAAATTAATTATTATATATTGATAGTGTAAAATTATACTAGCTACTAGTATAATTTTACACTATCAGTATAATCAGAAAAATTTTATCAATTTAATTTTACTCTATTAATATAATTTTATATTGACAATGTAAAATTATTTTATAATGTCAATATAATTTTACATTATTAATGTATAAAAATTAATTTCTAAAAATTATAAAAATTTTATCAGTATAATTTTACTCTATCAATATAATTTTATATTATTTGTCAGTATAATATTACATTCATAATATAAAATTATTTTATATTATTAATATAATTTTATATTATTAATATATAAAAATTGATTTTTAAAATATATTTAATTATATTTTTAATTTTTTTAATTAATATATTACTCTAATATATTATAAATAATTAATATATTGATAGACCTCACAAATTACTACCCTCCGATGTATTATAGTCACAAGATACATTAAATACTTTGGACTGAAAAGCGCATTGCATACTGCGCCTCTTCACTCAAGGATTTGCACCTCTTACATAACAGAAGAGAGAGAGAGAGAGATTTGATAACAAAAATAAAAAATAGTACATTACAATTAATTAATGATATCTTTTAAAACACTAAAAAGTATAAGACACGAAAGTTTACATTATTATCGAAGTAAGTAGCAAGTGTTACAGTTTTTTTATCCTCGTCTAAAAAATTTGATTTAGAAGAGTATCTTTCTAGTAAAGTTGCTAACCACAACCAGGCCTAGCATAGAGAGATTATTTATTTTTTAGCATTAAGGTATTCTTTTTGAACTCGTTATGAGCTGAAAAATAATCTTTCACATCAACGCTGAGTGCATGTAGACAGATTAATTTATCTATGTGCTAACCCACAGATTGAATTTAAAAGTGAAATAGTTAAGAAAGGAATTAGAAAATAGAAATACAGGTGGAAACGTTTACATAAAGATTATTAAAGTAAATTGTAAGCAATACACCTATGTTTATCTAATTTAAAAATAAAAGAGTTGTCATTCGATAGAAACGGTATTTCGCCAACTCTGTAATTTTCTCTCAAATTTAACTTGACATTTGAAATCCGAGTTTGGCGTGGTCTTTTATAAAGAGAGCAATAGTTCCTTTTGTTCCTTTGAATCTGAGTCTCTCTCCTTTTGATTTGTCTCTCTTTCTCATTTCATTTGTCATCACCGTAAGTTCGCCTGTTTATTGAATTGTGAGCTTAATTAATTCCTCTTCCAAACAATTTAATTTTTTTTATTGTTTCAAATGTATTTGAGTCGGATTTGGATTGGTTTATAAGGTTTTATAGTTTGATCTAAGCCTGGGGCCAACGTGATAGTTTCTTCAGTTTTTTTCTTGGTGTTTTCTGGTTATGATTAAAATAGGAATTTAGATTGATCTTTTCTTGTTAGAATAGAATGGAACTGAACCACTTAGTGCCTGTTTCGAAGACTTCCACAATCGATTTTAGTGGAAGCAAAAAATTTGTCCTCTCACAAAAAGTGCTTTGAAAAGTGTGATTTTGTATTAGAATGTTTATTTTTTTTTTTCGTTGGAGAACATAACCAAACAGGCTCTTATAAGACATTACATTCATTTCATTACCTTGCAACCTAAGAATCCCCTTAAGCTAGGATATAGCCTTTCAATTAGTTTGTTTATTTTTCCTAAACGTAAGATTTGACATATCAATTCTTCCATCTGTAATATTCCATGCACTACAAATTTTCTTAGGAAATATGGTTTTTGAGTCACATCTACTAGAAAACTAGTTCATATCATACTCAAACTACGCAGAGTATCATTGATCATTTATTTTTATAATGTTTTTTCATGCCTATCAATATCATGTTTGTAAAATTTCATATCAATTCAAAATTATTTTTGTATTGTAATTCTATCTTCGAATTGAGCCTAGACCTTGGTATTAGTGTCTGGCATTTGATGCCTTACTCTATCCACATCTGGTTATTGGAATGGCAGATACAGAATGGGGCTGTCTTTTGGCAAGCTTTTCTCTCGGCTCTTTGCTAAGAAAGAGATGCGTATTCTTATGGTTGGTCTTGATGCCGCTGGTAAAACTACAATATTGTATAAGCTCAAGTTGGGGGAGATTGTCACCACCATTCCTACTATTGGTATGTTTTTCCTTACAATTATAATGTGATATGTGAAATGCATGAATCTATCTATGATATAAACCAACCTTACATAAGTATCCTTGCTTTTATCCTGGGGATTTTATAGCATCTGTGTAACATTAAATCCTTGGAAATACCCATGAAAATGCAAACAACTGAAGAAGAAGTAGTAGAAGAAGAAGAAGAAGAATTTTTGTTGCTGCATGTGTCCCTGGTCTTTAACTTTACTTCCTTGTTGCATTTTTGTACTGATTGTTTACTTCATCATCCATGCAGGATTTAACGTGGAGACTGTGGAGTACAAGAACATTAGCTTCACTGTGTGGGATGTTGGTGGTCAGGATAAGGTGCATGACACAAGTCAACAATTTCTCCTACCCGCTTTTTTTAATTTTCATTTGATTTCGTGTGCGTTTGAACTTTTGATCATGCTTTAAACTATTTGAGTTGTGGAGACAACCCCTGAAAAAATGAGCTATAACTGCTTTGTCTCTTCTAAACTTCATAGTGATCAAAAGCTTGTCTTAACATTTCCCATTTTAACTTCTATTAGTGGTGCTGATCTCACCATAAAAATAGTGCAGAGCAGTGGAAGTTGCACAATTTAAAATCCGTGTAAGGATTCGTACAATTCCTGCGCAAGAAACCGACCCTCATGTTAGAAAAGTGGTTCACAATATTGTGAAAAAAAAAAGGGTATGAAAGAAAATGTATTATGCTTGAGCTGCAAGGATATTGTACCCCACTTTGGCTTTGTTCGTGTGTAAGGCCTCTTGCATGTTTGTGGGCACCTTGAAATTAAACAAGAATTATATATATAATTGTACAAGTGACTGCTAGACAACATTAAGCTATGCTTGCTACTTAATGTTAGGTACACCACTTCCCCTTTTTTGAAATTTAGCATTGTCTTGAAGTTGAATTTACACACACACACACACACACACACATGGTTCGCTGGTCTGCACTAGTAATACATCTAAATCTGCCAAGACTAGTATATGTGAAGTCCATGACATAAATCTTGGAAAATACTCTTACCTATTATTTTTATTCTTTGTTATTGTTTTCAAATTTATAATTCTATGACATGGGTTTGTTTCAGATTCGACCTTTGTGGAGACACTACTTTCAAAACACACAAGGGCTTATATTTGTGGTGGATAGCAACGATAGAGATCGTGTTGTTGAGGCCAGAGATGAGTTGCACAGGATGCTAAATGAGGTAAAAAGAGGGATTAGGCTGTGTTAATAATGAAGTAATTACAACAGTCTTGTGAAAACTTCCCTGCTAATCTGATTTTTCTTTTTATGGACAGGATGAATTAAGGGATGCTGTTTTGCTTGTGTTTGCAAACAAGCAAGATCTTCCCAATGCAATGAATGCTGCTGAGGTCACTGATAAGCTTGGTCTACACTCTCTCCGACAGAGACACTGGTAAATTAATACGACAAACAAGGACCCTTTTTACTTCTCCTCAGTCCTCACCCACGTTTATTTAAGCATCACTGAAATATTATGCATATATATATATATATATATATATATATATATATATATATATATATATATATATATATATATATATATATATATATATACTTTTCTCAGGTATATCCAAAGTACATGTGCGACTTCTGGTGAAGGCTTATATGAGGGACTAGACTGGCTTTCTAATAACATTTCTACCAAGGTAACCTTTGTCTTTTATTTCTTTTTAAACTTCTTTTGGTCTATAGCAAGGTTGCTTGTTGCATTTACAGTTTTATATCATTTGTTTCCTCTCTCTTTTCAGGCTTATTAGAGATATCATGGGGTGCTGATTATTTTCCCACATGTGATGGCTGCTGATTTTCGGATTGTAGGCATCACTGCTGTTGTAGTTTTTATGGCCCCTTTATTTTTATTATAAAAAAAAATTATTATTTTGTCCTGTGTAATCTGGGTTTGAATCAAATAAATATTGTTCATGTATAATGTTGGGCTTAGTGTGACAATTTCTACAGTACAATTATTTTTAGTCTATATGACAATTTCTCTTACTAAAAACAATTCATACGGAATGATAGTTAACACACTAAAAATATGTCAAGAAAAATAATTAAGGCTTGAACTTGTAAGCTTCAGGAGAATCGGAGATGTTCTTACATGTAAAAAATGGGTTTTACTTTTTCCTTACATTGATAGTGGCCTGGTTCAAGAAATAAAGGAGGAAAAAAAAAGGCGTTCTGATTATAGGCATAGTTGATTAAGCATGAGACATAAGATATTAGCTATCTCCACATATTTTTTTTCCTTATGTTCATTTATGAACACTAACATCTTAGATGATTACAGAGCGATGAGTGTTGATGTAAATTACAATATTGTTGAGCTGCTATCCTTATTTTGCTTCTTATACTTTCATAATCTCCAGCACTCTCTCCGCCATCACTTATTAAGCATGCCAAGTATGACAAAAGCAATGTCATTGAGCCACACCATTTTTTGGTTATCCTCTTTCAAAGAGGATGGTGGGTTCCGTAGTGGCATGCACTCATCTATGCACTCATTTGTCATAGTGGTAGCATCATTCACAAGGTTAAACATACCCTTATAGTCCTTATGGTCTGATAAACGATATGCATCCTGCAACTTCTCAAGAGTGACATCATAATCCATCTCACATTTCCCAAGGTGAAGCAGTGTCATTGGATCAACCACAGTTTGGACAAGCTGCTTCACAACATACTTGTTCAATCTTGCTTGTGCTGTGGCCAAAAGTATTGAGACAATGCCAAGTTCATTCACATCAGCTTTTTTACCTCCTAAGTAACCTTCCAGAGAGGTTACACAGAAGCCTGGATTTTGAGTTTGTGCACAAATTGCATTGATTCTCTTGTGAGTGACACTGAGAGTGCTTGAAGCAGAAGAAGAGAAGGTGAAGAGGAAGAGACACGTGAAAAGAAGAACAATGGACGCACTATGGAAAGCCATTAATTGGTTGATTTCACTTTGATATGTAAGTTGTATCAGTTTTGTTTCTATTGTATTTATTGTATAAAATAATAAATGATATGAACAACGACCAAGAAACAAGCTTGGAATCTGGTTGATCTGAATTCAGAAGCAAGGCAGTTTGTGTTCATGCATATTCTGCCTACACTGTTGGCATGATGATGACGGCACCATGGTGGCCAATTTCATTCATTTTTTACAACCAAGACATATGTTCGTGTAGGACATGCAACCAAACACTTAATCGTGAACATTGCCACCTGTTTATCATGCATGTTCCTGTGCTCTGAAGAATGTAATAACCTACATAACCCAAGAAGAGAAAAGGGATATAAGCTGAGCTCATTTGTACAATCACATGGTTGTGGTATGGTTATTAAACTCTCGAGTTAACTCTTATACTCTTTTGTGTTTACAATTCTACAATATAGAAATGAGTTAACTCATGCATAAACTCTTTTTTTGTCAAAATTGTACGAGTTTAAATAAACTCTAACAAAATCAATAAACTCTCAATTTTACGAATAAGTTTATGAGTCTAAAATTATATTAGATTTTGTTATCTAAATTTAAAATATTGGTCATTTTTATTGTGTACTTTGATTTACTTGTTTATTTCATGCAATATTTATTAATTTTATTCAACTAATTTTATCAATTTGTTATTATTTAATTATGTTTTGTCAAACCACAAAATAATATATCTATAGAATAAAGTATGGTATAAAAATAAAGTCATATATTGGGCTATATTTTATAATTTTTCTTTTCATTTATGTTGTTGTAAAGTTACAATTATTTAATCTTAATAATAAAAATATCATTTAATTATATTTAATTACTAAAATATATTCTTAAGAATTATTTTTGAAATATATAAACTCTTACGGGTTTATGATTTGAGTTTGTCAAAACTTCACAAATTTACATAAATTCTCAAATTTAATAACTTTGGGTTGTGGTATAAAAAATTTTAGATCAGCTTTGTCGCAAGTAATTTAGGTTCCATTTTAATACTACCTCAAAAAAATAATATGATACAACATTTTTCAAGGTTATAACTTGTGATAAAAAAAAAAACTATATTTCAATATCTATATCAAATAATTATAATGTTGGAAACATTTGTTATATAACAAATAAAAAATATGCACAATAGAGCAAATATTTAGGGAAAAAAAAGTGCAATGAAAATCAATCATGTTATATCGTTATAATTTTTTGGATATCATTGTTGCAATTTTTCTATTATAGCCCAAACCCTAAACCCTATAATTATTATTTGCATCAATATATGAAAAAAAAAAATACATGATGGATTTGGAAGAGTCAGTAACTTAACTCATATTGTTGGTAATTTTCTTTTACTTTGTTGGTAGATTCCTTATTAAGTTGGTAATTCAACAAATACTTGAATTTTTTATAAATTGCACTTCTAGCCATTTTTATGTGTTTTCTAAAAGCTTATATTTACTATATGGTACCAAGATTTAAAATATAAAAAGATTAATTTGCAAGAGTTAGTAACTTAGCTAAATTTGGTGGTAATTTTCTTTTAATCTATTGTTAACTTTCTTAATATATTGGTAATGTAATAGATATTTGAATTTTTTATTAATAGCATATATAACCTTATTTATGTGTTTTTATAAAAGCTTATAATTATGATTTGCACCAACATTTGAAAAGAAAAAAAAAACACACACACACACAGAAGTGATCAACCTGAACGAGTTGGTAACTTAATTTACTATGTTGGTAACTTTCTTTAATTATATTGGTAACTTCAATAATAAATTCATAACTCAATAGGTAATTGAATTTTTTATAAATTACAGTTGTATCCTTGTTTGTTCTTTATAAAAGTCTATAATTATTACTTCAGACAAAAAAAATTTTCTGAAAAAAAAACATATGATAGATCTATCAAAGTTAATAACTTGACTCAATTTATTGGTAACTTTCTTAATTTATTGATAACCCAATAAGTATTTGAATTTATTGTAAATCACACTTGTAATCTTATTTGTATATTCTATAAAAGTTTATAATTACTATTTGACACCATCATTAAAAAGAAAAAAAAATAATTAAACTGTAAAAGTTAATAACTTCACTCAATTTATTAATAATTTTATCTTATTATCTTTGTACTTCATTAATGTGTTCAAAATCCATCGGGTACTTAAATTTTTTAATCTTTGTACTTCATTAATATGCTCAAAATCCAATAGAAACTTAAATTTTTTAATGAATAGTAGATGCAGTTTAATTTTTGTATTTTATAAAAATTTATAATTATTATTTGGAACAACATTTGAAAATAAAAGAAACTTGATAGATATCTTTTAAGTATATCTATTTTTTTTTAATGATAACTCTCACTTACTTTTGTAATTATTAAAAATAATTGAATTTTATTAAAGTCCATCGCATATTACAAATTTTTAAAGAGTTTAATTTAAGTATATTGAAAGTGAAAATTTTTTTTATATTATCATTTAATTAAAATCTTCTATTTATATAATTATAATAATTATATCAAAGAATTTTATTAATATAACAATTTATAATTAAATATTTATATGAAAAAAATTTACACTATAATACCTTCAAATTAAATTCATCTCTAAATTGAATAACTTTGTCCAGTAATAATAAATTTGTTTTCATATTCCTTAAAAGCAGTTTTGAAAAATAAATTGAGAGACAAACAGAGAACATTAATTTCATGTGTAACCCACGTTGCTGGTGGCCAGAACTCCTTATCCATTCTTCAGGAACCAAAATAGCGAGATGAACAGCAATCAAATGGCTTCCTTAGCTTCATCATCTTCATCCTTGTCAACAAGGCTTTCTCTGCATTCCCCAAAAGCACTTTTGGGCGGGAACAGAAGAAGAAGAAGAAGAAGAAGCAACCACAACTTTCTGAGAATGGTCACTCGCTCCTGTCTCGATGACAGTTCTGCACTCCTCCGAGCAGCTCAATACACTGTACGCCTATGAAACTTGATGATTCCCACTTTCAAAGCTTGTCCCTTTCTCTGTGTGATCAATGTATGGTTTTCCAATTTTCATGCATGCCAATTCGATAGCATGTTATAATGCCTAGTTACTTCATATTTTAGCAATGTTTGTCAAAATCTGTTTTTTTTTTTTTTTTTTTTTGGTTTCCTTTCTGACACCCTTTTTTATTATATTATTTGAATTATTTGACAGAATACTGAATTGTGCGTATGGTAATGTATGAATTGATTCCCTGTATTTGCACTATGCAACTTTCAAATTTTCTTCCTTTTTTATTTTCCCAATTCAACAGCTACTATGCTTATTTGGGTTTTTTTTTTCTTTTGCTTTTTTTTGGGGGGGGGGGGGGACAATGCATATATTTGTCAAAATCGTGTCTTTGTTATGTTTCGCACACGGCACACCCCTTTTTGATGCCTTGTGATTTTCTATTTTATTGTGAGATGAATAATTTTGTGGGCATTTTGTGGTTGTTTGGTAGGTGGACACATACGTGAAAAGTGGGATGGTTATAGGATTGGGGTCTGGTCATGCTTCTGGTATGGCCATTCAGCATTTGGGTCGCCAGCTTCGTACCGGTAACTTGAAGGATATAGTGGGGATTCCCATGTGAGCTCTTCCTCCTTGGTCCTTCGTCCTTACATTTTTAATTTCCTTCCATCTGTAAAATAACTATGCTTTTCTTTTGTATAAAAAAATAATGCCATTTATTTCATCAAATAATAATAATAATAATGTTATTTAATTGAACTAACCATTTTCTGAATTTTGAATACTTTTGTGCTGGAATTCTGAAATTTCTCTATACAAGCATGGGTCACGGCTGTTTTGTAGAGCCATATTACTTCCAATGTGGAATTTCCACCAAACAACAGGACATTCATGCTTTGGTTTAATGCAGGTCTGTTGCAAGTGCAAGTGAAGCAGCAAAGGCTGGGATACCATTGGATACCTACCAGGACAGTTCTCAAGTGTGAACAAAAATAGTGATCTTCTACGTTTTCCTTTAATGTTGAGTGTTTCTTGTTTTAGAGGCCTCTTGGATGTCAGAAATTTAAGAACAAAAAGCCTTATGCAATCCCTGGTGAAAATTTTCCAAATAAAGAAAAAGTTCTGACGTAAATGCATTACTTTGGAAAACTTGATATGATTAAAATTAAGTAAAAAGGGGAAATGTGAAAAGTTTAAGTGGATTTTTTGTTTTATTTCTCTTGGAACTGAAATCTTAGTGTAGATTCATTGGCAATTGCTCTGTTGTAGATTGATTTTGCATTTGATGATGCTGATGTTATAGAAGAAGGAACACTTGTTGCTGTCATTGGGCGCCGGAAGTTGAAAACTGAGGAATCCATAGTGCAGGAGAAGGTGAGTTGCTATACTACTTTGTTACATATTTCATTTGTGAAGATCGATTTTCATGTTTCAATAATTGACCCCCACCCATCCCTGTGGTCTTTTCTCCTCTGGTTTGCAGTCCATACTAAATGCTGCCAATAAACTTGTGTTCATTATTGAAGAAAGCCAGTACAAAGGTGGTCTGGAAGGTTCTATTCCAGTTTTGATTCAGTCTGTAAGCAGCTATGAAAATTATTAGCTTATTTATTTTTTTCTTGTGTATATTTGCCTTTAATACTCAAATTTCTCCTTGTAGCTCAACTGGTTGGCAACTGCTGAAGAGATCGATGATATGTTTCTGGGTGATGCTGAGGTTAGTGGACAATTCTCTTCTTTTCCAATTTTTTCCTATATATATGATAAACAAACATTAGGTGTGATCGGTTCCTTTACCTACTTGAAAAGTGACAGTGACATAAAGATCTCTGTATTTGTTTCAAAGGTCAGGTCACTCTTACTTGATTTGCTTTGTTGATGTGTATACTGTAGATAATTGTGTGTAGGTTACTCTATGAAAAAACTTAGGATTTAATTATGATCCACTATTAAAAATTAGAACCATAAACTTCTATCCAGAAAGGTGAAGCATTGAGAAAATAACGTTGCTGAATTGCAAAAGCGGAGTGTAAAGCCAGAGAGTTATTGGTCAGATGTTTCTTCCTTTCCATCTTTTGTGGGATAGGGTTGTTTTCTTGGCTTCTGTCAGGATGCTTACACATGGTGCATTTAGGGTGGTTTATATTGTAGACTTACAAAGGGATTGGACTTTGGAGAGCTCTTTGGAGCTGATGTACTCTTCTTTTGTTTCCTGCCTCTTGTTTCTACATTTTTAGTTGATCTAGGAGGTTCTCTTATGCTCCTCTTTATTTCTCTTCATTCTCTTAATGAATTATTGTTTTATCAGAGAAACTGCATATTGTGATTTTATGTTTATTGTTTGCTCTTCGTAAATGAAGGTCTGGAGAAGACCATCTATAGGGCAAGCAGGTCCACTAGGGGGTGACTTCCCACTAGTCACCAAAGAAGGGCATAATGTTCTTGATGTTATCTTTACTTCTCCAATAGTAAGCCTTGGTAAGTTTTGCAGTCATCATACCTGTTTCAAGTGCTAAGCCTCAGCATCTGTGCGAGTCCATTCAATTGACTTGGTATTACTTGCAGCTGAAGTAGCACAAAGCCTTGATAAAGTTGATGGTGTCGTGGACCATGGTGTCATATCTAAAATCCCGTTAGTTCTCCATCTTAAGTTTTATACCTCTTTTAAATAAGTGGTTGACAGTGACACTGATTGAACTAAGATAACATGACCATTGTATCAAAAGATCTGATAGAGCTGAGTCTCTGTTGAACTTGAAATAATTGGTAGAATGATCTTGTGTTAAACCTGAGCCGGTTCTAAGATTCAGGCAATATTTTTCTCCCACAATGCTTTATCTAAATACCCTATGTTACTATGTTCCTCAAAATTGGTTAAGATTTAAGAATGTCTCAACAAAAGGTATACAACATATAAAACATCAATTGATTCACTCCAACAATTTCATTTATCTTTATCAGTCTATCATATTTCGATGGAAAAGAAATGCTAGGCATATGCTTTAAGAGCTTAACTATGGGCAGTCCACATTATCTTCAATTTATCCTTTTCTCTTATTGTTAATTTCTCCAACTTCAATTTTAATACCTTTTATTTTAGAGCCGTGGCATCTACCTTAAGCGAACTTATTTATTTAATTCAATGAGCAAAATGCAAGCACGCTTAACATCTTTGTTACTTTAAAGCATCTGATCAGCTTTACTATCTTATGCGATTTTCAAAGTTATTGCATTGATTCTATTAATATTCGTCCCAGAAACAAAAAAGGCAAAGGGAATTTGGTTTGTTTGACAACATCAATTTATTTTCTTCATTTATTGTGTAATGCAGATGTACGGTGGTAATTGCTTCTCCTAATGGGCTAAAAGTTTTGGACAAATTGACCGCAGATATAGTGGGTTAGGCTTCAGTTGTTATAGTTATACCTCTGCTTTGAGGTTGAATGTAAATGTGGTTGTCCTTTTTTTTTTATTTCCTCGTGTTTTTCTCTCAGTTCTGTGCTTCTTGTCTGCTTCTTTTTTCTTTTTTATTTTTGTATTCCTCACTCCCTCTCAAATATTTATTATATGAAAGGTATATCTTTGTAAAGATTAAGGTTAAAGAAATGGGAAATTGTGACTGTACCAAAGGAAGCTCAGGATCTTGTTTTGTATCATGGTACGTGTATGTAAATTTTTATAACTTGTGGCAAATTTTTATAGAGATATGTTATATGAAGTTATGAACGTATGGAGAGCGATGAAAACACGACGCATCAGCACAAATCTGCTAGTCCACCATAAATCATTTGTATTGTAGTGCACCTTAAGTTCCTCTTTTACTGTTTTTCAGTCGTTAGGTCACGTGTGCGTCGTTTCTCATACGTTCACATTACATTTCACATTTTTATATAATTGGCCTCAAGTTCTGATTAAAAAAAAAAAAAAAAAGGAGTGTTGAGTTAGACAATTTGACAATTATATCAAAATTTTGTCGAGCTTTCATGGATCATAAAGTGTATTCTCTTAATTTTTGACTAACAAAATATATTATAACAAGATAGAATATTTGGTTTCACCCTAAGAACTAACGATGATTTGGTTGATAGCTCTACAACTCTTATGCTAAACTTGATAATAAACTTTATCTACTCGGTTCAATTTTAGTCACATATAATAATTCCTAAACGGTTAGGTGAAGTGGTTTCTAAAAAGAAAACGCATTTTTACAACATCACAGCAAATCAAGAAGTTTTATTAAAGATTACCATAAGAACCAAAAGGAACCATCGAATTTGGAAATTTTGTTTTTCAACTAGGTATTATTTTAAAAATAAAATGTTAATGTTGTATAAAACTAGACGGATCGTAAAACTAAGATACAAATAAAAGCACAAAGAAACAAAAGATGAGAAAACCTCACTGGATGAGAGTGAAAGAGTTTAGATCAAATTTAACGTGGAGGTAAAAATAGAATGAAAAAGTTAAGCGTCAAATTTATAAATAAAATTATATAAAACATTGATTTATGAATTTTTTTTCCCCCTATTTTTACTCTCAAACCAAACTAACTAACCTAAAACATATGAATACAGTTTTTGTACTAATTAACATTATTTGCAAAAATAGTCAAGATAAATCACAGACTATTTTTTTTTTTTTGTTTTTGTCTGAAGAGCTTTTATTTTATTTTGGGTCAAAAACGAAAGAGAACAGCAGTCTAGAGAACCAACATCATAGTCTGGTAAGATTGAGCCCAAGCCTAACAATAGCAGCCCAGTATACTTTCCTTTAAGGCACATAAGAGGGGCCCAAACATACCCAATAGCCGTGAACCAAAACCCAATGGCCCACAGCACTTCATTCCATCACTGTTCCTTTTTGCGTTTCATTAATAATAGCTACATCCGTCACTCCCTGTTTGGTTCTGGTTCTGGTTCTGGTTATTCTCAACGGGTGCGCGTGTGTTGTTGTGCTGTGTGCAAAGCTTCCTCCTGTCGTTCAGATCAGATCTGCACCGTCAGCACCGAATCCATCTCATCTCAATGGCAGCAGCACCGGACCACCTGTTCAACCTGCGGAACAACTTCTACCTGGGGGCATACCAGGCGGCCATCAACAGCAGCGACGTCCCCAACCTCTCCCCAGACGACGTCGTCGAGAGGGACTCCCTCGTCCACCGCTGCTACGTTGCCCTCGGCCAGCTCCAGTTCGTCATCTCCGAGATCGATCAATCCGCCCCAACCCCTCTCCAGGCCGTCAAGCTCCTCGCCCTCTACTTCTCCGGTCCTCAACACAAGGTCCTCGCTCCTCAATTTCTCGCCAACTGGATTCTGAGATCTCGCCGAATTTCGCCTCGCTTCGATCGTGTTTTGAATTGATTTGATTTTCATTTCATTTGCTTGCAGGAATCTGCGATCTCGAGCCTGAAGGAGTGGCTCGCGGATCCCGCCATCGGGAGCAACCCTACGCTGAGGTTGATCGCCGGGACAATCTTCTTGCACGAGCAGGACTTCAATGAGGCTCTCAAGTACACCAATGCTGGTGGAACCATGGAACTGTAATGCGTCTTTACCTTCTGTTTATTCATGAATTTATTATTAATAACAAGTTTGGCTTTTGATTAAATTTGGAAGAATATTCGTTTCCGTCTATTTTTTTCTTCTTTCTTTTTTTTTTCCGTAATAAGTTAAATTGGTTGGTTATTTTGCGACTTGTGTATAATGTGGTTGTTTGTGTCTGCGTTGAAGAGGATGTGATTCTATTATTAGTGTGTGGATCGTGTGAGTTTATTGGTCTCGCCGTCGATCTTGTGTTTCAGGCATGCGTTGAATGTGCAGATCTTTATTAAGATGCATAGGTCGGATTTTGCCGAGAAGCAGCTCAGGATCATGCAGCAGCTTGATGAGGATCATACCCTCACCCAACTTGCCAATGCATGGCTAGATTTGGCAGTGGTAAAAGAAAATATGAAAATTTGTCCCTCTTTTTTATTTCTATATTTTTGTAATCTTTTTGTTTGTGAATTTGGTGATAGATGGATGAATTTGATGTGGTTGGTGTTGCATCAGGGTGGATCGAAGATCCAGGAGGCGCATCTCATCTTCCAGGATTTGTCTGAGAGGTATCAGTCCACCAGTCTGCTCCTGAATGGGAAGGCCGTTTGCTGCATGCACATGGGCAACTTTGACGAAGCTGAAACCCTTTTGGTGGAAGCACTGAACAAGGTACGTTTTTTAGATAATTGATTCAGCATATCTCCTTGGAGTGCTGTAATGTAACTGCTGTTAATTAATATTGATTGGTTCTGTTACTATATTCACTTCAATAGAATTTGTGAATTCAAAATAAAATAGTCTTCCCTGTATGCAATGCTTAAATTGTTGAATATTCTACCAGAATTTTTAGAATTCATCTTTAACTGAATATTCCTCTATTCTCTTTTTTGTAGTTCTTGATTCCAAGACTTTATGCTATGCTAAAGTAGCATTTAATAGGGCTTTTTTCTTTTTTCTTTTTTAAAAACAAAAATGGCTATTGTGTATGTAGTGAAGAAACTTTTTGTGATTTGTACAGGATGCCAGGGATCCAGAAACTCTAGCCAATCTAGTTGTATGCTGTCTTCACCTTGGCAAACCATCTTCTAAATCATTCAGGTAAAACTGTTAGATCATCTTAATTGTTTGTTTCCTTAATTGAACAACCAGTTACATCTTTTGCTGAACCCTTTTGCGGCTTTCCTCACCTGTAATATTTTTCATTGTGTCTCAGTTGAAATTAACCTAGATTGGATGTAATCAATGTCACATATAACCTGGCTAAATGTTTTGTTCCTTAGAAAGTGTTATTAAATTCCGTTTTTTGGTAGATAAAGTGTTATTAAATTCTAAATCAACTCTTTGCACTTTTTATGGTTCATGGCCTGCAAGGAATATTTGTCGATAGAATTTGTCTACCTAATTAGTGTCCATAGTCATAGCTCATCGGTGTTAAACAGTAGTACTTGGTAATGAATCCAACTATGCTGAATTCCAAGATCAGTTGGAGCAATAGTTTTTAAAATTCCTTGAAGCAGGCAGTCACTAAAAGCACCAGAATATGGTGCTAGGATTTATATAAATCGAGGTCATTGAAATTTTTTGAGTTTAGACTGGTATGGCTTGGCTACATACCCTTTGGTACATTTGGGTCCTTGAAGTAGGTCTAAAGTAGGCTGTGCCCATGATCCAGGTTGATTCACTTTGAAGCTTATCATTTAACCAGACAATATTTCATGGATCACATAATTTAGAAACCAAACAGCACCATGTTTCTCAGTTTGGTTGGTTTCTATCCATGGTCATTGGTGTGTCAAATCTTACTGTGTCAATGCTGAACTTGTTACATTATAAAGATGGCATTCAATAATAATAGTAAAATAACGTCAATTATATAAGTAACAGCGCATAACTTAAACGTCTAAAGTTGCTTAATTGTAATAGTAAATAAGTAACAACAGAGTCAAACCACCACCATTCAGCTTTAATAGTAAAGGGCTGAAATGACAAGTCCAAAACTCTAATATATATGTAATATATTATATTACATGATACTTAGATTTATATACTGTTCTGGCTCAGTTTAAATGATTTTTAATTCTTCGAGACATTGACATAATGGCCTTATGCTTAGAGGAATCAACAGTTGTTATATTTTTGTTTTACTCTGTAGTTTCCTTTGTAAATAGCTTGCATCAGCACAGTCTTAAGAGGTTGCATTCTTTAACTTTGACAGCCGCCTATCTAATTTTGCCGAATGAATTGTGAAATTTGGAGCTCTTTCCGTGTCTTATTGGTTGTTTGCTTGCATGGGAAGTTTCTAACACGTCAATAATCATAATTTTTTTTTTTCTCTATAGACAAACTAAGATAAGGCTTAGTTCATGTGACTCTGAAATAAAATTTTTGCTCATGTTATGAGAGGATATTCCGCTAATCAGTGACTTGTATTGTTTTGCAGCCAGCTGAAACTTTCTCACCCAGACCATGTACTGGTTAAACGGGTAACAGCAGCAGAAGAAAGCTTTGATAGAGCGCTACAATCATTTTCTTAAATGAGTTGATGATTCAACTTCTTTCAGGAGTTGAATGTTGTGCGGTCTTCCCATGCGATTTTTATACCTTATCGTGGCTATTGTATTGGTTGCGTGTCTTTATTTTTGTGGTACAATATGTTTCATATCTTAGAACATAATTAGTTGGAAATGTCGTAGGATTCAAATTTGATGACAAAGTTCGGTTTACTTGAGTTTTGATGTGTAAAAGCTACAGCTCATGTTAATTTTGAAGCAATTTCATTTACGTCTTGTACATTTTACAGCAAAGGCAAGAAATATCATTAAGTAAGACGAAACTGCGAGAGATCGTGGTTTGTGAACTATGAACATTCCGTTTTCTCCAAACAAAAATGCGGGCAATTACTACTTGCACCAATAAAATGAGCCGTGGGTTCAAGGTAATATGGTACTTGCTATAAGAACTCTTTTAGCAGCGAAATTTTGTCGATTTTGGTGGTCAGCGGTAAGGTTGCTGGCATTTGTGCAACAAGTAGTTTTTGAGCTCCTAGTTTGTTTTAGCGTCAACGGCTTTAGTGTTTAGATTAATACCTGAATAAATAATGCGTTGATATTATATATTTGTTTTTTACGAAATATAATATTTTTATTAATGATTATACATGTTTAAGGATTAAAAAATTTACCAATATGGGATTAATTAAAATAATAGGTGTGTTGGCACTTTCACCAAAGGTTTTAGATTCAAGCTCTGAGAATAGAAAAAATTCTCATTAAAAAGAAAAATATTTTTTAAATAGTATTAAAACTTATGTAATATGTACAGCGTAACAAAATGAAATATGCAAAAACTGTCGGCAACATAAATTCATGGGCTCTACTAGCTCTATCCAAAGGAGACACATTAAGATAAAGAATTGCGTGTCAGCCTTTCACGTGCAAACTGTCATGGATTGGACTTATTACATAACAAAAATTTCAGACAAACATAGCTTTGTTGACACCCAAAAATATAACTAACTAAATAAACAAACAAAAATAAAAAATAAAAAATAAAAAGCAAAACAGAACAAAACAAAATAAAACAACAAAGAAAAGACAAGCATAGCTCTCAGATTACATTTTATCAAGTTATTTGCTAATGTATATTAATATTATTCTACGACAAAAAAATCATTTACTTCGATATTAACTAAATTATTTTCGAAGGTGTGCATGCATTAATAACTTCCTACTCAAAATTCAGAATTTCAGAACATTTTGTGCTTTCGGTTCAATGTCGGCCAATAGTTTGGCTATTTGACAGATTTCGGTGATTTGACTTCTCAATGTTATATCAACACGAAGATAATGATTTTGCTTGACAATTTTAAAGATGAAAGGCTAAAAACAAAAGAATACTTTTAACATTAGTATTGCAACTTATACTAAAGTCTACAAAAATAACTAAATTCTGGCTAATGCAGCATTGGCACCAAGTAAACAGCAACAATCTACACAGGGCAATGCCTTAAAAAAAATGTTTAAAAGGGAAGAACCATAATATATAGGAAAGCTATACCAGAGCCAAGGGCATTATATTTATTGAATCATTATGTGTTGAATACATGTAAGTATAACGAATGAAGCTCCCAACTCCCTATTAACAAAAAATCAGCCCATCATGTATGAGAGCAATAGAATGGCAGCTGATATGATGGTTTGTGCTATGCTAAAAAAGATTTCAAAAGCTTCAGATTGAAGAGGAAATCCCATAACCATCACGATGATATTTCTGCCACTTCCATGCAGTCTGCAAACTCTTCTGAAGGTCCGTGTATTGCGCAGTCCAGTTCAGTTCGAGTCTGATCTTTGTTGGGTCGCTATACACCTCGGCATAGTCGCCAGGCCGACGCGGAAGATAGTCGACCTTGATGTCCACCCCAGTAGCCTTCTTGCAAGCATCCACAAACTCCTTGACTGATCTACCTGATAAATAACAACCCCACCATGAGAATGAGAAACTTGGGACAACTTAGAAATGTGTGAATTTACTACCAAGAAAATTGAGGTAGTGTTGTTCATATCCAAAGTGTAAAACCTACCCTTTCCGGTGCCAACATTGTAGATTCCAACTTCACCAGGTTGTGCCTTTTGAAGAGCCTTCACATGAGCATCAACCAGGTCGGTTACATCAATGTAATCTCGTATGCAAGTTCCGTCGGGTGTTTTATAGTCTGTTCCTCTAACCTGCAAAGTGGCAGCGAATGCAATGAGCACAGCATCATTTTACATGATGGTGTATTACTTAACAAAATATCATGTATGGTTTTCAAGTCGGTTGCAAATGCCGACTAAATTACTGCAAGTTTCAATATTAAAAGAAATAAAATTGCATTTATGTTCTATCGGACAAAAAATAACACAAGCACACGCAACTACTCTGGCAGGATTCTTATGATCACACAAATACCCAACATGGATATCAAAGCAGACACGGATTAGCACTAACAGTTCTACTGCTATTCACTCACAGGAAAAACATGCATGTTATTCTGGATATCAGGGATTTTAGTTAAACACTTATTCTAGACCCTATGCAAGGAAATTAGTAAGATTATCATGAGTTTGATAATTTTGGAAAACATCGCTGGCTAGTGGCCATGGCCATGCATCAAATGTTTAGCTCCGCGTCTCCACAGCTAGTCTCCTAAATGGATTTTATACTTTCTCTGACTTCAGTAAAGAAATCGTTTTTTGACAAAAGTAAATAATGACAATATCAGCATACCTTTAAGCCAGGTGTAATACTACGAGCTGCATCAAAGCAGGCACCTGAAATCCGACCATGCTCACGTAGTTCAGGTCTTGGAGCCTCACCTAACCTGCCCTCAGGATCTGATCCAATCACATTGAAGTATCTGGATGTTTTTCCAAAGAAAAATTATCAATGATTACCACCTTAGCTAAATCTGAATTATTAAATTGACATTGAGTTATAACTATTGGCTATCTTTCATCCATAGTCAGACCTCAAACCATATACCAATAGTCCAAATAAGATGAAGTGCTCAGTTTTTTTTATGCTACAAAATCCAAAAATGCTTATATTTATTTTCCTTTCAGTAAATGCCAATAAATATTATACTCATAGGAAGGAGCATGTCTGGGGTCTCCCTTAAACCTTCCCAACCCAAACGTCCTACCCGCAATATTGAAAAAGGGAGGAATAAACAGATAAAGAAATCAAAGGGACTAGACTCTAGAGAAAGAAAACGGCACATATCATGAAATAGCAGACAATGACAAATCTGCATTAATGAAATGGATCCATAACATCTATTTTCCAAAAGCACAAAGAAAAAAGAAAAGAAAATTCGCAATATGCATATGACTTGTACCATGGCACACCTCTTGCAGGGTTTTCAAAAAATTAGATATGTTAAGAATCACTAATAATGACATATGAATAAAGTATTTAAAACAAGGGGGAAATCAGAAATGTAAACGTAAATTGCAAACCTCAAAATCATTACAGCCATCTTCGAATTTTTAGAAAAATCAAGGATGATATCTTCTGCCATCTTCTTGGCCTTTCCATATGGATTAATTGGATGCTGAAATTGAAAAACATCAATCTTAACACTACATTCTCATATGCATCAAAGACATTGCAGGAAGCAAGAAAAATAAAGAGTTCTTAAGCAAAGTCCATAAATTAAACGACTCTTAGAAATCCCACCTGTTCTGTTTCTTCTGTAATTGGCATCTTTTCAGGTTCCCCATATGTTGCACATGTACTAGAATATATCAATGTCTTCACACCATATTTAACCATATTCTCCAATACCAACAAAGTATTTGATGTAATATTGTGATAATACCTGACATAAAAGTAAGTTGAAAAAATGAATAAAGTATAACTGAAATAGATGAATTTTTACACTGAACCATCTCATCCAAAATCTCATGAAAATATCTAATAGTAGAAACACAAACCCCCCCCCCCCCAAAAAAAAAAAAAGAAAAAAGAGTTTGGTCCTTTGTCCAGAGTATCCAGGAATTTTATTTTGATGAGGCCAAATACTACTTGTGGACAAAGATGGGTTTTCTCCATCTACATGTATTGGAGCTGGTGGTGGGGTTGTTTATCAGGTTATTCGTACTAGTTAGACAGATGGAAAAACTGAACACAAATCCTATCTATTTTTCATAAATTGTTCAACTGGGATCAATGTCCCTGAATGACAGCTACAAGTACTTACTTAAGAGGGTCCATTGTGCTTTCTCCCACATAAGCAACAGCAGCAAAGTGCATCACAGCATCAAATTTATTCTCTGAAAATATTTTATCAACCTGATACCCAGTCAAGTAGACAAAATTTTTTGACATTCTCTAACATATGCTTCAATTAAAGTTAAAATCAACACCAAAATAAATCTTGTAACAAGGAAAGATTATAAGGATACAGATTTTGGATCTCCCAAGTCAGCATATATAAATTGAAGCCTTCCAGGTTCTGGAAATAAGTTTTGAAGAACTCTGACAGCACCCAAATTTCCTCGTGACAGATTATCCTGTAAGGAAGAAAATATGTTATGTCCGTAGCACAAACACTAGTGAATGTGTTTGACTTTATCAGATAAGTTTTCCATATTATGAAGAGACATACCACTATGGTCACCCGATAAGAGTCCTTCAGGAGCCGTAAGGTAGCGTGTGAGCCAATGTATCCTGCACCTCCTGTTACTAAGACATGAGTGACCCCTGGTTCACGGATGGAAAACTGGGGGGGAAAGGAAAGAAAAATCAACAAAATGTCTAAAAGGGTAAAAGTAAAACAGCTATAGATTTAGATTTAGATAGAAATTAAAATTTCGTATCTTTTATAAATTTCCCCTTACAAATCACCCTCTATATTTCATTCCTCTAATTTCTTTCTTTCTTGTATCTATCTGAATCTGACAACATTGGTCAACACCAAACTAAACATAAGCTTCATAATTCATTAACAGCATAAACAGTGGGAAAAGCCCATCTTCTCTATCAATGATTTATCTACCACTTCAAGGTATTTTTCAGTAGCAGAACAATCAAACAGCAAAGAAATTAAACAGAATTTATATATCAAATAAAGGCCAAAAAAAGCTAACTTTGTATCATAGAGAACAGTTATTAGAATCATCAGTAAAGCATCATCTTCACGCATTTACATATTCACCATATGCAAGTAGGAATATAGAAACTTAGATACATTGGAAGAGTTTCATTTAAATCAACAGGGAAAAAAGATTGCTATGCTCCCATTTCTTGACCGCTAGCAGCTGGCCCCAAAAACTGTCCTTATAGCTATTACATTGAATTTCAATCAACTTCCACCAACCCAAAAGACATCATTATGCAATAAATCTATAAATAGCCTAATAGATGTCCCTTCTGTCATCCAAAACAATCAAAAATAACATTTGACAAATCTTTTCTCTCACCATCAACTAGTTAAAAAGAACAATTGAGTAAATAAAATATTGACTTCACATATCTAACAGGATTTATGGATACCGCTCCTAAGTATAATTCAGAATTTCTAATATGTCTGTGCAAATATATTAAAACATCACATACAATATACGATATAATCTATGCATATACAAACCTGTATAACAAATACATTACATATACATATATGTACCTGGTTAACCATGGTAATGGCATATGTGTACTTGATGGGATCATGGAATAAAGGATTACCGGACTAGGGGGGTTCAAGGATGGAGATCTCTTGATCATGATAATGCATAATGTCGTTAATGCTGCAGCAAGAAAAATTTTTCCAACAAAATTGCCCTTCCTTTTTGGATCAGCATAATCCACGCCTAAAAGAAAGAGAAACACAAATAAGAATATATACATATATATCCAAACTTCAATTATACTGAAAAATAATTAGTAATTAGTAAACAACCAAGCAACATGAACAGAATTTTGACAATTGACAATTAATGAATTTACAAACACCTTATGCCACGAACACACATCCAACCTATCCTATAACCAAGTGGTAGTAGAAAAGACACCTTTTCAATTCTTATTTTCAAATTTTAAAGTAACCAAGCTTCATTCAATATAAACAGAGAGTTGGTCATACACCAATTTGTGCTCCAATTTGGTAGATGTAATCATCTTACCTCCTAATGACATAGCTCTGGTTGCCCTTGGCTGACTTCTGGACCTAGCAAAATTTAGCATTTGCAAGATCAATAAGGTCTTATTCCCCAATATCAGTAATCACATCAAGCTCCACTCCACTGAAGGATCTTGAGTGATATGCTGCAGTGAAAACAAGACCATATAAGCTTTATTTATTTATTTATTTATTTTTGGTTCTATTGAATGAAAACAACCCCGAAAAAGTTCAAAATGAGAAATCAACAGACTAGAAACCAAACAAATGGATGACCAAGAGATACCCTTCAAATGTAAAAAGAAGCAAAACCAAAAAGGAGAAAGAAATGGGGGAAGGGATAAAAACAAAACCAAGATAACAGAATTCCAATTATTGTCCACAATGAAAAGGAAAATAATGATTCCAAAAAGTTCAGATACTAAAGACCATAAAACTTTTGCAAACGAAAAAAGACCCCGCCAATTCACCAATAAGTTCAAAATTACAAAGCTGTTGAAAGACAAAGTAGCTAGAAATGTAAGATCCAGAGAACCCCAGAAGAAGAAAATCATTTAAGATGGAAAGCAAACGGAAAATTAAAAAAAAAAAAAAAAGGCTGAAAATCTCACCCTGCATATTTCACAACAACAACAGCATCGTAAAAGACATGCACTGTCCATCAGGGCATATAAGGGCTTAAAACAGAAGGGAAAAAAGGAACCGCTGAGGACAATTTTCCAAGTTTTCAAAAACAAAACATCAAAGGAATCCAGAACCACCTATAAGAAAACAGCTTCAACAAGCAACCAAAAGTTGGGAAAAAAAAATACACAAATCTAGAAGACCAAAGCAATTCAAGATCCAACACGTAACAGGCAACCCCCCCCCCCAGGGGGGCCCAAAAAAAAAAAACAAATCACTCCAACAAAACTTCAATACTGATCAACAATTCAAATTCAACAAAAGACAACCCCTTCCTTCTTCAAAGCTCTAGAAGCATCACCAACCTAAAATAAACAAGCTCAGAGAATCACTGTGAAGATCAAGAACCAACCAGCAACAGAATACCCACAAATTTGTCAGAAAGGAAAAATAAATGAAGGGGCTTCAATATAATACCCCAGAACAGACAGCATTTAAGAACAAAACTGTCACAATAATTATTTGAAAAAGCAAGAAGGGAACCAAAAGAAAAAAAGTGGCCTTACAGAGCTGCCCAGAAGAGTAAAAGATCTTATGGTGTAAAAAAGAGCGGAACTTCAACAGTTTCTACACATATTTAGAATAAGAGGAATACAAGAAAAGAAAGTACCAGATTTTGGGTAGACCCAGGAAAGAGAATGCAAGGAAAGTAGAAGCAGGGAAGGTGGAGCTGGTGCAGGAATGAATTGTCGGGTGTTGTTGAAATATAGAGAGAGAAAGAGAGAGAGAGGGGAATGGAAGAAGGGGTTCTAATAGGCGGAGACATCCCTGCGTGCATGTGTGTCAAAGCGTTACAGGCAAAGAGAGAGACCACAACATCATCGTAGGCTCCCATTTTTCAAAATTTTATTTTAATCTTTCTTTTTTTAAGAATTTTTTTAATAAATATGCTTTAGGTGGTAATAAAGGGTGTGAGCAATAAGTATGCATTAAAAAATTAGTTAACAGATATAAAATTGCAAACGTAATGAATCATATTTGATATGTTTGTTGAGACTTAAGAAGTTGCTTGATATATACTATAGAATAAGATTTTAGTAACAACATAATGAGAATTTCTGAAAAATGTAAAAGAAATAAAACTATTATTACTTCTTCTTTTGGTTATAATAACTATTCTTAAGTACTTATTAACTCCCTAGATTTGATAACTATAATGGACTATTCATTATTATTTATATTTTTCAATTTTAACTACAAATATAAATTAAACAATATATAATGCTCGTCAAAATACTAATTACAATTAGAAAAATTCCATAAATCAAAACTTATAGCCAATATACCCTCCATTTAATACCAACACATGATTGATTTGAGTAGTAAGAAACTTTAAACCCTCAATTAATAATTTTGAATTTCCATCTTAAAAATATAGAAACATGTATTAGAAGAGGTCATCCCTTAATGGATTTTTCAATTTCTTAAGCTGGATATAATCGGTGAGTCAAATATCAATCGAATATCAATGGTCAAAAGACCAAAAAAATATCCTCCATTTAATGATAATAACACATGTTATTGAGCTAATATTTATATGTAAAATCTTGTCCAAACACATCTAACCGTAATTAAGAAGGAAAAAGACATGTGGTTACCATAATTTCACTTTATATAATAAAGTATATCTTAAATTAGTTTAGATAAAAATAAATTTTAAAAAAATTACATAACTATTAAATATCATATATCTAAAGCTTTATCACGTAATACTTAGATATTTAATTTTTAAAGATTGTCAAACAAGATTAAAGAATTAAAATATGCCTAACCAATAGAAATAAAATATGAGATTAATTTTGATATTAGTGATTTAGACTTAATTTGAATAAGATTAATTAGAATTTAGTGAATTTTGAATATTAAATTTAGATTAAAATAATATGAAATTAATTTTAATATAAAATATTTTTATTATGCATATATTATAAAGAGTCAAAGATTTTTCTGACATAACAAAAAATAATAAAATAATTATATAAAAAAATTTATTCTAATACTATATCAAAATTAAAACTATAAAATAATAAAAAGTTACAAAAAGAAAATGCTATAAAAGGAAGTGAAGTAATAAGTAGTCAAGATTCACAATTAATCTTTACCCAAAAAAATTGACAATTATAACTTATTAATAAATTATTAAATGTTAAATTGGGTAAACATTTAACAATGGACAATAAGGGTTTGCAAATCATTTTATTTCAAATATAATTAACATAGTAAATAAACTTATGCAAAAGTCTAAAATTGAATCTAGAGCCTCTCTAATTATGTTTTCAATTATTTTGATAGGTGGGTGTTTTTTTTAAAACTTATTAATAGTTATTTTTGGTTAAAACTATCAATATATAAAATCTAGCAAATTTTAATTAATTTAGTTTGATTTAAGTCAGTTTATTATGAAGATTAACTTCTCTAAAAACTATTTTTGAATTTATAGAATTTAAGCTCAAAAATCCAATTAAGGAAAATAAATAATAAACCAACTAAACCTCTCAATAATTATGAAAGACATAATATTTAATAAATCTCATCTTTTCAAATGATAAAAAAATTAAAAAAATATATATATACATATACTGAAAGTTGAAAATAACTTTTATGAGTAACCAATAATAAGCAACCACCTATTATGTCCTTTGGGCGATGAACGCGGGGCGGGGCAGGGCAGAGTCACAGGTTGCATGGTTTCCCCACCCCTGTCATCAGCGTTACGGTACGCTCGGGACCACCTTCTTTTCGTGGGGCCCTCTCATGTTGTTTTTTCATTTCTCTTTTCTTTCTTTATTATTTATTATTTATTTTTCTAAGAATATTTATAGTTGGAAAGGTGGCAACGACAGTCCAACCGTGGCAATAAAAAAAAAAAAAATTATCAACTCCATGTTGCGTTTTGAAATTTTCTTTTTAGTATTGTGTGTATTTGGTTCTCCGTTTACACTCGCCAAAATCAATCGCGACACTCAAAAATCGATTTTCCAATTTTTCCTGGATGCTTGGTTCTCTCGGGGGGATTGCACAATCAATTTTGACTCTAAAATTGATTCTAAACAGAAGCGAAAAATATTTATTTTTAGAGTTGATAAGATGCATTTATGATTCAATTTTAATTCTTAATGATTAAGTTTCCTTTTTTATCCTCTAACATTTATTTTTCTTCTTTCCATCAGTTTGTTCTTCTCCTTTGTGTCAGTCTCTTTTTTGAAGCTATGAAAAGCTCTCCAATTTGTTGAAAAATTTTGAGTTGAAGCTCTTCATTTTGAAGTTCCAAGAAAGTTTTGCATTGTTCACATTTTAATTTTTAATTTAATTATTAGACAAAGATGAAAAAGAAATTTTATAAAAATATTTACTTTTTTATATATATATCTCAAAATATGAAATAAAATAAAAAGATAATTCGAACAAAGTAAACATAAGTCCATTTTTGTAATTATACATCTAAAAGTGATTTTAATCAATACTATTCAAATAATATTTATTTTATCAAAATTATTTTTCAGATCAAATTATCAAACATAAATCACTTTTCCTTAAAATTAATTTTAACCAAAATCAATTCTATAAAATCAATTATATCCAAAATCAATTTTACAAAAAGCAGAACCAAACACGCACTTTATATTTCGAAATTTCAATTCACTCCGTTGAGGAGTGATGATTTGAAAATTTGTATAAGGTGTAAACGATTCAATAGTTGCTAATTTGAGCAAGCATGTGAAAAAATAGTGTAGTTCTTTGAAGTTGAAAGGAATTTCGATGTAATCGGTAACAAATAGGGTACAGAAATGTAAACAATTCAATGCTAGCATATACGTAAGAGTTAAGAAAGTAACTATTCTGCAAAACCAAGTAAGAAAGTGTCCAAGCATGAGAGTACTTTTCCTGTATTGATATAAAATTTGTTAACTTTTGGTAAAATTAAATGTCATTTGTTTGGTTATTAAACGTTATAAGTTTTGGTTATAAAATTAAATGATATTTTCCCCAAAAGAATCATCATTAATTTTGACATTATTTGCTACCTATAGTTAACAATTTTGCACGATGTCCCAAATAATTAGCATCTAATTGGCACACCTGATAATATAAGGTTTGATAGGATAAAGGTTGATAGTATAAGGCCTAATTATATAAAGTCTGATAAAATTTAATATTATGTAGTATTTGATATATCACTGTATAAGATATTGTATTATATACAATATAACCAGAAAAAGAGATTATAATAAATATAATTTTTGGATATTAAATTTAAAATTTAAAAATTAATATAATTGTTTAAATATTTATTACAATTATTTTAGCTATTTTTATTATATATAAATATAATTTTATGTTAAAAATTATTTATTTATTTTTTATATTTTTTCATAATATAAAAAATATGAATGAGAGAGCGAGAAAGAAATAATAACGAAATTTTTATATATCAAAATTAAAGTAAGTCTAATATTATATTCTTATATTTAGTTGTATTTTTTTATTACATATAATTAAATTTATATTAAATATTATTTATATATTTTATTAATAAATTTTTATTTTTATATTTTTATATTAGTTTGAATAGTTATTTTATAATTATTATTTTTTAAAAATATTTATTTATTATTAAATTTTTTATTAAATAATATTTTTTTGTTTATATGATTTTTATTTTTTATTTTTTATTATTTATTTAATAATTATTTTTATTTTAATAAAATATATTAAAAAATAAAAAATGAAAAAATCCTTATATATCAAAAGCTAATCAGGTCTAATACAGCCTTCCTAGACTGGATTAAGTTATCCATCATTTTGATGTATAAGGGAGGTTTAATGGATATATTTATACAATATATTAACTGCATCAAATAACATATAATATCATAATATATTGTATTACCTTATCCTATCATACTTAATATGCCATTGCCAAACACACCCTTAAAGAAAAACGCGATGACAATTGCTCTGAAAACAATCTTGTGTCCATGCATGGCAAAAGATAATAAACATCATGTTTTTGGCAATATATCGTTCGAGGCTTCTAAGTTCTAATTAAGAAAAAAGGAAGAATTATTGATACATTTTTCAAGATGAATGCTACTGAAATAGAGGGGGAAAAACTTGAAAGTTGTAATGAAACTTTGAGAATTGAAGGAAATGAGAAATGACCTTTTCCGAATTTAAGAAATACATAATTAATAAGTTTGACATTAGGAAAAAGGAACAATTGATATCATACTAAAAATTGACATATTTATATCATTTCATAATTTTTATAAAATATAATCCTTTTATTAATCTAACATTTGAATTATAATTGTTTAATATTAAAATTATTTGTGTCAATTTTTCAAAAAATAAATATGGATAATAATATAATCAAATAACTCATGTTAGTAAATATTTAGGATGTGTTTATAAGTTTTGATTTTAAAAAAGAAGAAAAAAAATTTTAAAAATAAAATAGACTTATAACTACTTTTTAAAACCCTTCCCATCCTTCCATCTTCCTCCAAAATAAAAATCACAAATACACTCTTGAGGTTTGCGTCATTCATAATAAAGTTTCTGAAATATGATATGGTACAGTGTCTTCAATTATGGCCAGATCTAGAAATCAAAAGACTGTGAAAATTGTAAAATGGTGATAGAAAATGGATTGTAAGATTTTGTATATATTTTGGAACAAACTCGAAAAGAGATCCTGGACACATCCTTTTAATTTAAGTAAAGTGGGGAAAAAAAATTGCCCTGGTTAAGAAAATACGTTGACAAAATCTTAGTTTCAAACCTTAGTTCAATAGCCAAAATATTTAAGTACAAACAATAGAGATCCAATTTTATTTTGTCTAGTTGTTGATGAAATCAGCTATGAATAAAATGAGCAAAAGGCCTTTCATCTTGAATTTAATTATTGATAAAAAGAGCTATATAGGGTATGTTTAGTTTAATTTTTTATGAGAATTGCTTTTAAAAAAATGATTTATATTTAAATAATGCAAGATAAAATTACTTTTAAATATAAAATTATTAAAAAAAAGGTTAAATTTTAAAAGAAAGTAAAATGAAATGTTAGTGGAGTAATATAGTAAAATAATATTTAATTATGATAGAAGTAAAATGAAAAGTAAGTCTCTATCCACTTTTATTGAACTTACTTTTAGTCTGTGAGGGGTGATCAAACATAAGTTTAACTAAAGTAGATATATTGTTGCTTTGGAAAAAAGAGCATTGGGAAGGATATTTTTTGATGGAAAAAAGTGTAACCAAACAGAGCTATTTTCTCACCGAAAAATTAGATTTTATCCAATAAATTGGTAACCAAACAATTTCACTTCTCCATTTTTTTTACAATTTTTAGTTAGACAAAAAAGCACTTTTGAGGTGGCCCAACATATAACAAAATGGGGCACATAATCCATTTCTGTTTTCTAAAAATAAAATATTGGCATTTTTAAGAGAATGCTTAAAAAATAAAGATATTGAATAATCGTCATGGCAGTATTTCTTTGCAATAATTCATAAATGAATGTTGTATATAAATAACTACGTTACATTATAAGCCTATGAGAAAGTTGTATCTAAAAGGCTTATCAAGTGAAAAACAAGCTAAATAGAGTAATGGTTTAAGTTGCATTAGAAATTTTTATTAATTTAAAATAGTAATTACATATATCAACATGATTTTATAAAATGTAATCCACCATTTTCCATCTGTGCACCTTTTAATTAAATCGCTATACGAAACACGTGTTCCATTAATCTGCAAAGGATTTTGTTCAGCAAAATAATACAAAGCAGAAACACAACTTGTCACTTTGTTAATTCATTCTTTTATTTCATAAACTAGATCAGGATGAGAATATTTGTGTCTCTCTCTGGCCCCCCCCCCCCCTATCTTCTAAACCTCCTCTTCCTCCTACATTATTCATGTCCTCCTCATGCTTTCAAGCTCCCATTTATTCTATCACCCTAAAAAAAGTCAAACAAAAAAATTGATATCACGACGTGATGTTTGGTTCCGAACTCCCATTAATCACTGAGAAGCACATGAACATTCTTATTTTATTTCCACAAAATGGTTTCTAACTCTTTCCTTGTAAAATACCGAGTTTCTTTACTGCTTAGACATATACTATTTACATATAACATCAGTTATCAATTATTTCGTTTGACAATGTTTTATATCACAGATAAAATAAAACCAAAACATCTGACCCTACAACACAACATAATTTTAATACAAAATAATTGCAAACCTTTTCAAACCGGGAACATGATCCTCCTTTATCCACCTTGGAAGGAAATCATTATATATACACGGTCAAATCCAATCTTGCCAAAATGGAAAAGAGTTATGTGCATATGAGCCATTTGACATGGTACACAACTTTGTTTTTTGCCCATAGTGTTTATGGGCAATAAGATAGGTGGCAAATTTTGCTATACAGGACGTATGGCAAAGTCGTGCAACTTTCCATTCCACACGTCATTGGAAAATGAACAATTAAGATATCAATAATACCATCAAAGAAAATTATGAAATTAGGTGGAGTTTGAAATTTCAATGCCTAACTTTGTTTGCACTTCTTGTTAGGGGCAGCAGGCTAGTGGGTTAGCGACTAATTGGGGTAGAAAGATGTCAATGGGATGGGTTGTTGGATTTTTCCATTGTACTCTTTCACGGTGTTCATATTCGAAAGAGACAACTCACTTTCCCATGATATAATATAAATATTCCACTCAATGGTACTTCAAGTTCAATCTTAACAAAGTATTATTTTTATATTTTTCTTAAGAGGGAGGAAAGGGAAGTTAAGGAAATGCTATTATCAATCAAGTGTTTTCCCTCTTTACTTCATTAAGTAGGAAGGAGTATATCTATCATGTGGGAAGGAGACTGTGATTGTGGGACTATACAAAGAATTAGATTGTTCCTATTTAGTATGTGTGTGTGTGTGTGTAGTTTTTTCCGAGCATAGAATCTTATTTGACATGCCACTTGAGTAAAGGTGAGAAAGTAGGATCAAATTCTTCATCTGCTGGCTATCAAATGTTAGCTTCCTAAGTACACACACCACCAAAAAAAAAAAAAATCAATTTTGAGTTTCTTTATCATGCCTTACAGTCTGTGTCATTACTCATTATAGTTAAGCAAAGTAACTCCTACAAGAATTGATTTTATGTGTACATATTTTATATTTAGGTTTTTTTTTATAAAACAAAAAAAAAAGAAATTATACATTAAAACGTACCAATCAAGCTCAAATTTAAATGTAAATTTTGTCAACACTTCTCATTTTTTTCGATAGATAAAATAGTTCAACCCCACAACGAGAGGAGCAATAGAGCAGGGTGAATACAAAGGTCCACCATATAAGGTATCTAATACAAGATCAACACTAGAAAAAAAGGAGATAATAACATAAACTAAAATATAAGATAACAAAAAGCGCTAAAGTCATCCAGTAAGAGAAAAATCATCTAGCATCCACCATATCATTCAGCATGCTACTTCATTATCCAAGCTTCAGCAAGGACCACCGATTCTGAGGGGAATAGCAAGGACCACCAACAATTTGATAGACAGGACCAGCAATCTCACCAAACCTGCAACAAGTGCTACACAAGGTGTGTAATATTTCTATTCCACCTCCGAACCAAGTCTAAATTTATAGCAAACTGATCCACTGAGAATGGGATTTCATGGCAGCACCCTTTAGCCCAATATCCAAGTCTAAGATTGATTAATTCAACTTCCAGTTCCCAGTTAGGCTTCTAATGCTCAAAAATCACCCTATTCCTTATTCTCCAAATAGTCCACAAAATAATATAGAACAAAGATAGCCACAATTTTCTCTCAAAACCTCTGAAAGGAGCACCTTCCCAAGATTTGAAACACATAACAGGTTGATTTGGTAAGCACCATGAGATTCCCCACCATTGAAAACACTTATACCAAAGGATCCAAGTTGTTGGACAAGAGAAAATGAGGTGGGATACAAATTCTATATCAGCATTACACAGTACATAGTTTTGATCAGAAACAGAGGAGCAATTAAGTCTACTAAGTCTGTCATTTGTACTCAAGCATTCAAGCATAATAAACCATACTAGGATCTCTACACGAGGGGGCACTACCTTTTTCCATACTATCCTTGCGTGAGAGTGAATATCCAATGATGAAGTAGTTTTCCAGACAACCTGCAAAGTAAAAGATTTAATCGAAAAATTCCTTACGTGTCAAACTTCCAAAATAACTGATCGTCTAGCCCTTCTATAAAACTGTATTGATTGATGTGATGTAGGAGGTCTTGAGACAATTCTTGCTCCCACACAAACACATTCCTTCTCCACAAGAAATTCCATCACCATACATTATTCTGCCATTGTCCCATATCAGTTATGAGGCATTGTTGCTGTGATGAGACAAAGTAAAATTTTGGGAACCTATCTTTTAAAATATTACCATCTAGCCACATATCCTCCCAGAATTTGGTTTGATTGTCACTGCCCACTTTCTTCCACAAACCTTGTTGGATAACATCTAAGTAAGAGCTTCCAAAACTGGAGAAACCTAGAATTTGTGACCATATGCTACTCGATTGAGTGGGTGAAAGAGATTGAATATCGGTACTAGAGACACCTCCATGATTGGATGATAATACTATCTTCCACAACAGCATATCATTTTTGGAGAAACGCCACCACCATTTAAATAAAAAGTGCTGCATTTTTTATAACTAGATCTCCAACACCAAGTCCACCCAACTCCTTCGGTTTTTGGATTGTGCTCCAATCAACTAGGGGAATCCCTTTTCGCCTATCATCACTTGTCAACACTTCTCATACACACATTAATTCACTATAAGGTATAAACTCAATTTTCAACAAAACTAAATTTGCTAAGTCAAACACAATTATTAATGAGAATAGAGTAGGAATTGGTACTATTAGGGTATTCTTACACCCTTTAAGCGTTAGACTAATTGCTTCACACATAAAGTGATACAGGATTTTAAATCTTTATCTTCCCTTAAAAGCATAGTTCGCTTAACTTTGCTCAAGTTTTTAATAAATGTTTTTGCCAACGTATTTTAAAGCATTTTTGTCTCATTTAATTAGTCACATTAAGTAATAAATTAGCATTTTTAGTTCAATATAAATTAACGTTTACGTATTATTTTTCCAAAAAAAAAAATCATTTTTATTTAAAAGTATGAAATTACAAAAGCTTTGGCAAGCATACAACAGAATTAACTCCTTTGAATATACCAAGTTGATGTGAGGATAAGCTCAAAAATTTTAGTAGGAAGAGACTTAATTTTGAATAACGCCAAAGTCCACTCCATGATATTTTATTGGAAAATTGAAACTTGATCTCTATCTAACAATGTTATTATCATAATTAAAGTTTTTATTATTTATTTATTTATTTTTACTAAAGACAGTAAGACTAAGAACTATTCGTAGGGAATATTTTTTGAAAAACGGGATGAGAGTCAAACACGGGGCATTCTAAATTCAAATGAGATATATATGAGACAACTACTAAATTATGGGCTCAACCACTAATTAAAGTTTTTAATTTAAAATTAAAAAATACTTAGTCGTCATTTTCGGTATGAAATTGTATGAGCAAATGCTAAAAAAAAATTAGAATAATACTAATATTAACTCCTATTTATTTAATTACTTTTATTAGTTAATTGTATTTTATTAGATAATACATGGAAAAGAGAGTAAATATTCCAAACCTTGTTTTTGTGTCAATTAGTTGTTAATAATAAAATTAACTCCTATTTATAATAATAAATATACACCTATTTATAATAAAACTCCTATTTAGTATTATCAGTTAGTTTTTAATAATAAAATTAACTCCTATTTATCATCAGAATAATACTAAATGATACAAATTTTCTTCACAAAAGTAAAGTATGAATATATTACTTGCCGTTTTTAAATACTACATTACATTCAAAAGTTTTTCATGTATAGTCATAAAACAGTGAGAAATTTCTTGGTGTTCATAGATTACCATATGGATGTATTCACAGTTAGTAATAAAATAATTTTTTAAGATATGACTTATTACTAATTTGCACTCTTATCTAAAATGATATTTTTTTATTATCTAGGAGCACAATCTATATGACACATTAAGAGCATTAAAAAATTTCTATGAAAGAATATGATTAGTCAATTGGTCAAAACTATATTTCATAACAGTTTCCAAAGAATTGTTTCTTACTAAATAATGCTACTCTTATCATTAATTCTTTTTTACAATTTAAACCCATGAAAACAATTCTCTAAGATTTCATTTCCATATATACCCACACAAATCTTGACCTGGTTTTCAGTATTTCCCAATAAGACAAATCCCTACTGCTCGATCAGTTGACTCAGAATGCAACACTGACTGTTCATAATCCATCGCTTTGCTGACCACAAAATGTGGCCTACAAATTTGAGTGAGTGGTTATTACTATTCTTTTTTGTCTATTGTTACTCCCACTAAAAAATCCTACTTACTAACTTTCTTAAATTACTCTTCCATATTTTCATAGTTAAATTATTAAAATTGTTCAACTTCACAATTTCTTATAAAATACATTAGACTTAATTTCTTAATTAAAATAAATAAATAAATAAATAATTTAGATGTGACCTATATTTGTTATCATGATAATAAAACTCCTTTAGATGTTGAATTCAATCTTTACTTCATATTTTTTAAGATATTTTTTATACTTTTATATTGTAATATTATGTGTGAGAAGAAAATTTGATAAAATCTTATTAATGTGTCCAATTCTGAATTCAAAATAATTGTTTTTAATAATCTTAACACAAGAATTTATCATATTTTTTAAGGATTCTTCAAAAAGATTTCAAACCATGTTAAATTGATACTTAAGGTTTAAATTTTTATTAAATATAATTACGTATATATAAATTCATAAAATAGTTAGTTGTCACAAAAAAAATAAAAATAAGAGTAATAATAAAAAATTAAAAGAATTTTAAGGATTGAAGTAATACTAGGAGTTATAATGAGAAATTAAATAACTAATTTTATTAAGGAAGAAAGAAAATCATTTTAAATAAATTTAATTAGAGAGGAGAGACGACAAAAATATAAAAATGATAATAATCCCTTCTTAAAAGAATATGAAATAAAGATTGAATTCAACCTGTAAATTATTTTTATTATCATGATAATAAATATATGTTACTTCTAAATTATCTTATTTATTTTTCAATTAAAATATCTAATTTAATGCATTTTATAAGAAATTGTGAATCTGAATAATTTTGTTAATTTAACAATAAAAAAAATATGAAAAAGTGTTTTAAAGAAATTCACAAATAAGATTATTGAGTAGAGATAGCATTAGACAAAAAAGGAGCTCCTATTGTTAAATTAACGAAATTATTCAACTTTACAATTTCTTATAAAATGCGTTAAATTAAATATTTTAATTAAAAATTATATGAAATAATCCAAATGTAACATATATTTATTATCATCATAATGATAAGCACGATGACTTCAATCTTTATTTCACATATTTTTAATACTTTTAAGAAAGGGCTATATATTATCATTTTTATGTAGCTATTGTCTCTTCTTTCTAATTAAATTTATTTAAAATACTTTTCTTTCTTCCTTAACAAGACTAATTATTTAGTTTTTTTAATTATTACTCCTAATATTACTTAAAATCTAAAAATTCTTTTAATTTTTTATTATCACTCTTTTTTTTTGTTGACAACTAGCTATTCTATTAATTTATATAAATGTACTTATTTAATATAAAATTAAACCTTAAGTATCAAATTAACATGACTCCAAGTCTTTTTGAAGAATCCTTAAAAGATATGATGAATTCTTGCATTAAAGTTATTAAAAACAATTATTTTGAATTCAAATTTTGACACATTAATAAAATTTTATCAAATTCCTTCTCATATATTTTTTAAATTATATTATAAAAGTATAAAATGTAGTATATCTTAAAAAATATGAAGTAAAGATGGAATATTCAGCATCTAAAGTAGTTTTTTTTTTTTAACAAAATACCCATGATCCCTAAAAAATTCCATAAAATAAATTAGTCCCTTAAAATTTAAAAAGTTCCTAAATAGTCCATCATTATTCAAAAAAGGGATACATTAATTCTTTCATATAGATCTACACTATTAAAAATAATTCTATATAGAGGGACTAATATATCCTCCTTTTTTAATGACGAGAAATTATCTGAGGACTTTTAAATCTTAAGGGGTTAATTTTGTAACACTCGTTCATCGTAAAGATAATGACACAACTTTACATAGAAAGTTTTAAATTGGACATTAATATACATAAATACAGAACAGAGTTCAGGAGCAAGAGTAAAGTCCTCTTTGTCATAAGCTAAACATTTTTAGGCTAGATAATGAAACTATAATTTATTTGATTACAATTCCATATGTTTTTAGCAGCTGGAAGAGTTCACCTTGCTTTAGGGCGTTATTTAACTAATCTGAAACTACCAGAAATAGAATGAGAATTTAAAATTCTCATTAGATAATGAATAGTTATAAAGCATTTGAATTATGATTGTTCCAACTGTATCTTGGTACAGAAATTTACGTGGCTATCGTAACCTAATTTCATCACATTACGTAGAGGCGAATTATACTTTGTAACATTATTAACAGTAAATGCTAAAAATTTATATGCTATACAATACATAATGCAGTAAGTATTATTATAATTATAATATATTTACTTTAATTTTTACTTTCTTTTGTCTGCTTGTCTCATCCATATTCGAAGGCCTTTTCTTTGGGAATTCCCATTGTCTAGTGTTACTCTTAACATCGTGACGATAAAGCGAGACTTTTACGCCACACTCACCTAGGCAGGAAATATAAAAGGATTTTACATTTTATTTGGTGGTTATAGGCAAATATGAAATATCTTCTTTTTACAATTACTTGCTTGCCATGCATAAGTCATAATAAATATAGAGAAGCATAAATTTAAGCAATAATTAGAACTTAAATAAAACTTAAATAATAAAATAAACAATAAACTTGAATAATATAAATTCATCAGATAGTAAATTAAATAATAGCATAAAGGAGACTTTTATGCCACACTAACCAAGACAGGAAATATAAAAGAATCTTATATTTTATACCTCTACTTTCTTGATGGTTAACGACAAATATTAAATATCTTCTTTTTACAATTACTTGCTTGCCATTAGCATAAGTCATAACAAAATATAGAGAAGCATAAATTTAAGCAATAATTAGAACTTAAATAAAACTTAAATAATAAAATAAACAATAAACTTGAATAATATAAATTCATCACATAGTAAATTAAATAATAGCATAAAATTAAGTAATGGAATAAACTAAGTGAAGTACAAAAGATATAAATTAATTCATAATCTTAAAATAAATAAAGTGCACAAAAATAATATAAACTTGAATAACACAATATCTCAATAAATTTTTTCTAAACATAGAGTTGTCAAATCTAAATGTTAATTTCTAAAAGAACCGAATTTAAAATTATATTTATTTAATTTCTTTTAAACTTTCTTATCATCATCCATAAGTTTATCCTTATTATGGTAGCGCATTTAGTGCATAAAGGTCATTTCCTTACAAGGGTCATGGTACTGTTCATAAGTCAAGAATCATCATATTGTCTGTAAGTTAAAGTATAAAATTACAAGCAATGATATAAATAATTTAATAGTTTAAGTCTAGAGATGGCAAAGCGGGTCGGCCTGCCCCAACCTGCCAAAAGCCGAGCCGGCCAAATTAGGAATGCGGGCTCAATATTCTAGCCAGCCCCGTTTAAGGGCCGATTGGCTCGCAAAAAAAAAAATAAATAAATAAAATATTTTAATATTTTTTATAAGTTAAATTACTTTAGAAATTAGAAAAATATATTAAATAAAAAATCTACTTAAATAAAATAGAATAAAATAATTAAACTATATAATTTGTACCCAAATTTAACTCAAATACAAATATAATAAACTAATTAAGATATATAAATAAGTTTATAAATAAAAATTAACTATAAATTTATAATATAAAGTCTATAGTATAAAATTCATAAATTAATAACAGTATAATAATAATATAATTTATAATAAAAATCTAAAATTTGTTTTTAAAAAATACTCTTGAACCAAAAAAAAAAAATGACAAGCGTGGCGTGAGTAACTTGCTCAAATTTGCCAAAGCAGTGGGTTAGGCGAGGCGGGTTTAAGCCAATCCGGTGAGTTAAGCCTGTTTTGCCATCTCTATTTAGGTCCATATAAAATCAATTTTATTCATTTTAAATGTTAAATATAATAATTTACTCTTAATATTGGTCCCCTACAGAAATTACCATAAGAAGTGATAACTCAAATAATATATCATTATATAAATAATATCTTAACAATAATAATAATAATGAGCAATTGTAAAAATAAATAAAAAAATAATTAAATAACTTGCTTAGTAATGGGCAATAAATAAATTTTAACACTAAATCAAGGAGTGATTTTAATGTAAGAGAGTAAGAAATAAAGTAATTGGAAATAGATAATATGTAGCATAAATATAAAGAAATGATAAATGATATAAATTGAAATAGAACTAATATTGAGCAACTTTATTATAAAAGAACAATAATTAAAATGGCTTGGAACAATAAATAAACTGCAATAATAATTAATAATAAGCGACTTTAATATAAAAGGACAATAACTTGGAATAGTAAAAATAGATTGTAATAATAACAAGTAATATAAAAAAATATTGAATAAAATTACTTGGGAGGATAAATAAAATAATTTGTAACAATAATAATATGAAGCAATTTTAATAAATAAAATAACTTAGAACATAAAATAAATGATGAGAATAAATAATAATGAGTAATAATATAATTTTATAATGAGTAAATATATTCATGATTTTACTTCATAAATAATTTTATTATCTACCTTAAAATTGTATATCCACCAAACTCTTGCTAGTTTCTAACTCCTCTCTTCTTTGTTTCTCCTTCTTTTCTCTCTTTATTTTCTCTCATTACCAACCTTCACATATGGTAGAAATATTCTATCTACTTCCTTCTTTTTTTGTATGCAAATAATTTACCGTGTATGCACACCTATTTATAGGCACGAGTTGAAGTACTTTAATTTGATGAAAGGTAGCAAAATTTCTAATGCTATCATCATTTCCCTATGACTTTATGTGCATGGTTAAAATTTTCTACAATTGCCATAACTTTGCTGTTTGCCTTCAATGCTTCATTTTCAAGTCAATTCGGTAAAGTTATTTATTAATTTCTTTGAATTTTCCTTCAAACATTCAAACACAGTTAGAAATTTTTATATTATTATTATTATTATTAATGTCATCAAACGTGTATAGTACGTTTCATGCTTCCCTCTTCCCGTTTCTTGTCTTGTACTATTGTATTTATTTTTATTTTTTATCACATGTATATAAATTTTAGAAGGTTAGTAGGACTATTTATCTTGATAGAACTTATTATTATCATTAATATATTTTGACATTATTAGTGCTAATTTATAGTCTAACTTTAAAAATTAATATTTATGATCTAATTACTTGATCAATAAATTGTTGTCACAAAATATTCTAATAAAGTAGATTAATCAAATTAATTTGCATAAAAAAAATATCAAAAAGGGGATATTACAAATTTGTCTCCTGAAATTTGTATTATGGACTAAAATAGGTATTTTTTTTCTTTTAATGAAAAAATAGTTTTATTATCATGATAATAAATATAGGTCACATCTAAATATTTATTTATTTATTAGTTAAAAATTTTAATCTAATGTATTTTATAAGAAATTGTAAATTTGAATAATTTTGATAATTTAACTATATGAAAATATGGAAGGTAATTTAGGGAAATTATTAAGTGAAATTCTTGAGCAGGAATAGTAATAGCCAAAAAAGAGTGGCAATAGCCACTCTCTCGATTTGAATTTAAAATTAATGAAAGGTAACGTTACAATTCCATAGCTAAGGTTCAGAACCCAAAGCTAATCCTACACCACTATACCCTTCACCGTAGTCCGAACCAGAAGTAAAAACCGCACCTAAACCCACACCCAAACCCAAACACTGTCCCATTCGAAAAAAGAAAAAACTTAGATAACTTTCTTTTATCCATTTCATCAATTTCTTAAATTAAAAAGTGACATGTGGATATTTTTTTTTGAGATGAGTGTATTTTGAACTTTTAAATTACTTATTTTGAAAAAGTTGTCTATGTGTTATTATTTAAATTGATAATTGATTGAAATAGATATAAAGAACTTGATACAAACTTTGTCCTAATTAATAAGCTATGGGTTGAGACATCTTAAGGCCTAATGTTCTTTAGTAGTTCTCGTTACTGCAGTCATGTCTTTTAATTTGATAAAGAAAAAGAAAGCACGTCCTTTGCTTCTGAATCAAGTTCCTTATATTCATTTCAACCAATTTTCAATTTAAATAATGGCATTTGGGCAACTTTTTTTAAATAAATAATTTAAAAGATCAAAGTGTATACTTATTTTAAGAAAAATGTCCATATACCATTCTTTGATTTGAGAAATAGATGAAATAGATAAAAGGAGCTTGATTCAATTTTTTTTTCTATTAATTAATTTAATTTCAGAAAACTCAATAAAGAAAGAAAAAAGAAATAATGATAACAATAAAAAAAATAATTAAAAAAAATGAAAGCAACATATAAGAAGTGAAAAAAGTCGTGCATAAAAGGTGCTAGGAACCTTCAAATGCATTTTGGGGGTGAGGGACATGCAAATGCAAAGTAAATATGCTTTCTTGAATAAATAAAGGTGATGATTTTTGTCTAGAGTAAAATCTTAAAGTGGTCCCTATAGATTTTTATATCGAACAAATTAGTTTTTAATAAAAATAAATTGATAAATTGGTCCCTAATCATTTTAAATATTAGACAAAAATGCCCCTAATAAAAATGAACAGATAAATTGATCCTTAATCTTTTCAAAATCAGACAATTTAATCCCTCTATCAAATCTCTTCAATAGGACTAAATTATTTAATTTTGAAATGATTAGTGATTAATTTGTCTATTTATTTTTATTAAGGACTAATTTATTCGACATTTTAAAAGACTAAGGATTAATTTGTCAGTTTATTTTTATTAAAAACTAATTTGTTTGATATAAAAATTGATAGGGACCACTTTGGAGTCTACTCTTTTGTTTATCTTATGTAGGATAGGATGTTGCAGTGGTTCAAAGGGTTGATTAGCTATCATGGAAGCATATTTTTTTAATTTCAACCACCATTACCCTCTACTTTCATAGGGCACTGTAGTAACCACCATTTTTTTGAATTTCAAATACTAATTGTAGTAGTTGATAAACATAAAAAATAAGGTTTAATTATTCTGTAAGTCTTTATAATTTTACTTAATTTTTAATTAGATCTATATTGTTTAAAAATTTGTATTCAAGTCCCTATACTGTATAAAAATTTTCAATCAACTCCTTGCCTCCTTCTATGGTTACAAAAAAGTTAGATTAAATGGAATATTCATGGAATATTTCTTGAGGTCATCTGAGGTGGATGCAATAGGGACATGATTGAATTTTGTCATGAAACTATAGGGATTTGATTACAAGTTTTACAAATTGTAGAGACCTGTATAATAATTAATTAGGGTGGGAATTTGTCGGTCCATCCTTAGTTTAGGACCAACATTAGTCCCCCTAAAAATTACTAATTTGGCCTTTTTTATTTTTCAATTTTACATTCCAACCATTGTTTACTCTCCTTTCGTCTCTTCTCCAACAACTTTTGTAGCTACCATATTTTTTCTCAAGTGACTGACATAATGGCGATAGAAGAGCAAGGCAGTGAGATGCGATGGCGTAGGCTGGGTTAGAGGTGCATGATTATTGTGTGACGAGGATGGCAACGACAAGTGGGGCCTCAAGATAGCAATTGACAGCAATGAGGTGAATGTTGCATCCAGAGCCCCATTGGCTCCTTTGGTTGGAAGATTTGCACGCTAGGATGACCCTGATTGCAAGCTAGTCTCCTTTGAATATGACTTTGCCAATGAGATTTTTTTTTCTATCCTTTTTTTTTCCTCAATGTTATCTGATTCTCTCCCGCATCATTACACCATGCAAGAAAATCTAATAACCGGGATGAACATAATATTAGTTCTTTAGGGAAGATTCCATATTAACACTACTTCTTACTTTAATAATACTGGAGTTTAACGAAAACACTTTTTTATGATTTTGGCATCTACTTAATACATAGGCCATATATCTCTTGACAAGCTTGATCCTAAACATGCGAGTTTTTGTATTGTTGCTTATAGTGAACCCCAAATGAACAAAGGGGTTGTTGGTTTTTTATGAAATTAAAGAAAACATGAATCGATTCTAGATTGCTTCAATATCTCTACACTAAATTTTTGGTGGACAAAGAAAGGGGAGGAGAAGGAGAGAACCTACACATTTGTAGAGGAGTTGGATAGAGAAGGGAAAAGGAGGGTTTGAAGAAATCTAGAATTGGAATTTCAAAATTTATTTAACATTTTAAACAAAATTTATTTGTTTTATCCATTAAATATGAGACATTCAATTATTTTAATAAATCTGATGGTAATTAAAGAGGGACTAACGTTGGTCCACAACAAGGGTAGACCAACGAATCCTAAGCCAATTAATTAAGACAACTATTATTGGATACTGATATGTTATGTATAGTGTAATTACAGGATTTGGTTAAAGTTTTTGAGGAGATCATGCCGGGGGTAGAACATAGATTATGTGTAAGGTATTATTTATATGCCAACTGCAAACAAGCATATGGAGGAGGGACTCTTTTGAGAGACTTAATCCTATCCATAGCAAAAGCAACATAGTGGAAGAACGAGAGAGGAGAATGAGGCAATTAGAAAGCATAAAGAAGGAGTGCTATGAGAAATTCACTACACTGCCCCTGCTTATAGCATACATGGCATATCAGTATCCAATAAATTGTTACCTTAATAAATTACTATGCACATCCCTACATTTTGTAAAACTTGTGATAAGGTCCCTATAGTTTCATTACAAAATTCAATCAAGTCCCTATTACATTTTACATCAGATGATCTCAAGGAATATTTCAATAATATTCTATTTAGTCTAACTTTTTTGTAATGGTGGAAGGAGGTAAGGACTTGATTAAAATTTTTTATACAGTTGATTATAAATTTTTAAACTATATGAACCTAATTGAAAATGAATGAAATTATAGGAATTTGCAGAATAATCAAACATAAAAGATAATTATTAGAAATTTAAATTAAAGAGATTTTAAAATAATATAACAAAAGGATAAAACCTATAATTAAATTTATAATGATATCAAATATTGCTGTCTATTCTCTATAGCTAAATGGACTACTTGTGTCATATAGCAACTAGTAATTACAATTAAAGAAAAATTATTGTATAAAATTTTTACTCTCTTTCTCTTTATTTAGAAACTTTTCTGTACTCTACATAATCTATTATCTATAACTTAATAGAGTACTTCTAAATGCCATATGGCAACTCATAATTACAAGTAAAGAAAAAAATTTCCACTTAAAATTTTCACTCGCTTCCTCTGGTCCTAGAAACTTTCCTTTCTTCTCTATTATCTAATAGACTACCTTAAAGTTTTACATGGTAACTCTTAGTTACAATTTAAGAAAAATTATTTTTGCCTAAAATTTTCATTTTCTTCTTCTTTTTCTAAAAACTTTCCTCTCTTCTCTATAATTATCTATAATTAAATGGATTATCTCAAAGTACCACATGGTAATTCCTAATTTCAATTAAAAAAATGTTATTCCAGCTTAAAATTTTCACTCTCTTCATCTCTTCCTAAAAACCTTCCTTTCTTCTCCCATCTACCTCAACACTCTCTACCGATCCCTCATCCTCTCCTCCTTTTTGTCGCTACCTATTGGAGCCATTGGAGGTTTCCCCTCAACATTCGTTTTTAGATCATAGTCGCCGCCCTCATCCTCTATTGTGACGCAGCTCCCCCCATCCATTCTATTGATAGGAGAGCAAAGCCATATATAACACTTTTGGTGCTACTAGTTGTTGATGTTGTTTCCAACCACAATTGTCCCTCAGAAAAATCTTCTTCCAACACTTTGATTTGTGCAATTAAAAAATCTGAAGTCTCTCATATCAATATCTTTTTTCTGCTCCATACATAATTTCACTACTTTTCAATTCTCTTCAACAAACTATTCAATAACTCATTTAATTCCTAAATTACTATCGAGAGGCCGTAATATGTTTCAATGTAAGAAGTTTAGTTTGGTTTTCATAGTAAGCGAAACATCATATGGTTTGTTTTATAAAAATAAACAAAAAATAATTAAAAAAATAATGAAAAATATCAAATTAAAAAAAAACTGAGATTAAAACAAACCTGTGAAATCACAAGTATAAATACTAGTTAAATAAAAAAGGAAAAACAACAATGAAGAGAAACAAGTAGTATATGCACCAGAAAGAAACAAGTAGTCCATGAGTCCTAACAGCCTTGGCCCTTCCGTGTGTTGTTTTCTTGGTGCCCAAATTCAATCCTTGATGGTGCAACCCATATCACATGGGCCTTATCCAACCCATTAACCATTACAACAAGAGACTCTACACCTTTCTCATTTCCTACTTCTCCTTTCTCCTTACCG